>MU008191.1:0-638376 GCA_010909165.1 Anthoceros angustus
AATGTGCATCCCACCCTCTTGTGCGCAGTGGGATACTCTCAGCCTGCACATAAAGACTCGGTGGTTGAGGAGCTTATCTCCTTGTCGGGAAGAGAACGCTTGTCACAGTTGCAAGCGAGGAGACAAGCAATCTAGTGGCAGCAAAATTGCTCTTGGTGAGCTCACACGCACGCTCTTGGCGCAATAATCTATGACAAGAAGGTATGGATCTTTCCAGTAGACTTCAACTTTATATTCTTTTCAAACGAACAAATCTTTGGAGTATTCTCTGCGGAAGAGGATGCACATGTTGCCCATGTTCGAGAGGCAACATCGTCTTATCTGAGGCAGGCGGACAATCTCACAACAACAAGGCGTGACACCCTTCACGAAGTTAATTTGGCGGAGGACTTACATGATGCCTTGACCGCATACATAGTTTGATTGAAGGAAAAGGACTCCTCGTGGATTCCAGCTCCTTGTTACACCAGCCAAAATGTGCCCTTCATATCACAAAGTCTGCGTGTGCACCGAGTTGTCCTCCCTTTGCATCCTTGGCTCTTGTTTCAATTTGTGTCCATGCCTCTAACGACTATTGGTTCCATGGTGATTTGCGGGGGTTGGATGCTATGAGTTCGTTTTCCTCCCAGAGCCACTATTTCATGATGCATGCCTCTACCAACACATGTTGGTCACGGTGACTTGCCCCAATCACCTAATCTTAAAATGGAACTAATTAAGTGGCAGCACGATTTCTTTTAAAGACTGGACGGTGGCTGATGAGGCCAGCAGCAGGATGGCTCGCAAGGAATTTTGCAGGCATTCATTTGTGGACAACCTGAGTGGCAAGCGTGATAAGGTGAAGACTCAAGCTACTCTGAGGGACGTGGATTTCCAGGAGGCTTTTGAGCGCCTCTACTTCAAGCAGAAGATTCCACAAGTCAAGCAAGTTGAGAGGGTTTGCTTTTTACAACAATGCATTGATTCCTTCCTCCAGTTCTATCACCGAGTCTCCACCGCATCAAACTTCAACAGACGGAAAAATTGTTACTAGTTCTGCTCAAGAGGAGCGTAGGTTTCTCCACCGTTGTGCTCAGCCGATTTGTTTTGCTGCCTTCAGCTTAATGCCAAGTTGGTTGAATCCCAAAGAAGATAGACAACGCCATTGTCAGACTTGATAGGCTAGAGAAAACCGGAGAGTTGGGAAAATTCGCATCCGTTTCTCAAGAGCTAGAGGTCAAGAGACATGCCAAGGAAATTAGAGAGATTCGACAGCAGCTCGGGTCTGATGTCCCTGTCCCACAATACTCACCTTGATTTCCAGCAGTAATGGCTGGAACATGGTCAGATGGGTCTGACCGACTCCAGGAGAAGGATCGCCTGACTCAATCCAATTATGACAACTGGAGTTTTCATATCAGATTCTTGAAGAGAAGTCACTCATGGATGTGGTTGGATGGCACCAATCCGCGGTAGAATTGCCGGTCAACCGTCAGCAACACCGTGGAGGATCGGTACCCATGACAGCAAAGCAAGGAGGAGTGGCAACAAGGCGATGTGAAGGCACACTCAATCCTTGTGTCTTCAGTGTCCCAAGACATGATTCCTCACATCAAGCTGACAAGTACATCAAATGAAGCATGGACACTGTTAGGTGATACTTATGAATCTAAGGATATGATGACGGATGTTGCAGCAACCTTACATTTCCAGACACTCCGCATGAAGGAGACAAATTCTGTTGAGAGCCATGCCTCGAGGTTTCGTGCAGCCAGAGCCAAGCTGGCATCTTGTGGAGTTTTTGTGCCTGAAGACAGGGCAGCAATTCAACTCCTCACCTCACTGCCGCCAAGTTATGAGCAGTTTAGTGCCATTCAGGAAGCAATTGCCATCAAAGTCCCGGCGACCTCTACAACACCTACATCCAACTGTTTGCATGTGGTTGTTGGTGCATTGCTCAGTCAAGCCAACAGAAGCACATGCCAAGCCGAGGTTCTGCCTCAAAATAAAGGAGACACTGCCCTCTTCAGTTGGAGAGGGCGAGGCAGAGGTCGTGGCAGGGGAGGACGTGGCCGTGGAGGTGCTGGTAGGGGCAGAGGGCAAGCGCCCTCTTCATCACCTGATCCTAACTCCACAAAGAAACCAGGTGTGTGTAATTATTGTGGCAAACCTAACCATTGGGTTAAGGATTGTAAGAAGAAGAAGGCTGATGATGCAGCTAAAGGAAAACACTCATCTGAGACACATGTAGCCAGAGCGTCCACTCCAGGTCTGCTGGTAATGTGTCTTGCATCTTCCTCACGTGATTCTTATCACTGGTTTCTTGACAAGGTGCATCCAATCACATGTGTTCTGAGGAAGGCCTTCATTTCCTATCAACCAACTCCACTGGTCATGACCATGCCGTTGTCTAGGTGATAACTCGCTTGCCAATTAGAGGGTCCGAACATTCTTGTTACCGCACAGAATGGTACACCTTTGAGTTAGAAAATACTCTTCATGTTCCTCTCCTGACTAAGAATTTAGTTAGTACAATGGCCTTGGGAAAAATAGGGTTGTACAGAATCACATTTGAGGGCATAGAGTGTACCATTTCTCTCTCAGTCTCCATCCACAGTCCTAGCTCATGGTCGCCCCTTGTATGACCTTTATTTGCTGGATTTCTTTATTGATGTTCCCGCTCCTGCAGCCCATGTTGCTGATGCAAAGGCTCCTGTTAGTATAGCTTATCTATGGCATTGCAGGCTGGGTCATCCTAATATACAGGCCATGAGACGTCTTCTCAAAGAGACGATGGTAACTGGATTTGTGGAATCGGAGTTACTTGATCTGGAGTTGTGTGTAGCTTGTATCCATGGCAAGCAGTTTATATCCCACTTTGGAAGTGGTAAACCTCGCAAGGTTACAGAACCTCTGGATCTAATCCACACAGATATCTATGGCCCTATGTCTACTCCATCCTGGGGAGGCTCACAATATTTTGTGGTATTTGAGGATGACAGGACTCACTTCATGATCTCCTTCAAGATAAGAGTGAGGTATTCCCGCTTTAAGAAGTATCGCTTATGCGTAACGCCGATCGGGCATAAGTTGAAATGCCTCGAGATCCGACAATGCCAAAGAGTATATCATGCTTTCCAAGATTTTATAAGAAAGAGGAATCATAAGACAACTCACTATACCTTATCATTCCGACATGAATGGGCTGAACGCCGCATCATTGGATGCGTGTCCCTTATGTTTCGTGGAGGTTGCTCGACGATTTGGGGTGAAGCAGTTCAAGTTGCTACATATCTTCAGAACAGGATTATTTTCTCCTCACTTCATGGACAGATACCCTTTGAGGCTTGGACAGGGTCAAGCCCGATCTGTCACATCTTCGAGTTTTTGGGAGCATTGCCTATGCACATATTCCGGATAAATCGGCCAAGTTCTCTTACAAATCAAAGCGTATATTTTTATCGGCCACACTGGCATCCATGGGTACAAATTGTTTGATCCTATCTCTCATAAGGTACTCCATGCGCGGGTCTTTGATGAGAGATCACTCGTGCTCCTTCTTTGGATGATTCTCAGTTTCATCCTTTGCTGGACATTTTGTGATCATGACTCGACCATGAGTTGGACACGCTTTTCCACAGCTTTGATGCCTCTTTTCCAGGATGTTCGGACAACCTTATCCTACTTTCTCCGGTGGGGTTGCTCTAGTAGGGCTGCCTCGTGCTAGATTCCCGCCTACCGATTCCGATGTTGATTACTGATGCCCCGTCGCGTCCTCCTGTTCGGCTTTGTTCCTCCATATGAGGAGGCTGATATTGCTGAACGCTGAGTTTCTAATCCCGTTCCTCGCCTCCTCCTCCTTACGAGTGTGGTTGCCCTCATCGCCCTCCCTCTCGGGCATGAGCCTCCTTATCGTAGTGAGGATTAAAGGTCCCTCGCCCTCATGGTTCTCGGTGATGAGAGTCGTTGATGTTGTCGATGTGGTCAACCTTACCATCAACCACGGAACCTCGACCTACAAAGATGCTCGTTAGTCTAGGCCGTGGGAGCAAGCCATTAAGTCTCGAATACGATAGCCGATACAAAACCATACTGGAAGTTCGCCCGCCTCCGGGAGGAAAATTGTCACCTCTAAATGGGTCTTTAAGTTGAAATACAAGGCGATGGCAGCATTTCCGGTACAAGGCTAGGTTAGTAGCTCGTGGTTTTCTCGTGTCTGGCTGGATTACCATGACACCTTTTCCCTCTGTCAAGTCCACTTAGGGTCCTTTGCTATGTCGCCTTCTTCAAGCTATTCATCCATCAAATGGATGTCAAGACTACCTTTCTCCATGGTCGAGGAAGAGATTTATATGTGCATCAAGGGTTTGAGCTAAAGGAAAAGAAGACCATGTTTTAAGCTGCTCAAGACCATATACGGGCTAAAACAAAGCCTAGAGCTTGGTATTTACATAGATGAGTTTCTCGAGTTTGGCTTCACAAAAGCCTGGCAGACACCAATGTTTACTGCAGGAGACAGGCTATGTTATTCTGGCCTTATATGTCGACGACTGTATACTTATGGGAACTGATCTTGCCGGCATAAAGAAGGTAAGACTCTCTTATCTGGTCGTTTTGATATGGTGGACATTGGTGAGCTTACTTATTGTCTTGGAACTCAACTCCTGCGGGATGACGCATCAGGCACATTAGTGATCCACCAGGAGAAATATATCTATGATATGCTGTATAAGTATAAGCGGACTGAAGCTAAGCTAGCTCTTACTCCTTTAGAAGCGGGTTGTAAGTTGAGCAAGTCCCAATCCCCACATCGATGCAGGCGTGATGAGATGTCCTTAGTTCCCTATGCAGGCGTAGGTTCTCTAATCTTTGTTCGAACCATACCAGGCTGATGTTTCTTTTGTAAGTATAGTTTCGCAGTTCAAGGATCCTAGTAGCCACATTGGTCAAGCGTATCCTTAGGTATTTGAAGGGCACTAGCAATCATGGAATCCACTACTCTAGATCATCACGTGATGAGGACATGCTCACCTTGATAGGGTATTGCGATGCTGGGCAGCAGATCCCGATACTGAAGTATGTGTCACCACGCCTTCTTGTTAGCCGGTGCTTACTTGGTCCTCGAAGAAACAATCCATCGTGTCATTGTCGTCAGGCTGAATATTCAGCATTAACTAAAGCAGCCAAGGAAGCAATTTGGCTAAGGAGGCTACTTGAAGATGTGGGCCAAGCTCAACGTGAACCCACAACTATCTGCGATAATCGCCCGGCATTGACACATAATTTTCATGCGAGGACCAAGCATATCGAGGTGCATCATCATTTTATCGGACGCCACGCTCAGTCGATCAAGCTTGAATATATCCCAGATGCAAATGTAGCAGATATTCTCACCAAGTCCTTAGCGAGCAAAACATTTCGGTTCAAGGAGTCACTTGGAGTCTTAGAGTCCGTCACATACCCATGTCCAGTCGATTATGAGAAGGATAAGTTCAGCATATGAAAGCATAGTCTGTTCCTAGAGGGCTAGTCGCTATCATCCTCGTTGGAGCTTGATGGGTAGGTAGGTTGCTATTTATGTTTCTGCCTAAGCTCTTCTTCAGACTCTGTGTCATCATTGCTGTCCATGTGGCTCCAGTCCATGCCAGACTCCTCGTACATCCTCTTCTCAGACACTGCATACATGTGTTACAATGTCAGGGCTAGTTCTAGCACTTCTCAAACCACACAAATAGTGGGAGCTAAATCAGATGTGCAGGAGGTCCTTACCGTAGAACGAAATGAAATTCCCACCATGTCCGCCCCATCTATACCATCTGTCTCTAATCATGGTGATCCCTGTTGAAGTACAGCGATAGACTTCAGGAGTCTGAGGGTTGTTGTGGGAGGCAGATCCCGGGGCTTCCGAGATGCACCCTCTAGCGGCCACACTTATCCCACTGTCGTTTCGTACGTTTGGTTTCGTCCCATGAGACTTGTGGAACGGTCGAATCTTGAGAAATCAGTCACTACCTGCAGCTACACACTACCTCAACCTTCTAAACAAGCAAGGCGCCCTCTCACGCTCCCTCTACAGCAGTTACACCGCCTGTACTGCTTCTTAAATTCACCAAGCCTCAACCTACAACGACACCACCCGATTGCAGGTCACGTCTTAACAACAAGGCGTCTATCACGGGCGCCCGGGACCCCCTGACCCACACCACAATTTCGTCCCTACTCCTAAGACCACTCTCCTCCACACAGGGAGCGCTCTCTTACTGCAGATTTGGGATTCGTCCCTTAGGCTCTGCCTGTGGCCTTCCGTTTTCCCTACACTCTAATCCTCCTCACAACTCCCTCAATCAACGACGCCCTCTTCTTCTCTACTCATCAAACCTTCCTTCCTCCACAATCTCCTACTCTAACACCGATAACTGGCTCATTAATTCCAACTCGCCCTTACGGCACAATTGCACGGGTCCGTCCGGAATTAACGAGTTCTTCCTTGGGCGGTTGCTGTGGTTTGTACCAAACGAGAACCTCCAGGAGTCTTTCCTGCTCTACCCTCGAGAGTTCCTTGAGCATCGCCACACACTCAAAGCAAAACAATTCACACAACAACCATTCACAAGGGCTAGCGAGCGCAAAAGAGCAAGCCCTCCACCCAAGACTCCGACCGCGTCCTCCCCTCTACCAGACATCGTTGGCTTGCGGCCGGCACTTCCTCGCACACAAAGCGAAGGACTCGAGGATGGGAGCGCAAGACACGATAATTTTACTCTCACAAGCTCCCTCCTTTTATGGAGGTCCTCACATACAGCCTCCCACAGGCGCGCCCCTCCGCGCCTCACTCCTTATTTTAGTGTATCCTATTGTCAGACTTTAAGTTCTGACATCCAAGCATCTTGGGTAAAATTCTATTCTAGCAAACTTCACCTATGTGAGCCTTAATGGCTCCTGTCAACATTCCCATCTAGCTAGTCAACACACCCTACTAGGTTCTCCGACCACGGTAGGAGTCCCTCCTACCACGGTAGGAACTCCTCCTACCATGGTAGGTGTTCCTACCGGGGTCATTTCTTCTCCCTCACCCCCTCCCCTGTGAAGCTTCTCCCGCTTCACTCGCTTCTCCCTGGTGCGAAGTTCCTTCACCCATGTTGCTTGGGACACTCTCCAAGTCTAAGGCTTCCGATTGGACTTGCATGAGGGCCTCCCTATCATCATCATGAGGTCCCAACATCCTCCTGCCGCTGAGTTTCCGCTCGCCTACTTGCAATTTCCCTTGCTTGGTAGGTCCTTGTCTTTTCCGCCTCCGTCTTCAAGAATTCAACTCTCCTCTTGGCGGCTCCTATGTCAACCTTGCTGAACATCTCCCCTATGCGCGCATCTCTTCCAACATGTCTAAGTCTCCTTTCTTACCTCCCGAGACTCAAGGCCTTTGCCTTGCTCATGGGATCTTACATCCCTTGCTTCCCTATGATGAGCTCCGCTCATCACTTGGTGGGGCAACTCCTCCCACCGTGACTCCATCCGCTCGCCCACCTAGGGGCGGTTGTCTCCTTATCTCCGCTTGGGAGCTTCCAAACCGTGACTTCCTCCCTCCTGTAGGAGGTGCTTCTACCAGTAGGACTTCCTACCGTGGTAGAACTAAATTCCACCTTGAGGCCTTGTCATGAGGACGAAGGGGTCCCAAACCCCTGTGGGAACACCTCCTATCCTCGTAGGCGGGATTCCTGCCATGGTAGGATCTATCCTACCTTCCATCTCCGCATCTTCTGCGGTCCATCACCGAAAATTCGTAGGTGTCGAACTCGGGGCTACTTGCCCGTCCATCTTTCAAAAGGGGTCATGGAGCCAAGCTCCTTTGTTGGCAGCCGATTCTGTACATAGTTGACGGCCATCAAAACTTCTGCCCAATACCACGGGTGAGTCCAGCAAAAGAAAGAGAAGCCAAAGTGGCTTCCTGTAGAGTTCTGTTTTTGCGTTCCGAGAAAGCATTCTGCTCTGGAGTGTAAGGAATTGTCAACTGATGAAGGATTCCTTCTTCTGTACAGAACGATGCGAATGCGTGACTGGTTGACTCACCGCCATTATCTGTTTGCAAAATTCGCACCTTACAGGAAGTCTGGCGTTGAGCATAGCGAACATAAGACTTGAAACGATCAAAAGCTTCACTCTTGTGTCGTAGAAAACTACACAATATACGCTCCACTCGTCGATGAAAGTCAAGAAATAGTCCAAAGGAGCTAGTGGACATGGGGCCACATATGTCGCTATGCAGAGTGTGAAGCAAGCCTTCAGCACGGCTAAGGGCCATATCCTTAAAGGCGTGAATGTGCCTTACTCAATTGTGAGGACTCACAGGCGTTCTTATCAAAAGAGAATTCAAGGGCTCACGATAACTCTCACCTTTGACAAGGAGGCGGGGCGTTGGAAATTGACATGTCCAAGACGACAGTGCCACAATTGTGTGGAAGGTACCTGCATGGAATAGCGATTGAGTAGAACCTAACACGGTCTTGGCGTTCGGGAGGTACAGTCGTGAGAAGGTGAGCACGAGAAAGATGATGCCCTAACTTGGAGCTTGTAACATAGCACCCTTGCGATCAAAACACACTCGGCGTAATGTTCTGTGACAGATGAGACATCAAGTTCTTAGTCATTGGAAGGGACATAGAGAACCTTTGTGAGTGTAAGGCTTGAAGAGTCGAGGCAAAATGATATGAGAAACTGAACCTTTGATAGAAAGTCCACTATCGTCCCTAATAAGACAAAGCTGTTTGGCATCAGCGGAAGGAGTGAAAGAAGAAAAAACACTGTGAAAGCAAATATGACTTGTGGCTCTGAATCGAGAAACCATGTGTGATTGTACTTGTGTGGCGACAAACAAAGCTGCCGGGATAGTGGTGTAGCCTTCTGATGGTGACGTTGCTTTCTGGAGGATGATCGCGCCTGGGCTCTCCTCCTTTCTTCTTACGACAGTTTCGTTCATAATGGCCAGGGATCTTACGCCAGTTGCACACAAAAATCTTCTTGGTGATTACGTCACGTTGTGGGTTCGAGTAGGAACCACGTCCTCTACCTCGACCTCGAAAGCCACCTCGGCCCCTTGATGTAAACAATACTCTTGTGTTGTTGGAAGTGGAGCCCTTAGGCTTGTGAAAACTCAGCGCCTCGATATAAGGGCCAATTACCTCCTCGAGTGTTACCTTCTGTCGGGTAGTATTGAACAGCAGATGTATTGTGGCATTCTGACCGCCAACAAAGTGCGATAACTTTGGAAGTGAAGCCAAGATACTTATAGTCGCTTGAACTTCACAAGACTGCATCACAATAGGCAAGATTAGCACGAAGTTGATATAAGCCTCAAGCTCATTGTCCCGCATCCTCAAATTGAAGAAGTCTCGCGGCGCATGCACCGTGGACGCCGAACTCTTGTCCCGATATATAGATCGGGAAAACTTTCCACACATCCGCCGAGGTTTTGGCATCTATGGTGTGTGGCATCACATTCTATCTAAGGCAGCAATGAGTATAGAACGAGCACGCCTATCCTTACGCCTCCCAGCCGTGGGAGGCGGATCCGGGCTCCGAGATGCACCCTCTAGCGGCCACACTTATCCCACCGTGCGTTGGCGTTTTTCCCCATGAGACTTGGAACGGATCTTGAGAAATCAATCACTGCAGCCTACACACTACCTCAGCCTTCTAAACAAGGCGCCCTCTCACGCCTCTCAGCAGCCTACGCATCGCTTCTTGTAAACTCACCAAACCTCAACCTACAACGACACCACAATTGTGTCACGTCTTAAAAAGGTGTCTATCACGGCGCCAGGGACCCCCGACCCAATAACTCCCTACTCCCTCTTCTCCACCACGGGAGCGCCTTACTTGCAGTTGGGATTCGTCCCTTAGGCTCGCTGTGGCCTTAGTTTTCCTACACTCTAATCCTCCTCACAACTCTCTCAATCAACAACGCCCTCTTCTTCTCTACTCATCTACCCTTCCTTCCTCCACAATCTCCTACTCTAACACCAATTGCTGGCTCATTAATTCCAACTCGCCCTTACGGCACAACCGCTGGGTCCGTCCGAAATTAACGAGTTCTTCCTTTGCTATGTGGTTTGTACAGACAGAGAAACCTCCAGGAGTCTTTCCTGCAGTCTACCCTCAAGCCGAGAGTTCCTTGAGCATCGCCACACACTCAAAGCAAAACAATTCACATGAACCATTCACAAGGGAGCGGTGGCGCTGCAAAGAGCAAGCCCTCCGCCCAAGACTCCGACCGCGTTCTCCTCTCTACCA
Organism: Anthoceros angustus; assembly: GCA_010909165.1. Lineage (NCBI taxonomy): Eukaryota > Viridiplantae > Streptophyta > Anthocerotopsida > Anthocerotales > Anthocerotaceae > Anthoceros > Anthoceros angustus. The sequence continues at coordinate 10,267 of MU008191.1, forward strand.
GACATGCGTTGGCTTGCGGCACGAAATTCGCACAAAGTGAAGGACTCGGAGGATGGGAGCGCAAGACACGATAATTTTACTTCACAAGCTCCCTCCTTTTATAGGGAGGTCCTCACATACAGCCTCTCGCGCCCTCCGCACCGCCTCACTCCTTATTTTAGTGTATCCTATTGTCGACTTTAAGTTCGACATCCAAGCATCTTGGGTAAAATTCTATTCTAGCAATTCACCTATGTGAGCCTTAATGGCTCCCTGTCCAACATTCCTATCTAGCTAGTCAACACTCTGACAAGCATTAATGCCTGCCCTCCTCTAAAGAAAAGTCTTCCCAAGTGGCATCTTGCCCCATGTCTTCAAGCTAATTTAAGGACTTCTTATGAATCCCTTCCTTATCTTGATGCCTATCTTGAGTTCCTTCCTCCAATAAAATAGCCGGGCTCTCTTAGCCACCGGCTCATCCTCGCCTTCTCCTCTTCCTCTCACTTGTGGAGCAAGTGAGCCCTTGCTCCTGCACCCATGTTAGGAGGTTGGTCTTCTCCTTGTGATTCTTGCTCCATTCCCGCAAGATCAACCCCTCTTCCTTCTTTCCCGCAAGGGCCAAGGTACCGCCTTGCCGTCAAATCCATGCTAGCTTTCTCCGCTTCCCCTCCCTACCATGGTAGGAACTCCTCCTACCACGGTAGGAGTTCCTACCGGTCATTTCTTCTTCCTTACCCCTTCCCGGGTGATTCTCTCCACTGCGAGCTTCCCCGCTTCACTTGCTTCTCCACAGTGCGTTTCTTCCACCCTGCTTGGGACACTCTCCAAGTCTAAGGCTTCCGGACTTGCATGAGGGCCTCCCTATCATCATCATGAGGTCCCAACATTCTCCTCTAGCAAGTCGCAACAACTCGTTAGTGGCCTTGAGCACCTTGTTGTGAAGATGGGCTGCAAATCGTTGTGCCATCTCCAATTCTTCGTAATCCTCAAGCCATACTCCATGCTCACACTTGCTTTTGTAAGCATCTCGCTAAGGCCAGCTCACCGGTCTTGACATGGAGAGCCACATTCTCCGTCCCTCTCATTCTGCTTGGCGGATCAATCTCTTGTAGGGCATAATCAAATCGCCTCACCGCCAACATATGCTGCACCACCGCCTCATGACGGCCTTTCTCCTTTGCCATTTCTTCCTCCAACTCCCCTATCCTCCTAGGGAGTTGTGCATTCCGTTCTGGACTTCTCGCTCCATTTCCAATCTTTGGACAAAATGTGTCCGTTTTCCAGCTCTTCTTCCTTCAATTCCAGCCTCCGGATTTCTCCCAGCTCCTTTTCCATGTCACTAATCTTCAACTGTGTGGCTATGACCCGCTCATGCGCCTACTTGCCTTTGTGCCGCCTCATTTGCAGAGATTGCTCTCGTCTTGACCTTTCCTCCATTAGCAGCACTTGCTTGTCTTCCGCCTTCTTTTCCATGTGCGCACCATGTGAGCAAGTTGCTCCACCTTCTCCTCTCGAGCTCAATTGCTTGGTAAGAGCCTTGTTCTCCGAATATGATGGTTTGCCTCTGTAGCCTTGTCAAGACTCTTTTCCAAGTGCTCCACTTGAGCTTCCATCCTCATAACATCCTCCCATTGGGTTTCCGCCGCCTACCGCAATTTCCCTTGCTTGGTAGGTCCTTGTCTTCCGCCTCCTTCAAGAATTCAACTCTCCTCTTGGCGGCTCCTATGTCTACCTTGCTGAACATCTCCCTATGCGCAGCATCTCCTCCAACATGTCCAAGTCTCCTTTCTTACCTCCGGGAGACTCAAGGCCTTTGCCTTGCTCATGGGATCTTACATCCCTTGCTTCCCTATGATGAGCTCCCGCTCATCACTTGGTGGGCAACTCCCACCGTGACTCCATCCGCCGCCCACCTAACGGGGCCGGTTGCCTTCTTATCTCCGCTTGGGAGCTTCCAAACCGTGACTTCCTTTCCCTCCTACCGTGGTAGGAGGTACCCACCGTGGTAGGATTCTACTGTGAGGACTACTTCCACCACCTTCCCATGCAGGCCTTGTCCATGAGAGGACGAAGGGGTCCAAACTTCAAACTCCCTACAACTTCTCCTTGCAAGTCCTCCCGCACATCCTCCGCCTATCTTTCGGAGGGATTCCTTCCGAATAATGTCCGTGGTGCCGCGGCACCTCCTTTAGCGAAAGCACCAAGCACTCCCCTCTCCCGCCGTAAGTACACAATGTTAAAGGGATGCTTGGAATCATCCAACTCCTTACTTGTGAGTAGCCCTCTACTTCCCACAAATGCACTAGATAAGTGCTAAGATAGCATGCCTTGACGCCTTCTTCATCCGACGTTGGGTTTCAGAACTTTTCCGGTGGTAGGTGTATGCTTCATACATGATGAGCCCCAATCCGCTTCGCTCCTTGAGTGATCTTCCATAGAAAATGGAGGAAGGTAGTGCTGAAATATGACACCCTTGGATTGCTCACCAAGCCCAAAACAATTCTTGTGAACAATCTCCACTTGGGCTCCAAGATTTGGTCCGTCCGCCAACCGTTCTTGGACTTAGCCTTCATGCCCCTTGCATAAGTGTAAGGGCTCCTTGGGAAGATCCGCCGTTGATGCACGCTTGCCTCGTTCCTTCCATCAACGTGATTCCGCTATCCTCGCTATCCGGCTGCCATATACCGGCGTATGCTCATCCCAACACCGTGGATCCGTCCGTGCGTTCTATCCGGTAAGGCAGCCAATTCTTCCGTCTGCTGCAAATTAGCAAAACACTCTTCTATCAATTCAAGGTTGGTGTAAGACCAATGTCGCCCATACACCCACTCTAGCTGAATATTCTCCTCTGCTGCCCAAGGTCGAAAGTCTGAAAGGTCTCTAGAGGATAGCTGGCCTGCATAGCACGTAAATAATGTCAAATTTCCACCCTCCGGAGTCTGATCCTCCTCCCTTAGACTTCTTGCCCGCTCCTGCGCCACCTCCCTTGGTGGACGCTCCTTCCTTGGCTACTACCTCCTTGCCCTTGGTCATGGCCTCCTTGGTTAGTACTTGCACGAAATTGAAGAAAAGAGATGCCTCTCCTGCAATTCCTGCAGCACCTGCCAGCTTCCTATCCTTGCAAACGTTTCTCCTCCTCAGCGATTTGCTCCTGCTCACAGCCCAAAGGTCCTTGCCCTTGCTCTCCTCCTGCAGTCCTTACACCTTGGCGTCCCAAAACCCCGATTTCCCGCAAGAGAAAGCTCACCAAAATTCCCCACGGACTCTTACACCACCAAGCAATTTAGGAGCCCTTCCTGCACGGTTTCCTAGCAATCTTGCCACGCTCCACCCTCCTAGGCACCCTCACGAGCTTGGCAAGTGTTGGGTTGCGCCCCAACCTTCTTCTCCCTTCTCTTCCTCTTTTCCTCCTTCTTCCTCTCTTGGGCGGGATTTCTCCTCTTGTTGAGCTTGCGCCCTTCCTTCTCCTCCTCAGCAAGGTGCACGGGCGCTGTTGATGGGGGCCTTGGGAAGCTTGAGGTGTGGCGCCTTCTGTGAGGCCGCCTCAAGTTTCGAGTTGTGGCCTCCTGCAGCACCGCACCACTTTTATAAGTCACCCAAGGGTTAAAAAGTAACTACCATTCTCTATCCTGCCCTTGGATGTGTGCCACGTGGCCCCTTTCTCACCATTGATGTTAGTTTCCTAATTCCTTATACTAAAATACCATTTCCCTATTTTCTAATTTCTAATGAAAATTAGCCTCTAATTTCTTAATTACCTATTTTGGCCTATTTATCTAGTCCACTAAAAGACTCTATATATAGCAAGCCTATCCTGCCTAAAACATAAGCTACCTTCCTTAGAACCTATCTCCCACTGGGTAGGACATCCTCCTACCATGGTAGGCGTTCCTTTCTCCTACCACGGTAGGAGTTTCCCACTGGTAGGATACCTTCCTACCCTCTCCTACCATGGTAGGAGCTATTCCTACCGGTAGGTGATCAAAACACTAGCGGTCATTCTCCTCATGGTAGGATCTCTCCTACCGCTCACCATGGTAGGAGTTTCTCCTGGTGGTAGGACACCTCCTACCACTCATGTAGGTTACCTTTCTCCTCACCAAGGTCGTTTTGACCCGTTTCTTTTCCCCATATCCTCTGCCTTCCCGACATGGTCCTACAACTCCCGCTAAAAAGGAGCAAAAATTTCCTTGCATGTCTTCACCAAACCATTTCTAGCAAAAGAGTGTGGGCCTGTTTCAAAGAACTCATTTAAGCTAGTTGCCCAAACTTTTATGCTTCCTTGTCAACCCCATTTCACGTTAACACCTCTTAGTCTTGTATGTCACCGATAGGCTTCTGGTTTGAAGTTTGAGGAACAATCACCTCGCCTCCCTCCTTCACCCATCTTCATAGGCCGTTCCACCTTGTCGATAAGTGCAGGTCCGCGCTGCCAAAGCTATCCTCTTCGTGTGCTCCACTGAGGGTCATCTCCTCTCTCCCCTCCGCTTTCCTTCACCCGCTCCTTCCGATACACCATGTTAGAAAGTGCTTGCCTCACACCGCCATGCTTGATAGTATCTGGGTGTCGATGGGTACAAGCGATTGACCACACACAAGGCGCGGGGTCCGTGAACATGAGCATGAGCGCTGAGCAGATTTAGCACCGCCTGCAACTCCTCCTCAAGACCCTTGTATCCCGCCTCTTGAGGAGACGGCGATGGGAGCTCATTGCTCTCGCTGAGAGTGTGGCGAGACTTTCAGCCATCCTACCACACACCCCGATGATCATGCCAAGTGGATGCACCACTATGGTGTCATGGCCCTCCCAATCAATGGCCTAGATGCATTCGGGGTCATATAGAGTTCTGGACAATGAGGCCATCTCGGAACCGTGAAACAACCTATCATTCCACAACATGCCGTATTATCGCAAGAATTGCATTTTATGCGGAAAATGAAGGAAGGAGAAGATAGTTGTACATACGAAGTTGACATCTTAGAGCCGGATCACGTGCTTGAGTAACAAGATGCCAAGTCGTATCCTAGCTACTCAGCCTCCCACCTTCATATCACCTGACCAAACGGACTGCTGCTTCTAGAGCTGCCGCCGCTTCCCCGTTAAGGACATCATTGGCGCACTTATCGAGGACAGGCTTGTACTCTTCCGGTGCTCCTCAAGAACAAAGCCGAGAGAGGTTACTGTGAATTCACGCCTGAGGCAAGGCCAAATTCAAGGGGCACTACTATCTGGCGGTTCTGCTGCATGAGATTCCGCCTCCACCAAACGCCCTGTGTTCTTAACTAGTGTGTGGCACCATTTGGGCAAGAGAATGCGAAGAAGAAGGCGGTGAGCCACAACTAGAGAGCGAATCATAAGGAGAAAATTTGAGAACCAAGGCACCACCACTTAAGTGTTATTTCGCATGCGGAAGGTATTTTGTTGGCACATCGAAGCCAGAAGAGGATTGCGTAGATAAGGAGAAGGTGGCGTATGAGATGGATGCACCCAAACGGTGAGGCAAAGGTGCCTTTTGTAGGACCGGTAGGATATTAGGAGGTTCATCAAGGATTTTGCTAAGAAGGCATTTGCGACCCAATTGACCAAGAAGGATACACCTTTCGAATGGATTACCGCAAGAAGAGGTTTTCGAACAAGAACACCGTGAGCGCACTCCATGTTACACCACGATTGGGAGAACCGTTTCATGTATACGTGGATGTGTCCGCTTATGCCATTGGGACCATCTGTTGGCGACGAAGAAACGGACCATCCGATTTATGCTTGTAGATGCCACGGATCAGAAGAACTACTCAACCATGCGGAGGGTCTTGGTATCATTTACTGTAAGAAGTTTAGACACTATCCGCGCTTGCAAAGTGACGTTCATGTTGACCATTTTGCTGAAGTACCAACAAGCCGCATTTGGTAAGGATTGCCTGGGGTACCTCACGCAAGAGTTTGATTATGACGAAACTAGCTGTGGAAGCAAGATCGTCGTGATCAAGACATCGTGACGAAGACGTGACACGCATCAAAAACTTGCAAGATGGACAAAGCGGGAGAAATCGATTTGTGGATGGATCAACCCTGGGGCTGGTGGCGAGCTAGCAGGAGGCGACGTGGTATGCGTGGAAGGAGGAGATTAGAACGTGAGGGGCGTTCATGCCCAAGATACTTGAATGGTGAGGTAAAATTTTCTAGAGCATGGAATCATGCCCGATGGTTTGTCTAGGGAGGGCGATTGTTTTTCTCCACAAGACAGCCCCTTATTGCCTAGATGGGGTCTTGTACAAGCTTGGTCCGAGAGAAGATTCGCGATGTCCGGAAATAGAGAAGCTGCTTTGGTCACGTGCTTTACATGCGTAAGAGGTGGTCATTATTCGACGCAAATCACCGGAAGAAGGTCTTGGATGCCTCGTGGGCAATGCGCAGGGATGTGGGAATTTATTAGGAGGTGTGATGCGTCGAGGGTTGGAAGGCCCACTTTGTCAACAAAGGGCCTCTCACCTACATACTACCTTTGGCACCATTTGAGAAGTGGGGTATAGATTTTGTAGGTCCAATCAAGCCACCCACACAATGGACAAGGAAGCAATATATCTTGGTGGCGGACTATTGTACAAAGATGGTGGAGGTCAAGCAACAAAGGACGACGACTGCAGAGAAGTTTCTCTGAGAACATTATAACGAGGTATGGATGTCCTTTGAGTTGGTCTGATGGGGAACTCATTTCCTCAACTCGATCGAGACTCTCACCACCTACTTCAACATTCGATCGAAAGACAACTCCTTACAATCCCAAAGCGAATGGTTTGACGGAGAAAACGAATGGGCTGTTGTGTACAATCTTGACCAAGGTAACGTGGACTCACATGTATGATTGGGACACTAAGCTACATTCAAGGGCTTACAGAAGCAGAAGGTGACAACCAAGAAGACCCCTTATTATTTAACATATGGCTCCTGTGATGCCAGTGAATTTGAAGTACCCACCTATAGANCGCCCACGTGGCCGCCCATGGCCCTTACGGCCCCAACTCTAAGTTACTCCCGACGCATTATCCCGCCTCGGGTCCCGGAGTGGGTCCGGACTTACTCGCCGCCCGCCATCGAGGGTCTGGGCACGCCTCACCCCGAGTCAGAGTATACTCCGAGTGCCGTCCGAGTGCTAACCGGCTTATTTCCTCCTCCTTCGCCTCCTCCTTCGCCTCCACAAAAACAAAATCCTACCTAATTTCTAACCCCCTGTGGAAGTCCGTAGTCCACAAGCTCACCCGGATGTAAGGTGACAAAGGAAAGGCCAGCAGCACTGCTCCTGCAGGAGCTCGTGGGAAGCCACATGTCAGGAGGAATCACCCCAACCTTTGGGCACCCGAGCCGATCCAGAAAGTCACCACTGCTCAAGGGTGACCTCAAGTATACCCAAGTGGTCGCAGGGAGAGCCGCCATGCCGATAGGAAGGAGGGAACCCATCCTTTGGGGGCCTAACATCACCCTACAAGAACCGGGTCTCGGCTATGGCACGACTAGGTGAGATGGAGGACCAGATAGCTCGTCCTCTTTTAGGTTTACAGCAGTAGGGGAACAACAGGGGAGAAAGGAGCTCCGTGGAATGAAGGTGAGAAGGAGGTCTTGGAGGGACGCCTAGGTAGCATGGAAGCAAGAAGGTCCGAGAAGAGTTGCAGAAGACCAAGGATCGAAACCCTCATGGTTCAGCTCCTGACGACAAAGCACCATAGGGGAGCCGCAGAATGTCATCTCGATGCGCAAGTTCAGCCGAAATCATGGATGCCACTGGGCGCCAAGAAGGAGAGGGACGAGGCAAGGAAAGGTTGGAAAGAGGCCAAGAGGGCTGGATTGCAAGGAGAGCCACCGTGGAAGATGGAGCCTCCATGGAAGAATCAAGGTCGAGTTAGCAATGAGGAGGTTGCTAAGCAACCGCCGCCGCCGCTAAGGAAGCACAACCTGCACTGCTGCTACAACAGCTCCAAGACCAGAGCTACAACAAGGAAGAAGGGGCAAGACCGTGAGGAGGACAACAGCTGGGGAGCGGTAAGCACCGCCTAAGAAGTCTAACTTCCCAATGGTGCATTAGATTGAGGGATGCTTATCAAGATAACCATGTGCCCGGATTCTCCTTGGCTGGAGAGAAGATTGTCGAAAGTTTATGTTGTTGTGGGCACAGGGGACATGGAGGTACTTGATCCATGCCTTGACGGCACGGATCCTACCTATGGGTTGGATTCTTAAGGAGGAAACTCTCACCCCCATCCAGGATTCAAGAGCTCACCGAGGAGGAGTACTGACTATGCGGCGAGCACAAGAGAGAGGAGTCCAGCTCGAGGAGGTAGATTTTATGGGAGAGATTGCCCAACCCGAGGAGGAGGGAGGAGAACATGGGGCTAGGCGGCCTAGGAGGCCAGGAGGTAATAGGGTAAGTGGCCAAATAGCTAAAGGCCCATGTGTTATAGGTAAATCTTATCCTCTCATAGTGGAATTGATAGATAGGCCTCTAGGATTGGTAGGCTAAGGCCATTGGTATTTTTAAGCCAAGCTGCTTTTGTGATCTTGGGTATGAGGCACCCCTTGATGAAATGTAAGCAATGTTGGCTAAGTCTCGGTGTTTGGGGCGAGCACGGGGTTTGGGAGTTCGATCGATCCGGTCTTTGTAAGTCTCGCCTCCTGAGAGGGGAAGACTACCAAGTTGCCCAGATCGTGGCGGATCCGCAAGGGTGGTGGAAAGCAAGGAGGGAGCCTTGTGGTCTCCTTGGAGTCCTCAAGGTCAAGAGGAAGGGGGGTGAAGCCGGAGGCTGTCCCTCCTTACTCATTCTCTTTTGTCTAGTACTCACCTTGTGTTTGAGTTTTTGTGTTGTGGGAGAGAAGACAAGGCGGGGAGCCTGTGTGTGGAAGGAGGGCAAGTGAGTGAGGAGTGGGCTTGTGTTTGGAAAATGAGGGAAAAGTGAGGTGAGAAGTGGAGAATCTGGACATGGAGAGTTGCTGATTGGCTGTTTGAGAGGAGTAAGAAGGATGGAGAAGTCTAAGTGATGTTTGTGTTCTTGAAGAGAGAGGCGTGAGTGGAGGTTGAAGATCCGTGAGTGGATGAGACGGAATGATTGCGGGAGTGACAAGTATTTTGAGAGTTGGTGTGTAAGGGCTGGATGAGAACCTTGTAAGGCTGGGGAGGGTGGTGTGGAGTGGAGGCGAGATGTGGGAGTGAGAACAAGGAGAGTTGAGAGAGCTTGGGAACTTGGAGGTGTGAGCTCAAGGGTTGGAGGTTGGAGGTGATGAAAGGAGGAGAGAGCAAGGAAGTCTAAGAGTGCAAGAGTGAGAGGTGGAGGGGTTATGAGGCGTAACCACATTGGTGGATCTAACTTTGTGGATGATAAGAGAGAGAGGTCACCTTATCCACTTGGATCCCAAGTGGGTCCCACCCTTCTATTAATAGCCGACTGATCCCAAGGTGGACCCCTCTGCTAGAATAGAGGGCTAAGCAACCGCCGTCTGCTAAGGTAGCATCGGTCGCGTAAGATAGCCGTGTCCGAGTGTTGTTAGGATAGTAGCCCGTCTCAGAATCGCTAGATGTTTGTGTCCGTGTTTGGTTGGATTGGCTATGTTTTGGTTGTCTTGACACGAAATCACTCCCTTGGGTACGAATCTCAAGTCTACAACGATAAAGAGGGTAAATGTGGCCTCTTTGTGACCACTTGGTTTAGAAAATCACTCCACATTTTGGCCTGCTGTCGGGAGTGTCATTGTTGTCAAGACCTTAGAGTAGACTAACCTTGTCTAGTAGTGTATTGGGAGTCTTGAGTGTGATACATGGATGCTACCCATTGAGTCGAAAGTTCCGACTCCACCGTGAAGAGAAGACTCAGAAGAAGAAGACAAGCCGCGGAGCGAGTCGCAGATCGAGAGCCGAGGAGAGCAAGAAGAAGAAGAAGAAGAAGAAGAAGAAGAAGCAACAGTCGCTAGGACCGATACCATCCTGTCTTCTCGACCTCCGGGTCGAACTTGTGCACCGTGAACTCAAGAACTTTTGACAGTATGCTATGAGATCTGTTAGACCAACAATCGCGGTTGCCGGATAGTGACGACCGTCATGGCGACTTCCGCCTTTTGCAATAACTACTAAGCATACCGTATGGAGAGAAGAAGGGTATGAAGATCCGACGAGTTTGTTGAACGCTTGAGCAACTAACCATTGCAAATCGTGAACTGGGATCTGCAGCAGATTCACTCTTCTACGGAGTTCTTCATGAGGGGCCAAGTGGTACAAGAGGGAGTACCTCAGATCAAGACTCAAAGAACCTTCAACGAATCAAGAAAGCCTTTTGTGAGAGGTTCTGGGAATAGATGTAGAAGGCTACGTGTTGTCAAAGTTGGAGTTTTGAGGAGAAGAAGGAAGGAGACCTTGCAAGCTTATGTTGAGAGGTTTCTTAACTTGCGTGATCGTAGTGGTCCTCACTCGATTTATGTGCCATTCGTGGTTTGCTAAGGGGTTAGATCCCGAGATGGGCCGACATGTGAGGCCAAGCGGGACGAGACAAGGCCATCAAGGCGGCACTCAACTACGAAGAATCCAACTCCTTGGACAAGAAGAAGCACAAGAAGGAAAAGAGCAAGAAGAAGAAGAAGCGAGGGAAGAAGGACAAGGGATCTTCGTCGGAGGAAGAATCTTCGAGGAGAGTGACCTCTCAAGACTCAGACTGGAGGACTCTTCCTGAGGATGGCAGACGGAGGAAGAATCCTCAAGACGAAAGACGCAGGAAGAAGAAGAAGGTTGGCGCTAAGAAGAAACCAGGCTCGAGGATCAAGGGAGCTGGCTAAACAAGAGGTCGCTAGTGCTAAGAAGGAAGTGGAACAAGTCAAGAAGGAGGGGTCAAGAAGGTGCAAAGAAGAAATGAAGATGGAGGAAATGATGAGCAAATTCGAGAAGTTTCACCTCAACGCTGTGAAGGAGCATGAGAAGAGGAGAGTGCATCCAAAGCTCGGCTAACCTGCTTTGTTCCACTTGTGGCCAGCCAGCCACACCAAGTCCAACTGCTGTGGCCAAGGTGCACATGCTCGCCACGAGGAGGAGGAAGAGGATCGCTGGAGGATACCTACCGATCCGTGAGGTTTCCTGGACAACAAGACCTCAAGACCGCCCATCCGCCGATGCGCGAAATTCCATGGGGCCGCATTCGTAACAAACTAAGTGCCTGTTGCTAACCAAGCAACGGGTGTGGTTACAACCGTAGGGGCTTTGGTCATTATGCAAATAGCCATCCACAGACAAAGCCAATGGTGACTACGGCTGCAAGACCGCAAACAATGTGGTCATGTAGCGGGAGTGTCACGCCCAAACCGAGGAAGACTTTCAATTGCTCAACCACCGTGATGAGTTCAAGCAAGCATCAAGGAGCCGCGCCATGCACGTGGAGGATGCCCTTATGGTCGCTTTGGGAGGATGCGGAAGCCATGGTGTTGCGGGAGCTAGATGGACTGGGGGTGCTGGGAGACTACTACGAGAGGTGCAGCCATGGTCATGCGCACTAGGAGTGAAAAGCTAGGAGGAAGTCAGGAAGAAGAAAGAGACGGAGGTGGAATCACCACAAAGTCAAGAGAGCACTCCAAGCCCGGAGGGAACGGATCCGAGGAGACACTTGAGAAGGAGAACCCAGAAGGAAGAATCAAGGAGTGAATCGCTGCGCCGAGAAAAGAAGTTCCAAAGAAAAGGGAGAGGAAACCCGAGTTTCCACCGGACGACGCCGGAAGTCATGGAGATGATAGAGGAGGAATTGACCAAGACAAATAAATCGAGCCGTGATCCTCGAGACCGCAGAAGTCCTCTCGTTAGCAACCGCTGTTAAAGCAACCGACGTTGTTGCTAAGGGAGCAACCGCGATCGCTGGGAAGAAGGAGGGACCGATCGAGGACCATTTAACCTTGGCCATCATGGATCAGCAATTTGCCATCACGCTTGGTCAACTATTGAAGGACAACCCGGCAAGTGCAACAAGTTCGAGGGCCTTGCAAGAAGCGCAACCCAAGAGGAAGAGGCGATTGCCCAAGCCAGACCAAGGGTGCCGACTACAACAACCTAGTGTCCATGATAGACCAAGGGCCGAGCCGCAAGGAGATCACGTGTCATCAAGCGGGTTCCCTTGGATCGGATCCGGTGAACATCATGACGGAAGCAATGAGGAAGCTTGGGTTGGACATTGAGCATACCACCAAGGCCGAGATTGGACATGTCAAAAATGCACTGTGGAGAATCAAGGGAGTAACCACCATCATAGGGACCATTCCTATCTCATGGACTATGTGGTTAGCTAAGAAGACAAGCCTGATAGGCTGTGAAGGGGCCGAGGAACTCGCAGAAAGGGAAGTGTGCACGGCAAGGCGCAAGGGTGGCACGCACTGGGAGGTCGGACAAGGGCAAGACAAAGCGCAGGGTCACTGTTTCAACCGCGGGTTGCAGGATACACCTCCAAGCTCGTGGTACACTCAAGCCTCACACAACCGAGGTAGGCCGGAGCAGATCGCCCGAGCCGAGGCGTGTGTATTGGCGCGAGGATAAGAACGGGTTTCAATTAGGGTGCCGGTGTCAAGTCGGACACGTAAAACGGGCCGAAGGATAGGGTCAGGTTGAATAAATTGTGGTCCGAGGATTGTCGACGCGCTTCCAAGTGTCGAGGAAGCAGACACCGCCATCGTGAAGTTGGAAGCCGAGCAGTGTTTGGGATCCTCCAACCAAACAGAGCTAAGCGGAAATTTCGGATGGGAAGTCGGCCCCGAGGAGGCCGATACCAACAGAGGGATGAATCTTGAGGTGGGGAAGTGCTGTGGTGCATCACGATGGCGGGACTCCTTACTGAAACTCGAGCCACAGTCGAAGCATGGCCCCTAAGAAGACCACTCCGGTGGCCATTGAGGCCATCGGCCCAATGGCCCAACATGGGGCACTGGAGAGTGAAGGCGGGTCTTTGGTGGCTAAGCATCACATCCTTCATGGACAAAAAGTGGTGCTACAATAGCCTGTTGGTTTGGGAGTGTGGCACATGAGGAGAAGGCCATGTGGAAGGCAACACGAGAACCAACCCCGCCTGAATATTCAGTTGTTCCAGTCCTATGAGAGGCCTCAAGAGGAATGTGGTGGAATAATCATTGATCCTTTCGTGAAGCCGCCTCCCCAAAAGTCAGGAGGCACGTCGCCATTGCTCCCACATTGTCTAGGGTGGAGAATGGGTCACCAACAAGTTAGACCGAGGGCCGGATTAGCCAGGATCCCGTGCTCACACTAAGAAGCTAGAGCACATCACGATTTCTTGTCTTTCTCTATGAGGTGGTGAGAGGGTCCAAGATAGATTGGGCTAGGATGTTCTATGACACAGATGTGAGAGGGACCACTTGACCCTACCATCACCCAGCCCCTCACTCTATCTCCTTCTTAATCCACCATGCCAAGTTGCCGGAGGATAGAGATGGTCTCACCTTCCATGCCCGGAGGCCGGTGTTTGAAAGAAGGAAGCCCAAAGAGGAGTCGAGGAAGAGGCCATCTCCGGTGGCAGGAGTGAGGATGAGAAGTCCAAGTGTCCATGAAGAGGAATGTGGCGGTTGCTAAGGTGTCACCACTAACAAAGCAACCGGAGTTGCTAAGACTCAACAGGCACCAAGAGAGGTCCGAGCAACAGGGGACTCCAACCACTCCTAGAGCCACAAGAGCACGACCGGGAACTCACACCGGACAAGGCAGGACAAAGGAAAGGCCGAAAGCACCTGGGAGCGTGGGCGGGAAGCCACAGTCAACAGGAGGAATCGCCCAACCTTTGGGCACGCCGAGCCGACCCGAGAAAGTCACTACTGCTCAAGGTGACCCTCAAGTATACCCGGAAGTGGTCGCAGGGAGAGCGCGCCAGATAGGAAGGAGGGAACCCATCCCGAGGTTTGGGGCCTAACATCACCCTACAAGAACCGGGTCTCATGGCACGCACTAGGTGAGATGGAGGACCATAGCTCGTCCTCTTTGTTAGGTTTACAGCGCATAGGGGAACAACAGTGAGAGCAAAGGAGCCTGGAATGAAGCGAGAAGGAGGTCTTGGAGGGACGCCTAGGTAGCATGGAAGCGGAATTAAGGAAGGTCCGAGAAGAGTTGCGGAAGACCAAGGATCGTGAAACCCTCATGGTTCACCTGACGACAAAGCACCATAGGGGAGCAGAACGTCATCTCGGATGCAAGTTCAGCCGAAACTCGGATGCCCGCCGGGCCTAAGAAGGAGAGGGACGAGGCAAGGAAAGGTGGAAAGAGGCCAAGAGGGCTGTGATTGCAAGGAGAGCCACCGTGGAAGATGCGAGCCTCCCATGGAAGAATCTGTTGAGGCAGCCGAGGAGGTTGCTAAGCAAGCAACCGCCGCCGCTAAGGAAGCACACTCCGCACTGCTAAGGGAGCAACAGCTCCAAGACCGAGCTACAACAAGGAAGAAGGGGCAAGACCGGAGGAGGAGGACAAACAGCTGTGGGGAGCGGGTAAGCACCGCCTAAGAAGTCTAACTTCCCAATGGTGCATTAGATTGAGGGATGCTTATCAAGATAACCATGTGCCCGGATTCTCCTTGGCCGGAGAGAAGATTGTCTCCGAAAGTTTATGTTGGGGGTGTGGGGACATGGAGGTACTTGATCCATGCCTTGGCACCGGATCCTACCTATGGGGTTGGATTCTTAAGGAGGAAACTCTCACCGACCCATCCAGATTCAAGAGCTCACCGAGGAGGAGTACTGCACTATGCGGCGAGCACAAGAGAGAGGAGTCCAGCCGAGGAGGTAGAGATTTTATGGGAGAGATTGCCCAACCAGCCAAGAGGGAGGAGAGCAAGAGGAGAACATGGGGCTAGGCGGCCTAGGAGGCCTGTGAGAGGTAATAGGGTAAGTGGCTCAAATAGCTAAAGGCCCATGTGTTATAGATCAGAATCTTATCCTCTCTCATAGTGATGTAATTGATAGATAGGCCTCTAGGATTGGTAGGCTAAGACCGATTGGTAAAGCGCCCAAGCCGCTTTTGTGGGTCGATCTTGGGTATAAGAGGCACTTGATGAAATGTAAGCAATGTTGGCCTAAGTCTCGTGAATGAGCACGGGGTTTGGGAGGGTTCCGATCCAAAGGTCTACTAGGCACGCTCCTCCGCCATGGGGGAAGACTACTGTTGCCCAGATCCGTGGGCCGATCCGCAAGAGTGGTGGAAAGCAAGGGAAGGGAGCCTTGTGATCTCCTTGGAGGGAGTCCTCAAGGTCAAGAGGGGTGGGGTCGAAGCCGGAGGTCAGTCCCTCCTTTACTCATTCTCTCATTGTCTAGTACTCACCTTGTGTTTAAGTGTGAGTGTCAAGGTCGCAGAGGAGAAGAAGACAAGGCGGGAGCCGTGTGTGAAGGAGGAAGTCAAGTGAGTGAGGCCTGGGCTTGTGGGTTGGAAAATGAGAGGAAAAGTGAGTGAGAGAAGTGGAGAATCTT
The DNA here is from genome assembly GCA_010909165.1 of Anthoceros angustus. Taxonomy (NCBI): domain Eukaryota; kingdom Viridiplantae; phylum Streptophyta; class Anthocerotopsida; order Anthocerotales; family Anthocerotaceae; genus Anthoceros; species Anthoceros angustus. The sequence continues at coordinate 25,712 of MU008191.1, forward strand.
TGGGCATGGAGAGTTGCTGATTGGCTGTTTGAGAGGAGTAAGAAGGGCTGGAGAAGTCTGTAAGAGATGGTTGTGTTGTCAAGAAGAGAGCCGGAGTGGAGGTTGAAGATCCGTGAGGGGGATGAGACTAAATGATTGGTGAGAGAGAGATGAACAAGTATTTTGAGAGTTGGTGAAGTCTGTAAGGGCCTGGATGAGAACCTTGTAAGGACCGGGGAAGTGAGCTGGAAGTGGAGATTGAATGGGGCGTGAGGGAGGTGTGAGAACAAGGAGAGTTGAAGAGAGTTCTGGGGAACTTGGAGTGTGATGAAAGGCACCTCAAGGTGTTGGTATGGGGTTGGAAGGTGAGCTGAAAGGCCAGAGAGGGGGCAAGGAAGTCTGAAGAAGTGCTGCAAGAGTGAGAGGAGGAGGGGGAGTTATGAGAGCAGTAACCCTGATTGGTGGATCTAACTTTGTGGATGAGTAAGAGAGAGAGAGAGAGAGAGAGGTCAGCCTTATCTACTTGGATCCCGAATTGGGTCCCACCCTTCTATTAATAGCCAAACCTGATCCCAAGGTGGTCCCCACTCTGCTAGAAATAGAGGGTGGTTGCTAAGTTAGCAACCGGTCTCGCTGTCGGGTGGCATCAGCGTGGCTAAGATAGCCATGTGTCCGAGTGTTGTTAGGTAGTAGCCGTCTAGAATCGCTAGATGTTTGGTGTGTCTGTGTTTGGTTGGATTGGCTATGTTTTGGTTGTCTTGACACGAAATCACTCCCTTGGGTACGAATCTCAAGTCTACAACGATAAAGAGGGTAAATGTGGCCTCTTTGTGACCACTTGGTTTAGAAAATCACTCCACAGTCCGTCCGTACCATCTCCCTGACTTTCTACTGCACACCCTCTTTCCTCTCATTATTACTGTATTTCATATCAAGTTCTACCAGCAAGGCCCAGTACCGCCAGATGTCTAGGGACTCCTCCACATCCTCCAATTACCACCGCTAGTCCGACCTCTCTTCCGTCCTTCACTCTTTACTCGTTCTCCCGTCTCCGCAGTCCGTCCAATGTCTATCTTCACGCTCTGATGGGGTGTAGTGCTGCAGTACCTCCGCGTCCGCGTCTGCACAATCAAGCTTGTCCGGGCTCTTCACACCCTTCGCTTAACATCTTGTCACCAACGACCGCTCTAGTCCACTTATCCTCTTCTCCCCGCTCTCAAGGAGCAGGGGTCGAGGCTTTTCAACACCCGCAACCACCACCACACGTTAAGGCTCGTCATCAGAGCCAGGATAATCCTCTTCGGGGTAGTCCGCCCGCTCGATGACTTGAGCAACGCATTCACACCCTGTTCAGAAGAACTCCATGCAACAATGCGGAGTCAACCCCAAAACAGAAATCACATTACAGGGGCAGCGACCTCCCTTTTATGCAGCTCTAGAGCTGCGCCTTCATTACAATCCATGGCTGGCCCTACTGCCAGGTACCTACACACGCGGGAGGATACCGGATCCCTCGCTCGTGGCTACCTACGCTTGTGGCGATTGGGCTGCTGACCCCGTTTGACCCCTCCGCCTGGCAACCCAATCCCTAACCCTGGCGCCGGAGAGGCAACTAGCCTAATTATTCTCGACCCCTGCCTTCCGGCAGGAGTTTGGACCTTACCCCGGCCAAGATTGGATCGCTCCCCAGGACCTACACTAACGACTTAGGTCACCATGGTGTCCTCCTCCGCCTCTGCTAACAGCAACACCGGATTTTGGGGATCCTCTCTCGTCTTCCGGTAGGCCCCCATCCACCAGTCCTGACAGAGGAAGGACCAGAGTCCTTGGGTCCTGGGTCTGTGCGAGTGGTGCGCGGTTTCCCAGTTCCTCTCCACCCGTCGGCTCCTCCAACTCCTCCGGCGGGTCTCCTCGGTCGGCTGGTGCACATTACCCCAACCACCGGACTCCGAACTCGAGTATTCCGCGTATCCCAACCCCTAAGGTCTACTCGCGATGCTAATTCCAGCTTACATAGGGTTAAGAATAGTTTGGTTAAAGATTGAGGCAACTAACACTACGTTTTACTTTTGGAAAAGGTGGTGCCACGCAGAAGGAAGAATGGGACTACGGATCCATGCATGCCCTGAACTGGGGGACGACGTCAACCACCAAGCAATAAAAAACGCAATTACTAGGCTAAGGCAAGCCCCGTGGAACCCCGTTATGTGCTTGAGCTAGAATTTGAGTATGGCAGGAATCGGTGTGCAACAGGCAGCCAGGGGGTGGCCTCGTTATGTGCCTGATGCATGACGAGGTTGAGTCCTGCCACCTCCGAGGCAGCCCGTGAAGGCCTCGACATGCACCTACGGGAGCAGTGGGTGCGGTTAGCCCTGGTTGTGGTTTTCGCTTTCCTAGCTTTCGACTTTCGGAGTAATTGCACAAGCAAAGGCAGCCGATGGGAGGGCCTCTTCATGTGCCTTGGCCGGCATCCTGCCCAGCCCCTTAGGTCTGAGGGCCCCGTGGTGTTGCAGATCTGCAACACCAAACAACTGGCACACCGCCGAAAACAAAATAAGCATAGCATGCATATAAGTGAGAGGTGATGGCGTGGTTGGTATCCAAGAGATTGCTACATCAGTCACTATGAGTGGCTTGCAATTGAGTGGAAGCCACATTGGTTAGGAGGTATGTTGGCCTCGAATCCAGTCTTGGGTAGCCTGTCCACGTGCTTCGATGAAAGAGTTGCTTGCACGTTTGCTTGCACAGCTGTGGTGTCGTGTCCACACTGATTCTCATGCACTTGATCAATATTGAGCCTGCAGGTGGATGCAGGATTGTTGAGCCTGCAGCTGGATGATTGTTGTTAAGCCTGCAGCTGGATGCAGGATTGTTGTTGAGCCTGCATCTAGCTGTAGAATTGTTGTTGAGCCGACAGCTGGATGCAGGATTGTTGTTAAGCCTGCAGCTGAATGCAATCCTATAAGCCTGCATCAGCTGCCTGCATGACTGTTATCGAGCCCAGGTTATTGAGCCAACGTTACCAGAGGGTGCGGATCGTTAGCCTGGGTGTGCTACTCGATTTCCTCGCTTTGGGGACAGTTTCACTAGGAGGTGTGAGGGCCTCGTCATATGCCTGGGTTGGCATTCTGCCCAGCCCCTAAGGTCTGAGGGGCACCGTGGTGTGGCCTTCCTTGAGATTAGATGTGGCCTTCCTTGAGATTAGATGTGGCCTTCCAGAATGATATGGCTGTCCAAAGCTTGGCTGTTGCTGGAAATCGATGTGGCTTACCACACCTTGAAGCTTGATTCTGGCCTTGCAGAGCTTGGAGCTTGATGCTGGCTTGGAGCTTGATGCTGGCTTGGAGCTTGGTGCCGGTTTAGCGCTGCCAGAAGTGTTTATGGCACTCCAGAACTGATGTGGCGGTCTAGGGCTTGAGGTGATGCGACAAATCGAAATTGGCCTTTCAAAGCTTGGAGCTCGATGCTGTCTTGATCTCCTCTAGAGCTTGATGCTGATTTGACCCTAAACCCTTAACCGTCTACACTACGGATGCGATTCCAAATTTATGGGAGTTTAAGTTCTATAAAGAATTCAAATTATTTATCAATAATTTCCCCACACCTGCCGGATTCTTTCACCGGCATGCATGCTGGCCCTGAGAAATCTGTCCTTGTACAAGGCAAGCTACAGCTGTTGCCTGTAGCTTGCCGTGACGAATAGTGACTGAACAAAGGCGTGGAGTCCTGGCTACTAGTCATGTCGTCAGGCCATCATACAGCCATGTGGACGCACTCGGTGCATTGCAGCGGGCAGGGCTGCAAGAGGCTAGTCAATCTAGAAGGGGGACATCTTTGGCAGACAGGGGAACAGGAGACTGTTTATTATCATACTGCGGCATGGCAAGATGGGACCCTCTGCTTGCTCTGTTAATCACTTCCACCATCTTCATTGTGTTACAGGCCCAACATCATGGAGACCCATCAACCGCAGAGTATTCAGCTATTGTCCATATGGAGAATGCATTTGTGAAGTGGGTGGACGAAATTGGGTCTTCCCACTCCATGTTCCCAACCGCGAAGAAGGTCCTTGAGGAGAAATCTGTCATAACAGTGGACATGATCGGGGTCAGAGGAAACTACACGTCAGTCCAGGCAGCGGTGGACTCAGTTCCTGACAACAATCAGCAGCGTGTTCTTATTAGAATTCTTGCAGGATGCTACTGGTGGGTTGAACTTTCCTACATACCGGGTCCAAAATTATCTGTTACGGACAAACTGGGTTGCTTCAACGCAATTAAGGATCATGAGTTTGTGCTGTGCAGGGAGAAGGTGATGATCCCCAACACAAAGCCTTTCATCACGTTAGAAGGGGACACTATCCCCGGGGCAACCACAATCGCATGGGCAGATACAGCCAGCAGCTTGGGAGCAGATGGAAATCCTTTGAAGACGTTCAACAGCTCCACAGTGGCAGTAAACGCTGCCTACTTCATCGCCAGGGATATCACTTTCAAGGTGGGCAGTGTGATTTACAGCGCATTGCCAAGACTTTACTTTCCTTGATCCTGCCAACCTTGGACTAATTCACCATGTGATGCAGAATGCTGCAACTGCACCACTTCCCGGTGCGGAAGGAGGGCAGGCAGTGGCTCTGCGAATCTCAGGGGACACAGCTGCCTTCTACAACTGCCAGTTTCTGGGATTCCAGGACACTTTGTATGACCACAGGGGACGCCATTACTTCAAGGACTGCTTCATCGAGGGCTCTGTGGACTTCATCTTCGGGGATGGCCGCTCCTTGTATTCTGTAAGATGGCCAGCTAGCTCATTCTCCGATCCCACTCTCACTCGTACATGGACCTCCTGCAGCTCTCATGGCTCACTGTACAGTTTTCTTGCAAGCCCTTACCTGCAGGGATGTCATCTACATGCTGTTGCCATCTTCGGAGCTGTAACAGCACAGAAGAGGCTGGAGAGCACAGACGACACAGGATTCTCCTTCGTGAACTGCACGGTTACGGGGTCGGGCTCGGTCTATTTGGGCAGGGCCTGGGGAAGTTTCTCCAGAGTGGTGTACGCCTATACCTTCATGGACAGCATCATCTTTCCTCCAGGCTGGTTCGACTGGAATGATCCAGCCAGACACCAGTAAGAGCTCTGACTCTTCCTAATCTTGATCTGATGTGTTGGGATGTTGTTTGCAGACATGTCAAACTTCGTTCACACAGTCTTTACAAACAAGTTCTGCTTGGCAATGCTTCCTTATGTTGTAGGACAGTGTTCTACGGACAGTACCATTGCTACGGCCCTGGTGCTAGCCAGAAAGGCCGTGTTCCTTGGTCGCGCCAGCTGTCAAGAAAAGAGGCCCAGCCCTTCCTCTCCTTCCAGTTCATAGATGGATCTCAGTGGCTGCCGTAGCTGTGTAAACTTGTTGGATTCAGAGAAGCCACTGCTCAGCATCTATGAAGCTCAGATGAAGATATGGTTGGGCTTCCTCATCGCTGAGCTCATGAGACCATGGAACACGAGCAGCAAAACCAGCCCCGGGCCCAAAGCATCTGTATTGCCCGAAAGTTACAGTCCTGTTGTCAAAAAACACATGCCGCAGTCGGAGTCTGATAGCAAGTCAGGAACTACTAATATCATAAATTGGCTCGATTTGTCATGTGGGATTGGTTCAAGGATCAAGCTTACTCGTCTTTGTAAGATTCTCGATTCCAATCGTCCCAGCCTCGAGAGGCGATGATGCCACTCAGATAGCTCCGGGCAAACACAATTCTTGAGTAGGGCCCCATAGCTCTCCCCAAGTACACAGCTTGCCCGGTTCCTGAAACCACGCAGTTGACGAACGAGAATCCCGTCCTGCTGGATGCATCTTGACGGTTCTGGGCAGCAATGGACCCGAATGTGCTGGCTATGGTGTGCAATTCACAATCCTGTAGAGGAACATGTATCTTTTCAGAGTTGTCATCAATTCCTTTGTCAGCACAGCGAAATCAAACTTCTGTGTTCAGCTAGTACCTGATACAAGGACTGCCCGTCCCCGAAGATGTAGTCTATCGACCCCTGGATGTAGCAGCGTTTGAAATAATGGCGGCCGGAATCATCGCAGAGCGTGTCCTGAGCTCCGTAGAAGCCACAGTTGAAGAAGGCAGCCATGTCTCCAGAAATCCGAAAAGCTGCAGCTTGCTTGCCGTCCTCGCCGGGGGAAGGGGCGGGAGCTGTGTTCTGCATGCAGTGCAATGCAATGCAACGCATTCAACTCGCAATCCCAGCTGTAGTGCAGGCCGCAGTGAAATCACGCACGTACTATGAAGCTGATGTTGTTGGCGATGAAGTGGGATGCAAACACGGTGACCGAGGCGCTGTTGTAGGCTGTCAAAGGACGGCCATTTCCGTCGATGTCGCTGGCAGTATCGTGCCACACTATGCTGGTGTCCCAGCGCCTTTCTCCTTGGAAGGTGACGTAAGGCTTGGAGGCAGACACCACCACCTTCTCCCTGCCAATTCCCACAACCAGTGTCACACGATCAGGCTTGGCAATGCTGCTTCATCAACTTTCAAAAGCTGCTTGAAAGCATGATGACATAATGCTCGTGCCACTGGGTGAATGTTGGACTCACGCACCTGTATGTTCCCTTCCTGATTTGAATCACCACCCGCCCGGAATTGCCATCCTGGATGCTGTTCACAGCAGCCTGCACAGATGTGAAATCCCCAGCACCAGCCTGGTCCACCACCAGAATCCGCAACGCTGCCTCTTCCAGACTGCTGCTCCTACGGTGGTGGAGCGTGTGGATTGCAGAACCTCGGGATTTTCTGCTCGCGCGTCTGCCATGATCTGAGAGCTCGTGTCTGTGTCTCCGTCTGGTCACCACTTGAGGACGCGAACCCATGCGTTTCGAATGCCCAGCGTTTGATCTGCGATGAGTGATGCGGTCAGGAGCTTGCTTCGGTGAGACGTGTCTGTGAAGGAGAAAATTCGGATGCCCATAGTGCCAATGCCTGGAGGGTCTCGGCGGATTCAAATTCCGCAACCTTGATCCTCCTCCAGGAGGTGTGTCTCGCTCAGAAATGTTGAGGCCAGCTGCAATGTCACTACTGCTCAATGTAGTAGTACTAGTAGTGTCATGGCTCTGTCCATAGGCAAGAAGGAAGGATCGATATCCAAGCACTTGCACCTGGCAGAGTTCTGCGCAGGTGAGGAGGAGGGACAGCACCAGCACAGGAAGAGACTCAACAGAACGGACCAACAAAACGTTGCAACAAGAGTGTGACTTGCAATTGCTCATCATCAAAGGGCAGCAGCTCCGCAGTTCTCAAGCTGATGTAAGATGGACGAATTGAGAACCTCGACGAGGCTCTGGAGGATCCCTGACATGCAACATGCTAAAATTTGATGCTGGCTGAAACCACTGGCAGGCAACCATGAGACTGATGACGAAACAACTCCTCCCGCTCCACGTGAAGGCCGCTGCACTGCATTGTGGACAGTTTGCAAGCTTCAGAATCAGCTCTACCTACCCGCACCACCACCCGAGGGGTCAAACTCACATTAGGTGAGGAACCGTCTGGTGCAGCCCGTAGTTGGGTACTGGTTTACACAAGTGGGATCCTGTAGGACGTGTTAGTGGAGACGGTTGAGGGCCTTGTCCGCTTCCTCCATTTGTCATGTCGGGAACAGCTAGCATGACCATGATGCAGATTTTCATCTTCGTAGGGATCTCCCGAAGTGATGTGAAGTTACGCAGTGAAGAATGTCTAAGCCCCTTTCAACCCAGCGATCTGCCGACAAACTCACCAGGTACATAATTCTGCTGATCTCACTTGATCCTTTTCCGGATTCCAGATTGACAGAAGCCAAGTGCTTTCACACACTTCTTCCCCTTGTTCTTGGGACATCACGAAAAAATTAAACCAACTACCGACTGATGCTGTTTCTTTTATGCACCAGAAGTGACTGGCTCTGGCCTACGTACTAGTTTGCCGCCATGTTCCCGGTTCTCACGCTCTGCGGTTGAAGTGAACTGGGAAGGAAGCGGCGTCTGTTGTGTCCGACAGGCTCGAATTCGAGGAGACGCAGTGCTCAGTGGCTGTCAGTGTTCACTGCAGGTGCTTGGGCAATTTGGTTGATGCATGTAGAGGGGCCCCTGCGTCTGGCGTCGAGGTGGGCACTAGTGGGGACGTGAATTGAGCTGCTGCGGCTGGTGGGTGTAGCTTCCAGCGGAGCATGGACCGGTAGGGAGGGGCAGGGGAGTGTGGGGGCGGGTCAAGATGCCGTCGGCGTCTAATACAGTGGTGGGCGGCAGCATACACCGGCTGGAGGTGGAGAACTTCAAGTCGTACAAGGGGCATCAGGTGATCGGGCCTTTCAAGAATTTCACGGCCATCATCGGGCCCAATGGAGCCGGCAAATCGAACCTTATGGACGCAATTAGCTTCGTGCTGGGTGTGCGGTCGATGCAGCTGCGCGGGGCGCAGCTCAAGGACTTGATTTACGCCTTTGATGATAAGGAGAGGGAGCAGAGAGGACGCAAAGCGTTTGTGAAGCTGGTGTACAACACCAGCAGCGGGGAGGAGCTGCACTTCACCCGAGCCATTTCAGGCTCTGGTTCCAGTGAGTACAGACTGAACAACAGGACTGTGTCCTGGGATGAGTATAATGAGAAGATGAAGTCCTTGGGCATTCTTGTCAAGGCTCGGAATTTCCTCGTCTTCCAGGTACTGCCTACGCTGTTCCTGTTCCTGTTCACGTTGCTCCATTCCCTCTTCCTTTTCCTCCTGGCAGTAGCTTTGTGGAAGGCTGCTTGCACCTATGCTCGAACTTGTAAGAGTAATTCGCGTAACTAGTGTCAGCATAGTCCGGGTTTGTTAGGTCAAGCGCTGAGGCGAGTTCTTGCACCAGCAGCTGTCATAAGGCTCTGCCATCTTCTCGCTTGCTTCAAACACCGGCTCACCTGGTGGTGTTGGGTTGTTGTTTGGATCAGGGTGATGTAGAGTCCATTGCGTCTAAAAATCCGAAGGAGCTCACAGCACTTTTTGAACAAATATCTGGCTCCGAGGATCTCAAAAAAGACTATGAGGAGCTGGAGGAGAAGAAAGCAAGGGCTGAGGAAAAGTCCGTGTTCAGTTATCAAAAAAAGAGGACTATAGTATCTGAAAGAAAGCAAAAGAAAGAGCAGAAAGAGGAGGCGGAGAAGCACTTGCGTCTTCAGGGGGAGTTGGTAAGCCCTCGACCTGAGCCTATACACGGTTTTGTCTGGTCGTTCTTTACCTGCAGTGTCTGCGATTCCGGGTCTGAAGGTCATTTGTTTTGTGCAGAAAGCATTGAAGACGGAGTACTACCTCTGGCAGCTGTTCACCATTAAGAAAGATATTGAGAGAATTCAGGGGGAGTTGGAAGAAGATAATGAAACTCTTCAGGACCTGATAAAAGCACATGAGGAGTTCGAGTTACAAATACGGGAGAAAAAGAAGGAGCAGGCGGGTTTTGTCAAAGATGCCCTGCTTTCTAGCAAAGCGGTGGCAAGGAAGAAGGCAGAGCTTGACAAGAAGGTTCGTTCACAGTATGTGTGCCTTTTCGACTAATCCTTTTTGGCACTCTGCTACGCCTGCTGTTCCTGTGAGCTTAAGAGGATTTACTCAAATGATCTGCTTGGCTATGCAATGTTGTTGCAAAGTGTCTGTTGAAGAACGTTATGTTGGCGTCTGTGATACCAGCAAGGATCAATTGCTTATCTAGTGAATTGTCCCTTTGTAGCATCCGGAGCTTCTAAAACTGCGAGAAGAAATTGATCGGGCGACTGTAAAAATCAAGAATAGTGAAAAGGATTTGGCAAAGAAGAAAGAGGAGCAGAAAAAGCAAGGGAAGGAGGTTGCAAGATTGCAAAGGGATCTGCAGGATGTCACTGCTGCTAAAAATGAACTCAATGAACAGAATGATGCAGGAGGGAAGCTGCAATTGGCTGCCGCACAATTGCAGGAGTACAACAGAATGTAAGCCGAAAACATCGCTTGTCTCTCAGAGCCTGGAGTGACGCTTCTAGTTGTCTTTCATGATGTGATGGTCAGTTAACTGAATCTGATCCATGTAGAATATGCTTACAGAAAGGAAGAAGCAGGTGCTAAAACTATCAAACTGAAGCAAGACAAGGAGGTTCATGATCGTAGACAACAAGCTGATTCTGAGGCACTGAAAAATTTGGAGGACAATCTCCAACAGCTGCACACAAGAGAGCAACAGTTGATATCTCAAGATGAAGAGTGTCAAGGGCGAATGACAAGGCTCTTCGAGTCGGTCACGAAGACCAATGATGAACTTGCCCGTGTCCGAGCTGAACATTCTCAGATGCAGGATAGACATAGGAAATCCAGGTGAATGAGCCCCCAAGAAACTGTAGTGGTTGCCAGAGAATATGGTTCTTTGGTGCATTTTTCTACTGCAGAGAAAATGCTGCTCATTTCTAAGGTACTAACATTGTATTCGGTGTATGCAGGGCACAGTATGAAAACTTGAGGACAAGATTAGTGGAGTTAGAGAATTCATTGCGTGAGTTAAAAGCAGACAAACGTGAGAGTGAACGTGATGGTAGGATATCTGAGGCTGTGGAGACACTTAAACGCCTGTTTCCTGGTGTGCATGGACGCATGACAGACCTTTGCAGGCCTACTCAGAAAAAATACAACCTCGCACTCACTGTAGCCATGGGAAGGTTCATGGATGCTGTAGTTGTTGAGGATGACATGACTGGAAAAGAGTGCATCAAGGTGAACCTCTGCTGGACATTCTCATGTTGCCAGCAATATTGTTTGCCTGCTGGGTTGAATCAAATGAAGTGCAATGCTGACACTGTGTGTCTCTGTCTCAGTATCTGAAGGAACAGCGCCTACCCCCGCAGACCTTCATTCCTTTGCAGTCTGTCCGCACAAAGCCTGTCCAGGAAAAGCTTCGCACTCTTGGTGGTACAGCAAAGCTGGTTATTGATGTGATCAAATATCCCTTGTTAGATTATGGTTGTTTGGAATTGCTGATTGTCCAACTCACCGTCTACTTTTGTTGGTCATGGTTGATTGATACTGTTACACCTTAATCTTCCTACTTTTGATCCATCTTTGGAGAAAGCACTGCTGTATGCAGTTGGAAACACCATTCTTTGTGATAAGCTACCTGAAGCCAAAGCTCTTGGATGGGGAAGGGAACGGTATAAAGGTACCTGGATACCTAATCCAAGAATCAACTGCATTTCTGTCATGAGTGTACTACTTCAAGACATTTCTAGGTGAGCGAGTAGAGTACCATGCAGAGAGGTTGAAAGGAAAGGTTGCAACAGACGGAGCTCTCATCACATGGAATGGTAGCTCTTTATGCTTAGCGAGACACAAATGCTGTTGCTCGTTGCAGTTGTTACTCTTGATGGAGTGCTCCTTTCAAAGTCTGGTCTGATGACTGGTGGAGTAACTGGAAACATGGAGGCCAAGTCACAGAAGTGGGATTCTCGACATATAGAAGGTAAGGAGGGGCTGGTTCAGTTGATCAACTTTGCCTATTCTTTCTTCCAATTGCTACTCTGCTAGTCTGCGTTGACACTGGATGGTAATGTCAGGGCTCAAGAAGAACAAAGAGCGCCTTGAAGCAGAAATGGCTGAAATTGGCTCAGCACGAGAAATGCAGACAAAGGAGGCAGAAGTTGAAGGAAGAATTATTGGACTGGAACGGAAATTACAAGTTGCGGAATTAGAGAAGGTATAGCCTTGTGGTTATGTTGAGCTTTCGGTGGATGTTTTCAATGGAGGGAAAGGAGTTAGCCTAGTTTACTTCCCCACTATGCTGCAAGTTGCTGCATCTAGCCACCTTCCCAGTCCACACGAGCCCCAAGGCTGCTGAATGTGGAACAACAGGTTGAGGGATTGGATACTTGCTAATTCTTGAATGGGCGAAACAGAAAAGTATCGATGGAAAGATTGCAAAGGTTGCACAAGAAAGGGAAACCATCAAGTTGGAGATACGTCGCCTTCAACCCGAGTGCACAAAGGTAAGCAAAAGGATTCTGTACTCCATGCCATGAGGCCAATGCAAGCAGATCATAACCGTTCTCTAATTGTCCTGCTTGTGCAGCTGCAAAGCATTATTACAGCTCGAGGTGCAGACATCACAAAGATTGAGGACCAAATAAATGAAATTATTGACAGAATCTACAAGAATTTCAGTGAGTCAGTGGGAGTTGCAAATATACGAGAGTATGAAGAGAATCAGTTACGCCGCCATGAAGAGCTGTCGGAAAGGAAGATGAGTCTGAACAACCAAATTGCGAAACTCAAGAATCAGTAATGTTTTGTTGAACCCCATCTCAGCATTTGTTGTGTTTCACATGTATTACCGTCAATTTAAGGTTGTTGGTAGGTGGTAGTCATGGTGTTCCAGATTAAAGCCACACATGTTGCTAGTTACTGATTATAGCTTCAGGGGGCTCTTGTGTCAGAGATTGAGCAGGGAAAGCTGTTTGACTTATCACTCCTGTGCTTTTGACTCTCTTGCAGACTGGAATATGAGCAAAGGCGAGACATGGAGGCACCAGTAAGAAAGTTAACTGAATTTATTGGTTCAATGAAAGATGAACTTAGTCGTCTCCAGGCCAAAGAGGCTGAATCAAAAGGGACTGTGGATGTGGCTGGCCAACAATTGGATGAGATGAAGGCAGAATATGATGGTATGGACCTGTCTTTCATACAGATGTATTCACTCCCTGAGGAACAAGCAGGTTGACCTCGTTGTTGTTGTCCAGGGTTAAGGCGACGAGCAGATGAGATAGAGGAGGTGATTCAGGAACTGAAGAAACAAGCAAGCAATGAGACTGCTGATGTTGGCAAGACGAAGCGGCAGATAGCTGCAAAGGTGAGGATAAGACTCTCTAGTGTTTTTTGTGAATTTCTGCTCAATTAGTTTCCTCTTGTAGCAGTAAGGACATGCTTTTTACTGGACAAGTGAAGGATTTTCTAAGAGCTTCTAGGAGTTGAGCCGCTTGTAAGCTTGTAGAAAATGTCCAGCCCTCCTTTGCTCAGTATGGTCTGGCTGCTTATGATCAGGAAACCCAAATTGAACTTCTGAGCTCCAAAAGGCAAGAAGTCCTGGAAAATTGTGAGCTGGATCAAATCAAACTTCCAGTAACGGAGGACTCTATGGATGTTGACTCTGCTGGGCCTTCGTCTCAACCTATGAATTACGATTACAACAAGCTTAGCAGGGCACACCACCAGGTCTGTGCTCAACCTTCCCAATCACGGGTGTACTGCAGTGTAGATGATGCACTTAAGTAGCCTCGATTTCGATTGTTCAGGATCTGAGACCAGGTGATCGGGAAAGACTGGAGGCAGATTTCAAGTTCAAATTGGAGTCGATATCGTCAGAAATGGAAAGAACAGCACCCAATCTCAAGGCACTTGATCAATATGAAATTCTCCGGGAGAGAGAAAGGGAAGCTATTGAAGAGTTTGAGGCTGCCAGAAAAGATGCAAAGGAGATGTCGGATAAGTATAATGCAGTTAAACAAGAAAGGTGTGCTGTAACACTGTCTACAGTGTTAACTTACCTGTCGACTGCTTATGCTGGTCCTAATTTTGGCTTTGCATGTAGGTATGAGAAATTCATGGCAGCCTTCAATCACATTTCAACCAATATCAACAAAATCTACAAGCAGCTTACGCAGAGTGCCATGCAAACCCTTGGTGGAACGGCGTATTTAAGTCTGGAGAATGACGATGAACCTTTTCTGCACGGAATGAAGTACACTGTGATGCCGCCTTCAAAGCGATTCAGGGACATGGAACAATTGTCTGGTGGAGAAAAGACCGTTGCTGCTCTAGCTCTGCTTTTTGCCATCCACAGGTTCAGTAACTTGATCAGTAAATTCGTCTTGCGGTTTTACGTTCTTTTGTTGTTCTGCATGCAAAGAAGTGCAAGGTACTGTGGCTCAAGGCAGAATGGTTCCTGTGCGCAGTTTCCGGCCATCCCCTTTCTTTGTGCTGGATGAGGTGGACGCAGCCTTGGACAACCTGAATGTTGCCAAAGTTGCTGCCTTCATCAGATCCAGGTCTCGTGAGGACGCTAAAGGTCAAGACAAATCGGGAAGAAGTGTTGGTTTTCAAAGTGTTGTGATTTCACTGAAGGACACCTTCTACGATAAGGCAGATGCCTTGGTCGGGGTGTATCGGGATTCAGACAGGAGGTAAGAAACCCTTGTGTTCGGCGCTGAGCTGCAGAAGGTTATGGGTACTAATGTTGGTTCTGTTCTGGCAGCTGTTCACGGACCCTCACATTTGATCTGACCAAATACACGGGGTGATAGAAAGGAAATTGGATACATTCACCCGGAATGTTTTCTTAGCTTCCTGCCAGACTTGAGACAAGGTAGCAACAGACTAGCGCTAATGCATTTTGCATTGATGCTGTGTACCATAATCTATAGCCGGCCGTCCCAGCGACGCTGCAAGCAATCGACATGTACATACTGCATATGCGCATCTCCCTATGCGGGACTGGAATTGCTGCGAAACGGAATGTCTGCATAATTTCGCGGACGAGTAGGGGACTAGAGAACCACGTGGCGCACTTGTCCTGTACCCTATGTCAGCCGTCCCTGGCTGAACTTATTTTAGCCGAAAATGGGATTGGCCCAATCGCTTCCACTATTCTGGCTGTCTATGGAGAAATTCAGGTTCTGCCTTTGATGTCACTGCCAAAGTCGTCTCTCCGCACTCGCTAAGTGAGAACAATTTCAGAACCCGACAAAAGGTTCAAAGCAGACGCGCCGTTGCCGGGGATCGAACCCGGGTCACCCGCGTGACAGGCGGGAATACTTACCACTATACTACAACGACTCGTGGTGACCAAGAGTTTGACACTATTATACTTATCAATGTAACTATTTCAGCTACTTCCACCCACCCAATTCCCTGCATACTTAAGCTAGACATGCAAGTTTCATATTTTATAATTCAAAACGTGGACCACTCCAGCATTCTTTTCAGCAGATTGTGATCAATGTATGGCAATTTCGTCATAAAGAAAGTTGTTATATAAATGTTTTATTTTTCTGATGATAAGGTGGAGCACTAGCTTACCCTACTCACCAAGCTAGAGCTCCAGTATGGGCGAACCGGGTTCAAATCAGCATCACTAGTACTTAGGTCAAATTCAGATAAACTTCAATGCTATTATGTATTTTTGTCTATGTCTGTGTCAATATGTGTGCAAATAGCATAGGCCAAATGGACACACATTTATAAGAATGCCAAAGAAGCATCTTACGCTTGCGGTTTGATCAGATTTAGATGGGGTGCTTGAAGGGAGTGGATGTCCTTGGTGCAAGTAGCTTTGGTGGGACAAGCGATCGGTACTTAGATGGGTGCCTGAAGGGAGTGGATGTCCTTGGTGCAAGTAGCTTTAACACACCATGGGATAAGTTGTTAAGCTGTTCGATCGATACTTAGATGAGGTGCCTGAAGGGAGTGGATGCCCTTGGTGCAATTTCGTAAGTACCGAGTCCTTGAGAAGAAAATTCCGTCCAAGTACACAGTAATATATTCTTTGATCGGTATTTAGATGGGATGCTTGAAGGGAGTGGATGCCCTTGGTGCAAGTAGCTTAGGCACACCATGGTACAAGTTATTAAATACAAGTCCCAAAACACAAGAGGAAAATTTTATCCAAGTGGACTATAATATATTCTTCTTTCTTCTTTATTAGCAGAAATTCCGAACTCAGTGGAGTATAGTATATTTCTTCTTCTTCTAGTGCTCCAGCACAGCAGGCCTGATCTTAGTGGAGGTTAGTATATTTCTTCTTCTGGAGGTTAGTATATTTCTTCTTCTTCTAGTGCTCCAGCACAACAGGCCTGATCGGCTGATCAGCGATCAGCCTGGCTGGCAATGGCAGCGGTGCCGCTCTGTCGATGGTGGCGGTGCCGCTCGCGGCGATCATTTGCCCTAAGTACTTACCACTATGCTACAACAACTTATACCCTAAGTACTTACCACTATGCTACAACAACTTATACCCTAAGTACTTACCACTATGCTACAACAACTGATACTCTACGGACCTTTACTTCATTCTCTTCGCTATATTAGCGACTTCCCTATGTAGGTAGGCAAGTTTACAATGGCGTAGTTCACAACGTGGACCACTCCAGCATTCTCATCGGTACATTGTGACCAGTGGGCTGTGAGGATACAAGCTGCTGGTTGTCAAATTTTGATGAATATACTGTCCTCGTTACCCTCTTATTCTATCGCCAGAGATCTGACAAAAAAAAATTAATAGGGTTCCAAAAAATTAGTAGGTGTTGGGCAACCCAGGAGCGTTCTTGCCGGCAGGCCCGTTGAATTCTCAATCCAATCACCACATCAGCCAACGGCATTGTTGGAGGATTTCGCATTAAGATACACCTTTCCAAGCCACAGCGCTTTCAAGCCGAATCCGAGACATTCTAGTCAAACCCAAGATGTACTCCGGTAGCTCCTTCTCGTCCTTCGCCTGCACACAATGAAGAACTGTTATACAACACGGAGAAAATCCGAGTGATGAATGGAAGCACAGAAACCCAATCGACCACTCACCTCAATGAGGATAGCTAAGTCCACGACAATGCTTGTGACATAACCAAGTACAAGGCCAATAACACTCCTTGCAACAGAGGAGGAGCCAATGTCAACATCAATCTGCATATCACACGACCATCACAAGATGAAGGAGTCGAATTAACAGACTTAAAAAAAAGTACGTGGAACCGGACAGGGAAGTAGTTTAACAAAACCGGAACCTTGAAGGCACATACAAACCTCTAGAAAGTTATCCTCCCGAAGGTAATGACATGTTACAGCTTTGCCAAGCAGGCAGGCTTTAGTCCCCACTGCCCTCTTTACAACCCAGTAGCCCTGATAACATGGAGATGCAGTCTTATGCCTCATGAACCTCCACGTAAACTGAAGAAGGCACTGCTCCTTCACTTCGATGTGACACTCACCTCAACGATGCTGGGTATAAGCTTGAACCGCAAATTTCGATATGCATCATCACCATCTGCAAATTTCTGTAGCAGGCTACCTGCCCTGACTGGTCTATCTGCTACAAAATAGAAGATGAGACTATAGGTTGGAGTAGCAGGTACCTGTCACAAATCCAACAGACAGGTTTACCACACTAAAACATCGCCAGGACTTGAGTGCTGCTCTAGCCCTTCAGTGGTTATCGCTGCCTGGTCACAGAATTGAACAATAGCAAGGTCATCCAACAGGAAATTCTACTTTCATAGTAAACGCAGACAGCACCTGCAAATTCACAACCAGAATAAAAGGTGCCTTCTTCCCCTCTGGAGACTGCATTCCAACACAACCAAGATTGTCAGTGGACAGGACACCCCTTACATGAAACCAATATCCTTGCAACGGGTTGGCATTACCTGCACAATAGAACTTGGATGCCGAGCAATGTTGTCAATTTTCTCAGCAGAGTGAAACCAGTCAACCGCCAATAGCTGCAACAATGGGTCACCTCCTGATACCTGCAAAAGCCAGAGGTCACAGCTTGCATTGAAGCTTCTGGGAGATACCAAGCCGGCTTGATCAATGCACTCTATTCATATGAGCAAGTAGACATGATGTTTCATTACCTTCAAGCTGTCTGTCATGTAAGTTACACCGCGGATCATAAATCCTTTGCCACTAGGTTCAAACCAGCAATCAGTATCCTTATCATGTCTTCCTCTTGGCAGAGATCCCTTGAAAACAGTTCTGTCTATCTGCACAGAAGGAGTCCTTGACGATAACTCCCCCTCCCCTTCACGCACTGTTCATGAGTACAGAAAGTAATCTACAGTCAAAAGACCTGCCAACAGTGTTTCAACAACCTCCATAACACACAGAAGAAATGAAATTGATTTCGTGACCCCTCAGAAAAGAGAATATAACACACTTGATTGCCTCTTCATCGTGAGCCCCACCACAACACCCCAAGAAACACTCTTGAATCTCTGTCTACCACTCTGCAGGGTCAATGGTCGCCACGTCAGTTAGTGTTGTGGCATGCCCCGAACAGCAAATGAATGAGTGTAAGTCCTAGCAAATTGTGCAGAATTGTTGCGACCATTTTGCATTCCAAATCTGCTTCACGACTACAAAGGTTCAATTTTTACTCAGTTGAGTTAAGTATTTGGACGAAGGTGTGATCTACCATATTACCACCTCATCATAGTCTCCAGGTACTAATGTCTTGAGACTTGATGGTTTGAAGCTTGATCTGAATGCCAAGCAGCGACTTTGCTGCTCCTTTTCCATCCGGGGACTATCTGTCTGCACTCACACAACTACTTATCTACATGCACTGGAGACAAAGGAAGCGAAACCAGCAATAACGCCAGATGTTTGCATGAATTAGCTCAAGCCATCACTCTAAGCCCCTGCATGCCTCTATTCATGCAAATTTTATCAAATCTTGATCTCTCTTTCACTAAAATTGTCAATAGAGTCTGCACACACATACTTAACTCATTGGTTCAAATACAGTTGAAACGGCCCGCAAGGTGCACACACAGGTTGGTCACTTACTATCCACACACACACACTTGATTCAAGCTCATTGGTTCAAACGCAGTTGAAACGGCCAGCAATGTGCACACACAGGTTGGTCACTTACTATCCACACACACACACTTGATTCAAGCTCATTGGTTCAAACACAGTTGAAACGGCCAGCAACGTGCACACACAGGTTGGTCACTTACTATCCACACACTCAACACTTGATTCAAGACAACACTAAGCTTAGCAATGGGGCAGGTCTTGACACAATAACTGCTGCTCATATTTGACGTAGCCTGCCAGGCCACAACAAAGATCACAAGAAAACAACAGTGCCAAACCTTGGACTGGAGAACCTTCTCAGCATCTTCCTCGTCTGGAGGTTCATCTGCCATGAGAGCATCGAAGAACTCCTCAACAGGCTCCAGTGCCTCAACTTCTGACATGCTGGTTTCAGATGATGAAATCTCCTTTGTACTTGCAACTGCCTTGCTACTTTGATCTCCTGATATCATGCAGAGTTCAGGTTTCGCTGCAAAAAACTCTCTCAGCCCTGGCAGGAAAGGCACATTTCAAACTATGGGCCTGAGTGGAAACTCTGAAAAGTAGAAGATAACATGAGATTGAAACACACACACACAAGAGCAGCTCCAACCTGCTATTCGGCACAACATAACATATGGGACAGTCTTGTGAAATTTGGAGTAGTCACTTTTTCTCCATCTACCCCAACCTGTAGATTTGACTTCCATGATTTGAGTTACAAGGGATCTTGGGGTGCCACTGCCAGGTCTTCCTGGGAGAGGAGATATTTCCCAAATTCCAGCTGGAGATGCAGGGGCGATGCAAATGTCAGGCTACAAAATTCTACGTGACACCACATTAACAGATGTGCACAGAACCAAAACCAACATGAAGAACTTACGGTTTAAATCCATTCGTTGGTACCCTGATTTGGGAGGACAGTCTTTGTGAGATGCCGAAATTTGAGTTATGGCTGCACAGGATACAATAAGAGCAACAGAAAATTTTTGATGATGTTCATCTCCATAGCATTGCCAGAAGACAAACCAAGGAGGCATTTAGAGACAACCACATACAATATGATCCATCCTGATTCCGTCTCCAGTAACGGGAAAAAACAAAGTCCCTTTTCGTTAGCCACCTACATGTTATAGCATGGAAAGTAGTCAGACATCCGATTTATGAACAAGGTCTGGTTTGGTCATGAACCACTATAAGAACTTCTCATCAGAAGAACAGGTTGGGTTACCCTACTTCTTCACAAACTTAGGATCAAACGTGCCATAAACAATGTCAGCGTGACCATCGATGTACTCCACAAGCTCTAAGTCAGCCGTCAAAATGTCCCACCTGTAACATAACGGTTCCTTTCAGAACTAGAGTCACCAGTGAAGAAGACCATTGTCCATATGAACTTAACACATTCTAAAAGCAAGAACGGTCAATACAGTTGGAACAGAGAAGCAATGACTACTGTTCAAGCATCACTACAGAGACGACAGAGAATCAACAGTAATCAACACAGGGATAAACGAAAAGAGATTATTACTGTTTTCTCATATTCTGATCACAGCTCATAATCATGTCAAAAAGTGCTTCTGGTGTAGCCTCCACAACACCGACAGACTTCATGATCGTACCTTTCTCTTGCTGCACGAGACAATGACATTTGAGTGACAAAGCCACCGATAGACAGGTGTATCTGGACATGATAAGAAGTCGCTAGCAGCTAAGAGCCTGCCTTGCTTACAGGAACAGCTTGAGAAAGAGAGGAGAATGCTTTCTCCACCACCCGCAACAGAACCTCACACCCAGTGTTGTGATACAAGCAAGCATAGAGCAGTCACAGTAGAACGTGAAAAGTAAGATGTGGTCACATCTTCTAAACAACTACAGCCTAGAAATTGACCCCTTTCAGTCCAGAAACTCCATACCTTTGAGGCTGCAACATCTTCAAAAATACGGAGACCTGAGCAAAACAACAACTCTAGATGGTGAGACAAATCGTTTGCAAGTATGAAGAAGGAAGCACAGAACGATCATGGCCACAAGGCAAGGGATTACCGTTCACAGTGACAAAGCACCTCCAATCAGCTTGATCGATGGTATCAGTATCTCTTTCACTAAAATTAAAGTCATCAGGTTCTGGCTCCTGAGCTACCATGGTTGGGCGCCTGAGCAGGGCTTCCGGACCTGCAATTTCACGCCCGACATTCGACTTGCTAGTATTATAGACTGTCTGAAATGACTTCCCACTCTCAATGACCAAGCAGGGCACCGAGTACCAACAACCAATGTGAATCAGAACTACTCAAAATTTTCCTTCCAGACTTGAGACAATAGGTTCAACAGGCCCTCGAGACCCTGATGACGAAAGCAAAAAGGAGCAAATCATACCCCTCCCTATCATGATGAACTTAGTTAACCCGGAGTAGGACCGAGAGTGAGAACGGGGACCGCTAGGCTGAAACCTGCGCCACAGAGCAGATGCTGGTCAAAACTGCTATAGAGATGCAACAGACTAGAAACAATCTACAGTTCTTTTAGTCCAGAACTCATACTCATCATCACTGGCTAATATCCGATGACTGCTTGATCTTTCATCTTCAGCTTCTGCCTGCCAACAAACGAGAAGACAAGGGAATGAAGGAGAAGACCCCAGTGGAAACATTCAAGACAGGTCACAACAGAATGAATCATCAGCAAACCATAGATGTGGTCAATTCAACCGTGAAGGAAAGTCAGGATTCCATACCTCATCCTTGGCATGCTGGAAAGCAGCAATCCACTTCACTACCTCTTCTGCGTTAACACATCCAAACTGCCAGAAAACCAATGCGCATAATCAGAGGAACAAGCAACCAACCGACATCGATAGGCCTTTGAGCCAATGGTTAAAAGTGACAATAGGGAGAATCGATTAACGGAACGGATGATGATGTTTGAACACCAAAAGGAAACCACAGTGCAGCGACCGATTTCCATTTCCACAAAGACACACGTACTGCACCAATCAATTGTGCTCCTTACCTTTCCCTCCTTGGTATGATCTATCCGACTGAAGATCCTCAAGCAATAGAGTATCTGGAAATTGCATGCCAGCGGCAAACACTTAGAAATGTGAAATCTGGTTGCATGTTTCTCGCAATCCTGCTTTCCTCAGTTTCAGCTACATCCCTGAGTGAGATGACCAGCAAAGGTATGGCGATAAACTTTACCCTTTCGTGATATATCTGTCGACCAAGGTCCTCGACCATAAGGTATGGTCCGACTCGACCGCTCCGAATTGGCATCTGTGGGATGGCCGAGAGTCAAATTCCATTCCACCTCAGAATGTAGGGCTCGAATACTCCACACAGCAAAACAAAGCCCAACAATGAGACTACGCACCGTGTGGGCATGCTCCTGCGGGTCACGCTTGTACACCTTCACAAAATTTTTCTCTATTTTGAGAAACCGAGCATGGCAGAAGGGAATGCCCAAAGAATTTGTGCCAAGATGAAAAATCCAACCAGTGTATCCCAATTTAATCCCATTGCTGTTGGATCCCATGCTACTGATCTTCGACAAACTGACTCTGCACCGTGTGCTCCTCACAGCAAACTTCTCGAAGACCTTCTACACCTTCCCTGCAATCCTGTATCTGGGTCAGAACATGTATGCGACCACTCAACCGTGCAGGATCACGTCTTCTGAAGACATCGACATCCCTCCATTGAGCCGGCGTCCCTGCTTTCCGAAATGCTTCTGGTTCCTCGGTCATGTGATCCCCTTGCAGTTTCTTCGAGACAACGTCACGGCCAAAGACACCGGGAATTTGCAACGCTCAGAATGCAGACCCGGTACACTCCAACAATTCCTTGCCCAGATTCACGAAGTTAGTGCTCTGCCCGTCCACTTCCCGACACAACCATGGTACTAAGGTTGCTGCCACTGAACAAACTCAATCAGCTCACACGCAGGCCCCAGAATCCAAGCTGAATCCGCAATCCAAGCCCACCACCCGCAGCTCACACTCCGCAGTAACGGGCGTCAGCACCTCAAAGACAGGAGACTAAAATGCTGCTAGAAAGTTCCCCGATCTACAAACTCCAGCTTCCTTCCTGGGCCAGCACCGGGCTGTGGAGAATCCGAACCACTGAAGTTGGACAGTTGGGGCCTCTGCAACAGGAAACTGAGCAGCTGCAACAAGGGCAGCGAAGGCGTAGCGTCTCGGGTCCTGTTTCCTCCAGTCGCGCCCTGGAGCCCGTCCCTTGGGAACGAAAGATGAGGCAGAGGGAAGTTGAAGGGGGCGTGGGAATGGACTTCTTGAAGGAGCAGCATGTTCATACTTTGGTTGCCAGGCTGCAGCTGAACGCAGCCCCTCGCAAATAGAAACCAGAGGAGGGAAGATCTGCTTTCCGCGTGGGCCCTGCCTGCAACGGGAAACCTGAGACGCGATTTGAACTCGTCATTGGCGCTAACAAAAGCGGATTCAACGATTCAACCGGCCGTGCAGGCTGCGGTGCAGGAATGTAGTCTACACACTTTGTCGGAGGAAATGAAGCAAAGATGAACTCTGGCTGCCGAACTCGGGCCCAACTATGTAGGCACGGTCGTGGGAACTTCCGAAAAAGAAGTCGGACCTTGCGGAAACAACTAGTCGACATCCAGTTATCTCAACAAGCTAGATATGCGCATTGTTGAGCAGGAACTGACAGCAGGTAGAGTAGAACTGACTCTAGGTGACCGGTCTGTCTTGGGATAGGATTTCTGTCATTCTGGCGGATGTCAAGCATACCATCCGGACTACAAAGTCCCTCGGTGGGCGTCAATCCAAAGTCGATGTTCCGCAACATCCTCGCTGCCACACTAGGTACTGGAGCCCTGGCACTCGGATACATAATTTTATTGCAGGGCATAACCCTTGAATCGCTACCAACTTTGGGAGCCACTTTTGGCTCTTGTGTGGTGATGTGTAGTTCCTTCATCGGTGAATTCTTAGGAGATAACAAAATTTGATTCCCAATATAGTAGTCGAGAGGTAGTCCGTGTTTTAAGCGATAATTGTATGTTTAGAGTAGTGGATTGTGACTTTGAAGGAACTACTGGACTCCTTGGTGAACCACTGGACTCCCTCGGTGAGCTATTGGACTCCCTCGGTGAACCATTGATAGCTTTGCCAGTCTTCAAGACGTTGCAATAAGCAAAGCCTACAGCATTGCAATATAAGAAAAGCCAACTAGTTTGCCGAGGATACCTCACGACTTCAAGGCGTTATACACAAGCCTGAAGAAACTATTAGTCAAGCTGATGTCTTCAAGGCTTAGTACGGGAGCCTAAAGCGGCCACCAGTCAAGCCGACGTCTTCAAGCCATTACATGGAGCTCTAATCCGAGTCGCTCGTCCTCCTCTCCTTTAATGCTGAATAATGCGTGAATACTTAGATGGCTACTGTTTTCGCCACACAAAACATCTTCCAGCACATAATAAGTGTTTTGCAGGCCACACAACTAGATATATGCACTCACATTGCAGAGGTGTGCATGTTCTAAAAAACGTAGTTTAAGGGAATGGGCTCGAGGAGCGGGAGGCATGGGCAAACGACGGCAACGATGATAGGTGGGATGGAGAAGAGGCAGCAGGAGACAGAGATGACAACGATGGGAAAGTACTATAGGCTGCAAGAGGTGACGACTAGTGGGATGGCGAAGAGTAATAGAACTTTGGAGTAGAACACTGTTGGAAAGAATGGTGTGGTATGAAGAACACTAATGGAAAGGGTGGTGTGGTTGTTCAACTGGAGTGGGATGGAGAACACTCAGGGTGACATGCATTGGCTGTTGAACTATGAACAACATGTTATGCGTTTGTGTTTACTAAGATGCTCAATTTTTAATCCGATGCTTATCACATTGCCTATTTTGCCGGAGATGACGTCGGTGTCCCATGCCAACTACGGGCACAGTGGCCATCGTTGGTGGCATGGTGACACGGTGGCACGATGACATGGTGGCACGGTGGCACGGTGACACGGTGACACGGTGGCACGGTGGCACGCGGTGGCACGGTGGCACGGTGGCACGGTGGCACGGTGGCATGGTGGCACGGTGGCATGGTGGCACGGCGACATGGTGGCATGGTGGCACGGTGGCCAACAATAGCACAGAGGTCAACGATTGTCATCGGGAAGCTTGTCGCAGCCCACTTCTTTTTGTGCATCTCGCGGTTGTTAATATATTGGTTTCCATCCATATTGGATTTGGGGTGCCATCGCTATGACAACAGCGCCATCTTGAATGCTATCGGCATGACAACAGTGTCGTGCCACCATCGTCGTCACAACCATTTAGACAACCACATCAGGCTCTTCTATTAGACTAGAACGCTCGCAGCCTTGGGCTCTTGCGCTGTTAGGTTCTCCATCGGATTGTGGCCATCGCGGCCATTGCGGTCAACTGTAAAATCTAAACTACCCCTAAACTAGGTACTGTATTGTACTGGAAGAAAAAAAGAACCAAGGGACAACGAAGGTGGACCCCAGGGGTCAAGGTAAAAAGGAGCGACTAAGTTCCTTACCTAAAGTTACCTACTGCTCCTAGAACATTTGATTATGCAAGAAGAACAAATGGCCTATAAACTACGAGGGAACAGGAAGAAGCGTCACCTTCCGTCGCTGCCTTGTGAAGGATTGCCATCGAGAGGGCCCTTTGAAGGGCAATGGAGACTCGCTGTCTGAAGTAAACTATGAAATAAGAAATAGACAACCCCGCGCCGTGCCTGCGGGCGTGGTCGGATTTGGCACAGGCGAAAAGAAATTTATTTAAGTCCACAGCCATTGCCCCATACGTTTCGAGTGCGAGCGAAATAAAGAAGTGGCGCGCTTGCATCCCGCTATACTTGATGACCTTGAAAAGCCCCGGCGGCAACCCAACCAGAACAGTTAGTGATAACCTGAGCGGAGATGGTGTCACGTCTTGACGCCTAAAAATGGTGGGCAGTAACAGGCGATCGGGAGAAGAAGGAGACGTAACTTGAGCAAGAGACTTCGCGAGGCACGAAGACACTGGTTCAAGTAAGAGAGGCCATAGGTTTCTAGGAGCTTCCAACTAGCTTTCTGCGTGCCAAGCTCTGATTCGTTGTCAGCTTCGGCTTGCGATCTGCCCATTCCTGGGTTCGGAGTTTAGGTTTGGAGTTTTCAAATTAGGCTTGGAGGAGTAGGGCGGTGGCGACTTCTGGTCTTAACGAATCGCGTTCCTAGGTAGGTTCGGAAACCATCTTCGATTTGTAGATTTGGGAATTTCAAACTAGGTTTGGTAGAGAGAGGTTATCGGTGCCGACAGAGGGAGAAGTTAGGGTTTGGCAGTCTATAAAAGCCTCCTCTTCTGGAGACAACGTCTTTTGCTTGCAATTGTTTCTCCGGCTTCTATTTGTCGGTACGTTCTTTAGTGTCTGTCCCGCTTTGCATCTTTATGTGCCTTTGCGTCAATGCGGCTTTATGTTTGTGTATTTCCTTTGAGTGCCTCTATGTGCGAGTCTCTTGTCATTTGTGCCTCTGTGTTTCGCTTTCGCTAATGTGTGTTTCTGTTTTGCGTGTGCTCTTTTGTGTTCACCGTTTTGTGAGCCTTTGTGCGTTCTTTGCATCTCATTTTCCCGTGTCTTTGTCTTTCCTTATATCTTTTACTCCCATGGCCAAGCGTTTGTCTAGTCTGGTTCTGTCTTTTTATTCTGTCACTTGTGTCTGTGCAAACAAAGTCTTTTGTCCTTTGCGGCCTACATTTGTTTTTTCGTGTACACCTTCAAACGTTAAGGTTTACCTTTGCTGTGACGGCTGTCGTGCTCTTCTTCTTTAGATTTTGCTATTACATTTCAAGAGCTGTTTTAAAGAGCGTTGAAGGTTAGTCTCCAGATTGTTTTTAAGTTAGTGCGTTTGCGATCTGAAGGACTCTCTCTTACCACTGCTAAATTTGATGTCATTTTTGATGTTTCGCAGGTACTTAAGACACCTGGATAATTATTAGTATTCTTTATGTCATTATTGTGTTTTACCTCCTCCACCTGTCCTATGGTGTCAAATGCAAGTATTATGCTTTCTGAGTTGCTGATAATTGTAGTCCTTTAGTGCTAATTCTGTTATGTTCAAATATATTTTTGGCTACAGGACGCACCCTCATTGAGTTACTAATATTGTTCTTTAATGTTTGCAGGTTATAAGTCGCTATTGGAGTTCTAAAACAACCAATACTACAAATTTAGTACACAAGAGACAACATTATTATGTGAAACAACACAACTAACAGAGAATAACATCTACACAAGAAGACTTAAATCACACATGACTAAACAAGGAAAGACGCCATTTGCAAATATTACCACAAGAACGTGGGGAGGCCAACCCTGTGGATCGTTGCATCTCCAAAAACCTACACACAATAGTAGATTATGAGAAACATGAAAAATAGGAACTTAAGAGAAACAAGAAACATCACATATTAACAACTAGGCATCTCAAAATTACAAGAGCAAAAGTAGGCTACTTGTTATTAGACAGAGAGATGCGGCATTGTGTATCAGTTACAAGTAATGAAATAAAACAACAATCAACATCTACGTATGAAAGCAAAGCTAACCAGAGAGGCTGCAACACCTTCCGAGGCTGGGAGCTAATAACGTTCTTTAATTTTCTATTGTGTTTTGTTTTATATGGTGCTAGCATTCCACGGTCATGCTTTTGTTGAACAGAGGGTGATCAACTTGTTTTTTAATTTAATCTATGGTTTATGTTTAGACATATATTGTTGGAGTTGTCTCTGTGTTTCCTATTAAACAGATTGCAGGGGGAATGAAAACCATAACAATGTATAGTTCTAAGTGGCATTCACGAGCAGGATCAGTAGCACCACGTCCGCCACTGAAACCTAGTCACCGCGGACAAAGTACAAATCAGCCCTGATTGAGCGACTTGTTTGAAGGATGTACCCTCTCTCCCTCCAGGCCATGTAGCCGCTTTCGCTACCCTAGAGTCATCAAGGGCAGAGCCGTACTTGCAGGTAAGAAGGGAAGACGCCTCGGGCTAAAGCAAGCCAAGACGGAATCGGATCGCAGTGGTGAAGGTGGTTGGTGCGATGACAAAACCCCGCATACATGGACGAGCCAGAAGGCAAGCGCTTGCGCCCTTACCAGAACAAGAGCGAAGCCGAGCCCTTGTGGACTTGGGGATGGAGGGGTCCAAGAGGATGGACTGGGAAGCTAGGCCAAGTTGCTTCTCAAGCAACAACGCCTGCATCCCCTGAAACCATCGGAGATGAACGTCGAGAAAGGAGGAAAATCCCACTGAGCATCCGCAGAAAATATTTTCCGGGCCTGCCTCAAGGAAATTTGGAGAGGGAAGGTTTCCTCCTCTATACTAGACATAAGATCCTGTCGTGGAGGGCCTGTCCTGGAAGATGAAGTGAGGCGAGAGCAGGAACTGATAGAGTCCAGTTGGCTAAAAAAGGCACCGGAGAAGAAACCTCTAGTGAGAGTAGGCCGACGCCCCCCAAACTACATTAGCATGGACGCTTGCCAGCTGGCCAAATCCCCTGCAGGGCACCCAAAAACCCCTGAGCCCATGATGTCCCCAAGGGTATCCATTATCTTCCTGTCAAACCCCTGAAGTAGAGACATAAGAACCAGAGACAGGGGGAGCGTGCGGATGAGGTAACTAGGGCGCCTAGCGAAGCAGGAGGAAAGAATTCTAAAGGCCACCGATGCATCCCCCGACAGGGGGAGGTCCTTGACATGGGACAGGTCCTCCGCGAAAAACGGTTATCATGTATGAAATATTTCATACGTTTTGTATGAAACGGACCCTTTCATGTATAGGATTAAATGAATGACATGTGGTAGCCACATGCCAAACTCTGACTGGTTGATAAGGATTGTGAAATATTTCGTGTGGCGTCTAGTGCATTGTACGACTTTGTGGGACACTTTTCTTGTGAAAGGGTGTCTGCAGAGTCCCAATCAACCCCATTGTTCCAAATAGTTGATAAGAGGCCTTGGATCGCAACATTCACAAACAAGACAAACAACATTTAGAATAGCCATGTGGTGCATAAATGAGGATGAGAAACCATAAATTATAGAGAAGTTATCACGAACATAATAAAAATTAGAGCGTTTTTTCGAGGAACGGATGTGCGCCGGACTTTTCAACTGAGCTCGTTGTGGTTTGCGTGTGAAAGGCCCTTGGGATGAACCCTGTCCTATGCATTGTGAAAAGTCTTTTCTTTTTTTTCCCCGTCCATGCTGCTTCGTTACGGATGATGACGTGGCCGTCCTTCCTGCACGAGCCAACAGGTATATGCATTAATGGCCAACGGGTATCAATGTGCAAGTCTTGTTTGTATTCAATTCCTCCTGGTCCAGGCCAGCCCGTATGCTGTGGTCATACCCAGTTCGTACCTGGGCATCCTGCCTTGCGCTGATGCTATCGACTCATCTTCCAACAGCGCTTCTTGGACGATGGCCGCAGTATGGCAGCCGGACCCGTTGTGGACCCAACAAATTGGTGTGTGTACAGGGATTCTACCAGGAGCTCCTGCTCAGCTTGTCTTCGGGAGTGAATCCCTGGCAAACAAAGCCTCCGGGTGCAGCAGTGTAACGAGCCCAGCGATTCCACTTCCGAGAAAATGTGGGGGTGGGGACGGATTTTCCAGCGATGGTCGTTGCCAGGAGCAGGAGCACTTGTGGCAACAATTTTTTCTGGATCCTACCATGTGGTGGGACAACAGACGAGATAAGAAGAGCTCCCGTTCGCCTGACTTCCGGCGTAAGGGGTCCGGTGAGGTCCTGTGGTTAAACAGCATGTATAAGCCAGCTTGGGTTGATGAGCAGCTCGTTTCCTTAGATATACAGACGGCTCATAGTGCCTCGCCTTCCGATTTTAGCTCTCCGGATAACTCTGAGCCTGGCAGGCGTGCAGGATTGGAAATGGGAGTCGTTACGGCTGTAACCGTGAGTACGTTATGTCAGCAGGGGAAGCTTTGTGAGGCCGTTAGAGCCCTAGAGTTTATAGCGCAGACAGACTCTCTCATTTCTCAGTCTCTGTTTTGCACTGTGCTGAAACTGTGTACAGATAAGAAGGATTTGGTTGTGGGGAGACGAGTTCATGATCTCACTGTCAATCTTGGGTATGATTTGAATGCCTACTTGGGGAACCATATCTTGCGCATGTATGCATGTGGAGGTAGGCTGGAGGAGGCCATGGATGTATTCACCAGGGTGGGCAAACCGGATGCCTTCATGTGGTCTTCCATAATCTCCGCATACGCTAAGCATGGAAAACCTAATGAGGCGGTACAACTGTACCATGAGATGCGCAGGTCAGGAGTGAAGGCGAATGCTCACGTCTTTGTAGCTGCCCTTCAAGCTTGTGCATTAGCCGCCGACTTGGAATCTGGCAGAAAACTGCACTGTGATGTGGTGCAGAGTGGGATTACTACTAATTTGTTTGTAGGCAACTGCCTGGTGGACATGTATGCAAAATGTGGCGAACTGAAAGAAGCACGCCAGGTTTTTGACAGTATGGCCTCAAAGGATGTGGTGACATGGACCGTGCTGATTGCTGGATGTTCCCAGCAAGGGCTCGGACATGAGGCACTTGTTTTGTATGGACAAATGGAGCAGGAGGGGCTGATTTTGGCTAACCATGTTACTTTTGCTTGCCTTCTGAAGGTGTGTGGAAGCACTGGTGCCTTACAGAAGGGCAGGCAGCTGCACTCACAGATTGTTGAAAGAGGACTGCTGGATAACGTAGTGGTGGGCAACTGCCTGGTGGACATGTATGCAAAATGTGGTGAACTGGAAGCTGCACGCCAGGTTTTTGACAGTATGAGCACAAAGGATGTGGTGACATGGACGCGCTGATAGCTGGTTATGCTGAACAAGCGCTCAGCCAAGAGGTGCTGTTGTGTACGAACAAATGGAGCAGGAGGGCCTGATTTTGGCCAACCATTTTACTTTTGCTTGCCTGCTGAAGGCCTGTGCAAGCGCTGGTGCCTTACATAAGGGCAGGCAGCTGCATTCACAGATTGTCAAAAGAGGACTGCTGGATAACATAGTGTTGGGCACCTGCCTGGTGGACATGTATGCAAAATGTGGTGAACTGGAAGCTGCACGTCAGGTGTTTGACAGCTTGGCCTCAAAGGATGTGGTGACATGGAGTGCCTTGATTGCTGGGTATGCACAGCAAGGACTCAGCCAAGAGGCGCTTGTTCTGTATGGACAAATGGAGCAGGAGGGCCTGATTTTGGCTGACCATGTTACTTTTGCCTTCTGAAGGCCTGTGGAAGCACTGGTGCCTTACAGAAGGGCAGGCAGCTGCACTCTCAGATTGTCGAAAGAGGACTGCTGGATAACATTGTGTTGGGCACCTGCCTGGTGGACATGTATGCAAAATGTGGTGAAATGGATGATGCATGCCAGGTTTTCGACAGTATGAACAGAAAGGATGTGGTTACATGGACCGCCCTGATATCGGGGTATGGTACTTGTGATGATGGCCACAAGGCACTAGCT
Source organism: Anthoceros angustus (assembly GCA_010909165.1). Lineage (NCBI taxonomy): Eukaryota > Viridiplantae > Streptophyta > Anthocerotopsida > Anthocerotales > Anthocerotaceae > Anthoceros > Anthoceros angustus. Next base: position 56,810 of record MU008191.1, read on the forward strand.
TGTTTTGAGGAAATGTTGGTTGCCGGTATTCAGCCTGACGATGCTACGTTTACTTGCCTTCTGGTAGCATGCAGTCATGAGGGACTGGTCCACGAGGGTCGCAAGCACTTTGAGTCCATGGCTGAACAGCATAGCATCGAACCTACTCTTGAGCATTACAATTGCATGATTGATCTTCTTGGGCGTGCAGGCCATTTAGATGACGCAGAGAAGATGCTATTATCATGTGAGGGCCAAAGTAATGTTGTGGGATTGACGTCGTTGTTGAATGCCTGCAAAAATCACGGGGATATGGAGAGAGCGATGTGGTGTTTTGAAAGCATTGTCCGGCTGGACCCCCAGGAGGCGCCTGCGTATGTGCTCATGGCCAATGCCTATGCAGATGCAGGTAGGTGGACCGATGTAGACAGGATTGAAACACAGAGGAGGGTAGCAGGAGCTTACAAGAAACCTGCAGTGTCGACCATTGAGGTGAGTAAGCAGGTACATAGATTTGTGGTGGGAGATAGGAGAGAGGATATTGCGCTTAAGGTTGACAGCACGAATGCTCGTCTGAAGCAAGAAGGAGGCCACGTACCTCACACAAAGTTGGTGTTGAAGCCAGTGTGTGAGAAGGAAAAGGAGGATGCGCTTTGTGGACATGCTGAGAAGCTAGCTCTGGCGTTTGGGCTCTTGAACACTCCGAGTGGGACACCACTGGTGGTAACGAAGAATCTACGCATGTGCAGTGACTGCCACAGTTCCACGGAAATCATGTCAAGGCTTGAGCAGAGAGACATTGTTGTAAGGGATGGTTACCGTGTGCATCGGTTCGCAGCTGGTTCCTGCAGTTGTAAAGGTCGACCGTGAGAGTAATGCAGTGCTAGGCAGTGCTCAAGTGTTTACTTCGGAGGACAGAGCTTTCGGGGTGAATGTGCTTGATGAACTCCATCTCCGTCCAAACCGAGGCTTGGACATGGATGGCTTAACACTCATCGTGGCACCTTTCATCTTAACAGAGGAAATCAGAACTGCGCAGGGGGAAACGCGCGGCGTCTGCCTAGGCCGGCGGCTTGGGATACTGCTGGGTCTCGGAGCCCTGCGAGCCCACCTGCGAGGAGCGGGCAGGTGTACGATCGCGGGTGCAGGCCTCGAATTTGGCTGAGATCTGGTGGATACGGGGCTATCCTTGCCGGATTGAGCTTGCAGCTGTGGCAGGATGCGCCCTAGGAGGGCGCGGCGCTGTGAACATCCCAGCTGAGTGCTGCACAGCTCGCTGCAGGGCCATAGCAGCGGTGTTCCCCTACCACCTTGGACATTTTGCAGCACTGTGGCCCTGTCTTGTAGGCTGCATATATTCACCAATATTTCATAAACTAACTATGAACAAAGTACTTGGGCAGCTATTTGTAAGGCAAGGCTCCAAATTCATGGGTGCCCTTCTCCTTCAGGTCCAACACAATTCTTCAAATTGAATGCAAACCATGAGAAAGATACCGGGCATCACGGTCATGGAAGAAAAGCAAATTTTAGCTTTCACGTTTTCTCTCCTTTACGTAGGGTGCTTCACGACGAAAGGAGAAAAACGGGAGTCTACCTACTTAAAAAGGATCAACGGGTTGATGACCAACGGGTTGATGATCAAGGGTTTTAACTACATGTCTAACCTAACAAGCTGACTAATGACCTTTTGGAAGAGTATGACAAATGCTCTTCAACATTTTGCATGGCATGTGTGTAATCAGATTGGAAGAGCATTCTGGAGGGGTGGCCACAGCACTGCATTGACCCAAAGAGATAGCATGGGGCGTGTGATCTTCAAAAGTTCAAGCGTGTCAGCTAAAGAGACCTTTTTTGGTGCCATTTGTAAGATTGACCTCAAAGCCTATACGAAACCATCGAAATTCCGTAAGGAATTTTCTTGCAAAGCCTATTCCCACCACCATTGAACCACCTCTAAAGTATCCAAATGAACCAGGCAACGAAACTGTTGAAGTGCTAGCCTACGAAAGTGGACAAGGTCCTTCTTCTAAGATTCCTCGCCAACGAAACTGTTGAAGTGCTAGCCTACGAAAGTGGACAAGGTCCTTCTTCTAAGATTCCTCGCCAGCTCTCAAAGTAAGCATCAATCTCATGGAGTAAAGCTTGGCAGTATCCATCCTCCCACAATTGTCGATCAACTCAACTCCCACCGCAAGAAAGCCAAGGATGAAGATCCGCGTAGGTTGGAGCAGAGCCTATTGCCGATACAAACCTCGTTGATAGTCTCCGCTGGCATGTAGGTGATACTGCAGTGTCATCCTAGCGGCCTCCCTACCGAGGGACAGCCCCAGCCCGTCTCTTTCAGCCAGGGTCCCCATTGCCCTATGCAGAGTCAGAACATGTATCAATTAGTGAAGGAAAAGTGATCTAACTCATCAAGCAAGTCAAAAAGGTTAGCACCAAACCTGCACTCTTGCGCCCCAATGGTCGTCCTGCCTCTTGGCCCCAGCGGTTGTCCTGCCCTCCTCAGCTCGGGCGATTATCCTGCCCTTCTTGGCTTGAGAGGGCATCTCTCCTCGGCCCACCTCCAAACTCTTTGGATGTTTCATTTGTGTAGATTTTATTCTTTCCCCATTTCTAATATCTTATCATACGCTCATTCTCCTTTTGTGTAGGCCTGAACAAGGGGGAAACTAAGAAAGTCAACATGACAAAGCAGCCATGAAAGACAATGAGGCTAAGTAGGTAGCCATGACATATGCTAAGGCTTCAAGTAAAAAAGAAGGTGTGTCATTCCCCTTACTACCCACATGTGTTTCCTTTTTTGGTTTCTCATGTGTAATTGATGTGTGGTGTTTGTAGGACATGGTATGCAGGCAGTGGATGAGAAAGAGGAGGAGGATGATGATGTAATAGTGAGGACTTATGTGGTGAGGAATAAAGGTAGACCTCTTAGATGTTTCATTAGCGTAAGTCTTATTGTTTCCTCACTTCTAATTTCTTATCATACTCATGTTGCTTTTATGTACGCTTGAAGAAGGAGAAAACTAATAAGGTTATGATATATAGGTTATGATATATTATACATAACGCAGATTATTCTTCACTCATCAATTGTGGAATTGTTATCTACTCATACTTCACTGAGGAGATATATGGAGCCGTGCTGGAATAGTGTTCAGGTAGTGGCGTTCTCAAAGGGTTTTGGAGCGGTGAGCGGTGTTCTCAAGGGTCTTCTATACATGATCTTTTCCACGGTCTTCTCCAGGTCTTTTTCCAGGGCTCCCCAGTATGATGCGGGCCACCCAATCTGCGCCTATCAAGGACACCCCCTGCCCGGTTTGCTCTTAGCTTTGCTCTGGGGTCAAGGCGGTGAAATGTCACACCTGTCGCACGAGGTAAGCACTTGAATTCACATAAGCACTTCCTCGACCAACAACCAAGCAAACAAATCTAATACGCAGATATATAGGTACAACCAATAACAATAGGAGGGAGTAGCTCGCACATCATGGCACAAACACACTCTCCCCACGAGAACAACACGCAAATTCCTCATACATCGCATAAGCACTTCCTCGACCAACAACCAAGCAAACAAATCTAATACGCAGATATATAGGTACAACCAATAACAATAGGAGGGAGTAGCTCGCACATCATGGCACAAACACACTCTCCCCACGAGAACAACACGCAAATTCCTCACACATCGCTCCTGGAGTCATAGCTTTGGCCTCCTCACAACACCCTTGCATTGCATATCTAGAGGACAAACTATGATCTGAGCTTGTCCTCAATGGAAGGGTCTATATATACTAGCCCTTCCCATTGGCATATTCCTAAGATATCCTATTGGCATCAGCATATGCCGGAAATATCCTAAGAATACACTATAATATGCAAGGAATATACCAAGCATATTACTTGAGCTTATCCACTTAGCTATTGTATCCTAATAATACACTATAATATGCAAGGAATATGCCAAAGCATATTATTTGAGCTTATCCACTTAGCTATTGCTAACCATGTTTAATTAACACTAACCAATGCTTAATTGACATAAGCACCTTAGATTAATTAACACTAATCAAGGATTAATTAACATAAGCACCTTAGATTAATCAATACTAATTACTTACTTAAAGATAAGTAATTAGATTAATTAATGCTAATCAAACACTAAACCCAAGTGCAGAGATTAGTATCACACGGCATGACACATCGGGCACAAACACAAGGATTTCGACAAGACTGCTTGGGAGGTGCAAGTGCGGCTTGCTTCTTCTTATAGGGCAGCGGCTCACCGAGTCCCTCTTCCAGGAACCTCCCTTGGGCCGCCACCAGAGTCTTGGGAGTGGCTTCAGAGGCAATCCGACCACCTACTGGCGTGGTTTCATACCTGTTTCCCGGGCCCCCGGGTCCTTGAGTCTCACCCACATTGGGTTGCCCTGCAGGTAGATGTCGAGAATACCTTTAACAATGTGTCTAGGGCCGTCATTTTCTCGTAACTCAGGGACAGAGGTGGGCACCTAGCGGGCTCATTCCATTTGTTCGCTCCTTCTACGGTTCTCCGCCTAATCTCTACTATCAACATGGTCAAGCTACGAAAGGCGATTCAGTTCTCCACTCAAAGACGGGCTTAAAGCAAGAGGATCCATTGGGGGGCGCCCTCTTTGTCATGGCGCATTCCAGGGCGCTGTCCTCCACAGCCTCTGCAGACCGGGAGTGCCTTTTCCCATCCGTGGCTGACGATACCCATATCCTTGGGGCAGGGGACAAGGTGAGGGATGCCTTTGATCTCTTCTCCTTGGAGCTCTCCCATACAGGATTAAGGGTCAAGATCGATAACTGTTGGGTGTGGTCCGCTTCCGGCAATACACCCCCTCTTCACTATCGAGGATATTATTTCTCATAAAGCTTGGTCCTCGGAGTTCCAGCTGGTCCCCGGACTTTATTCAAGGGTTTGTGGGCGTGGCTCATATTGGGGACCTTTCATAAATTGGGGACCCTTGGGTTGCGTTTGGTATTTTGTCTTCCTGCTTCGCACGTCGACCGGGTTATCTTACCAGGATGATTGCTCCATCCCCGGCCTTTTTATCAAAGTTTGAGACATTTTGATAGGCAAGTTATGCGGCTTGCTTCTTCTTATAGGGCGGCTCACCGAGTCCCTCTTCCGGGAACCTCCTTGGGCCGCCACCGAGTCTTGGGAGTGGCTTGAGGCAATCCGACCACCTCTTGGCGTGGTTTCACTGCCCCGGTCCTTGAGTCTCACCCACATTGGGTTGCCTGCAGTAGATGTCGAGAATACCTTTAAATACCTTTAACAATGTGTCTAGGGCCGTCATTTCTCGTAACTCGGGGGCGGTGGGCACCTAGCGGGCTCATTCCATTTGTTCGCTCCTTCTACGGTTCTCCGCCTAATCTCTACTATCAACATGGTCAAGCTACGATTCGTTCTCCACTCAAAGGCGGGCTTAAAGCAAGAGGATCCATTGGGCGCCCTCTTTGTCATGGCGCATTCATGTCCTCCTGACCTCTGCAGGGCCGGGAGTGCCTTTTCCCATCCGTGGCTGACGATACCCATATCCTTGGGGCAGGGGACAAGGTGAGGGATGCCTTTGATCTCTTCTCCTTGGAGCTCTCCCATACAGGATTAAGGGTCAAGATCGATAACTGTTGGGTGTGGTCCGCTTCCGGCAATACACCCCCTCTTCACTATCCAGGGGGGGGATATTATTTCTCCGCAAGGGCTTCGGGTCCTCGGAGTTCCGCTGGGTCCCCCAGACTTTATTCAAGGGTTTGTGGACGTGGCTCATATTGGGGACCTTTCATAAATTGGGGACCCTTGGGTTGCGTTTGGTATTTTGTCTTCCTGCTTCGCACGTCGACCGGGTTATCTTACCAGGATGATTGCTCCATCCCCGGCCTTTTTATCAAAGTTTGAGACATTTTGATAGGCAAGTTATGCAGGCGCTTGGGGACATCATAGGCCCCGACAGCTTCGAATGCGCCGACGGTGACTTGGCGCGGAAACATGCATCATTGCCAGTAGCCTTTGAAGGCATTGCCTTGCTGGCCATGGAGGCCTCGGCTCCGGCAGCTTTCCTTGGGAGTTGGACCCTCTCTGCCCCAATTTTGGCCTCTCGGTTCTTAATGCAAGACTCCCCCCTTCTGGAAGCCTTCGTCTCGAGTGTTGAGGAGGGGGCCTTCCCCTTGCAGGTCTCTTCGAGGCGGGCTAGGGACTCCCTTTTTTCAGAGGCTAGGGAAGCCATGCCTCCTTTTTCCTCTTTCTTTAGGGAAGGGATGCGTGGCCTTCAAGCCTCTTTCCAGGAGGTGCAATATTTACAGGCGCAAAGAGCCCTCCTTTTGGACTCCTCCATTCCCACCTGCATTTTTGTTCGGGGAAGGGGGCAGGCTCCTGGCTTCTGGCTCGACCTTGTATTCAGGCGTTTCGAATCGCACCAGCATCCTTTTCGACCGCGATGAGGGTCCGCCTCGGTTTGGCTCATCCTCTGGCCTCTTCTCTTTCCACGTGAGTTGTGGAGCTACCATCGACGACTCCGGGTCCCATTTGGTGCGTTGTCCCGTAGGGTGGCAACGTATTGCTACGCATGACGCCGTTCGCGACGTCATGTTTTCGATAACTAAGGAGAGAGGATTTCTTCCGTATAGGGAACGCCCATATATATTGCGTAATGGCGTGTCACTCAGAGCGAACCTTTTTTATACTAGGGGGGAGCAAATTTACATCGCTGATGTGGTTGTCACGGATCCCACGAGGAACTCTATATGCGAGCACATCATCATCAAGCCCCTGGGCTGGGCGGCAGAAGGATGGGCAACCAACAAGACTCACAAGTATTCTCCCATGCAAGACGGCCATGTTTTCATCCCCCTTGCCCTCGAGACTCATGGGGCTATGGACAAGGACTTCTCTAGGTTAATTAAGGAGTGTGCAAAAGCCTATCACAGCCACAGGAATTGGAGGGGCCTCCCCCTTTCCTCTGTGGTGGCTTTCTTTCGCTAGCGGGTTTCCATAGCTCTACATAAAGCGCTGGCTAGCGTTGTTTATAGTACGGCTACATGTGCAGGCCTACCGACTTCTTCAACACCGATGGTAGGTAGGCCCTTCATCATCCCTGATCACGATATCATTGGTGCTGTAGGTAGATACGGGAAAGGCATTCGAGGTGACTAGGATTTCCCCTTTTACCATTAGCCCTTTTTGGGTTGTTCCTTCTCGGACTTCAGGGGTAGATGGGATTTCCCATCTCGTCTATTAATAACGTCTACTCTATTTCTTATACATATGATATATTATAAATATTAAATAATTATATATATTATGAATAAAATATGATGTAAAATATGTTGTAATGGTGTAATATGATGTACATGATGTAAAATATGTTGTAAGAATATTGTAAAATACATTGTATCATATGTTGTATCATATATTGAACTGTATGTTGTAAAATATGTTGTAAAATATGTTGTAAAATATGTTGTAAAGTATGTTGTAAAATATGTTGTAAAATATGTTGTAACATATGTTATAAAATATGTTGTAAAATATGTTATAAAATATGTTATAAAATATTTTGTAAAATATGTTGTAAAATATGTTATAAAATATGTTGTAAAATATGTTATAAAAATACCGAGTTTTCTTGGAGTGGAACTACGGCTTTGTGAAAGGTACTTCATACCATAGGTGCTCTTGTATGGAATACTGATCTCGTCACTAAGCCGGGTGTGTGTGACAAGTTTTCTTCCGTTTTCTGATGCTGCGCATCTTCAAGATTCCTTCATCATCATCATGGACGGCCGTAGGCGCTACAAAGTTTTTGTCTGCAACTTGCCCCTCGTGTTCGATCTAAATCATCTACTTTTCTTTCTGCCATTTAGGGCTTTTGTCAAACACACATACTCATGTTTAGGGTTTTCCTGCACCACACATGGACATATATATCGGATCGGACATGTTTCGGCCCCGGTGGAAGCCCCTAAATGTGGACATGTTAGTCGTTCAAGACTGCGTTTCCCTTTCACCGTCGCGCTGACAATGTGGATTTCTTTGTTCTGTCCTTTTGAGACATGAGCCCAGTGGTGGCTTTCTTCTTGTCGAATGTAAAGTCTGCATCGGTGAAGATGTTGTGGGCAATCGCGCGAGGCCTGTATGGCTGCCAAATGCAATCACGCGAGCCCTGGATGGCTGCGAAAGCTAGGCGCGCGAGGCGTAGATGGTACCTATAGCCTATTAGCCACAAAGGCTGTATGGGCATGAAAGCGATGGCGGCTGTATGGCTGCGAAGCGATGGCGGCATGTATGGCTGCGATGGCGGCCTTTGTATGGCTGCGAAGGTAGTGGTGCTGTATGGTGCGATGGCGGCATGTATGGCTGCAGCGATGGTGGCTTTTGTATGGCTGCGAAAGCGATGGCGGCTTTTGTATGGCTGCGAAAAGGTAGTGGTGGCTTTTGTATGGCTGCGATGGCGGCCTTTGTATGGCTGCAGCGATGGTAACTGTATAGGCAGCGATGGCGCTTTGTATGGCTGCGAAAGCGATGGTAACTGTATAGGCTGCGAAAGCGATGGCGGCATGTATGGCTGCGAAAGCGATGGCGCTCGGCGGATGGCTCGTCACGCTATTTGCCATAAAGGCTTGGTGACGGTTTTACGGCAAACCGACGGGCAAATGGGGTCATGCGAATGGATGTGCGAAGGCCCATGTTCGACCTAAAAAGAAAACCTTGTGTCACAACCTAAAAAGAATCTTCACACACACCACGAGCTTAGTGACGAGATCGGGACACGAGGGCCAGCGCCAACGGCCTATGTCGTCAAGTGTGTGACATCGAGTTTTCCCGTGTCACGGCGAAAACTCTTTATCACCATCGAAAAAAACCCTAAAGGGCTTGGTAGCGAGATCGGGACACGAGGACAGCGCCAACGGCCTATGTCGTCAAGTGTGTGACATCGAGTTTTCCGCACCACATGGACATATATATCGGATCGGACATGTTTCGCCCGTGGAAGCCCTAAATGTGGACATGTTAATCGTTCAAGATCAAGGCTTTTCCCTTTCACCGACAATGTGGATTTCTTTGTTACATCCTTTTGAGACATGAGCCCAGTGGTGGCTTTCTTCTTGTCGAATGTAAAGTCTGCATCGGTGAAGATGTTGTGGGCAATCGCGCGAGGCCTGTATGGCTGCCAAATGCAATCACGCGAGCCCTGGATGGCTGCGAAAGCGATGGCGGCTGTATGGCGATGGTACCTATAGCCTATTAGCCACAAAGGCTGTATGGCTGCGAAAGCGATGGCGGCTTTTGTATGGCTGCGAAGCGATGGTGGCTGTATGGCTGCGAAAGCGATGGCGGCTGTATGGCTGCGAAGGTAGTGGTGGCTTTTGTATGGCTGCGAAGCGATGGCGGCTGTATGGCTGCGAAAGCGATGGTGCTTTGTATGGCTGCGAAAGCGATGGCGGCTTTTGTATGGCTGCGAAGCGATGGCGCTCGGCGGATGGCTGCAGCGATGGCGGCATGTATGGTCGCGAAAGCGATGGCGCTCGGCGCGGATGGCTCGTCCACGCTATTTGCCATAAAGGCTTGGTGACGGTTTCCTTACGGCAAACTGACGGGCAAATGGGGTCATGCGAATGGATGTGCGAAGGCCCATGTTCTGACAGCCCTAAAAAAGAAAACCTTGTGTGTCACAACCTAAAAAGAATCTTCACACACACACCACAGGCTTAGTGACGAGATCGGGACACGAGGGACAGGCGCCAACGGCCTATGTCGTCAAGTGTGTGACATCAGAAGTTTTCCCGCCGTATGCGGCGGGAAAACTTCTTTTGTCACCATCGAAAAAAACCCTAAAGGGCTTGGTGACGAGATCGGTATTCCATACTCTTGCAGGCTATGAGAATCTATATTATCTTTCCTCGCTAGTTATGTTTCTTATACCAAAACATAAAGTCTACAAATCTGCAATGCAAGGAATCAAAACCATTGCTAAAGATTTCTCCTCTTATTATTGATGTATTTTTGAAGTAAAATATTAAAAAAAATCTGCAAGGCAAGGACAAGCTGACCTTCGGGGACCCCATAAATGGAGAGAAGAAACATGTACAACCTCACCTTCAAAACACCAAAAATGCGTGCTTCAAAAAACGATATGTCCCTGTGAGCAACTTCCAGTTTGTCTGAGAGACTGGAAGCGGCGAAGCCAAACGCGGCTGGGGAATCGGGACGACCTCCTTCAACACCGGCGATGCATACGGACCAGGGAGCACAGCTGCGTCTGCACGTCGACGCCCTACCAAACCGAGATGCAGTGGCCGCTGTCCGATGGAAAGCAAGGCGTTTGGGGCGTATCACTGGCAGTCGGAGTCCTTGCCGCTCGTCGAGACTTAGTTCAAGGGAGCATTAGCAAAAGGTGCATCCATCTCTCCACATCTGTTTCCTTGGCTGACGTCCTTGATACTTGACATCGTCCCCTCCCTTCCTCTCACGTATCCTGGACCCCCAAAATTTTCCCACAGGAAGTCGCGACGAGCTTGGGAGACGGGGCCCGGGAGATCGATGAATCGGAGAAAGAGAAAGGCGAGATGTTGCCCCTCCTGCTTCCCCTGCTGGTCGTGATATTGAGCTTCCGTACGAGTGCGCAGAATGTGGACTTCTCCTTCAGCAACTTCACCGGAGCAGACATCAAGCCGAGCGGCAACTGCACGGTGCTGCAGGGAGGAGTTTTGCAGCTCATTGTGAATTCCAGCGATCCGCATCGGGATGCAGGCCAGAAGCTCGTGTCCAGAGTAGTGTATGCCGACCCGGTGCGGTTCTACGATGCGGGGACCGGTGCGGAGGCTTCCTTCAACGTCTCCTTCACTTTCAGGATGAAGGCGGTGCCGGGGAAAAACATGGAAGACGGGATGAGCTTCATCATCGCTCCCAGCTACGGGGCGCCCCTGGTCGACCGCGGCGGTGACCATCTGGGTCTCTACGAACCCGCATATCCTGACGGGGATCCCAGATTTAAGTCTTGGCCGTGGAGTTCGACACGTTTTCCAACAAAGGCATCGATCCCGTGAACGATTCCAACCACGTCGGGCCGGACGTCAACAGCGTTAACTCTGTCAAGACCCAGACCCTGTCTGTCTATGGCATTGAGCTCGACAGTTCTGCTCCCGACGCTCCTCCCGACCCTCCCATCGTGTCGGTTTGGATCGACTACTCTGCGGACATGCAGGAGCTGGTGGTGTACATGGCCGTGGGTAGGTCCGTACACAAATCTGAGGCTCCTGCTGTGCTTTCTTACAGCGGCCTGAACGTGTCCAAGATCGTTAAAGGCCATTCCTATGTGGGTTTCACGGCTAGCACAGGCGTCTACGTCCAGAACAACTACGTCTACGAGTGGAGCTTCTCCACCCACGGCCTGCCACAACCTCCCCGTAGGCCTGCCCCTCAGAGCAGCAAAGGCAGGACTGGCTTGATTGCAGGGGCTGCAACAGGAGCAACGCTTCTGGTAGTTGCTCTCGGCTGCGGCCTTTGCTGGTTCTTGTGTTGCAGATCTGGTGGGTCTTCCGAGCACAGCCGGGTTCTCATGATGGGGGACAAGGCACCGACGTCATCATCCACATGGACAGGAAGGATCTCCGATCCGTCAGGCACTTTTTGTTCCTTGGAGGGTTTGGATGTGAGCTTCGGGATTCGCACCTTCACCTACCAGGAGCTCCAGAGGGCAACTCTAGGGTTCCGCCAGGCACTGATACTGGGGAAAGGAGGGTTCGGGACTGTGTACCTTGGGGTGATGAGGGTTGGAGATTCAGAGGTGCAGTTGGCCATCAAGAGGATCGCGCATGATTCTAGGCAGGGAGAGAGGGAGTTCCGAGCGGAGCTGAGGAGCTTAGGGCAGCTGCGGCACAGGAACCTGGTGCATCTCCACGGCTGATGCCAGGAGGGGAACGAGCTCCTGCTGGTGTATGAGTATATGTCAAACCTGAGCCTGGATCGGCACCTCTACTACAACGAGCTGGTTCTGTCCTGGACGGATAGGTTTCGTATTGTCCGAGGGATTGCAGCGGCTTTGGTTCACATCCACACGGAGTGGAAGAAATGCATACTGCACAGGGACATCAAGCCCCAGCAACGTGATGCTGGACTCGGATATGGAAGGCCGGTTGGGAGACTTTGGCTTGGCCCGCCTGGTGGAGGAAACTATCACGACGGGTCTCACTCTGACAATGCCTGGCTGGGACAAAGGGCTACATGGCTCCGGAGCTTGCACTGGACGGGAAGGCCACGGCCAAGTCGGATGTTTTCAGCTTTGGGGTTTTGTTGCTGGAGGTGGCATGCCGCAGGAGACCGCAGATTCCCACCCTTGAAATTCAGCTGCTGGAGTGGGTGTGGCAGTTGCAAGAAGCTGGCACCCTCTTGAATGCGGCGGATCCAGCTCTGGACGGCAAGTTCGAGGCTGCGCAGCTCACCTGTGTGCTGCATGTCGGATTGATGTGCACCCACCCGGATCCCAGCTTGAGGCCTTCCACTAGGCGCGTGCAACAGTTCTTGGACGGAGATGCTGACCTACCTCCGCTCCCCAGGTCGAGACCAGTTGCGGTGTACGGCAGCAGCTTCGATCTCCAAGGCCAACACACTCCCCAGGAATCGATGCTATCATTCCCAGAGATGCCCTGGTTGGAGAGCTGAGCGCTCATGCCCCACGAGGTCTGTCAGACACAAAGGTATGGGGCATCAGACTCACATGGCATCACACATAAACATTGCGGTCCCATGTCATATGTAGGTACATAGCATGTACCTATGTACTCACATCCTGTACAGGCAGAGGCGAAATGGTGGGCGACCTCAGAGAAGTCATTTACCATACATAGCCTTCCTTTGTGGCTTCCCTTTCTGAGCTCGCCAGCCCTACTTGTGCTGCAACAGGTTTTTCTACAGTGGACGGATTCTAGCACCCGGGTCCCGAGTAGCAGATGACGGTGGACATTCAATGCTGAAGATGGAAAGAAAAAACCGACATGCACGGCACTCTAATCAATGTCTTTTGTTTTCTACCTACATGTACCCAAGCCAGGCCAGGTTGCGGGCGGACGATCCTCCTGTCAAGACAGGAGGACCCAGGATGAGAGGAGGGTAGACACAAGCATCAGCAGGGTCACGGAAGCCCTCAGGCCTGGGGCTGCACTCGGCAGCCGTGGAAAGTCGTCGGGCTCGGGTAACACGCAGTCGTCACCGTTGAAGTATATCCTGCGAGGAAATGCCCAACCTCCCTTGAATGTGAACGAGGAATCCTTCCTGAAAAGAATCTCCGATTGCACATTCCCATCCGGGCCAGCACCCATCAGCATGTCATTGAAGTACTTGATGCCAAAGAAGACGCCAGTGTCATCTGCATGCCGCACAAGAGACCCATCACGGGCAGGTGATCAGAACCATGGCCCCATGGGCTCCAACCCAACACAAAGTGTGCTGTCAGAGAAGACGCGCATCCAAGCCCAGGTGGTGAATTTACTTGTGTCGCCATAAGGTGACAAGCCCCTGTACGCGAAACTGTAGGACTGCGTGAAGTTGTCGAAGTTGGGATGCTGCGCCACAACGTTCCACTGCGAGTAGTTCTGGAACAGGTTTCTGTTGGTGACAGTGATCTTCACCCTCCAGTACTGTACGTAGTTGGCCTTCACATGCCAGTGGATTTTGACAGGACACATGTCGTTGGTGCAGTACAGCCCAGGACTGAGCGCCGCCCCAGCTCGTTGGGCACTTGTAATGGCATTCGGGTCCGTCCTGCAAGGGAAGGAGGACGGAAGGATGAGCAGAGGGCACACTGCCATGACAAGACCCGACCCTCAATGACATGCATGCATGAGGCACTGGAGAGGGTTGAGCATCATCTCACGGATCCACGCAAGTTGGCTGGCCTGTGGGGCTGGTGATGTTCGCCTGGCAGGCACAGGAGCACGTCGGACAGGGCACGATGGTGCTATTGTAGAAGGCCGAAAAGGAAACACAGCAGGTGGGTGCCCTCTGAGCCAGGGACTGTGTGTACACGCATGTCACATTCCATGTCACTGCACAAACATGAGAATGAAAAGTCAGAAACAAAACGCAGGCAGGCGAGAACGCAGGCAGGCGGGAAGGCAGGGCAGCCGAGGACATGGAACTCACTTTGAGCTTGGGTGAACCTCCTGCTGTCTGGAGAGGGGAAGAGGGTGGGGCTACCCACAATGGCGGGGCCACAGGTGTAGCCGGGGCCAGGGGCGGCGAGGGAGAAGTTGCCGGGCAGCTTCACAGTGCTGTTGCTGTTGCCTGCCGTGCCCACAGTGACCTGAAAGGAAGCCACAGAATTGGCCGGGTCCTGTAAGTAGGAGGCGAGCACGCCGCCCCGGCAGCAATTGCCCATCTGGATGTTGTAGGGCACGCCAGGCAGCAAGTCTACGATGTGCGGGTCTGGCCGGCAGGAGTGGGGGAGAGAACCGTCACGGAATCTGGAGCAGTCTCCCTGCAGCGTGGCCTGTGCTCCCATCATAGACCAGATCACCGCATCATCCGCCCATTCCCAACCCAACACCCACCCAGGAGCCTGAATGTGCCGGTACTGCTGCAGATTGTACATGGTCACCACAGCCTGCGCCAAATCCCACACACCACCCCAGTCTCAGCTTGGAATCCACGCTTGCATTGCCATTGCCCCATACTGCGGCCACACCGTGCGTACCACGTAGCCTATCTCCGTCCACTGCATCACGTCCCACTTCACCGTGATGCTCCCGAACGGATCCAGGGCGTCGAACGCATCTGCAAACCCGGAAAGCTGGATCAGCATTCAGCACAACTTGGGCATTCCTTCTCGCACCCATTCCGGATCGTGACCCAACTCACCCGCAGCAGGCAGCATTGCGAGCAGCAGGATCGCAGCCTTCGCTGCTGCTGCTGCTGTCGCAGCAGCAGCGGCAGCAAGCCGTGCGCCGGACTTGGGTGCCGCCATTCCTGCTCCCTCCAGCTTCCAGAGGCCTCCGGGCGTTTCAATCCTGCGCCTTGCGCATCCTCGGTGCCGGGGTCCTCCGGATCCGGATGATTCGGCTTCTCCCGCGCTGGACGCCGAGCCCGGGCCGGGAGCTCACAAATCTGCAGGCGGCCGCGCGCACAGGCTGCCCGGGTTTATGGGCTGGGCAGCCTGGACTGGGCGACATCAGATCCGGGTTGATGGAGAGAGTGGAGAGCGGAGACGTGTCTCGATGGGAAAGACGTCCCGATGCCTTGCTGTATGACTGTAGCTGGCACTGTGTGGCTGTCACCATGGCCATGGTCGTTCACTGCCCCATTCCAAGACGCAGCGTTTGGGCCGTCGGGAGTCGGCACCGCCCGGGGTCTACGCAGCTGCTCACGCAATTGCGGGCTCAGATAATGCTTGCCCCGCTCTCTACCTCCCAGCACAAGACAAGGTGCTATCTGCTGGCTTTGGAAACATCACACGCCAGAATCTTCGGTGCTGTTTTTCTTCTCTCCTCCGCCGTCCCAGTTCGTGCGGACGAACCCTGCCCTCACACCTGTTGCGTCTCCTTCCTCTCATCATCATGCTGACCTGCAGAGCTGCGCCCACTGTTTGCCGACAAGGAACATGTGATATATTCTCTCATGTCTTCCATGTCTTCATGTCCATATGGCAACAAGGATGCAACCTGGCCAGAGCTGTGGAATGGCGGAACACAGTATGGATAACCTTTGTGTCAGGAACGCATTCACTTCTCACGTGTGAGCATCTATACATAAGCAGCTTGTCCTGAGAAATCGAGCCTGGCCAGGTTCAGCATGGCAGGAAGAACAGCGGAACTTCACGTTCCGCGTAGGGTTCCTCCCTTCCATTTGCATGGCACAGAAGCGTGATGTTGTGCGCACTCGGCAGATACGAAAGCTTGCAGCCGAGACTGCTTTTACATTGCAGAGGAAGGCTTCTGGGGTGAACACCTGGAGACGGAGGAAGCCAGGTTGATAGAAAGGAGAGTCCGAGTCAAATGAATTCTCCACACCATGATTGTGATTGGCACCAGACAAGCAGGCCTGAAATCTTGCAGCGAGTGTCCCAAGGCCCTGCAGCCGATCAAGGAAGCAAGTGCTTTGCTGATGAAAAAGTTCTGCGGCCAACAGCTGATTGGAACCCATGCATCGAATAGCATTTGCATGCTGCCGGCCAGGGGTAGTCTTCCATGACATGTGAGCCATGAATTCTCTTCTAAAGCGATGCTGTACGTCATGCCATCGCACTTAGAATGCGCGATGGGACATATCTAGCTGAGCTGCAGAGCGCAGACCACCACCCACCATGATTCTTTGTTGCAGTCTTCTCCCAAATCTTTTACAAATTTCTTGGCACAACCAGAGGATTCTATGGTATATACTGACTGCACTGGGCATCCCCTGTAAGGATTCCCGATCCAGTTTTGAAAGACTGGCTGTCTGAATGCCGCACTCAAGATTTGATATTTATTTTATTTTATCAGATGTAAATTACACATCATCAACCTGAACCTGCGGTATTTCACAGATTACAATGCGGGTTCTATTGATGAAAATGGGAACCCATTGGATAAGCGAGATTTCCTACGCGCTGCGTTCAGGGTATGGTAGAGTACCTATGCAGGAAACGTGATAAGAAAAGGTCCTTGTGAAACAGGAAAGAAAGGGGTGTTAGGTGGGGCCGCGCGTCATCCATTTCCTTACCTTACTTGCTGCCTTTCCTTTCCTTGGAGTTTGCGTGGAGTTCGAACATCCAGCCAGCTTCGGCCTGGGGATCGATCTGGCCGCCTCTACCATGGAGGTCGCTCTGTGATCCGGTGTTTCGGCGACAGGACCTTGCCTTTGCAGAAGGCGGTGGGACACGGTTTCTGTTTGCTTGCCGCTTGAGCAATTTCAAGCGGAATTCGGGTAGCCACCGGGTGTTCTGCTGGGGAGGAGAGTGGATCGTGTCGTTGTTTCCGTGTTTGTGGGATGGTTAAATGGAGTGATAGCGGTGCTGTTCGAAGGTGAGCCCCAGCGCTGGAGTGCATTGCGTGCCGGGGGTGCAGCAGAGCGTGGTGGACAGCGGGGGGAATC
The DNA here is from genome assembly GCA_010909165.1 of Anthoceros angustus. Taxonomy (NCBI): domain Eukaryota; kingdom Viridiplantae; phylum Streptophyta; class Anthocerotopsida; order Anthocerotales; family Anthocerotaceae; genus Anthoceros; species Anthoceros angustus. The sequence goes on from MU008191.1 coordinate 73,887, forward strand.
TTGAATATTGTTTGTGCCGCACGGGATCTGAAGAGGAGTGCTGGAGTGGATTGTATGGGGGAGCAGGTGGAGCCCTGCGTTTCGATCTGGCAGCTGCAGGGCAGATGACGTCCGGGGCGTGGTGGTGGAGAGATTTCTCCTGACCGGAGCTTTGTGGACCTCTGTGGACCTCTGTGGAGCAGCATTCGGATTTCGGGGACTTGTATATTTTCTTGCAGCTGAGGAACGGAGGGACGTGAAATTGGTCATTCTGGAGGGACGTGAGAGTGTGCGCTGCCAGAATGGGTGATGCGCGTGGGCGTCCAGATTTGGCTACGGGTGTTGGCGCCTCCGATGACCTAATGTTGACGGCTGTGTCGTACACCTTGGCGTTGTGTTGCTGTCAGGTTGGGGATATGTATGGGGAAGGGTGACGCGGTTATGGATAGGAGCTGTAGGTAGGGAGGCGTCTTGGCAGGAGAAATATTCGGGAGTAATGGATCCGGAACAGACCTTCATGCGAGTGCATGCCCGGCTTTCCGGGGTGCTTGCGCGGCTCTTGACTCCTCGGTTCAGGACACTGTTGGAGTACCTGTTCCTGATGAACGCTCTGCTGCTCCTGGGGCTGCTTGTAAATATGCACGTCAACTTTGTGGGCCAGGTGTTGTCTTGGGCAATCCAATTGAAGGCTTGGCCTGTCGTTGTGCATTTTGGTCTCATGGCTCATAGTGGTGGATTTTGGCAGCGTGTGAAATCGTTTAGGTTTGAACCTCGCTAATGCCTTCTTCTTCTGTCGGGTTGCAGCCTGGATGTGCGAGTGCATTCTGGAAGGAGGAAGGGTTGCAAGATGCACAGATTATTCAGATAAAGGTGCGTGTGAATATAACCGCTCGGTTTTATCTTTCCTGGCCAACGACGTCTCTTAACATACCCTGAATTGTACTAGCAGATCACAGACAGCTGGATGAGAACGACAGAGGAGACTCTCAGGAGTAGGATCTTGCCTCGGTTGCAGCACATAGAGCATAGGGCTGCAGCAGGTTCCTCTGATCCGGATGAAAAGTATGATGAAGTTCCAGATGAAGGGGGGAATGTTCTGGCAGCAAAGTTTTGGTTGAATCTTATTGGAACGAGGAAGAGTCAAGCGCTGAAGAGGCATGCCAAGGCCGGAAAATCAGATAGCTGTGTTGTGGAAACTCCTACTTCTGTGGCCATCCCCCCTGGAAGAGGGGACCCTCACCAAACAGAAACTGAGCACAGTGCTCCGGAAGTTCTGGGCAAAGGCCCTGTGAAGTCGGCTCTACTCCACTATATCAGCAGCTGGAGCAGCTACAGTAGTTCTTTGTTAAAACGATCGGAGCAAAATCTGAAGACTTTCTGGCAGCTCTGGGTGAGTGAAACAGTTCAAAGTCCATGCCTCCTTCCCCTCTAGGATCAATGTGTTGTGGCTCTGAGGGTCTTTCCAGTACAGGTTTCAGAATGCGGCTTGTACATTCTTTGAAACAGGGGGGGAGGAAAAAGCTAGGGAGATTTGCAGGTTCTGGAGACATGGAGAGGAAGCGGGAGGTACTACAATCAACATAACTTAATTTTGTCACAATCTTCTTTGAGCTTGAAGTGTAGCATTTACCCACATTGATTGCCGTCGTGCACGGGCTGCACAAATTGTTTCCGAATTTTGCAGTGATTATTTTCTGCTGAGGACAGTGGGTTATGTTTTGGTGTTTTTCAGCATGAGCACGATGTAAATCTGTCTGTATGGTGATCAAAACTTGAGAGTGCAGAGGATTGCAGGTTGGGAGTCTCCTGACGGGTCAATCGAGAGTGATTCTGGCCCTGTTGCCTGGAACAAGCTTGATGCAGTTACAGGTGAGCAAGTCGTTGCAGATGAACTTGCCCTTGATGTTGAGGAGCAATGTTAGAAAATTCATACTGCGGATCTGGCTAGTTTTACTGCAGAGCGGCCTAAGTGCTATGCTAAAATGTTCTCCACAGACAGATGACCTCAATGGCCAGACATTTCTGGTTTTGCTGTATGTGTACATCTATGTCTTCTCTGAAGGTGAGCATCGTGTTGCAGATGGACGCAGTAGGATGATTGAGCCGACATATCTGTACAGTACGGAAAAGGTGAGAATCTGCATCTGTAGTGACTGGCACTGCAGTAGCTTTGCAAGAGTCATCAAGTAGAGGCTTTTATTTGATGGGGATATGTGCTGCTGCAGGGCTTCTTAATGCTATCAGAGACTGCTAAGCACCGCAACAATGTGCGGAAACTGAATATCAGCATCTCAGCTCAAGATCTATGCTTTGGCAACAGGTTGGTGAGATTGGGGAATAAGTCTTTTTTGAGTGAGGGTGAGGTCCTTGCGAAGATTCTCCAGGCCGTCAGCCAATTCTCCGATTTGAAGCATTGGTTCACTCAATGGCTTGTGATATGTATGGGTCTGTTTTCTGGCTCTATATGCAGGTGGCAGCAGTTTGTTATCGACAACTTTGTTGGCTACGACACTATCTTGATGAACAGTTTGCTGAATGTCACGGGGAATGGTAACTAATACTGCAGTGCACTCTTGTGCTTGAATTTTTAGTTGCTGATGAAGTTCGTTGCACGACCAGTGGGGCGCTTGTAGCCAACACGTCGTCTGTTCTGTGGATAGGCTATCTGTACAATTTCCAAACGAAGGAACTGTACAATCTCAACTATCTGCAAGACTTTAGTGGAGTTCCTCATGGCCTGGATGGTAGGACCCGTTGAGTTTCTTTTCCTCAAGTGTCTAGTTACTTCTATACAGGCTAACAACCCCATGATGGTCATCTCCAGATTTTATTGTGTTCAAATGTGGCGTGCTCATCACTTCTTTATTTGTTTTTTTCACAACAACTATGTCTGTCTCCTTCACCCTGCGGGAGACTCAGTCTCGGATGCTTAAGTTTACTGGTACAGTCTTGGTTTCCGCTACATCTCCTCTTTTCGTTTGGACTCGTCTACGGCCAGCCTCACCGTGCCTGATTGGCTTTTTTGTGCATGCTAATTGTAGTGCAACTTCAGCATCATGCCCGCCACCGGTTGCCGACCTACCGACTTATCTTTGTGCATGTGGTGGAATCTCTGGTTTTTGTGCCGGTGAGTACTTGTTTGGTCGCGCAGTTGTAAATCTTTGGAATTTGTGTTGGAGATACATAGATGCAATGTCAACTATACTCCTAACCTTGTCCTGATGGATTGCACTTGCTTACCTTGCAGATAATGATTGGAATATTGTTCTTTTTGTTCGAGTTCTTCGATGATCAGCTACTTGCTTTCATGGTCCTTACACTTGTGTGGCTTTGCGAGCTGTTCACCATGATCAGGTAACAGAATTTGTTTCAGACTTACCTCAGGTTGCAAATGTTGTAAGAAATCGGTTGATAATGACACGCGATTCCTGGTTTGCAGTGCCCGAACAGTACTGTCAATGCAGTACTTTCCGCGTTTCTTTTTCTTGTATTTCATGGTCTTCCACATATATTTTTTCTCCTACACGTATGGTAAGTTGGGGCCGAACAAGATAAACATGAGGTTCCTTGCCTGTCTCGTGGATTGCCGTCATGGATTTGGTAGACAGGGAATTAATTTGCGGGTTTGGAGGTTGTTCAGGTTTTTCCTACCTTGCGTTTTCGACAGCTGGAGCCTTTATGCAGCACCTAGTTCTGTACTTCTGGAACCGATTTGAGGTACGGGAAACAATGCATTTGAGTTTTGGCGTACTCTGATTTTGTACATACATCGTAGTCTTGGGATTGCAACATGCAGTATTGAAAGATGTGCCTTTGTATGGAGTAGGTGCCAGCCTTGCAAGCCTATCTGCGAAGGAGGACCATCTTGCACCATCAAGGTGTGCACATACACTCTACTCTTTTTGCCACTACTGTCCAGGTTGCGAGGGCAAGCCCAAACAGTGGTGCAAATCAGCAGGGTGATGCTCATCATCAGACTAATGCAGCACATGGCAGCTCATTACAGAACCCATTCCAAGGAGACAGTAGAGGTAGTTCTAATGTAGGTAGATCAGGTAATAGTAACGACATTCTTTCAGGCAGCCAGAATGGTGTTGGGTTGACGGGTAGCGAGACCGAAAGGAGCAGCGACGTAAGGGCAAGTAGAGAGAGTCTTGGAGGTGCAGAAACAGGTGTACGTCTGTCACATGGCAGTGACAATGCCCTTGCACCGCCCACTGCATACACTGCCTTCGGCTCTGTTCTGCCATGGATTTTCGGGGGGCCAACAGGTGGCATAGTTTCTCTTCTGCCCATCTTCAGGGAGACAAGGGACCAGGAGTTTGACTCGGCTGCCGTGACACAACAGGATGACTTGACTCAGCGCTCATCGCAGAGGGAAAGTGGTAGCGAAGAAGGTTCGAGGCACAGGCGGGCCCATCAGCCAGAAGGTAACGCAAGCTAAGGAGTTTTGGTCGACGGCAGCAGGCCAGTCTCTTTCGTGGGTGAAAGCCATGTCACGCAGGGCCGTGCAATGCTGAAAGACAACTACAGTAGCAGTAGGGATGGTGGAGCGTCCAACCTGTTACTGCTCATCTCACTTGAAGGTGGAAGATTGCAGCCGCACAACTGTCCGATGACGAGCTTGTACTTTAGAGCAGGTGATCACACCTCGGCCCAGATGGGCATTCGAGTGCTGATTCCAAACGAGGCTGGCAGTGGTGCGGGAATTATGAGTCGGTACAGTGAGTCGGATGTCGTAACGTTATATAACTTGTAAAGAGGCTTTATAATGACAATTCCCCTGTATAGTATTTCTGAGGGCCTGTCAAGTACAGGAACTCATGAGACACCAACAGTGAATTTCATCTTGTCTGAATGCCTCCAAGGAAGGTTCTGGGATTGGGGCAGCTGCCTGTAACTTCAGCTTGCGAGAAGTCGAAGCCAGGGTGCTGCAGGTGCGAGACACAAGAGGCATCAGATCGTGCAGCCAGAGGCAGAGGAAGGTAAAGGAAGGAAGGCTGTGATGTACCGTACCTCGGTTTGAAAACGCTCCAGCATGAGGCGGCGCTGCTCTTGATCCACCGCATACGCATCCACATTGTGTCCCTTGATGGCAGCAGGCCAGGTCTCCCCTATAGACCTCTTGTGGAGAGTGATGTGCATGGTCCCGTCCTCTGCACGACCAGTCGTGCATCAGCCAATCCACACAAGTTAATCCAATCTTCTAGAAGCCTGCATGTTCTGCTTACCGATTGTCCAAAACGACGAATCCAGCTTCACTGCTCCAGCCAGATGATCCTATCAAACAACACAAGCCACACCGAGTAAGCGACACCGTCTACTCTCCTCCTCCTTGCCTTCCACGCGCAACACGCAGTTCCAGAGCAGCGGCAACCTTCAGGTAAGGCGGATTCCCCTTGATCCCCAGCTCCACGTGCTGCGGCTGGATGTTGCAATACAGACTCCTAGATGTCACGCCTGCCGGCAAGGCTATGTACATGTTCACCTCGTCCAGCGACTGATCCCACTCGTACACAGTTTGCCCTACGCAAGAAGCCACCAGCCGGCAGGTTGAGCAACAAACATCATCAGCGCTGCACCCTACATGAGCGCGGAGCTGAGCTGAGCGGAGCGGAGCAGAGCGCACCATTAAAGGTGAACTTGTGTCGCTGCGCGGGGGCGAGCTTCTCCGACATCCTTCCTGCCTTCTACAAACCCGCAAAGCCGACTGCACATGCTGCGGGCAACAACAACACTGCCAGGTCGGTGAACCAAGCCTAAAAATTGTCACTTCACTCTCCCCCTTGATGTGAGACACAAACCTCATCCGCTGCTTCGATTGCACTCTCATCCAGCATGCGTCTCGCAATGCTCTTTCACGATCCCTCATCTCATGGCACTTGTTCTGCCATGCCAGGCCGGTGCAGACAAACATGCAGGAGCTGCTTCCGGCGCCATCACATGAGCTCTACAGTCCAGCTCCGGCTCCAGCTCCAGCTCCTGCGAGCCTGGTCCACCGGCACGGCATCTTCTCGACTGCTGCCTAACAGGAGTTTGGGAGCCGATTAGCGCAGGATTAAGCGAGAGAGTTCAACCGCCTTGCTGGTGAACCGTGACCGAGGAACGAACGAATGAACTGCAACGGACACCGGTAAAACAGACGCCACCCACCTGCGATTCGAACCTCACGAGTTGATAAGAAGCAAAGCGCTCTCCAGCTACCTTGCTGCCTGTCGGACGACAGCGGGTGGAGGTAGCATCTCCGGCATCCGGTGACTTGGCATCTCTGCTTCTGCCTTTGCTTCCTTCTTCTTCCATCGTCCTGTTGCCGGGGACATGCATGCATTCCAGGCCGGCCCGGCGTTGATGTGAGCCTGCGCTGCCCGTCCCGGCGCTGAAGCTTGCCGGCCATGGCGCTGTGCCTGTGCCCGTCGTCGGCCGTGCTGGTGCAGCACCGTCAGACCGTGGGCTTGGAGGCCTCGCATTCCGGGAGGCGCGGGGGCGAGGCTGCCGGCTGGGGGGGCGGTCTCGCCAGGCGGGAGCGGGTCGGCCTGAGGTGGGCTCGGCCGCGGGGGACCGGGCCACTGCCTGCAGCGCGCGGGAATGGCAGGGGTGTCGTGCGGGTGAGGTGGCCTTGTCGAGTCAGTCTCGTTTGCTGCGTTTTGGATTGTGGGTTTGGGATGTTTGAATTCTGGATCCCGGGGTTGGAGGGGAGGGATCTGATGCCGGGACGATGTTGCCAGTGTTCCGCAGCTGCGTCCGGCTCTGCGCCTTGGAAGGTGATGATATCCGGGGCCCCGGCGTCTGGGAAGGGCACTCAATGCGAGTTTATCAAGCAGCAGGTGAGGGAGTTGGGTGTGGCGTTGGATTTGTTGTGGTGGGTTTGTGGAATTCTGCAGTTCCGTGTGCACGGACCGATTGTGGATTTTGTTGTGGCAGTTCAATCTGGTGCATATCGCGGCAGGTGATCTGCTGCGTGCGGAGTTGGCAGCAGGGACTGATGTCGGGAAAGAGGCCGAGAAGTACATGAACCTGGGCCAGTTGGTGCCGAACGATATTGTGGTCACGGTATGCGTCTCGGGTGGAAGTCAGTGAATACATGCTCTTTTGGTTCAGTGACCTAACGGCAAGGAATTCCGTGTCACGTTCGTCGGTCTGCAGATGGTGAAGGACAGGTTGTCACGGCAGGATGCAGTTGCTCAAGGATGGTTGCTTGATGGATATCCTAGAAGCTTGTCGCAGGCTGAGGCTCTTGAAAAGCTGAACATCAGGCCCCAGCTTTTCATATTGCTGGAGGTGAGATGACTGGTGAAAGGCTACGTGAATCGTCGTCTGTCTGCACAGCTGGCAAGTCTCTGCTTGTCTTTGTACAAGCTGATTCCAAGTGTACGTGGTTGTTAGGTTCCAGATGAAATTCTTGTTGAGCGAGTTGTAGGCAGGAGGATAGACCCTGTGACTGGGAAGATCTACCACCTCAAGTTCAGTCCCCCTGAAAATGAAGAGATTGCAGCTCGACTTACCCAACGCTCTGATGACACAGAGGAAAAGGTGCGATTGTGTTTTGCAAAACAGACTGTAACCTGTCACCATCCTCAAGAAATCCGTTATCAGCTTTTTTCCTGGTACCAAATATTTGGGCAGGTCCAACTGCGGTTGCAAACCCACCACAAAAATGTTGCTGCGGTGCTGTCAGTCTACAAGGACGTAATCAGAAGGGTAAGATTATCTTTCTGCACATGAACTGAGGGTTGGCAGCTATCTGCTGTGCAAAGTTGTCACAAAGATAGGGATCGCATATTTCTGCAGTCATGTGTTCAAGGAATCGAATCATGTTTGCCATTCCTTGCTGTTGTTTGTGTGTTTTCTTACTCTGGACTGTTTGAACCCTTAGGTTAAAGGGAACCGCAATAGCAAATTGGTGTTTAAAGACATTGAAAAACTGATGTCAAAGAAAAAGCGTCGTTAACTGCAGACTTTTCCCACTTGTGTTCTTCGTACTTCAAGTTTTGGCAGCTGATTTCTGCTTATGTGGAGTTTGTCTGATTTATTAGGTCAATGGGAATCGTCCGAAGCCAGAGGTTTCTGCGGAAATCTATAATCTTCTGTCAGAACTGCAAGAGAAAAATGAGGAGGTCGGTGATTCCGTGGTTGCTGGTGGTCGCTAAATTTGCATGGCCGAAGTTTTCTGATATTGTGGGGCTGCAGTATAGAAGCTGTGAGTGGTCTTTAATTCAAAGAGCTACGTCTGTACGGTAGCTTTAGGTGGGATTTTAGTAGTTCAATCTAATTAGTCGACTTAAACAATAATTACTCAGCTTTGTTAGATAGTCCTACAGCAGAGAACCATTTTTTACAACATTCATGCCAATCCCTTGGGACGAACGATGTCCCGGTTTGCATTCTGCATCTTAGCAGCTGTTTGGTGTGTTGTCTGAAACTAGGGTTTTTATGACCACGTCCTGGCATTACCATGGGCACACCATGTCCACGGAGTGTACTCTTAACTCAAGCATCTGCTTAGCCATCGCATTTCTGGAGCAAAAAAATGCTCGATGCACTAGATCTACAAGCCCAGGTCAATCCTTCCCCTCACGGCTAGAGTTTGCAAGCTCCCAACTTAGGGATAGCTTTCATCGAAACGAGCAGGATTCAACTCACGAGGAGCCTCGTTGTACATTAGCTGAAGTCCCTGCCCTTGGGCTTGTCCTTGAATTAAACTTTGCCGTCAACTGAATTGGTCGGCCCACCTCTTCAGGGTGTCAAGCTTACATGTAGAAATATGCTAGGAAACAACACCTCCTTGCAGTCAGCTTGAATCTGACAGCCTATCTTGGCACCAGAGTCTGAGACTTAACTGTGCACTTCATGAAGAAACTAGCTTTGTTCGTGGTCCTGTGGGGACCCGACAGAAGTTTTGATTGGTTCATGTGCAAAAACGTTTTGTTCAGCCAGACATCGACAATGTTCCCAGGCTCCCTCCACTGGAAAAGGTACATGGTATTTGCTGTTGTGGGCTTACTGAAGAGGTGGTTGTTCCATTTCCGGTTCCAACCAGTTGTTACACTTTGGCAGAATTGGAGGGGGATACCTACTAAGCTGAACAGCATTCCTCATTCAAGAGAGATACGTGCTTACTTCTACAAAGACGTCTGTGAAGCTGCAAAGAGAGCTGTGGAAGATGGACTTCACAAACTCAGGGTATGCTATGTTATCCTGGATGTTATTTCTTCACTGCGTAGCACCGCAATGGATGCATGTGGTGCAAGTGTGGGAATTCCATTAGGAGGGCTGTTCGACTAATCCTGCTATGTTGAATGGACCAGATTCAGATGACCATCCCAGAGCTGAACCCTGAGATGGTACGCTATGATTCTTATGCTGCCTAACCTTGTTGTGGGAATATGTGATTTTGTGGGAACTTAAAAAGTTTTGTGCAGGATGTCTACAGAATTGGCACACTCCTGGAACTTATACGGGAGCTTGCCTTCACTTTTGCGAATGACGGAAAACGCGTCCGGGTCTAAGATCTTCTCCCCACCCAAATAGCTGACAGGCCAGTCGTGCTCACAGGATTTATTCCCCATCTGGAGCAAACGCCATCTAGGACTGAAACAATGTTAGCTTGTGGTTCAGGTTTGTGTCCAGGGTTCAATGGGAGAGGGCATATTTGCAGGTATGCCCTTGCAACTAGCTGGGACAAGAAGAATGTTGGAGGCCATGGACTGGGGGGAGTATGGTGCAAAGGGAGCGTTTATCAACATTGGATCAGTAGGTAGTGCACCCTTGCGCTATTGCAGCAGTCGAGCTTCCTGGTTCTTAGGCAACAGTGTAATCAGATTTAAAACCTTGCAGGTGCAAAGGAAGTCACTGATCAGGATGACATGTTCATACTAATGGCACCCCAGAATGCAACTGGTAACTGTATCATTGACGTAAGTGTGTCACACCTGATGTCGACCAATCTGCTGCCAGTAGTGGATTTGATATATGTTTGATGGATTCTACGTCTGAGGTCTTACCCGTTCACATATATTGTTGCAATAGGATCTGCAAGCAATGGTGACTGCAGCAGGCGAAAGGCCTGTTATTATAGTAAACCCAAGGCTCAAGGTATCATCCCGCTCTATAGAATTGTCCTGGTTGCAAATTTATTTTGTATTATTGATCTCACTGTTCCTCCTTGTGGATCGGTTCTCGTTTGCAGGACTTGCCCGGTGCTGGAGGAGTTATGCAAGTGAGTACCAGGAACTTGTACTTGCTTTGGTTGATTGTAATTGGAAATTATGTTAGCTGACCAAAAAGTTACGTCGTGCTTCAGGTCAGAGGAAGGCAAGAACGATTGGATTTCGTTGCCTCTTTCTTCACTTGTTACAACTTTCGGCTCCTTTATCTGTCAGGAACTCAGTACCCAATTCTGGGAGCCTTGCGGTATTTCTATCTTCCCAAATGCTGCTTTTCGTGACGCAAACGAGTTCCAGTCAATCCTTCTGGCTTACAGCGCTGCCTCCTGGATCTGACTTATAAGTATTTCAGAATGGCCTACCCACACTCGTACGAAGTTTATCAAAGGTTGGACACAGAGCAAGGAAGTGAGAAATACGCGTTACTGGGCACCTTTCCTGAAGAACCAAGCGGATCCGAAATTGGGGATGCTTTCGAAGGGCGAACAAGGTACTAAACAGCTTCTCCAGTTACTCGGGTTGCATATCTGCTTGCTTTAGCTGCCAATCTGGCCTGTCCGCAATGAATATTATCTCTTGGGTGTTGTCTCACAGGACCAAAGCTACTCCTACGGGCTTCTGGTAAGTCTTGTGACCGGTGATATCATTTAAGCTTCAGTCTATATGTGTCGGGGGTATAAAATGGTTGGCTTACATATCATATCCTGATCATCCGCAGGGGTTTCCTGAGCAGCATTTTTTGAGAAAAGCTTGTTTGCTTGCAACAGCAATCCACACCACCTTCGTGGCGCCCTCAATTGGTGGTGCCGTCATAACAGCAGGAGGTGAAAGGATTCGTAGTCGATGCGTGGATCTGTGCGCTCATTGCCCTGTGCTTCTTGGTACAGCAGCAAATCTGTTCAGATGCTACTGTGTAATACGCCAGAGTTAATCATCCTTCATCCCAAAGGGTGTGTTAACAGCGTCTTATGGAGTTCCGGCTCCTGCTCCTTCCTTGCCGTGTGCTTGTATTGCACCGAGTTCGCTCGCTTGGATCCCTACGAGATAACAGGAATTGCGTCACCCTTATATCTTGGCGTAGGATGCAAGGTGATGTTCCCCAGCTATCAGCTATGGTGACAGTTGCTCGCACCCAGGCCGCATTCCTGCTTCCCGCGCCTGGTCTCCACACCGCTTCCACGTCCGCTTCGTCTTGCTGCGCTCTCCGGCGATAAATGATAGCTGCAGGTGGCAGGAGGAGAGCGTTGCTGCAGGCCAGGGCGTTCAGCGAGACAGCACCGTCGGTGAGGGATCACATGCCCGCGCCCGGCCCTGCTTCAGCCTGGGAGACGAGTCTCCGCATTAACTCAGTCTGTCAGGAACTCAGTACCCAATTCTGGAGCCTTGCGGTATTTCTATCTTCCCAAATGCTGCTTTTCGTGACGCAAACGAGTTCCAGTCAATCCTTCTGGCTTACAGCGCTGCCTCCTGGATCTGACTTATAAGTATTTCAGAATGGCCTACCCACACTCGTACGAAGTTTATCAAAGGTTGGACACAGAGCAAGGAAGTGAGAAATACGCGTTACTGGGCACCTTTCCTGAAGAACCAAGCGGATCCGAAATTGGGGATGCTTTCGAAGGGCGAACAAGGTACTAAACAGCTTCTCCAGTTACTCGGGTTGCATATCTGCTTGCTTTAGCTGCCAATCTGGCCTGTCCGCAATGAATATTATCTCTTGGGTGTTGTCTCACAGGACCAAAGCTACTCCTACGGGCTTCTGGTAAGTCTTGTGACCGGTGATATCATTTAAGCTTCAGTCTATATGTGTCGGGGGTATAAAATGGTTGGCTTACATATCATATCCTGATCATCCGCAGGGGTTTCCTGAGCAGCATTTTTTGAGAAAAGCTTGTTTGCTTGCAACAGCAATCCACACCACCTTCGTGGCGCCCTCAATTGGTGGTGCCGTCATAACAGCAGGAGGTGAAAGGATTCGTAGTCGATGCGTGGATCTGTGCGCTCATTGCCCTGTGCTTCTTGGTACAGCAGCAAATCTGTTCAGATGCTACTGTGTAATACGCCAGAGTTAATCATCCTTCATCCCAAAGGGTGTGTTAACAGCGTCTTATGGAGTTCCGGCTCCTGCTCCTTCCTTGCCGTGTGCTTGTATTGCACCGAGTTCGCTCGCTTGGATCCCTACGAGATAACAGGAATTGCGTCACCCTTATATCTTGGCGTAGGATGCAAGGTGATGTTCCCCCAGCTATCAGCTATGGTGACAGTTGCTCGCACCCAGGCCGCATTCCTGCTTCCCGCGCCTGGTCTCCACACCGCTTCCACGTCCGCTTCGTCTTGCTGCGCTCTCCCGGCGATAAATGATAGCTGCAGGTGGCAGGGGAGGAGAGCGTTGCTGCAGGCCAGGGCGTTCAGCGAGACAGCACCGTCGGTGAGGGATCACATGCCCGCGCCCGGCCCTGCTTCAGCCTGGGAGACGAGTCTCCGCATTAACTCAGTCTGTCCAGGGTGATGGCGCGCAATGCAGGAGACCGCCGCAGGAGAGCAGGTCTACAGAACTTTGTACCCTAGGACGGCGTCGCTCAGCTCCGGCTATCTCAGAGTCTCCGACCTGCACACTCTCTACTACGAGGTGTTTGGGAATGCCAAGGGAAAGCCTGCTGTATGTAAGTCTGGTTGAGTGTAGTGTCTTGCTTGTGTGTGGAGCGCGGGATGGAGAGCACTGACTCGTCTCTATTTCTGTCCTTCTCCAGTTCTCCATGGCGGGCCAGGAGCTGGATGCTCCAGAACGCATGCATGCTTCTTTAATCCGGAGCAGTACCGGGTCTTCCTCTTCGACCAGAGGGGGTGTGGCAAGTCCACACCGTCTGGCTGTCTGGAGGAAAATACAACTTGGCATCTGGTGGAGGACATCGAGAAATTGAGGGAGCATGTCGGGGTGGAAAGGTGATCACATCCCCTGTGTTTGAGTAGCTGGATCAAGCAGAGCTCTGGCTCCTCTGCTTTTCTTCCTCTCCCTCACATTGTTTACCCACCCTCCAGGTGGTTGGTTCTGGGGGGGTCGTGGGGTGTCACACTCGGATTGGCTTACGCTCAAACATATCCCGCAGCAGTGTCTGCTGTGATACTCCGCGGGGTGTGTTTGCTCAGGCAGCAAGAAATCGACTGGTTTTACAAACAGGTCATGCCTCAACATGTCAGGGCAGGGTTGGCGAGGAAGCATCTCGCTCTTAGAAGGAAGATTGACGTGTTTGTGTGTGTGTGTGTGTGTGTGCGTTTTCTTTTTATGTTTGCAGGGAGCCAACTTTCTCTTTCCTTTTGGATGGGAGCAGCTCTTATCTGTGCTGGAAGCATCAGAGCGGGAAAATGTTCTAGCCTCCTTCTACAAGCGCCTGACTTCAGACGACTCGCTTGTCCAGGAATCAGCTGTATGTCACCGTTCTGCCATTTGCAAGAGTTTCTGGATATGTTGCAACTGGTCACGGTTTGTTGGGACTGTGGTGTCCTGTCCTGTCTTACACCCTTATGTCTTGAATCCACAGGCTCAACAGTGGCTGAGGTGGGAGTTTGGATTGAGTTCATTCTCGCCATCTTCATCCGTCATGGTTTGGGATGGTAGTCAGTATTCTTTTTCGAATTTGCAGCAGGCAGGTCTCTGCAATGCCGTCATGTAGAATCACGTTCTCTTCAGTGCCATGAGTACCAGTCTGACACCCGTCTCCTCCTAGGCCCATGCATCTGACCCGAAGAAGGGCAAGAGCAGCAGCTCTTCAAGTAACTCGTCAGGTATCAGGCCTAGTGACAACCTCCTGTTCTTGTTCAGAATTGGACGAAAGTTCGCTTCAATGCATGTCGCCTGGAGCCTGACTTTGCTGCATGACTCTGCAGCATCACCACCACCAGCCGCAGCCACAGGCCCACCGCAATCACCCACCTCTACTCCTGCACCATCGTCCAGTTCCAAGTCCGACGGAACTCCAGCTTCCGTGTCTCCACGAGTTGCTCAGGCCCGCCTGGAGTGCCATTATTTCGTAAGACTCTTGGCTCTATTTCGTGCATGCATACCATCCCTGACTGCCGATCATGACGAAGACATTGCTGGTCACTGGCAGATGAACAGAGGCTTTTTGGAGGAAAACCAGCTTCTTCAAAACATCCATAAAATTCGCCACATACCTGCCGTGATCGTCCAAGGGCGTTTTGACTTCGTGTGCCCCCTTGTGGTAACTCGCCTCACTCCTCCTTACCCATTGCATGATTATGGTCATCACCTGCTCATCGGCATCCTGTTCACGTCTCGGTTGCCAATCAAATCCTTTTTGCTCCCAACAGAACGCTTACGACCTCCACAGGGCTTGGCCCGAGGCCAAGCTACATATCGGTATCGTCTCGGTTCTTCTTTCTACATCTCCTGTCCTTCACAGTCTCGTACCTGATCTTATGATCCATCATTTCCTGTGCAGTAACGAATGCGGGCCACTCCATGTACGAGAGGGGAATCACGCACGAACTTATTCAAGCAACAGACAGGTTCTTCAAGGAACTTGAATAGCAAAACTGTACCAGCAATGATGCAGATGTACTACCACGCTGTGACACTGTGTTTGTCTTGGGACCGCCAGGCGCACTAGAGAAACCACAATACATACAGGTCACACTCCCTCACATACGGTCTTCGATTCAGATCCTTACACACTGTTCCCGGTGCGAGTGAATGCTTAGCTTTGATGTTGAACAACTCTCCCTCGCAACAACCCTGGCTTCGGTACACCAGACTGCTTCTCACCTTGCCGTGCCGATTTGCTGCAGCATTAAGGCCTTCTGCATTAAGCCGCATCGCAGCGTCCAGAGCTCCAGATCTCACATCCACTCCGCCACCGACAGCCTCACCTTCGCAGCGTCCACTCAATGCGCGCCGCTGCAGAGCAGAAGTACACACATACTGACCATTCGTACTGCAACTGTCTGAGCCGACTCGTTGATTGATGAGAGCGCGATGCATGCATGCCTGGCCAGTCGTGTGCGCAGATCTGAAGTTCCCAGGCTGCGCAGCTCGCTGTGGAGACGCAAACCTAGGCGACGCTGCTGCCATTTGGCAGCTCGCACATTGGCGCTGAGACGCGACTCCTCGTCGGGGAGACGTGAAGAAGGAAGAGGGACACATGGCAGATAGGCAGGCAGCAAGGCGAGCGAGTGGAAAGCACAGGGCTGGCGCGGGCCTTTTCTAATTGCAGGATATGCAGGTGATTGGCCTGGCGTGGATTTTCTGCATAATGATATTTGCTCTGGTTTCGTTGGACTCGGTTAGAGCGACGTGAGGCAGGCAGGCGCTGGCCTATGCTGACCAGTGCCAGTGCCTTCTGTCGCCGGCATTGCTCCTGCTAGCATGCGCTAGTGCTAGTCCTGCAGCCTGCGCCGTCGGATCGCGCCGGCGGATGCCGAATCTTAGATGCATGAGTCGGAGCACTGCGGGAAGGGGAATCCGAGGTCGGTGTGAGCTGGAGCCCGCGGTGTGGTGGTAATTGGAGCAGGCGGGATTAGCAGGCTGGAGCTCTCAGTTGGGCAGTTCTAGCAACTGGTGATCTGAGTGTGGAGCTGGGTGCAGAGCTGAATGCAGGACTGGGCGTGGCAGTGAGCTCTGGATTGAGGATTGAAGTGGGGGAAAGAGAGAGGGTGGGAGCACGGGGTGGAGGGCTTGGGTTGATTCGAGCGCGGGCACTAGGGGTTGCCAAGGCTTTTAGTTGACAGTTTGTACCTGTGCACAATTCAGGTTTTGCGATGAGGAATTGGCAGGCCCACAGACCGGTGAATGTGATCTATGTGATTGGAGAGGATTTTTAAGGTCCGCTTTTAAGGTGGATATTGGGAGCTTTTTGCTGTGAGGAAGAAATATACTCAGCAGGTGAGAAAGTGATTTTGCCATGGATACCTCACATCCTCAAGTGCACCCAGTAGGTGTTCCGCCCATGCATCCTCCGGCCACAGTAAGGATGAAGGACCTGCCAGGAGCTGCCGGGACAAATGGAGGACTGGCTTTGAGGCTGGGTCAATTTGGATTTGCGGTTATTGCGTTTACCCTCATGGTCACCACGCCGGATTTTTATAGTGTGACAGCCTTTTGGTACACCCCACATCCGTTTGCCTTCGTTTCTTTGCCGAATGTCGCCTGTTGGCGGCTTTTTATACTCATTAGTCTACTGTGAAGAACGTGGTTGCCAAGCACCGGGTGGATGGAAATTTGAAGCTTGCATTTTGTTTCCCCAAGCTTGTACTAGCTTCTGTTCAGCTTGGGTCGGGGCGAGAGCCACTGAAAGCTAGTCATTTATTCGACCTCCGTGCTGACAGACACCGACTGCTTCTGTGGTTGCAGCTATTTCGTGGCTGCCATGATATTACAATGCCTGTGGAGCCTGTCGCTGGCAATAATTGACGCATATGCCCTCCTGATCCAGAGAAGCCTTCGCAATTCACTTCTAGTCAGCCTGTTTGTTGTGGGCGACTGGGTAAGATTTCAACAACCATGGACCCTGCAGAGGAGTAGAGTGGGAGTGTGTTTTGTGGCATGAGTGGGTCTCGCCTATCCTAGACTGTGCAAGCCGTATTAGGTGAAAGCTTCAAGTACGGTTACAACTCCCGCAGATGTCCTTACGTTGTTTGATCTTTGTGTACCTGCAGATAACGACAACTTTAACTTTTGCCGCTGCGTGTGCTACTGCTGGTATCACGGTGCTCATCGACAATGATTTGCGAGAGTGTGGTCCAAATTACTGTGGGAAGTATGAGGCTGCAGCCGCTATGGCTTTCTTGAGCTGGGGGATGATAACCATCTCATTCTTCTTGTCTTTTTGGCTGTTAGCAGTGAGATAGCTTGAGGAATTTACTTCCTTCCTTCTCTCGTAAGAAGCCTCAAAGTGCTCTGACCACACTCAGGGAGTCCAGCTGTATATGCAGTGGTCTGTGCTCTCCCTCTCAGCTGTTGGTACAAAAGGTCACGAGACACTCCTTCAAGTATGGAATCCGTTGAGAGGCTTTTGTGATGCTCCACAGACGTCCAAGTCTTACAGGCTGTGTGGCGTCTTCACCCTATCATACATTGAGGGTTCACTCGGTTTGCCCAAGTATACATGTACTAGATTTTGTTGTTTCGTCACAGATCTGATAGCGGGCAGAACAGTAGGTACATCGGATGGTGAGAAGGACACGGTAAGAAGGATATAACTTATATTGGGAAGCATTGCGGATGTGCTCAGGAGGATAAGTCTTGTGATGAAGCTGCCAAATTGTGTGCCACTCCAACGGTCTGGCGCAGGGATGTCATATAATGGGGATTGTCTTGCAACCTATCGCTTGTAGGGGATGATTCTACATAATTCTGCTGAGTATTTGTTGAGGGGGATTTGGTGAACACGTTCCTGGAAGGTAGCGTGGACTCATTCTGTCAATACTGTTGCCGCTTGAGCCTCAAGTCTTCCGAACCTTTCTTCTGCTTTCCTGTACTGGGCTTTGGAAATCACTTTAGCCACTTGATAGTAGCCAAATCGCCTACCAAAAGAAGCGGCTATATCCAGTACTCGATTCCCGTCTTTGTTTCTGTAATGCCTATCAGCACCATGATTCAGCAAGCATAAAATAACATCCTTCCGTCCAGCCTGAACCGCAACATGCAAAGGAGTCCAGCCATCTTCATCCGGGCTGTTTACATAGACTCCCCTCTTCGTCAGCTTCTTGACGTTGTCCACAAACCCATTTTGGGCAGCATAGTGCAATAAGGTGGCCCCACGAGCATCCATCCCGAAGGGATTGGCACCGGCTTCGACCAGATGCTTTGCTGCCACAGGCTTCCCATAAACCACCGCTTTCCACAGAGCTGTGTGGCCATCTTTATCCAGAGCACCAAGGTCGATCCCACCTTGCCTTAGAATTTCACAGGCATGGAAGAGATTACCAGAAGCAACGAGAGTGTGAAGAAGCATCCATTTCTCAGGAGTTGTCATGCCAAAACTTTTCACGCGATTCTGGTACAAGACTCTTTCCTCCGGTGTTGAGACCTGATCAAGCGTCGCCTGCTGCTCAGCAGACAGGGGGAAAAGTTTCACAATATCGTAGAAGTCCAAGGCCAGTGCAAACGATACGGCCAGGTCCACAGGCGTGCACCCATCTTTGTTCTGTAGATCAGACTGGGCCCCATACGTCAGAAAACGCCTTACCACATCTTTCCGGCCAGATTGCACAGCCACATGCAACGGTGTCCACCCATCGTTATCAGCAACGTTGGGGTCAAGTCTCAGCTTCAGCAGGTCCCTGGCTACATCAGACACGCCTGCTCTTGCAGCATAGTGTAGTAAGCCTGCTCCATCCTTGTCTAAAACCTCAGCATTTGCACCCGCTTCTACAAGGACCTTCGCTGTGGTTCTCCGTCCATTGCACACAGCCCTGTGCAGAGCTGTCATGCCATCCTTGTCAAGCTCGTTGATATCAATATCATATCTCAACAGCTGCTGCAAATTCATGTTCTTCTCCCAAGAAGCGGAGATGGTATGCAGCGGCTTCCACGCTTCCGACCCAGTCCTCAAGAAGTTTGGAGGCCGCTTCTTAAACAAGGCCTTCACAGCCTCCAGCTCGATCCCTGTCTCCAATCTTCCAGCCGGTCTTTGAACAGGGCCACGGCCCTCCGTGGATTCCACCTTCAACTCTTCCTCCTCCTTCACCCTCTTCACAACATCTGCAAAACTCCTATCCCCCAACGCTTCATACGGGTCTCTAGGCTTAGCTCTTTCGGTAGCCACAGGTCCCTTCGCAGAACCCACCACCCGCTCCTGACGTTGCCTGCCTGGTGTGCCACTTTCAGCATCGCTCCAGCCCTCGTCATCGGCATCGCTGGTCTGCGAGTCCCCGACATCCCCAACCCTCGAGCCCCTCTTCTCCGAGCCCTCAACATCATCATCATCCTCATCCTCGTCCTCGAACCCGAAATCCTCTTCCCCACTCCCCGCGTCAGAAATGTCGCCTCCACTGCCCTGGACTGGAAACCTCAAATCAGGCCCGCCATCGTCGTCCGTAGCCTCTCCAGATAAAGCGACTCCGGAATCCCCGGTCTGAGGCAGGAATGTCCGGTGAGCAACCCCACCCTCTTGCTCATACAGCAAAGCCCTCTTCCTCGCCTGCTTCTCCTGAGCTGCCTTCACCAACGCGTCGATGTACTCCTTCTTCCGTACAGAACTGGACTTATGCCGCTCTGCCTGAGCAGGCTTCCATTCCTCGGGAATCAACACCTCCTTCTTCAACGTGCCAGGCCTCTCAATCCTCCACCCCGGCTTCCCCACCAGCGGAGCCACCCTCTTCCTGGGAGCCTGGAAAACATGCTCGAACATGTCGCTGTCGAGCAGGCCCTCCACCGCACCACCTCCTCCCTCCTCATCCCCGTAGGCAGACGATCGGCCTGCGGCTCTAACCAGCCCGAACTCTCCATGCCGCTCCGTCCGACGCCCACCCTTCCTCCTACAGCCCACCAAAATCCTACCGCCCACACAATTCCAATCGCCCACAAAATCCCTCCCACTCCAGCTCAATCGACCGTGCACGCACCGTCCTCTTCCCGAGACGGTAGCCTTGGAGGCGTCTTCCAGCCGCGCGATGCAGCTTGCAGAACGCACTGAACGCGAGAGAGGTGGCATCAACGACGCCATCCTACTTCCCTCGATCTAGGACGGGACTGCATTTCTCGGCACATCGCCCGACTAGGGTTTCAATAGGGTTTAACACGATCCAAGGGGAAGACAGTTACAGCGCAGTGCGATGAAGGCCTTGTGTTCCCTGCGTCCCGGCGTCGGCCATCGCGTGCAGGAGGCTCATTGCGTGCAAGCATCGCAGGGCGTGCGGGGGCAGCATAGGCTGGACTCGGGCTCGGAAAGCGGACGCATTGGCGGGAGGAATGTGTGGTGCAACAGGCGTGTGGATGCGAGATGTGCTGTGCAGAGTTCGGCCGCAGCAGGCACGGCCCCTGGAACAGGAGCGGGGCCAGCTCCATCTGCGGCTGCTGCTGCTGCCGCGGCCGCGGCCGTAGGGAAGCTTCCGGGAGTGCCGATCTTGGGAGGGTTCGGGTCTCGGGCTTTGCAGGAGCTGGAAGCCCGGGAGCCATGTCCTGTAAACAGGTTGAGGATTTTCTCCGGCACGGCAAACAAGCAGCTGGCGCACGAGATTGCGGCCAGCATGGGGCTGGACTTGGGAGAGATCCTGATCAAGCGGTTTGCGGACGGGGAGATATATGTGCAGCTGCGGGAGAGCGTGCGAGGGTGTGATGTCTTCTTGGTGCAGCCGACTTGTCCCCCGGCCAATGAGAATTTGATGGAGCTTCTGGTGATGATCGATGCCTGCCGGCGGGCCTCTGCCAAAACGATCACGGCTGTCATTCCCTACTTCGGATACGCAAGGGCGGACCGCAAGGTGCAAGGTCGGGAGTCTATTGCGGCTAAGCTTGTGGCTAACCTGATCACGGAAGCTGGTGCTCATCGTGTGCTTGCTTGTGACCTACATTCTGGACAGTCGATCGGGTACTTCGACATCCCGGTTGATCACGTCTATGGCCAGCCTGTGATTTTGGACTACCTGGCCAGCAAGATGCTGTCTGCGGACGACCTGGTGGTTGTGTCTCCTGACGTAGGGGGGGTTGCGAGGGCTAGGGCGTTCGCCAAGAAGCTATCCGACGCTCCCCTGGCCATTGTGGATAAGAGGAGGCAGGGCCATAATGTTGCCGAGGTGATGAACTTGATCGGTGATGTCAGGGGAAAGGTTGCCGTCATGGTGGATGACATGATCGACACTGCTGGCACGATTTCGAACGGCGCTCACCTTCTGCACCAGGAAGGCGCCAGGGCAGTGTATGCTTGTGCTACTCACGCTGTGTTCAGCCCTCCTGCCATAGAGAAGCTCTCGGGAGGCCTCTTCCAAGAAGTGATCATCACTAACACAATACCAGTCAGGGAAGAGAACTATTTCCCACAATTGACGGTCCTGTCTGTAGCCAACCTCCTTGGGGAGACTATCTGGCGGGTGCACGATGACTGCACCACTGGCTTCCTCCGCCATTCCAGCCTGGATATCGACTGAGGTGTTTGTTTGTCTGCCATGGCCTCTATACTTCCACTGAGGAGTGAGCAAGCATGGTTACTGCTGGGAGATGTCGGAAGACTCGTTGCATTTTGCTGTCCTTGTGACGGGAGCTGTGACCTTGGGGAGGACTGATCAACCGGATTCTCCTGTTAGGCAAACAGAGGTTCCGCACCAGCAGATCGATGTAAGAGAGCAGAGGGTGTAAATATGTTCGCAACATAGGCATATGTGTAAGGTCAGTCCACGCTCCCTGAAGCGTTCGGGTTCTCCTCCTTGCGGGTTCCTCCTCCTTGATTTATTATGGATTTAAACGGGTTAATTTAACACCCACGCCATTAGATTCATCCCAGCGTGGCCGGCCCGGCCGTGCCGCCCTTCGGCATCCTTATCCACCGATCCAACGGTGGCTTCGACGACGTTGCCTAGGTGCGTGCTCCTGGGCTTGGCATGGCCCAGTGGCGCGCCGCTCTTTGCAGCTCTGCTTCCGGCTCTCGCGCGTCTTCGTCCTCGATCGTGACTGCGGCAGTAGCAGTGGCAGGTGCAGGAGGCCCAGGACTGCGTCTTTTGCTTCGCCTGCTTCTCCTGAGCTGCCTTCACCAACGCGTCGATGTACTCCTTCTTCCGTACAGAACTGGACTTATGCCGCTCTGCCTGAGCAGGCTTCCATTCCTCGGGAATCAACACCTCCTTCTTCAACGTGCCAGGCCTCTCAATCCTCCACCCCGGCTTCCCCACCAGCGGAGCCACCCTCTTCCTGGGAGCCTGGAAAACATGCTCGAACATGTCGCTGTCGAGCAGGCCCTCCACCGCACCACCTCCTCCTCCTCATCCCCGTAGGCAGACGATCGGCCTGCGGCTCTAACCAGCCCGAACTCTCCATGCCGCTCCGTCCGACGCCCACCCTTCCTCCTACAGCCCACCAAAATCCTACCGCCCACACACAATTCCAATCGCCCACAAAATCCCTCCCACTCCAGCTCAATCGACCGTGCACGCACCGTCCTCTTCCCGAGACGGTAGCCTTGGAGGCGTCTTCCAGCCGCGCGATGCAGCTTGCAGAACGCACTGAACGCGAGAGAGGTGGCATCAACGACGCCATCCTACTTCCCTCGATCTAGGACGGGACTGCATTTCTCGGCACATCGCCCGACTAGGGTTTCAATAGGGTTTAACACGATCCAAGGGGAAGACAGTTACAGCGCAGTGCGATGAAGGCCTTGTGTTCCCTGCGTCCCGGCGTCGGCCATCGCGTGCAGGAGGCTCATTGCGTGCAAGCATCGCAGGGCGTGCGGGGCAGCATAGGCTGGACTCAGGCTCGGAAAGCGGACGCATTGGCGGGAGGAATGTGGTGCAACAGGCGTGTGGATGCGAGATGTGCTGTGCAGAGTTCGGCCGCAGCAGGCACGGCCCCTGGAACAGGAGCGGGGCCAGCTCCATCTGCGGCTGCTGCTGCTGCCGCGGCCGCGGCCGTAGGGAAGCTTCCGGGAGTGCCGATCTTGGGAGGGTTCGGGTCTCGGGCTTTGCAGGAGCTGGAAGCCCGGGAGCCATGTCCTGTAAACAGGTTGAGGATTTTCTCCGGCACGGCAAACAAGCAGCTGGCGCACGAGATTGCGGCCAGCATGGGGCTGGACTCAGGCTCGGAAAGCGGACGCATTGGCGGGAGGAATGTGGTGCAACAGGCGTGTGGATGCGAGATGCTGTCTGCGGACGACCTGGTGGTTGTGTCTCCTGACGTAGGGGGTTGCGAGGGCTAGGGCGTTCGCCAAGAAGCTATCCGACGCTCCCCTGGCCATTGTGGATAAGAGGAGGCAGGGCCATAATGTTGCCGAGGTGATGAACTTGATCGGTGATGTCTTCTTGGTGCAGCCGACTTGTCCCCCGGCCATAGAGAAGCTCTCGGGAGGCCTCTTCCAAGAAGTGATCATCACTAACACAATACCAGTCAGGAAGAGAACTATTTCCCACAATTGACGGTCCTGTCTGTAGCCAACCTCCTTGGGGAGACTATCTGGCGGGTGCACGATGACTGCACCACTGGCTTCCTCCGCCATTCCAGCCTGGATATCGACTGAGGTGTTTGTTTGTCTGCCATGGCCTCTATACTTCCACTGAGGAGTGAGCAAGCATGGTTACTGCTGGGAGATGTCGGAAGACTCGTTGCATTTTTGCTGTCCTTGTGACGGGAGCTGTGACCTTGGGGAGGACTGATCAACCGGATTCTCCTGTTAGGCAAACAGAGGTTCCGCACCAGCAGATCGATGTAAGAGAGCAGAGGGTGTAAATATGTTCGCAACATAGGCATATGTGTAAGGTCAGTCCACGCTCCCTGAAGCGTTCGGGTTCTCCTCCTTGCGGGTTCCTCCTCCTTGATTTATTATGGATTTAAACGGGTTAATTTAACACCCACACGCCATTAGATTCATCCCAGCGTGGCCGGCCCGGCCGTGCCGCCCTTCGGCATCCTTATCCACCGATCCAACGGTGGCTTCGACGACGTTGCCTAGGTGCGTGCTCCTGGGCTTGGCATGGCCCAGTGGCGCGCCGCTCTTTGCAGCTCTGCTTCCGGCTCTCGCGCGTCTTCGTCCTCGATCGTGACTGCGGCAGTAGCAGTGGCAGGTGCAGGAGGCCCCGGGACTGCGTCTTTTGCTTCGCCTGCTTCTCGCGCTTTCATTTCTGTGGGATTGCGGCGGCTGGGGATTTTTCCTTTCAGCTCGGGAGGGCGGTGGTGGACCCCTTGCTTCGCGCACATGGCTCGGGAATTGGTAGGCAGACCTGGGTTTCGTCGTCCACGTCCTCCTGCGCTTTGAATTGTGGTTCAAGCAGTTGAATTTGCGCGGAATTCAGCCGTACATCCATGTCGTGGCCAATTTTTCTTCTTGCTGGATGGCAACCAGACAGAGGCAGGCATGCCTGGATCTGTAGATTTTCGCGAATTGGTAGCTGCTGTGTATGGCTCAATTCACGGACGATCACTTGTTTACAGTTGGATCTCAAGAAATGGGAATTGCAGCTGCATGTATCGTGAAATTTCCGGGCCCGGTGATAGGAGCGGATGTGCAATTTGCGCAATGGAGCAATGCCGGGTCGCATGGTAGGGGGTGGATGCTGGTCCTGTCGTTGTTAATTCCGGCTTTTCGTGTGCAGCAGAGCGTGAAGTCTGTGGCACAGGCCTTGCCTTTGGACACGTACGTCCAGCCAACTGTTGGGGATCTCGGAGTACGTAAAGGCTTCACTGACTCCGTGAGTACTGGGTAATCCTCCTCTTTTTGTGTGCATTGGGAAATCCGCCTGCTGGAGGCTCGCATTCAACTCCTGAGCTTGTGTGATGATCTTGTTTTTTAGCAGCCGAGAGTTATGAACGACCAGAATCGTTTGTTTGGGTCCTGTGCAGATCGGGAATACCCCTCTCATACGGCTAACCAAAGCCTCCGAAGAAACAGGCTGTGAAATATATGCAAAGGTCTGATTGAAATGTTGAGCCTTCACTGTCTTGTCGGATGTCGGGCATTGTCGTGTGTTACGGTCTCAGATTCTTGGTTTGATGATCACAGGCGGAGTTTTTGAATCCTGGAGGATCGGTGAAGGACAGGGCAGCTTTGTACATCATCAAGGTGAGAGCCCTTCACTCTTTGCCTGTGGCCATAAGATGGAGATGTGTAAGTCTTTGGCTTGGCCCTAGAATGACCAGTGGCTATTATGTCCAGGATGCTGAGGAGAAGGGGCTTCTTAAGCCTGGCGGTGTGATTGTTGAGGGAACGGCTGGTAACACAGGCATCGGTTTGGCCCTGGTGGCCAATGCCAAGGGTTACAAAACCGTCATTGTGATTCCAGAAACACAGACCAAGGTATTGCTCATTCCTTTTTGTTGTTCCTGAGTATTTATTGTGGTATCTCGGGACCCCTTTCCCCACTTCTGTGCTCGTCTAGACTTCTCAATGAGTATTTTGATGTTTACGGTGATGCATCTGCTGTTGCGCAGGAGAAAAAGGATATGCTACGGCTTGCCGGTGCAACTCTTGTCGAGGTATGATTCTGTTGGCGGTTGGAGCTGGGATACTTCGCTGCACTTCCCTCAGTTGGAAGTTTATGGCTGAACATTTCTGTTGTGGATTATGCTTTTCTGTAGGTGCCTGCTGTACCCTACAAGAACCCCAACAACTATGTGAAGTACTCAGGAAGACTGGCAGAGTCTTTGGCAAAGGTAAGTGGAGTTGAAGTGTTCTGAGACGTTCCACCGGGTTGTACTTGAGGTCCCAAGTATATGAGGAATAAGCTGACCTAAAGGATATGTTGTTGGATTGAATGTTGTGCTGCAGACCCATCCAGGAGGTGCCATCTGGGGCAATCAGGTCTTCCTCAGGATCCCTTGTATGTCTGTTCAAAAGTAGATATATTACGTCATTGAGGGTGTTTTCTGGTCCGTGTTGTAGTCTTTTCCCAAGATGTTTCCAATGGCTCGCTGCCGAAAGCTAATAGGCTACTTTGTGTGTGTTGCCATGGCCACAGTTTGACAACACTGCAAATCGGCAAGCACACTATGAGACTACAGGTGAGAGTCAGTTCATGGAGCAACGATGGTATGGTGCATTTGTTGCAAGATGAACTATATATGATGAATTTTGTGAATTATGTTTTATTCAGGCCCTGAAATATGGAAGCAGACTGGAGGAAAGGTTGATGCTTTTATCTGTGCCATAGGCACCGGTGGACGCTCTCTGGGACAGGGAAGGTGAATATCTGGTCTGCTGTCTGTGTTGGTCCTGCAACCTAAATATCTGGTCTGCTGTTTGTGTCGGTCCTTTAACCTGAATATGTATATCTGCTGAACAACCACGTGGTCACATCCTGCAGTACCTGAAAGAACAGAATCCAAACATCAAAATTGGGATGGTGGATCCCTTTGGAGCGGCTATGTACAGCTATTACGCCACTGGTGTGCTCGAATCTTCAGGCAATTCAGTATGTTCCTTGCTCATGCCCTTGTCTACAGCGATCAGTTGGATACATGTAGTGGTTTACATTTCAACTGATATTTCCTATGCTTACAACTTGTCACCAAACAGATATCTGAGGGTATAGGCCAAGGTCGGGTTACCGCAAATTTGGAGGGCTGGGGTGTTCCCAGTCGAGAAGGAGGCGTTGTTGATTTTTGGTGCCAGGTACGGATGATTAACTAGACACAGAATTGTTAGGCAGTGTCAGGCAGGCGTGCTTCTTCTCCACTTCTTCTCCAGACCCTCCACCCTAAGAATATCAAGTCAATATGGTTCAGGTCAGTGATGAAGTCTTTTCCCAAGATGTTTCCAATGGCTCGCTGCGAAAGCTAATAGGCTACTTTGTGTGTGTTGCCATGGCCACAGTTTGACAACACTGCAAATCGGCAAGCACACTATGAGACTACAGGTGAGAGTCAGTTCATGGAGCAACGATGGTATGGTGCATTTGTTGCAAGATGAACTATATATGATGAATTTTGTGAATTATGTTTTATTCAGGCCCTGAAATATGGAAGCAGACTGGAGGAAAGGTTGATGCTTTTATCTGTGCCATAGGCACCGGTGGGACGCTCTCTGGGACAGGGAAGGTGAATATCTGGTCTGCTGTCTGTGTTGGTCCTGCAACCTAAATATCTGGTCTGCTGTTTGTGTCGGTCCTTTAACCTGAATATGTATATCTGCTGAACAACCACGTGGTCACATCCTGCAGTACCTGAAAGAACAGAATCCAAACATCAAAATTGGGATGGTGGATCCCTTTGGAGCGGCTATGTACAGCTATTACGCCACTGGTGTGCTCGAATCTTCAGGCAATTCAGTATGTTCCTTGCTCATGCCCTTGTCTACAGCGATCAGTTGGATACATGTAGTGGTTTACATTTCAACTGATATTTCCTATGCTTACAACTTGTCACCAAACAGATATCTGAGGGTATAGGCCAAGGTCGGGTTACCGCAAATTTGGAGGGCTGGGGTGTTCCCAGTCGAGAAGGAGGCGTTGTTGATTTTTGGTGCCAGGTACGGATGATTAACTAGACACAGAATTGTTAGGCAGTGTCAGGCAGGCGTGCTTCTTCTCCACTTCTTCTCCAGACCCTCCACCCTAAGAATATCAAGTCAATATGGTTCAGGTCAGTGATGAAGAAGCGTTACCAGTCATGTTCGATCTGCTGAAGCAAGAAGGGCTTTGCATGGGTCTCTCAACTGGTATCAACGTCGGAGGTAGTCCCTTTTTTCCTGTCCCACAATGCTCTTCGAGAGCAGAGACTGAGACAAGCTCGTGTGTGCTACTGTTACTGTGCTCCTGTTGATAAAATGTGGCCCAACTGCTGTCAGGAGCAATAAAGCTGGCGAAAGAGCTGGGTCCAGGCCACACAATCGTCACAATTCTGTGTGACGTGGGAACCAGATACCAGAGCAAGCTGTACAATGTGGACTTTCTCAAAGCCAAGGGGCTGCCGTATCCTACGTGGTTAGATCCAGCCTATAAAGAGGTGGACTTCCCCGCCGTGTTCGAGGAGGTCCAGACTTAGATTTTCTTGTTTTGTAGAGATCCTGCAATTTTATGGGACACCCTGCCGCGAGTGGTCACTTCTCGTTCTTGGTGAAGAGGCATCCTGTGTCTCATTCAAGGGTGACCTCAGCAAAGTCAAATTGGACGATTTTTTGAAATAAAGATGGAAACTCCAGACACATAGCCGGAGTGAGCGGGACGCAAGGAGCATTGTGTATGCGTTTTAATCAGTCATCAGCTTCAAATTCTGCCAGACGCAATCCTTGCACACACCCAATGGCCTCTAATGGAGTGACAGTCCAAGACCCGTCACCAGCAGCTCTTCATCCAAGAGCATCAACCCGTCACCAGCAGCTCTTCATCCAAGAGGCATCAACCAACAGACACACCTCTTTACGTAGCACCCTGCACAGATTAAGGACACACATGAACGCTCAACATTGTAATTATCCCGACACTGAATGAAAGCACATATCCATTTTCAATCTCAATATGGTATCAGAGCCATGCCGTGATGAAAAGCCTACCGTTATGAAAGGCCTACCGTGTGACACTGGTGCGCTTGAAGTTTCTGGTGGTTAAAAGCCATGGCTCAGAACAGGGGAATACGCGTGCATCAGGCACCGCCACATGGGGAACATTTTCCCGCTCCTCGATTTCCCTGCAACCACCGACGACTTCAGCGCTACACCTCACCAAGAACATCAAATAGCGCAACCAACAGCACGGTGAAGCCTGAGACTTACAACAAATCCTGACATCATGTCAAGAGCCGGCGGAGGAGCCGGTGGAGGGACCGTGACAGGAGCAAGTGGAGGAGCCGCTCAACCTAACCCTGGATACCTCACCAGCTTCCGCATCGAAATCAAGGAAAAAGATAGATTCACTGGTACAGATTACGATGTGTAGTCTACGAGAATGAGAGGGCACTTGGAAGATGCCGATTTGTGGACAATAGTCGACGGATCGCTCCCTTGCCCTAATTCCGCAGGTCCAGATCTTGATCACTGGAACAAATCAGAGAGGAAAGCCAGAAACCTCTTGATTGCGGATCGATAAGGACATGGTGCATCATACCTTTGGTGCACCTCGTCCCACAACATTCGAGCGCCGCTGATGTATGAAGCAACTGATCCACAGCACGTTGCCACAGCGACAAGGAACTTTCACCTCCTTAAATATAAGGACGGGAGAGCATCCACACATCCCGAGCACTTTCCAACCCTAAGAGCAAGACGGCCTCTTGTGGTACAACTCTCTCGAGCTCGAGGCGCCATAGCCCTCCTCATGACACTACCACAAAGGCGTGCCTTCACGACCACACAAACGGCCTTATCAAACAATCACAACTCGCAAAGAAATTAAAACTTGAGAGGAGATGACCCTCTCGAGGTCATAGCGGTCATCATAGAGGAAGACTCGCCAGGATCCTCAAGAAGCGCCCAGGACATGCCTTGTTCATCTCGAGGCCAAACGGCAAAGACAACCAAGAAATAGAAGCCAAGGTGAAGGAGGAGAGTTCGTCTTCTTGAGCCCCGCCAATCCCGTCGAAAAGGGAGCCGAATCGGTGGTAAAACCAGGGCACTATGAGCGAGTGCAAGTAAACAAGCGGGCGAACCAAGAAAGCTGGTCCCCAAAGTGCTAATGTTGTGCAGCGAGTGCCAACAATCCTCATCACTGCTCTCACACCCGGCAGTGACAGTTGCTCCTCATGGTACTTAGACAGCGGAGCTTCGCTCACATCTGTAAGCAGCTGCTTCTCCACCTACAAACCACTGCAGGAGGGAGGGCTGATTTATGTTGCAGACAACCGGACTGCAAATGTTTGTGGCACTGGCACGGTTACCCTAACGTGCAAGACTGGTGGCACAATAACCCTGACAGACGTGCTTCACGTACCTAAGGTAGCAAAGAACCTTGTCTCAGTGAGCAGCCTGACAGACGACAAGAAACATGAGGTACACTTCAAGGCCCAGAAGTGTGAGATTTCCTTGTATGAAAATCCCCTTGCGGTTATCTGCCACGGAGAGAAGGAGGATCGGCTCTACACTCTTGAAGCGACTGCTACCCTTGGATCAACCCCCTTGGCTCAGACTTCAAATAAATCAGAAGTAACAAAGCTATGGCATCTACGCTTGGGACATCCCAATCTGAAGCGTATGAAGGAGATGCAGGCAGGTCAGCTATATGCAGAGCCTCTACCTGAGTTCAGTGACTCGCTCTTCTATGAGGGCTGTCTGCTCGGTAAAAGTAAAGAGACACCATACCCTCGTGCCTCCACTCACCGTGCAACTGAGCTACTTCAGCTGGTACACATCGATCTCTGCGGGCCTATGTCAACTCACTCGTTTGGAGGAGCATCTTACTTTATGCCCGTGGTCGATGACAAATCCCGTATGGTTCACACCTATTTTCTGCGTCTCAAGAGTGAGGCTTTCGCTAAGTTTCGGGAATTCCATGCGATGGCAGAACGTCAGACTAGCTGCAAGCTTAAATGTGTGCGCTCGGATGGTGGAGGTGAGTTCATGTCTGCTGAGTTCACCTCCTACCTCTCTGACCGAG
This sequence comes from Anthoceros angustus, assembly GCA_010909165.1. Taxonomy (NCBI): domain Eukaryota; kingdom Viridiplantae; phylum Streptophyta; class Anthocerotopsida; order Anthocerotales; family Anthocerotaceae; genus Anthoceros; species Anthoceros angustus. The sequence goes on from MU008191.1 coordinate 104,207, forward strand.
GAATAACTCGACAGGTGACTGTTCCCTATGCTCACGCACAACACGGTGTTGCGGAGAATTGTAATCGGCGTTTGCAGGAGATGGCCAGGGCCATGTTGGCTCATTCACATCTGTCACATGGTTACTGGGCTGAGGCAGTTTGCACTGCCACACACTTAGTGAATCGTCTGCCCACATCTGCACTCCTGGACATGACACCCTTTGAGGTTTGGAGTGGCATCAAGCCCTCCTTGACCCACCTTCGTGTGTTCGGGTCTGAAGCTTACTCTTGGATTCCCAAGGAGAAGCGCCATGCTCTTGATTCCAAGACTAGTAAATTCGATCCTCGAGCACAGAAGCGCATATTTGTTGGATATATGGACGGGGTCAAAGGCTACAAGCTCATTCACCCAAACTCCCATCAGGTTACAATCTCTCGGAGTGTTTATGTGCGTGAACACCTGGATTCCTCTTCTAGTTTTACAGGAGACAGCGGGAGTCTCATTGGCTCTTACCCCGACCTTGACTCCTCTGCTCGCCATGTGGAGGAGGACATTGAGCCTGAGATTGAGATCCCTGAACAACGCTCCGTGCACCAACCCCTTGGTCAACCCCCTGCTCAGGCAGATCCATTGCTCTCTCCGGTCGTCCATGCTGGAGGAGATCAGGATGCTGGCGGAGACCAGGATGTTGGAGGTGATCAGGATGCTCACTCTTCTAACTCAGCTGCAGCACAACCTTCTTCCGCTGCGACCATCATTCCAGAGAGACGTCAATCTACCAGAGTTCGTAGGCGACCTGCTTATCTGGATGCCAATCATGTCCCAGGAGATGCTCTACAGCAGCCAACTGTTCCTCAACAGCCTAACATTGTAGAAGCCGCTCCTGATGCTTCTGAAATGGAAACCATGTCCCAGCGATGCAGCATGAGGCCCCGAACAATCTCATGGCAAGGGCTATCTTGCCACTCATGTGCTAGAGCCCGCAAGCTGGAAGAAGCACTCAAATCCCCTGACAAGGAAGGGTGGATCAAGGCAATCCAACAGGAGTACGATTCACTCATCGAACTAAAGACATGGGTGCTCACCTCACTCCCTCCCGGTCGCAAGGCCATTAAATGCAAATGGACCTTCAAACGAAAGCTGAAATCTGATGGAACAACAGAAAGACTCAAGGCAAGGCTGGTGGTCAAGGGCTACAGTCAAAGGCCTGGCCTTGACTACGGAGATAACATTTATGCACATGGTGGCTGCTCAATCTGCCGATTCCTTCGGCAATTGCGGTGAGCACGACCTTGATGTACATCAACCGGACATTTCGGACCTTCCTCTATGCCACACTAAAGGAGGAGATTTACATGGAGCAACCACCGATGTATGTTGACCCCAAGAGACCTACAGGTGCAAGCTCCTCAAGGGCTGTGACGGCCTCAAGCAATCACCACCGAATTCTACGTCGATTGGCCACCTTATTCGATTTGGCTTCGCCAAGACCTTAGCGGACGAACTTATACTTGCTGCGAGGAGACAAATTCTGGCGTCTCAGATGTCGAATCGACGCATCATGTTTACCAATGACCCTGGAAAGCTGCTTGTAGATGTAAAGGAGATGCTTGCTGCCAAGTTTAAGATGAGGGACATAGGGCCCCTGGAGTATTGTCTCGGTGTACAAATCCGCCGAGATAGAAAGGCAGGCACTCTATCCTTGCTTCAATCAAAGTATGTACTTGAAATTCTAGATAGGTTCAAGCTCTCAGATACCCGGCCTGCCCCAACACCACTTTCAGCTGGAATCAAACTCACCTCAGCTGACTGCCCCACAACTGAGGTAGAAAAGGAGGACATGGCCAAGGTCCCTTACCTTAGCGCTGTTGGCAGTCTTATCTACTTGCTTGGTTGGACACGATATGACATTTCCTATGCTGCCTCTAGTGTAGCACAGTTCATGTCTAATCCTGGCAGGGCACACTGGATGTGCGTGAAGAGAATCTATCGTTATTTGAAGGGCACAACTCACCGTGGAATCACTTACAAGAGGTCAAGTAACGGAGTGCTTAACTTTGAGGTCGGTCGATGCGACCGCATCGACCACGATGCTCGTCAGTGTTGCACTATGTTTTCACCGAGGATCACCAGATATCATGGTCAAGCAAGAAGCTTGCCACGATTTCTACATCTAGTGCTAAAAGCGAATATGGAGCCCTATCCAAGGCCGGAAAGGAAATTGTACACTGCAGGCAGATCCTTGAAGATCTTGGCTACCCACAAGCTGACCCCACTGTTCTACCCTGTGACAGCACTGCAGCTATTGCTTTAACCAAGGGTGACAGATTTCACGCTAGAACAAAGCACATAGAAGTTGCTTATCACTTTGTGAGGCAGCTTGTAGCGAGAGGTACTGTCAAGCTTCTATATGTTCCATCGAGTCCAACTTAGCCGACCTCCTCACTAAGTCGCTAGGCAAAGCCAAGCATGAAGCACTCACTTCAGCCTTAGGCCTCGCGGACCTCAGAACCTCATCTGATTCTTCATCTCTTACAAGTCTGGATGCTATAGCTGAGCGGGAGTAATGGAGTGACAGTCCAAGACCCGTCACCAGCAGCTCTTCATCCAAGAGGCATCAACCAACAGACACACCTCTTCACGTAGCACCCTGCACAGATTAAGGACACACATGAACGCTCAACATTGTAATTATCCTGTGGACTACGGACTTCCCTGGGGGGTTAGAAATTAGGTGGGGTTTTGTTTTTTTTGTAGGGGTAAAGGATAAAATGAGGCGGAAAAGGGGAAATAAGCATGGGTAGCACTCCGGACGGCACTCTGGAGTATTCTCCGGACCCCAGAGTGAGGAACGTACCAGGACCTACTATGGTAGGTGCCACGGTAACAGGATAAGTCCGGACCCACTCCAAGACCGGGCAGGGTAAGTACGCCCAGAAAAGTAACTCAGGAGTTGAGCCGTGGGAGCGGACCAGGCGCCGCCACGTGGGCAACTCTGAGTGGAGAACGGCATGCAGCTGGCCAGGACCGTAACCTTGCCAGAGGCCGTTATAGCGGTATTCACGCGCGGTGCGGCGGCGTACAGTCTGTGGCGGCGTAAGGCGAAGCGGGCGTAAGGGGAGAATAAGCCATGCACCGCGCTACAGTGAAGAGGCGCCCGCCAGCCGGGTTACTCCGGAGGCGGCGAAGGGAAGGTCATTCACGCACCGAGACAATTCTCGCGATCTCTTGCGCTCCGATCCGGCTCTCTGGCGGTATCTCGTGGGACACTCGGGCGTCTTGGCGGCTCACCGTTGAGGTCGGAGCAGAACGCGGCCAAGAATGCGCAGCCTCCTGGCCAAAGAACCAAGGAGAAGGCGATGGCACCCAAAAGCCCGGAAGTTTGGGAGCCATGGAACCTTGTGGGCGCAACATTGTGACCCGCGCTATCCGGACTTTGGGCCTGCCCAGGAAGGTGAGAATGTGGAGTGGCATTTGGATGTGTTCCATGGTCCGACATTTGATGTCACTCTGGTCGGGAGTTCGCCGGAAGATCTTGGCGGTCAATAAGGAGGTGCGGTCCAAGAACCTCGGGAGGACCCAAGGCGATGGACCTTGAGGTCCCGAGGCGGCCTACAACCGCCCCAAGGAGGAAGAGGGGAGTGGTGCGGGCCCCTCAAGGCGAAGGGAAGATAGGGCCAGCCACGGCGATGCTAAGGCACAGGGGCCAGCGGAAGTTTGGGAGCCATGGAACCTTGTGGGCGCAACATTGTGACCGGCTATCCGGACTTTGGGCCCACAGCTCCGAGGCGGAGAATTGGTGCGGAGTGGCATTTGGATGTGTTCGGATAGTGCGGACATTTGATGTCACTCTGGTCGGGAGTTCGCCGGAAGATCTTGGCGGTCAATAAGGAGGTGCGGTCCAAGAACCTCGGGAGGACAAGCGATGGACCTTGGAGGTCTGAGGCGGCCTACCGCCCAAGGAGGAAGAGGGGGTGGTGCGGGCCCCTCAAGGCGAAGGGAAGATAGGGCCGACCACGGCGATGCTAAGGCACAGGCGGACCACCAGCGGTTGGGCGATATCCGACTGTTGGACGGTCGAGTAAGGCGGTGGCCGGATCATTGTCCACTGGAACCTACTCACCAAGGTGGATCACCTTGGTGATAATCTGTAGTATTCTGCCTGCGCTGCGGTGAGGAAAGGCGGGGAAGGATTATCTTCGCCGGTTTAGCGAGAGGCTCGCAAGCTCGGGAGGACCCAAGGCGATGGAGCAGGCATCCCCACATCCATGTATGGGGCATTTGAACTCCTCAAGGAAGGAGGCGGAGGAAGCTCGGGAGGAGGCGGAGGCGGCGGGAGGTGGAGGCGGGCAAGGCGGAGGAGGAGGCCGGTCGTCGAAAGCCAAGCGGACTCGGGAGGAGGCGGGAGGATTCGGACTCCATCGTGCAGCGGACCCCTCACCACCCGAAGTATGGGAAGAAATTCCGCCTCCCTCCTGGTGCCCCAACCAGGCGGCCGATCCAGGAGGCGGCCCAGGCCGGCCGCCACCGGCCATCACTCGGTGAGGCCGCCGGACGAGGCCGAAGAGCGCAAGACCACGGCTACCAGCGGCACCCGGTCGGTGCAGTACCCACTTGCGGGTGAGGCGGAGAAGGCGATGGGAGGCGAGAAGGAAGGAGGCGGTGGCGGAGGCGGAGGACAGCAGCCACAGGCAGTCTGTCGCCCGGCGGAAGGGCAAAAGGCTTGCTCCGGACTCCCTCACCTCCTCAAGGCCCAGGGAGGAAAAGGCGGAGAAGGCTCGCGGCCAAAAGGGCCAAGGAGGAAGCTCGGGGCTCGGCCTCGGGACCTAAGGGTCTGATTAGGTCCGAGAACCCAGTCGGACTTACTCGGACGGTATGGAGGTCCTTGGCGGACCGTGAGATCTCACTCACGGACTTTGTGGGAGCCTCACGGCGGCCGTGGAAGAAACACGGCGGGTCACAGCTACCGTCATGGACGGTATGCTGGGTCTCTTGGGATGGCGAGAAGACCCGGAGGTAGAAGCCACCGGGCGCATGGTACTCCTCCGAGGCGGTTGGAGGAGCCGGGAGGCGAAGGAAGGCAGCTCTCGGCGGATTGAGGAGAAGCGCCGGGAGGCGAGAGGGAGGTCTGGTCCATCCATGAGGCCGGACCAAATTCCTTCAGTGGAGGCAGTGAGCGGCCAAGGAGGCCCAAGCGGGCGGAGGACCTCTGCGGGCGGAGGCGTGGCGAGCGAGGGCCGGGCGCAAGCGAGCAGGCGGGATCTGGCGGAGGCGGCCGTGGACGAGCCAAGTGGAGGCTCGGTGAAGGTGGCCAGGAGGCGGAGGCCACGGCGGCCGATCGCGATCACTATCGGCGTGATCGGGCCGGTGGAGGCGGAGAGCCACGGCCAATCAAGGCCGAGCAAGTGGAGGCGGTGGCGGAGCAAGCACGGACAAGCCAAGCGGACTCGGGAGGAGGCCGGCCGAAATCGGGACCTCGGCGCGGTGCAGAGGAGTAGAAGGGAGGCGGAGTTGGAGGGCAGAGGACACCTTGGAGTTACAACTCCAAGATGCGTCGGGCGACAAGGAATTCTCAATGGGAGAATCCAGACTTGACGGAGATAGGCGCCTCGGCTGCACGAAGATGGAGGCGGAGGTGGCGGAGCAAGCGCGGACCAGCAGGCCAAGCTGACAAGGTGGAGGATCTCCGGACTCGGCTCCGGGAGGTGGGCGGCGGAGATGGAGGACCGCAAGGAGACTTTGGGCTGCGGCTCAAACTATCGTGAGAGGAATGGTAGTGCGGGACATGGTCGAGGCAGCCGGAAAAAGCGGCTCGGCTATCAACTGGCGGGGAGTCGATGGCGATGGAGCAGGGCGGGGCGTCGCCGAGATGGAAAAGCTGGGTGAAGCGCGGTCTGGCCGTGTTGCCCGGCCGTGGAGGCGGGAGATGGCGGAGTTGACGGAATGGACAAGGCGGAGGCGGACAAGAAGGCTGGTCGGTGAGGAAGTCGGAAGGAGCAGCTGCGTTATGGCGGGCAAGTGGCGGTGAGCGGAAGCGGAGAGAGTTGGAGCAAGTGGAGCAGCGGAGGTGGCAGGCGGCCTGGCGACCTCGCGGCACCGGCCTCTATCCAACTGGCGGGAGGTGGAGCAACAAGCGCAGGCTCGGCTCCGGAGCATCTATGGCGAAGGGAGTATCGGTGCTCGGGCACCGTGGAAGAGGCAATCCGGCAAGTGGATTCGGACTTTGCCTATTACCACCGAGCTCCCAGGCGGTAGAGGCCTCTCGGGCCAATAGGCGGACCTGGAAGGCTCGGAGGAAGGAGGCGAGAGGGCGGCGTGGCCGGGAGGCGGGAGGACAGCAGCCACACCGAGGCAGTCATCGCCCGGCCGGAAGGGCAAAAGGCTTGCTCCGGACTCCCTCACCTCCTCAAGGCCCAGGAGGAAAAGGCGGAGAAGGAGCTCGCGGCCAAAGGGCCAAGGAGGAGCTCGGCCTCGGGACCTAAGGGTCTGATTAGGTCCGAGAACCCAGTCGGACTTACTCGACAGTATGGAGGTCCTTGGCGGACCGTGAGATCCCGGCTCACTTCGGACTTTGTGGGAGCCTCACGGCGGCCGTGGAAGAAACACGGTCAGCTACCGTCATGGACGGTATGCTCTCTGTGCGGGATGGCGAGAAGACCCGGAGGTAGAAGCCACCGGGCGCATGGTACTCCTCCGGAGGCGGTTGGAGGGGGGAGGCGAGAAGGAAGGCGAAGCTCTCGGCGGATTGAGAGGAAGGGAGGCGAGAGAGGAGGTCTGGTCCATCCGCAGGGCCGGACCAAATTCAGTGGAGGCAGTGAGCGAGACCAAGGAGGCGAGGAGGAGGACCTCTGCAGGCGGAGGCGTGGCGGAGAGCAGGGCCGGGCGCAAGCGAGCAGGCGGGACAGCGGAGGCGGCCGTGGACGAGCCAAGGAGGCTCGGTGAAGGTGGCCAGGAGGCGGAGGCCACGGCCGATCGCGATCACTATCGGCGTGATCGGGCCGGTGGAGGAGGCGGCCGAGAGAGCCAGCCAATCGAAGCAGTGGCCGTGAACAAGCACGGACAAGCCGGCTGGAGGCCGGCCGAAATCGGGACCTCGGGGCAGTGCGAGAGTAGAAGGGAGGCGGCGGAGTTGGAGGGGCAGGACACCTTGGAGTTACAACTCCAAGATGCGTCGGGCGACAAGGAATTCTCAATGGGAGAATCCGGGACTTGACGGAGATAGGCGCCTCGGCTGCACGGCGGGAGGTGGCGGAGCAGCGGACCAACCCGGGCGCACAAGGAGGTGGAGGATCTCGGACTCGGCTCTCGGGAGGTGGAGCGGCGGGGCGAGGAGATGGAGGACCGCAAGGAGACTTTGGGCTGACTCAAACTATCGTGAGAGGAATGGTAGTCTGCGGGACATGGTGGCGGGCAGCCAAGCGGCTCCGGCTCTGTTGGCGGGGAGTCGATGGCGATGGAGCAGGGGCGGGGCGTCGCCGAGATGGAAAGGGCACAGGTGAAGCCCGCGATGCGGCGTGTTGCCCGCCGTCTGGGCGGGAGATGGCGGAGTTGACGGAATGGACAAGGCGGAGGCGGACAAGAAGGCTGGTCGGTGAGGAAGTCGGAAGGAGCAGCTGCGTTATGGCGGGCAAGTGGCGTGGCGGAAGCGGAGAGTTGGAGCAAGTGGAGCGGCGGCTGCGGGAGGTGGCAGGCGGCCACAGCGACCTCGCGGCCAAAGGGCCAAGGAGGCTCGGCTATCAACTGGCGGGAGGTGGAGCAACAAGCGGGGCAGGCTCGGCTCCGGAGCATCTATGGCGAAGGAGTATCGGTGCTCGGGCACCGTGGAAGAGCAATCCGGCAAGTGGATTCGGACTTTGCCTATTACCACCGAGCTCCCAGGCGGTAGAGGCCTCTCGGGCCAATAGGCGGCCTGGAAGGCTCGGAGGGAAGAAGGGCACGGAGGCGGCCACAGGACCCTAGGGGCCTGTTTGGAGAACAGCAGCGAAGGAGGAGCCCAGAGGAGGCGGGACGGACCCCAAGGTAAGTTCACCACCACCCGATCCGGGAGGTGAGGGGCCTGCAGGGTGCAGGGGAGCCAGGACCAAGACAAGGGTCGGGGGTAAGGAGGAGGACCTAGCGATCTGAGGTCCACGGAAGGGGTCCGGAGTTGGAGATCGGACCCGGTATCGGACCACCAGGTCCGAACCCGAGGCAGGCGGACCGGCCGGTCGGACTCGGGAAATAAACCGGACCCTTGGGTTCGACTCGGGTCGAGGCCGGACCTCGAGGTCGGACTCGGCTCGGGAGGAGTCCCCGCCGACTTACGCTGAGGGACAGCCGGTGGCCAGGAGGACCCAGGAAGGCCGAGGGAGGATGACGTTGTGTAGCGGTCGTCGGCCGCCGTAACGGCGGATTCGGGAAAGGAGGGTCCGCCTCGCGGATCATCCGATTAGGTGCGCGATTGTCGAGCGGAGATTGGACCACCAATCCCAAGGCGGAACGGGACCTTCCAGCCGTGCGAAGGAGATAGGAGGAGGAAATAGGATGGTAGGCGGCCGATTAGGGCATCTTGGTGGCCGTCATTTCGAGAATAGGGGTGTAATAAAGGCGCCGACCTAGGCGTAGTATAAGAAATTTAACTGAATAAATCATCTTTTCCTTGGTGTTGATGCGTTCTTGCGGACCTTTGTGTCTTCACGCGTGAGTCTGAGTCACGGCGAGCACGGCGACCGGAGGGATCGATCGAGGTCACAGTGACGGACCTAACGTGTTGTGGTGTGTGTGCAGGAGGTGATGACTGACCGGCCGCAGCGCCCCGACCGAACGGACCGGAACGTGAGCCGGACGGAGGAGGCGGGCGCCGGACGGAGAGGCCCGGTGGAGCAGCGGAGGAGGTCGGGTGTGTAACCAGCGTCTTCCTTAAGGCGATAAGTGTAGTGTGAGAGAGGAGTGGGCGAGAGGTGTGAGGCGAGCAGGCGGAGCAGACGAACAGGTCCTTAAGCGTTTGGCCATACCGGCTGTCACGGTGAGTGCGGTAGTTAGGCGTGAACTAAGGGTGTGTGCGTTAGGGCGAGTGGACGTAAGTAAGCGCACAAAGCAGCGCAAGCAGTATCATTCCCCAGGAGAACTCCTTCCTACAACGACACGGGATTGTGCGCGCCCGGCTGGCCGTCAGCGAAAGTCGCGCCACATTTTGGCGCCGTTGCCGGGGAATGAAATCGTTCCGTAGCAAGCGTGGATGCGTGGAGGGCGTGAGGTAGTTAAGGGATTCGGGTCGGACGTTGTGGCCGGCGCTCGAGCACGCGTGAGAGGCACGAGCTCGGCGAGGACACCGATAGCGGTAAGCGGTGGGTTGTCGGATCGAGAGGAGGGCCGACACCAAGTCGGTGGCGGTTCCTCACCTTACCGATCGGCGATGGCAACAACGTCGACCAAGCAAGCGTATTCTCTCTTTGGAGGTAAGAAGGAGAGGACCGAAACCGTGGAGGATTTGTGTCACGGGCAAACTTCAGCGGAGAAGGTTCGGATCTGACTCATTAATTGTTCAAAGGGTCCTACGAGTCTGGTACTTGTCGGAGGAAATACCGGCCGCCTCGAAACCGCAAACTTGAGCATTGAAGGATGCCTTCTTAGAAAGATTCATGAATCGATCAAGAAACTACGTCTTGTCAAACTCGAGAACAGGCGAGGAAGGCGGAGAAGTTGGGATCGTACATCGAGCGGTTCTACGCTGCGGGACGGCACCCCACTCACACTACCATGCGGTGATGCGTTGGTTCGCCTGGCTTATCAAGCCAATGGCTAAGCATGTCTTTGTGTTGGCGAGAGAAAGATGTGAGCAAGGCGGTCGGCGGAGAACTATGAAGAATCGATGCACCAAGGAGGACTCCTCCGGGAGGAAGAAGAAAAAGAAGCGGGGTCGGACTCAGATGAAGAACCCTCGGACGAAGATGATGAGGCGAGGCGGCGGAGGAGGAGAGGAGGACTCGAAGAAGAATCAGGAGGTGGAAGAGGAAGAACCCGAAAAACAAGAAGAAGAAGCCGTGGTCGGAGGTGGAAAGAAGGAGGTCATGATGCCCGCACCGGTACGAGAGGTCCCACCTGACCCAGCTCCTTTGAAGGAAGTAGCGGGACTGAGGGAAGATCTAGAACGGGTAATGAAGAAGGTGGAAGAGTTGACGATCAACCAGGTAAAGGATAAAGAACGGCGTAAGGTGGCCACCACGGTCCGTACTCATTTGTGGTGTGCGGTGTGTCACCAACATGGGCATTCGAAGGCCAACTGCCCCTCCAGACCCGTGAATCAGGTGGAGTATGACTACGGGGAAGAGTCCGAGGAACAGTGGGAGGATGCATACCAAGTACAAGGCGGTACCCGGACGGTCCGCTCGCCACCCCAGCGGGAAGCATGACCTTTGCCCCCTCCAAGGCGCTGTGCTGCAAATTGAAGGCGCTGGCGGCGGAGTGGGAGGAGGCACCGAGGAGCACAGGCGAGGTGAGTGCGAAACTGAGTTGCCAAGGAGAAGAAGGCGGACTGGAGTCTGGAAGTGTCGGCGGAGGTGGAAAGAAGGAGGCGGAAGGAGCAAGGCAGTTTAAGAGGAAGAAAAATGGGGATAGTCCACGGATACGGAGGCGGAACACACTGAAGCCGAACCCGCCAAGAGGACGAGTTAAACCGGGCAGCCACGGGAAACCTCCAAAGCCAGGAGTCTCGGGAGGCGGACTCACCTCACAGCCAGTTCCCGGATGTGGTCAGAAGTGGAGATGCTTGAGAAGAACTCCGGCGGGACCCAGTGGTCCGACCACCACGTGGCAGTGTGCTGGAGGTCAAGGCGGACGTGTGGCAGAGAACCACCCGGCCCTTTCAAGGTGGCCGACTTGATGATGGACCAACAACACTTGGTGTCCCTTAGGCGATTGTTAAAGACAACCCAGTATCGGCGGGAAGTCAGGAAGGCCATCGAGGAAGCAACCACGCCGGAACTCCTTGGTGGGAAGGGCAGAACGTGGAGGTAAGGTGTATCTCATACGGACCACAGGCGCCGATGGTGCGGTGGAAGTGCGGGTGTGTAATTAAAAGCGTGCCTCTAGACACGGGGTCGGGAGTGAACCTCATCAAGGGCCACGCAAGGCAGTGGGGTTCACCACCTTGAGCCATCCACCAAAACCCTCGGGATGGCGGACATGTCGCCAGCGCCAGTGAGTTGTCCAGTCAAGCCACCATAGCGGGAGCCCCTATACATTAGATTTTGTCGTCATCGGACCCGGACCTCAGGGTATGAGGTCTGTTAGGCGGCCTTGGCTGAGCCTCGCTCGAGACAAAACTACACTTGGACGGAAGGAAATACACTTCAAGCCGGTGGGTGGGATCAGAAGGTGAGGGAAGGGCGGGTAGCGATTACAGGTAAGGACACATCTTGTGGTGAAAGCCGTCGGCACCACGGAGGTACACCTCCGCAAGGCAGTGGGGACGATGAGCGAGGATACGAATGAGGACTACCCTTTCCCAAAATCACGTGGTCCGAAGAAAAATGGACTATCGAGGGACACCTTTGGAGGCGGAGGTGATCGGTGCTTCAAGTGGAAGTGCGGAGGGGACAAAGGAACCCCTTTCCGGATGAGGACCCCGAAGTAACTCAGTTCACCTCGGATGAACTCTTCGAGAATGGGGAATGCGTGAAGATGAACCGGGTAGAGGATGATGGCTTGGGCGTGAGTAGCGGCGAGGAAGAGGCAGTCAATCGGCGATGTGGAAGGCGTGGAGGTTCGCCCGGAAATTCCTAAAATTCCAAGGTATGCCATCGAGGGTTAAACAAGACCTCCACAGGTTGGGGGCGTGAGGTGTTGCTTTCAAGGTCACGGACATGAAGGCATTCCAAAGCGATGGGGCGAACAGGATAGATCTGAAGCCGAGGCGGTGCTGTTCGGATTAGCGATGAATCCCAAGCACTCGCTCAAGGTCAAGGAAGTCTGGATAAGTATGTCAGCGGACATCATCTTCCCAATCGTGAGCAGTGAGTGGGTGGCGCCCATTGTGGTCGTCGAAGAAGCGGCGAGGCGGTCGTCTGTCGGGCGGAGAAAGCTGCGCCGCCACGGAAAGGACCATTTCCCATGCCCTTTGTGGGCGACATCTTGGACAAGGTGGCGGGAGTACCTACTCCTTCTTGGGCGGCTACTCGGCTACAACCGATTACACCTAAAGTCGGTGGGATAAGACAACATTCACCACGGAGTGGGGCGTTTGCCTACAAGCAGTGCCTTGGGATACAGAGCACCGGATCATTTATGCGGATGGTGACCAATGTCTTAAGAATTCTGAGGACTTCATGGAGGTGTTCTTGGGCGACTTACATGTGCACGGAGAGGAGGACAAACACGTGGGACATTTGCGGAAGTGTTTGGAGCGATGTAGGAGACTCAAGCGTACGCATCCGAGAATGCTACTTGCATGTGAGAGGAATCTTGTTGGGGCAGAGTGTAAGAGGGATAGAGGTGGACCAAGACAAGGTGAAAGTCATCCGATCCCTGCGAACGAACTTGAAGGAGTTCTGAGTTCACAGGCATGGTGGGTTACTATAGGCGTTTCATACAAGATTTTGCAAAGCGGGCCTCCGGGCTAACGAGCTACTCGGGAAGGAGGAGGAATGGACTGGGCGCGAGAGGAGGCGGCATTCGAGACCTCCAGACCACTGCAGTGTGCCCAGTACTCAAAGGACCCGGGAGCGATTCCATGTGTGCGTGGATGTAGCCGCCATCGGGTAGTGCTCGATCAAAAGATGATAAGCGGAGGGATCACCCAATCTACTACGGAAGGCGGCTCACGCCGCAGAGCGGAGGTACACTACTACGGAGGCGAGAGGCATTGGGAATGGTATCTGCCGTTAAAAATTCACTACCTTACGCCCAATGAGTTGTGTTCTATGTTGATCACTTGGCGCTCAAGCATTTGGTGAACAAGGCCGACTTGTCGGGATTGCGAGGTGGATTACATTGCTGAGGAGTTCACATTTGAGGTGGAGACTAGGCAAGGCAACACCAAACGACTTCTTGTCCAGTTAAAGGCGGGCACATCTGCGGGATCGGGAGGCGCCTTCCGGATGAGGAATTGGTGGCGGCGATAGAGGAGGAAGAGGAAAACGGTAGGACAAACCCTAAGGTGGGCAGGACCCAGCGGCGAGCGGAGAAGGGAGGCGGGCCGCGGCCCTCTTATCTGAGTTGGAGCAGTACCTATGGGAGATGGAGCTACAGTGAGCGGCGGGTCAGTGAGGCCTTTGTGCACTTCGCCCGGTGTATAGGTTGCATCTTTAAGGTGGGGCGGATGGCGTGGAGAAGGTACCTCCAGTGAGGAGGTGGTAATAAAGGGATGCACGAAGGACTAGGTGGTGGACATTATGTCTGAGTCACCACCAAGAAAATCTTGGAGGTGAGTCTTGGTGGCCCACCATGTATGGGAAACACACCGGTTGTGAAGAAGTGTGATGCTTGTCGTGGATCAGGCCAGCAACAATGGCCGTTAGTGCCCATACTAGCACTAAGCGCCTTTTGAGAAGTGGGGCATCGACCGTTGGACCTATCTGATAGCGACCGGGCACATGTACATCTTGGTGGCGGACTCGCACCGGTGGGTTGGGCGGTCGCTACTAGAGCGGACTCTGCGAGCACGGTGGCCAAATTCCTCTCTGAAAACATCACAAGGTATGGGTGTCGGGTTGCTAGTAGTGATAGGGGAACCCATTTCCTCAATGATGTGATAAGCAATGACGGACTATTTCGGCATCACACATCGTAAAGCCCCTACAATCAGAAATAGCGGTGACGGAGAAGACCAATGGACTTATCGCATCCTCAATTGACGGTTAACTATCTCGGCGGGATACAAAGCGCCATCGCTATGGGCGTTGAGCAGCGGAGAAGGTAACCATAGCGAACTCCGTATTATCGACCTATGGGCACTCACCCGTTATGCGGTCGAGTTTGAGGTGCCAACACTCCGGGTCATGATGGAAAGGCGCTTAACGGATGAAGAGCCTGGAGGCGGTTGCTAGGGTTTGTCTGACATCGGAGGGCCGGGAAGAGGCAGCAAGCTGATGCAGAATCAGCAAACATGGCATGATAGGCGCCTTAGGAATCGGGAGTATGTGAAGGAGGAGATCGGCCCTCCTTTACGACATATATGCACTTCCGGGTAAACTCCACCTCGATGGATGGGACCTTACCAAGTCGCGGTGGCGGTTCCTCACCCTTACCGATCGCGATGGCAACAACGTCGACCAAGCAAGCGTATTCTCTTTGGAGGTAAGAAGGAGAGGGACGCCAAACCTTCGTGGAGGATTTCGTCGGGCAAACTTCAGCGGAGAAGGTTGGATGCATTCAAATTGCTCCAAGGTGTCCCACGGGCAGCTGCCTGGTATCGGAGGAAATACCGACCTCTAACGCACCGCAACCTTCAAGATTGAAGGATGCCTTCTTAGAAAGATTCATGAATCGATCAAGAAGGCTACGTCTTGTCAAACTCGAGAACAAGCGAGGAAAGACGGAGAAGTTGGGATCAGACATCGAATCTGCCTACGCTGGACCGGGACCCCACCACACTACCATGCAAAGTATGCGTTGCACTGGCTTATCCAAGCCAATGGCTAAGCATGTGCGGCAGAAAGATGTGAGCAAGGCGGTCGGGCGGAGAACTATGAAGAGGTAACGTCTCCGCAGTGTTCGAGGAGGTGGTAATAAAGGGATGCGAAGGACTAGGTGGTGGACATTATGTCTGAGTCACCACCAAGAAAATCTTGGAGGTGAGTCTTGGTGGCCCACCATGTATGGGAAACACACCGGTTGTGAAGAAGTGTGATGCTTGTCGTGGATCAGGCCAGCAACAATGGCCGTTAGTGCCCATACTAGCACTAAGCGCCTTTTGAGAAGTGGGGCATCGACCGTTGGACCTATCTGATAGCGACCGGGCACATGTACATCTTGGTGGCGGACTCGCACCGGTGGGTTGGGCGGTCGCTACTAGAGCGGACTCTGCGAGCACGGTGGCCAAATTCCTCTCTGAAAACATCACAAGGTATGGGTGTCGGGTTGCTAGTAGTGATAGGGGAACCCATTTCCTCAATGATGTGATAAGCAATGACGGACTATTTCGGCATCACACATCGTAAAGCCCCTACAATCAGAAATAGCGGTGACGGAGAAGACCAATGGACTTATCGCATCCTCAATTGACGGTTAACTATCTCGGCGGGATACAAAGCGCCATCGCTATGGGCGTTGAGCAGCGGAGAAGGTAACCATAGCGAACTCCGTATTATCGACCTATGGGCACTCACCCGTTATGCGGTCGAGTTTGAGGTGCCAACACTCGGGTCATGATGCAAGACGGCAGAGATCCGACACCTCCTTTGAAGGAAGTAGCGACCCAGGGAAGATCTAGAACGGGTAATGAAGAAGGTGGAGAGTTGACGATCAACCGGTGAAGGATAAAGCGGCGTAAGGTGGCCACCACGGTCCGTACTCATTTGTGGTGTGCTGTGTCACCAACATGGGCATTCGAGGCCAAGCGCCTCCGGACCCGTGAACCGGTGGAGTATGACTACGGGGAAGAGTCAGAAAGGTGGGAGGATGCATGCAAGTACAAGACCGCTCACCAGATGCGCTCGCCACCCCGGCGGGAAGAGCCCATGACACTTCGCCCCCCCCTCAAGGCGGGCGCTGTGCTACAAATTGAGCCTTTGGCGGGCGGGTGGGAGGAGGCAGGGAGCACAGGCAGGGGTGAAGCAGAGACGCCAAGGAGAAGAAGGCGGACACGAGGTCTTGGAAGTGTCAACCCGAGTCGCCGAAAGGAGCGGAAGGAGCGGAGGCAGTAAGAGGAAGAAAAATGGGATAGTCCCACGGATACGGAGGACGGAACACCAGGAAGCCGAACCCGCCAAGAGGCAGTTAAAGCAGCTCGGAGAAGAAACCCCAAAAGCCACCGGAGTCTCCGGAGAAGCGGACTCACCCACGGCAACGCAGCTTCCACCGGATGTGGTCGAGAAGTGACCGAGATGCTTCAGAAGAAGAACTCCAGACCCAGTGGTCCGACCACCACAGTGGCCAAACCGGAGGAGTCAAGGCGGACGCTGACGAGGGAGAACCACCCGGCCCTTTCAAGGTGGCCGACTTGATGATGGACCAACAACACTTGGTGTCCCTTAGGCGATTGTTAAAGACAACCCGGCATATCGGAAGTCCGAAGGCCATCGTGGAAACGCAACCACGCCGGAACTCCTTGGTCCTAAGGGCAAGAACGTGGAGGTAAGGGTCGATCTCATACGGACCACAGGCGCCAGTGCAGTGGAAATTGGGTGTGTAATTAAAAGCGTGCCTCTAGACACGGGGTCGAGTGAACCTCATCACCGAGGCCACCGCAAGACGGCCGGGGTTCACCACCTTGAGCCATCCACCAAAACCCTCGGGATGGCGGACATGTCGCGCGAGCGCCAGGGAGTTGTCCGAGTCCAAGCCACCATAGCGGGAGCCCCTATACATTAGATTTTCGTCATCGGACCCGCCGACCTGGGTATGAGGTCCTGCTAGCGGCCTTGGCCGGCCTCGCTCGAGACAAAACTACACTTGGACGGAAGGAAATACACTTCAAGCCGGTGGTGGGATCCGAAGGTGAGGGAAGGACTAGGTGGTGGACATTATGTCTGAGTCACCACCAAGAAAATCTTGGAGGTGAGTCTTGGTGGCCCACCATGTATGGGAAACACACCGGTTGTGAAGAAGTGTGATGCTTGTCGTGGATCAGGCCAGCAACAATGGCCGTTAGTGCCCATACTAGCACTAAGCGCCTTTTGAGAAGTGGGGCATCGACCGTTGGACCTATCTGATAGCGACCGGGCACATGTACATCTTGGTGGCGGACTCGCACCGGTGGGTTGGGCGGTCGCTACTAGAGCGGACTCTGCGAGCACGGTGGCCAAATTCCTCTCTGAAAACATCACAAGGTATGGGTGTCGGGTTGCTAGTAGTGATAGGGGAACCCATTTCCTCAATGATGTGATAAGCAATGACGGACTATTTCGGCATCACACATCGTAAAGCCCCTACAATCAGAAATAGCGGTGACGGAGAAGACCAATGGACTTATCGCATCCTCAATTGACGGTTAACTATCTCGGCGGGATACAAAGCGCCATCGCTATGGGCGTTGAGCAGCGGAGAAGGTAACCATAGCGAACTCCGTATTATCGACCTATGGGCACTCACCCGTTATGCGGTCGAGTTTGAGGTGCCAACACTCCGGGTCATGATGGAAAGGCGCTTAACGGATGAAGAGCCTGGAGGCGGTTGCTAGGGTTTTGTCTGACATCGGAGGGCCGGGAAGAGGCAGCAAGCTGATGCAGAATCAGCAAACATGGCATGATAGGCGCCTTAGGAATCGGGAGTATGTGAAGGAGGAGATCGGCCCTCCTTTACGACATATATGCACTTCCGGGTAAACTCCACCTCGATGGATGGACCTTACCAAGTCGTGCAGTATACCCCAATGGGTCCGTTAAACCGGGTTGGATGGTGGTACTGCCCTCGGGTGAGCGGATGGCGGGTGAAAAAGTACCACGCTTACGGAGGACGGAACACCAGGAAGCCGAACCCGCCAAGAGGAAGTTAAACCGGCAGCCGCCAGAGAAGAAACCCCAAAAGCCACCGGAGTCTCCGGAGAAGCGGACTCACCACGGCAACGCAGCTTCCACCGGATGTGGTCGAGAAGTGACCGAGATGCTTCAAGAAGAACTCCAGACCCAGTGGTCCGACCACCACAGTGGAGGCGGAGGAGGAAGAGGCGGACGCTGACGAGGGAGAACCACCCGGCCCTTTCAAGGTGGCCGACTTGATGATGGACCAACAACACTTGGTGTCCCTTAGGCGATTGTTAAAGACAACCCGGCATATCGGAAGTCCGAAGGCCATCGTGGAAACGCAACCACGCCGGAACTCCTTGGTCCTAAGGGCAAGAACGTGGAGGTAAGGGTCGATCTCATACGGACCACAGGCGCCAGTGCAGTGGAAATTGGGTGTGTAATTAAAAGCGTGCCTCTAGACACGGGGTCGAGTGAACCTCATCACCGAGGCCACCGCAAGACGGCCGGGGTTCACCACCTTGAGCCATCCACCAAAACCCTCGGGATGGCGGACATGTCGCGCGAGCGCCAGGGAGTTGTCCGAGTCCAAGCCACCATAGCGGGAGCCCCTATACATTAGATTTTCGTCATCGGACCCGCCGACCTGGGTATGAGGTCCTGCTAGCGGCCTTGGCCGGCCTCGCTGACAAAACTACACTTGGACGGAAGGAAATACACTTCAAGCCGGTGGTGGGATCCGAAGGTGAGGGAAGGACTAGCGACACCGGAGTAAGGACACATCTGTGGAAACCACACTACAGGGTACACCTCCGTCAAGACAAGTGGGGACGATGAGCGAGGATACGAATGAGGACTACCCTTTCCCAAAATCACGTGGTCCAAGAAGAAATGGACTATCGAGGGACACCTTGGAGGCGGAGGTGATCACCGCTTCCAAGTGGAGGCGGAGGAGGAAGAGGCGGAGGAGGAGGAGGACCGAGGAAGAACCTGTTCACTCGGACGAACTCTTCGAGAATGGGGAATGCGTGAAGATGAACCCTGTAGAGGATGATGGCTCGGAGTGAAGCGAAGAGGAAAGAGAGACTTAACCCGACGATGTGGAAGGATGTGGAGGTTCGCCTGTGGAAATTCCTAAAATTCGGGTATGCCATCGAGTTGAAACAAGACCTCACACGTTGGGGAATTCAATGAGGTGTTGCTTTCAAGGTCACGGACATGAAGGCATTCAAACAAGCGAATAACAGAGATCTGCTGAGCGCTGCTCGATTAGGGCAAGATAAATCAATCCCAAGCACTCGCTCAAGGTCAAGGAAGTCTGGATAAGTATCCGAAGCGACATCATCTTCCCAATCGTGAATAAAGGAGTGGGTGGCGCCCATTGTGGTCGTGTCAAGAAGCGCAGGGCGATTCGGTCCGTCAGATCGGA
This sequence comes from Anthoceros angustus, assembly GCA_010909165.1. Lineage (NCBI taxonomy): Eukaryota > Viridiplantae > Streptophyta > Anthocerotopsida > Anthocerotales > Anthocerotaceae > Anthoceros > Anthoceros angustus. Next base: position 123,217 of record MU008191.1, read on the forward strand.
GAAAGCTTAACGCCGCCACGAAAAAAGGACCATTTCCCATGCCCTTTGTGGACGACATCGGACAAGGTGGCGGAGAGTACCTACTCCTTCTTGGGCGGCTACTCGGCTACAACCGATTACACCTAAGGGAGCCTGACCGGATAAGACAACATTCACCACGGAGTGGGGACGTTTGCCTACAAACGGAGTGCCTTCGGATGACAGAGCACCGGATCATTTATGCGGATGGTGACCAATGTCTTCCGGAATTCCGAGGGACTTCATGGAGGTGTTCTTGGATGACTGTGCACGAGAGGAGGACAAACACGTGGGACATTTGAAGTGTTTGGAGCGATGTAGGAGACTCAACTGGCTCGCATCCCGAGAAATGCTACTGCATGACAGGGAATCTTGTTGGGGCACCGAGTGTCAAGAGGGATAGAGGTGGACCAAGACAAGGTGAAAGTCATCCACCGCACCACCAACGAACTTGAAGGAGTTACGGGATTCCCGGGCATGGTTACTATAGGCGTTTCATACAAGATTTTGCAAAGCGGGCCTCCACGAGCTACTCAAGGAAGGAGGAATGGACCCGACGCAGAGGGAGGCGGCATTCGAGACCTCCGCACCACTGCGGCCCCAAAGACTCAAAGGACCGGACCGGGGAAGCGATTCCATGTGTACGTGGATGTGTCACCGCCACCTCGGGTAGTGCTCGATCAAAAGATGATAAACGAGGGATCACCCAATCTACTACGCTGGAAGACAGCTCACGCACGCACGGAACGGAGGTACACTACTACGGAGCGAGAGGCATTAGGAATGGTATACGCCGTTAAGAAATTCAGACACTACCTTCTGCCCAATGAGTTCGTGTTTTATGTTGATCACTTCGCGCTCAAGCACTTGGTGAACAAGGCAGACTTGTCCGGACGGATTGCGAGGTGGATTCTGTTGCTGCAGGAGTTCACATTTGAGGTGGAGACTAGGCAAGGGCGGCAACACCAAAACGCTGACTTCTTGTCCAAAAAGAGAGCCCCCCAGGATCAAGAGGACGCCTTCGGATGAGGAATTGGTGGCGGCGATAGAGGAGGAAGGAAAGGTAGGACAAACCCTAAGGTGAGAGCGGACCCACAGCGGAGAAGGGGAGGGGCCGGGCGGCCCTCTTATCGAGTTGGAGCAGTACCTATGGGAGATGGAGCTACCAACTGGGGGTCCAGTGAGCCTTTGTGCACTCGCTCGCCCTTTTGGTTGTATAAGTTGCATCTTTAAGGTGGGGCGGATGGCGTGGAGCGAAGGTACCTCAGCAGTGAGCGGAGGTGGTAATAAAGGGGATGCACGAAGGACTAGGTGGTGGACATTGTCGGTGAGTCACCACCAAGAAAATCTTGGAGGTCTTGGTGGCCCACCATGTATGGGGAAACACACCAATTGTGAAGAAGTGTGATGCTTGTCGGCGGATCGAAGCCGCCACAACACAATGGCCGTTAGTGCCCATACTAGCACTAGCGCCTTTTGAGAAGTGGGGCATCGACCGTTGGACCTATCGATAGCACCGAGGCACACACAAAGCGGTACATCTTGGTGGCAGACTCGCACGGTGGGTGGGCGGTCGCTACTAGCGGACTCTGCGAGCACGGTGGCCAAATTCCTCTCTGAAAACATCATCACAAGGTATGGGTGTCCGTTGCGGTAGTAGCGATCGGGGAACCCATTTCCTCAATGATGTGATAAGCGCAATGACGGACTATTTCGGCATCACACATCGTAAAACGGCCCCTACAATCCAGGCCAGATTGTGAGAAGACCAATGGACTTATCTCGCCGATCCTCAATAAGCGGCGGTTAACTATCGTTGGGATACAAAGCGCCATCGGCGCTATGGGCGTTGAGCGAGAGAAGGTAACCATAGCGAACTCCGTATTATCGACCTATGGGCACTCACCCGTTATGCGGTCGAGTTTGAGGTGCCAACACTCCGGTCATGATGGAAAGGCGCTTAACGGATGAAGAGAGCCACTGGAGGCGGTTGCTAGGGTTTTGTCTGACATCGGAGGCCGGGAAGAGGCGCAGCAATGCGATGCAGAATCAAGCATGGCGTGGCATGATAGGCGCCTTAGGAATCGGGAGTATGTGAAGGAGGAGATCGGCCCTCCTTTCTGACGGACATATGCACTTCCGGGTAAACTCCACCTCGATGGATGGGACCTTACCAAGTCGTGGTATACCCCAATGGGTCCGTTCGACGGCGGTTGGATGGTGCTGCCCACTCGGGTGAGCGGTGGCGGGTGAAAAAGTACCACGCTTAGTGTTGGGAGGCATGTAGCGGTGAGAAGGGAGTATGTGGACTACGGACTTCGGGGTTAGAAATTAGGTAGGGTTTTGTTTTTTGAGGGGAGGATAAAATGAGGCGAAAAGGGAAATAAGCATGGGTAGCACTCCTGACGACTGAGTATACTCCGACCGAGTGAGGAACGCACTGACCTACTATGGTAGGTGCCACGGTAACGATAAGTCCGGACCCACTCCAAGACCGTGCAGGGTACGCGGAAAGTAACTTAGAGTTGAGCCGGAGCGGACCAGGCGACGCCACGCGCAACTCGAGTGGAGGACGGCATGCCGTCAGACAGAATCTGCAGGGTGTATTCACGCCGCGACGCGCGCGAAGGCCGAGTACGCGCGCGGCCGCAGTAAGCGGAGGCGGGGCGTGCAGCTGCGCGCACCGCGCTACGACATGTGGAAGAGGCGCCCCCGCCTGGGCCGTTACTCCCAAGGCGTGGGAAGGTCATCACGCAGCCTCGAGACACCTCGCGATCTCGCGCCCGCAACCGGCGGTATCTCGTGGACACTCACGCCTCGCGGCTCACCGCTGAGGTCGGAGAAACAACGCGCGAAGAAGGCGAACGCGCTGCCAGCCTCCTGGCGCAACCAAGGAGGAGAAGGCGATGGCACCCAAAAGCTCGAAGTTTGGGAGCCATGGAACCTTGTGGAGCGCAACATTGTGACCCGCGCTATCCGGACTTTGGGCCTGCCCAGGAAGGTGAGAATTGGTGCAGAGTGGCATTTGGATGTGTTCCATGGTCGACATTTGACTCACCGTCCGGAGTTCGCCAAGATGCCGGGCGGTCAATAAGGAGGTGCGGTCCAAGAACCTCCGGAGGACCCAAGGCGATGGACCTTGAGGTCCCGAGCGGCCTACAACCGCCCCAAGGAGGAAGAGGGGAGGTGAGCCCCTCAAGGCGCAAGGGAAGATAGGGCCGCCACAGCAGCCGCTAAGGCTCGACGCAACGACCACCAACGGTATCGATATCCGACCGCTGGATGTAAGGCGGTGGCCATTGTCCATCGAACCTACTCACCAAGGTGGATCACCTTGGTGATAATCTGTATATTCGCACGCAGCTGGGGAAGAGGCGGACGGAAGGATTATCTTCGCTTAGCCGTGAGGCTCGCAAGCTCAGACCGAAGAAGCCTCGCCATTCTCCCCCCATACCGATCCATGGGGGCATTTCGAGCTCCTCAAGGAAGGAGAGCTTGAGCGAGCCGCCCGAAAGGACCGAGGCCCCGCCGGAAGTGAGGGAGAGGCCGGCCGAAAGCCAAACGGACTCGGAGGAGGTCTGGTCCATCCGCAGGACGGACCAAATTCCTTCAGGAGGAGGCAGTGAGCGAGCCAAGGAGGCCCAAGCGGGCGGAGGACCTCTGCAGGCGAGGCGTGGCGCAGCAGGGCGGGCGCAAGCAGGAGCAGGCGGGATCTGGCGGCGGCCTGGACGAGCCAAGGCAGAGGCTCGGTGAAGGTGGCCAAGGAGGCGGAGGCCACGAGGCCGATCGCGATCACTATCATCGGCCGGTGGAGGAGGCGGCCGAGAGAGCCACGGCCAATCGAAGGCCGAGCGGGTGAGCAAGCACGGACAAGCAGGCGGCTCTGGAGGCCGGAAATCGGGACCTCGGTATGCAGAGGTAGAAGGGAGGCGGCGAGTTGGAGGCAGGGACACCTTGGGTTACAACTCCAAGATGCGTCGGGCGGCAAGGAATTCTCAATGGGAGAATCCGGGACTTGACGAGATAGGCGCCTCGGCTCTGCACGAAGATGGAGGCGGTGGCGGAGCAAGCGCGGACCAACGGCCAAGAAGTTCGCCACAAGGTGGAGGATCTCGGACTCGGCTCGGGAGGTGGGCAGCGGGAGATGGAGGACCGCAAGGAGACTTTGGGCTGCTCAAACTATCATTGAGAGGAATGGTAGTCAGGACATGGTGAGCAAGCCGAAATAAGCTCCGGCTCAGGCGGGGAGTCGATGGCGATGGAGCAGGAGGCGGGGCGTCGCCGAGATGGAAGAACTGGGTGAAGCCCGCGATCGCGTGTTGCGGCCGTCGGGCGGAGATGGCGGAGTTAACGGAATGGACAAGGCGAGGCGGCGAGCGGACAAGCTGCGTCCGGTGAAGTCGGAAGGGAGCGCTCGTTATGGCGGGCAAGGTGGCGTGAGCGGAAGCGGAGAGTTGGAGCAAGTGGTGACATGCGGGAGGTGGCCAAGGAGGCACCACAGCACCTCGCGGCGGCTCCGGCTATCAACTGGCGGGGAGGTGGAGCAACAAGCGGGGACCGCTCGCTCCGGAGCACCTATGGCGAAGGAGTATCGGTGCTCGGGCACGTGGAAGAGGCAATCCGGCAAGTGGATTCGGACTTTGCCTATTACCGAGCTCCGAAGGCGGTAGAGGCCTCTCGGCGCCAGCCAGCGGCCTGGAAGGCTCGGAGGGAAGGGCAGGAGGCGGCCAGGGGACCCTAGGGGCCTGTTTGGAGGCAACAGCGAAAGAGCCCAGAGGAGGCGGGGCAGGACCCCAAGGTAAGTTCACCACCACCCGATCCGGAGGGGTGAGGGGCTGAGGTGCAAAGAGCCAACCCGGACCAAGACAAGGGGGGTAAGGAGGAGGACCTAGCGATCGAGGTCCACGGAGGTCGGAGTTTGGAGATCGGACCCCGTGTCACGGACCAGGTCCGAACCCAGGCAGGACCCAGTAGGTCGGACTCGAAACGGACCCTTGGGTTCGACTCGGGTCGAGGCCGTATATATGATTTTGCAATCTCGCCCGCAAAAGAACTGTTATTATAAGGTTGTGAAACTCTTGGAGGAAGGGTTGTAATATCCTTCGGGCTGCGGGATATTATGATCTCGGGTAGGGCCCTTCGAGGCCCTCCAAATTATATAGAATGTAAATATTCAAAATACTGCAAACATATTTGCCTTCAAAGACTGTGCTAGTCCTCCTGAGTAATTCACCCTAGTTGTTTGGGGTTCTGTAGGGACTGCTCAGGCACATACAAAAAAAACACCGTACGAAAACAGAAAGGGTTGAACCATCATCTTCCACCTGATGGACATGCTTTCATCCAGGAACAGTGGTACTGGACGTATCCAGGTCCAAACATCAACATAATCATATCTCGACAAGGGTGCACCTGCAAGTCATAGCATATTCGATTTCTTCTCTGCAACAGATGTATCTCTTTGAAGGAAATTCACAAAGAAATCCTCATTCTGAAAGGTCTTTGACACGTCTAGACGAGCACAGAAGGGGAAAGGGTCCGAGATATCTCAATAGGCCCTCAGGAGCAACAAAAGGGAACGAGGATATCTTGCTTGTGTTTCCGAAACCACAATGACGGTTTCGTAACTCTGTGCAATGTCCACCAGGCCAAACCAACGAGTCTGTTACCAGCCGTAAGCACAACAATGACACCGCCAGGATTAAGAATTCCTGCCCTCAGCAGCCATACGAGCCACTGAATTCGCGAGAAAAGCTTGACCTGTGATCAGCAAGACCCAAACCAAAGACGTCCATCTGTAGCAACGAGCAAAAGTATAAGAGGCTCTTGTTGATCATGCACACAGTTGCTGATGTAACTACTGGTCCATGCTGTAGTCTCTTTCTCTAAGGACGTTCCTTAAAGATTGCTGCCGAAAGGTAATGGGCTCCTTTGGGTATTGCCATGGCCACAGCTTAACAACGTTGCAAATCAGCAGGCACACTATCAGACTAAAGTTAAGGTAAGAGGATATGAGACCATAGGTTAAGGTGAGAGGTATATGAGACCATAGGTTAAAGTGAGGGGGATCTTGCAGATGGATGGAGGATGGCGTTGGAGTGGCGGTCGTCGGACGCCGCCCGGTAAAACTGACGATTCGGGGAAAGGAGGGTCCGCCTCGCGGATCATCCGATTAGGTCGCATTGTCGGGCGGGATTGGACCACCAATCCCAAGGCGGAACCGGACCTTCCAGACCGTGAAGGAGATAGGAGGAGGAAATAGGATGGTAGGCGGCGATTAGGGCATCTTGGTGGCCGTCGGCTCGGAATAGGGGTGTAATAAAGGCGCCCGGCGTAGTAGTAAAGCTGCCACAGATAAATCATCTTTCTCTTGGTGTTGATGCGCGTTCTTGCGGACCTTGTGTCTTCTTGACGTGAGTCTGAGTCATGGCGAGCACGGCGGCGGAGGATCGATCGGTCACAGTGGCCGGACCTAACGTGTTGTGGTGTGTGCGGGGTGGTGATTGGGGACCCGTGCTGCGTCGAGCGCGACCCGGTGAGCGGACGAGCGTGTGGCCGGAGGACTTGGGAGGCGTCTGGCGCCGGACGGAGGCAGTGGAGCAGCGGAGGAGGTCGGGCATGTAACCAGCGTCTTCCTTAAGGCCGATAAGTGTAGTGTGAGAGAGGTGGGCCGAGAGGTGTGAGGCGAGCGAGGCAGGCAGGCCTTGACAGGTCATAAGCGTTTGGCCATACCGGCTGCGCGGGTGTTGCAGTAGCTAGGCGTGAACTAAGGGTGTGTGCGTTGGGGGCGGGGTGGGCGTAAAGTAAGGCGAAACGCTGAAGCCAAAGTCATGTCATTGAGACGAACTCCTTCCTACAACGACACGGATTGTGGCCGGTGGCCGTCGGCAAAAAGTCGCGCCACATATCCGACATCGAATGAAAGCACATATCCATCTTCAATCTCAATAGCCTCTCCGGTCTTCCGAGAATCTCCACCTACGGCGCCTCAATTGAATTCATCTAGTCAGAGCTTGCCATACCGGTTCGTGAGAGAATGACGCCTCAAGATGGGAGCTTGGAGAAGTTTGCTAGGGGCGGGGAATATATCCGATCTATGCAATATGACGAGCAACTTGAAGCAGGATGGCGAAGTCAAGTATCGGACTAAGAGTTGGACCCACTATATAATATATATATAGAGACTTTATGAAAAGAACGATATGGGAAATCCATCTACCCCGAGGCGAAAGGGAACAACCCACGACGGGGCACCAGGGGGTGTGCCCCTACACTAATCTACCCTATAACCCCCAACCGCCCCAAGATGTCGCTGTCCAAGATAGGGAAGGGCCTACTTACCATTGGTGCCGCCGATGCCCCATCTCCAGGACACGTGATCGACCTAAAGATGGCGCTGGCTAACACCACCCTTTGCAGGGCGATGGAAACCCATTGCCCCGAAATATGCCACGACCTTGGAAGGAAGGCCAACCCCTCTCTCGTTGTAGGCCCTGCGCACTCCTGATGAATCGACAAAAAGCACTCAAGGCCCCATGGGTTTCAATGGCAAAGGTATGAATGTGACCTTTGCACGCAGACGTAAATTTTCTTAGTTGCGCTCCCTTCCACCGCCCAACCTGGAGGGTTGATGATGACATGGTTGCTAACAAAATCTTTGGCCTGGTTGACAACCATCGTCTGAATCGAAACCCTCCCTCAAGTAAAGTCGGCTCTGATAGAGACGCCATTGAACAGAGTATACTGCTGCTCCTTAAAAGGGAAGAAACCGCTCTCCTTGGCCATCGAGAACATGACGTCTCGGATGGCGTCGTGTGTAGCAATACGTTGTCCACCCATTGGACAATGCACTAAGTGGGTCCGGGGTTGTCGATGAGGTGAAGAAGAAGCCGAACAAAACACTCTAGTGGACGGACTCAAAGTAAACCTCATCGCGGTAGAAAAAGAAGTCAAAGCGACCAACGCGTTTGGATGCAAGGCGGGCGGTCAAGAAGTTGCACCCTTCCCTGAACAAAGAGTGATATGTAAGATGAGAACTAGGAGGAGAAACAATCCATATGGAAAAGAAGGTGTGCTTCTTAGATAAAGGATTTCCAATTCTTTATTAGATTTTTAGAGAGAACTCATGTACTAGTGGAAGATGTTTAAGGCATAGTCCAGAATATAATTAGATTTTAATTAAGATTACATCTTTTTTTACCAGAAAATACTCACTTCATGTTCTTATACTTCCCCCTTCCAATCCCGCAATCATATGTCCTCCCTTGTCCTCCCTTATCCTCTCTCTTCTCCCTTTAGGACCGCATTAGCCAGTCCATTCATTAGAACCCCGTGGTTAGGTAACGCTCTGGTCGAATCACAACTACGATGGGGTATCTCCCTCCTTCAATTACTCTGGCCCTTGGTGGCCTGTTTGTCAGGAGTGGCCCTTGGTGGCATGTGGCCTGTCTGGTCTAGAGTCCTTCGAGGCCGTATATATGATTTTTGCAATCTCGCCCGCAAAAAGAACTGTTATTATAAGGTTGTGAAACTCTTGGAGGAAGGGTTGTAATATCCTTCGGGCTGCGGGATATTATGATCTCGGGTAGGGCCCTTCGAGGCCCTCAAATTATATAGAATGTAAATATTCAAAATACTGCAAACATATTTGCCTTCGCAAAAGACTGTGCTAGTCCTCCTGAGTAATTCACCTAGTTGTTTGGGGTTCTGTAGGGTACACTGCTCAGGCACATACAAAAAAACACCGTACGAAAACAGAAAGGGTTGAACCATCATCTTCCACCTGATGGACATGCTTTCATCCAGGAACAGTGGTACTGGACGTATCCAGGTCAAACATCAACATAATCATATCTCGACAAGGGTGCCTGCAAGTCATAGCATATTCGATTTCTTCTCTGCAACAGATGTATCTCTTTGAAGGAAATTCACAAAGAAATCCTCATTCTGAAAGGTCTTTGACACGTCTAGACGAGCACAGAAGGGGGAAAGGGTCCGAGATATCTCAATAGGCCCTCAGGAGCAACAAAAGGGAACGAGGGATATCTTGCTTGTGTTTCCGAAACCACAATGACGGTTTCGTAACTCTGTGCAATGTCCACCAGGGCCAAACCAACGAGTCTGTTACCAGCCGTAAGCACAACAATGACACCGCCAGGATTAAGAATTCCCTGCCCCTCAGCAGCCTCCCCATACGAGCCACTGAATTCGCGAGAAAAGCTTGACCTGTGATCAGCAAGACCCAAACCAAAGACGTCCATCTGTAGCAACGAGCAAAAGTATAAGAGGCTCTTGTTGATCATGCACACAGTTGCTGATGTAACTACTGGTCCATGCTGTAGTCTCTTTCTCTAAGGACGTTCCTTAAAGATTGCTGCCGAAAGGTAATGGGCTCCTTTGGGTATTGCCATGGCCACAGCTTAACAACGTTGCAAATCAGCAGGCACACTATCAGACTAAAGTTAAGGTAAGAGGGATATGAGACCATAGGTTAAGGTGAGAGGTATATGAGACCATAGGTTAAAGTGAGGGGGATCTTGCAGATGGATGGAGGATGGCATAGTGCATCTGTTATCTGCGGTTCTGTAACCTGAGGGCAGTGCATTTGCGGAGTAGCCACGTTATCACATCCTGCGGTACTTGAAAAAACACAGTACCAGTAGAAAGACTGGCCAGCATGGTAGAACCTTTCGGAGCAGCTGTTTACAGTTATCCCCAGTGGTGTGCTCGTGTTTTCGGGCCCTGTCCCTGCAAGCAACGAGCTGGACGCATGATGTAACTACGTGTGAGCTCGAAACATCCTTCCAAACGATGAGGACCAAGCATGGCCATTGATGTTTGATGGCTTGAAGCAAAGAAGGGCTTAAATTGAATGCATCTCTCAGGTGGTATGAACGTCGGGATAGTCTCTTTCTCCTGTGTCACGATGCAGTTCGCAGTGGCACCAGATAAGAGACTTCGTGTGTGCTACTGTGAGCTCCTGTCAACAAACTGTTGCCCAACCACTCTGACAGGAGCAATCAAGCTGGAGTTGGGTCGAAGCCACACAACGGTGACAATTCTGTGTGACGTGGGGAACCAGATACCAGAGCACGCTTTAGAATGTGGAAGCCAAGGGGCTGCCACATCCTACGTGGTTATAGATCCAGCCTATGAAGAGGTAACGTCTCCGCAGTGTTCGAGGAGGTGAAGGCTTAAATTTGCTTTTTCTGTAGACATTCATCAATTGTATGGGACACCCTGTCGCAAGCGCTCGCTTCCCGTTCTCGGCGAAGAGGCGTGATTTGTCTCATCCCAGGGTGACCTCAGGCGGAGACACAAGCAGGGGCACATTGGACAAATCCTTTAAATAAAGCCGGAAACTCACGAACAACATGTTAGCTGCAGTGAGGGTGACGCAAGGTGCATGATGTATGCGTCTGCGCCATCAAAATGCTCCGCTTTTGGAGAAAACTTTCAGGTGGACAAGCCAAGCGGATGGTGATCTCACTTGCATCATTCAAAGAATCGTACATAAGGAAAGACTACCTACATAGATACATACAGGAAGCTGCGATGTGGCCAAAAATCCGGTAGAGTGTAAGGTATTTACATATGTGTACAATCCGCAGTTGGAAATCTGCCTCAACAGTCCCGCACTCGCCCTCGTTCTGGCAATTCTGCTATGCTTCAAGAGTTCCCTCATCCAACCTTGGTTGGCGACCTGTGGTCAGGTGCCCTTGTGGCCATTCCTGGTGAGCTTGTCGTCATTCCTGGTGGTGACTTTGTGGCCATTCCGAACACCGCCTGGTGAATCACCGCCTGGTTGATCATCACTCCCTGAGATGACCATTTGCGCAGACACACACACACACACACACACATGCACAAAGCTAGGTTAGCCAACGTTGAGGTGAAGAATTGTGCAAGATGCTTGCAACAAGAGTCACCGGGAGGGGCAGCTTGCCATGGCATGGTTGTTCGGCGCATGATGCTGGTGCTGGTGCTCCGCGATTTGTCTCTGCATCTCCACATCGCGGGAATCCACGGTCCTGCAAAGGTTCGCAATTTCAATTTCACCGTGAGGAACAAGAAACACAAGAACGAAATCGGGGGGACTCGACTCGACTCCAGCCGAGTGGTTTGTACATACCATGGGCCTCGGACGGACGGGTCGTCGAACTTGCTCCGGACGCTTTCGTCGTACTTGCTGCGGACGCTGTCGTCGTAGCGGTCGCCGTCCTCCCAGAGCGCGTAGGCCTCCTCGCCGTGGGCGGCGTCGTCGCCGACCGCGAGCTGCTCGTCGCTCATGCGCAGCGGCACAACCATGCGGATGACCAGCAAGATGATGCTGGTGATCACCATATTCCAGCCCGCCACGAACAGGGCGCCCGCCAGCTGCTTCAGCACCTGCGGCCCGCGGTTCTGGTGAACCGCCTTCTTGCACCCGAAGATGAGGCACATGTCTTGCGTCGCGAACAGACCTGCAGCATGGATGACATTCAATTCAATTCCATGCAACTCGATTCAATACGAGAGTGGCGTTGCGCGCGGAAGAACTCACACACACTGCAATGGAATGCGCACCTGTGAGGAGGCCGCCGACGACCCCGGCGACGGCGTGGGTATGGAAGACGCCGAGGGTGTCGTCGATCTGGGCCAGGAAGCGGATCTGCCGGTGCAGCTTCATCATGGTGAACCAGGGCACGGTGCCGGCGGCGATGCCGTACACCATGGCGACCCAGCCGTGCACCAGGCCGGCGCCGGGCGTGATGCACACCAGGCCCGCGAACATGCCCTGCACGGCCCCGATCACGCTGGGCTTGCGGAAGTAGAAGATGTCGAGCGCCGTCCAGCTGAGCAGCGCCGTGGCCGCGGACAGGTTGGTGTTGAGGATGGCCAGCGACGCGTCCTGCCCGCCGCGTACGGCGCCCCGCCGTTGAATCCGTTCCATCCAACCACAGTATTCCCGCCCGCACAGCATGAGCAGCACGTTGTTGGGCGGGAACCGCTCCTGTCCTGCGGCAGCCTCGGCCCTACCTGTTGTTGTTGCCACAGCAATGACACACCTGAGTTCTTGAGCGCGAGGATACTTCATGGAACGATTTTGCAAGAAGAGAAGAAGCATATGAACAAGAAGAAGAAGAAGGAGGAGGAAGGGGAGGTTGTGGGTGGTGGTGACAGACCCAGTATGCGGCAACGAGGCCCGCGACGCCGGAGGAGACGTGGATGACATAGCCGCCGGAGAAGTCGATGACGCCGAACTGGAAGAGGAAGCCGCCGCCCCACAGGCTGAAGGCGCCCACGGTGTAGGAGAAGAGGAGCCAGAGGGCACGAACATCATCAGGCCCAGAAATTCATGCGCCCCAGGATGGAGCCGGCGATGAGGATGACGGTGAGCGCGGCGAAGGCGAACTGGTAGTAGATGAGTGTGGACATGGGAAGAAGAGCAGCTGCGGCTGGTTGTGGTACGCCGCCCGCTGGGTGAGGAAGCTGGGCCCCAGAATGGTGTTCGGCCAGCCCCATATGGGCAGCATCTGCTCCCCGAACGACATCCGGAAGCCCACCAGCGCCCCAGCACACCAGCACCGCCGCGAACGCGTACAGCGCCATGAAGGCCGAGTTCACCGCCCACTTCTTCTTCACGATGCTCCCGTACAGGATCACCAGACCCGGCACCGACTGCAGCCCCACCAGCGTCCCCGCCAGCATCTGCCACGCATTGTCCCCCTTCACCAGCCATTCCGGCTCCAACGCCACCGTCGTCATCTTTCAATTCACCGAGCACTACACTCTACAAGGTCTCGCAATCCCGCACCACCCACCTCGCTCCCGCCCCTCTTCCTAAATTCGCACCTTGTTCACCATGTGCATTCGCATTGATGAAATGGTCTCTCCCGCACCACTTCCGTAGATCACCATGCGCCTGCATCCATTCATAATTGATTGCCAGCTCTTTCCTTCCTCCCTCCCTTCCTTCCTGCCAGATCACAGCCGTGTGCGCCCTGCTGCCATTTCCATCCCAGGGCTGCCGCTGCTGTTATCTGATCCGTTGACAAAGACGGTGCCCCCGTCCAGGCGGAGGAGAAGGGAATGCCTCAGGGCGAGTCGGCGATGGCGCCAAGACTCTGTCTCGGCGCGCTACGACGCGATGGAGTCAAGTGCCAGCCTGCGCGCAGCCACACAGCCAGGCAACGCTGTGAACCAAAGCGCACGCTGCCATATGTTTTTTTTTTTTTTCACCACCTGCCTGCCTAATTTCAGATTCCGTCGCTTCCCACCAGATTCCTTCTCCCCACCCAAGACGCGCCCGCGCCCCATATTTTATCTCACTAAAACGGATGCCAGAATTTGCAAGATGGCCCACTCCGGTCTCCTGGTGCACATGCAAGTATCCCACAATTCACACTCTCTACACATTCCCGACAATTTGATGCTTGGTTGGGTGCTAGGCCGGAGGATCACATCTTCTTGCTTAACACCAAGCCGTAAACCGTGAATGTGTACTCTGGATCGCGTGGCTTAGGCTCTCTACTTAGCTTGCACAAGAATCAATCAAACGGATTCGCATGCCAAGTCTTGTGAAGTCCTGTTGTGTGTCCGATTCAGTACAACACAATGACCCGACGTTACCACGGTTGAGGGTTTTCCTTTTCGTAATTTGTGCTTTATGAGAAACAAGATATTATCCTTTATTTAACTATTGATGTGGAGGAGCGGTGCTTGCTTTATGGACGGATGACCCTCATGACAGTCAACGTCCTTGCACAAAAGTGAAGTAGATGAGCTGAATGCGTTTAGAACGCTTGCAGCGAATGGTAAATCGCCTAGGAAAGAGTGAGGCGCTGCGCTTTGCGCTCACGGCACGGCCTGCTGATTTGCATACCCTGGCCTCGATCCCCATTCCATTCAGGCTCAGACGCGGCGCCCCGATTTCTCCTCTTCTTCAGCCTTGGGACTCTTGGCCTTGGTGTTGGAGTGGCCGCACTGTTGGAACGCCTCTTTCCCACCTGTGTACTGCACTGCAAATAATAAGCAGGAGGCGCAGCGCTCACTGTGCCTGTTGTGGTGCACCCGCCGCGCGGGCTTAAACTGGAGTGAGGACGAGTGAAACGAGATTCCGGATCTGCTACAGCTTGAGATGAGTGAGGTCTCTGGATCTTGCTATTGGCCTATCTCTGCTTGTCATGTCTGACATGTGCATGCTATTACATACCTGCTTTGCTGTTGGAAAGGAAGGACACGGATAGGGTTCGTTGCCCTCCAGGCATTGTGGCCGCCTAAGGATGCCATTTGCGGCAGCTTCCAGCTGATTCTTTGAAATACCATGGCCCGCACATTCGTTTTTCGTCCTCCGGCCAGCAAACAAAAACCAACATGAGCCGCAGGCCAGGCCGGAAGGAAGGAAGGGATCCTTCCGGCCTGGAAGGAAGGGATCCTTCTGCAGCAGTGCTCAGGATTTGGTAGCAGCTTCTGTTTGGAACAAAGGATCGGATCTGTACAGGAACAGGCACTTGCACGTTGCAACAAATTCGCAAGAAATGGCAGGCAGGTAAACCGTGAGTGCTCCTCCTTTCACGCTCCAGCTTGCCGGTGTGACATCATGACGAGCTGGTCCTGGTTCAGGAGGTGCGGTCACGTCGCCATCGCACCGCGGCCGTGCGGTGCCACTTGTCCACTTCTTGGATTTCAGACGCGCCACTTGTTACTTGCTCACAAGACAAGGGAGAAACCAGCCAGCAAAGTCGAGCGCTGGTGGACGCTAGGTCTTCCGATTCCGCACTTGTCTGCGACGTTACGCTGGCAGCACAACAAGTGTGGCCATGGCCTTGGCTGTCCTCGGCCTCGGGCTCGGGGTCTCGAGCATGCACTGTCGGAGTCAGTCGGTTCCGCGATTGTTCCGGCACATGCAATTGCATCCTTCCCGCTCCTCCTGTAAGCCAAGCCGCGCAGCAGCGTCGAGCCTCTCTTCATTCAGGCGTGAAGAAACACCGGCATCCAGGTGAACTCCGAAGATGGCCCGACATTGCTCGCTGCTGCTGCTCACGACCGTCTACGCAGCCGCGCTGCTGGCGGGAGTTGCAGTTGCTACCGCGCCCGGCCCCCTGAGCTCCCCGAACGTGCAGACCGGGATCTTGGAATTTGGCATCAACATCGGCCTCCGCTTTGGGGACTGCGTCAGCAGAACCTTGCCGGACAACGCGCTGATTGCTCCCCATGTGAAGCAGCAGTGCCTGACGTCGCTGCTGCAGAGCAACGTCGATCTCATGTCCTGCTGCCAAGTCGCCAAAGGCTCCCCCGACTGCTTCTGCCCGCTGCTCAACCAATCCTCTGTCCTCTCCTACTGGTTCGACCTGGACCAGTCGCTGTTGCAGGAGAGGGTGGACGCAGTTTGCTCCTTCAGAGGAGTCGAGAATGTTACTTCCAGCTGCGGATATGCCTGATAGGTACATATCTTGTACAGATTTGGAGCTGTAGGCTGCTTGGGCGGACATGTGTGATCGGTAATCCCTCGTACAAGTTTTCAAGCTGTAGGCTGCTTGTGCTGACATGTCAGCTGCATCTCTTGTTCGGTTTTAGAGCTCTCGGCTGCTACTGTAACCCAAAGCTTGATGCGTATGTATGTGTTTATGATGAGTCGATTTTGTTATCCGCAGGAACAGGACCCGACTCTGAGTTGTGCAATCGCTGCGTGTCTCAGACTGTGATATCTCGCCTTTCAATTCTCGAATAAGCGTAGTTGCGTATTTCCGTTGTGACAGTGGTAACACACCCGAAAGTCTGATGATTAACAGAGGCGTACTGTCGACGGTGTTGAGGAGACCGAAAGCCAGCCATACTCTTTTCTCCCGCTCCGCCAGCCCCGCGTTCTGTTCTTCCATTGCTACATCCTCCGCAGTTAAGCAGCCGTGTCGTCTCTGTTTCCGCCGACGGTAAACTCATGAACCTGGTAGACACACTTCGATAAACGCCATCACGCGCCTTTCCTCAACACCTACAGCCTTCCACGAGGCTTCGGTGGTGCGAACTTCCTCCCATCCGCCAGTGTCTGCGTATGTTTCCGACATCAGAACACACTCGGCGACCTCCTCAAATTCCTATGCACCACCTCGTCAAGCGACGTCCTCCTCTCTCGACACTGCCGAGCGATTCGTAAGCACTCACCAGGACGTCCAGCTCGCGCTGCCGTTTTTAACACCTTTTCTACCTCGTGTAGTCGGCCAGCTAAGCCCAGAGGATCGACCATGCAATTGTAATTCTTGCATGCTAGCTGGTGAGCTGCCATGTTCCGCTGCCATGGTATTGGTGTTTTTCGCCTTCGTCCACCTCGCCCACATGACTACACGCATACGGCAGAGAATGTTGCAGCATCAGGCTCCACACCGTGTTGCAGCATCTCCTCGAAGAACTTAACTGCCATGCCCAAATCGTCATGCTGGGCGTGGCCATTGAGACGTGCTGTCCGGGTCACCACATCCGCCGCTCGTAGTCCGTCAAACACCAGAGGCGCATCCTCCACGCTACCGCAGTTCATGTACATGTCCACCAGTCGCCAGCTTCCAGCTCTACTTCCAGAATCTGGGCATGAATCTCCCTGCCGACCTGCAAAGCTCCTGTCCTCTTGATGCTGTGGGATGATGCCATCCTGCTGCATGCTCACAAACAGATCGAGGGCTACTAAGTACTCAGCATACCCGCGATCGTGGCAGCGGAACATGGCAGCACATCGAATGCAGCTCGAGCATCCTCCAGATTCCCGCATTTTATGCACAAATCCACAAGAGTGCTCCCCTGAAACAAGTGTGGTTCCAGCCCCCTGTCTCCATCATTTCCGACTGCATCCTCTTGAAACCCTGCATGTCTCCTGCGTTGCAACACGCTCTTAGGCATCAGACAAAAGTGGTGTTGTCTGCAGCCACCATCCTGTCGCATGGTCAGTCTAGGCTATAAAAGCTTCCTGGAGACGACCACTGTGAACACATCCAGAAATCGGGGCATTCCATATCACCACAACTCTCAGCAAGGACTTGGTGAA
Source organism: Anthoceros angustus (assembly GCA_010909165.1). Taxonomy (NCBI): domain Eukaryota; kingdom Viridiplantae; phylum Streptophyta; class Anthocerotopsida; order Anthocerotales; family Anthocerotaceae; genus Anthoceros; species Anthoceros angustus. Next base: position 140,249 of record MU008191.1, read on the forward strand.
GACGCCCTTGAGACGTATGCGAGGATGCAGCAGGAGGACATTGCGCCAGACATTGTGGCTACCGTAAGTGCGTCGAAAGCTTGTGGCAGTGTCGGCGGCATACAGTCAGGGGAGCAAATTCAAGTTCATTCTCAAGTGTTGAAGGTGGGATTTCAGGCTGATGTATTTGCGTGAAGTGCCCTGAAGTCATAGCATTCCATGCCACCACGTTTATGGTCGACAATCTGTCAAACACTGCTCGAGCATTCCCCAGGCTTCAACATTTCGCGTACATATCCACCCGGGTGCATCCGACAAACAGGGTGGACTCAAGCCCATCGTCAACCAAATCAGCATGCAGTTCCTTACCAGTTGTCAAATCTGCTCCAGTTGCACACGCCTTAAAAACTGCCACCAACATGTGCTCATCTGGTTCAGCATTTGCTGATAGAGCTCTACAGCTTGACAACTCTGGCCATGCTCAGCGTACGCGGAAACCATAGATGTCCACACACATGAGTCTCGAAAAGTCAGTGTGCAGAATACATGGTTTGCTTCCAGCACCCTCCCATGAGAAGCATACATTCGGATCAGATAACTCCCGGAGAGGTGTCTATCCTCGATTCCATGTTTCACACTCTGAGGATGAACTTGCTTCCCCACCATCAAGTTCTTTTCGGCAATGCAACCTTTCAAAAGACTTCAGACCATATCCCTCCAGACTGAAATTCCTTGCACGTCCATAATCTCCTGCGCATGCAAAGCCTCATTAAGCTGATCCTCCTCCCACAATCTGTACCAGGGCCCCAAACATCCGAGATCCTTCGCCCCTTGGGGCCCTGCAGGGTTCAACGTACTGTTAAAAGTACAAACTCAAATGCTGAGAAACCAGAAGATTTCCTGTCCACTGGACAGATACTGACATACCGATGCAAGAAGGAAACGCAGCAAGGAATTCCACAGCAATACCACAACGCCTAGTATTCAGGCGCGACGTACCCTGGATTTTGCGCTTCCGGATGAAGTCCTGAACCTTAAAATGAAGGCTTAGGGTTTAGGGGCTTCGTGCCGCCGTGCCTGCTCCCGGAGAAGTCTTGGAACGAAGGTCTGGGCAACCACCAAAGGGAAGGCGATGGTGGCGTCACAATGCACCTTAATCGGCGGAGCCCCAAATTTTCCCCAGGACACGGCTTCGTCCGAGAAGCTCCGGCATCGCTTCCATCATACTCCTGCGCGGTGTTGATGAAGACGGAAAAGTCCGCACCGTTCCTCATCAGGTTAGCGTTGCAAATAAGGTGCTTGGGCAGGCCGCCTCCGAGACGCTGATGCCGGTCTTGCGCAGGGCAGCGTGCACAGCCTCCCCGTTCATCCGCGCAATGTCCTGCACAATATCGATCACCAGGCCCGGGTTCCGGTAGCAGTGGAAGTGGATCATGTCCCCCAGAGAGCCATCGGTGAGCGCAGGGCAGAGCACCGAGACGCCGTTCCTCTGAGCCCAGTACAAAATGGAGCTAGGGTTGTAGATCTCCCTACCCAGCCTGGCAATCACCTTGGACGGCGTCCACAGCACCCCCTGCTCCCTCTGCTCGGCCAACAGCCTGTACAGCACCGACATCACCCAGTTCTCGAACTTGCAATAGTTGTCGTTGGGCTCCAGCAGGTTCCCGATCCGGTTCACACCCTGAGCCCGCAGCAGGGCCCCGGGCCCAGCTGGCACCCCCGACGCACTGTTTACTTATTTGAAAGTACTTTTCATCCTTTTATCACAAATAGATAGCGCAGGTCGGTGTTCGGGGCATGGGAATACCGGCCCTCGAAATTGGATGCTGCTGGTAAAGTTCTCGCCTATCAATACCTGTGTGAACACAACCAGCTGGAAAGAACGAGCCACCTCTGCCTGCCTGGAAAGAAGGAGCAACCTCTCCCTGAACCTCGTGGCATTTTCGTCAACTCTCCCGTCTGCACATATTAAACTCTCACCTATTAAACTCTCACCTATTAAACTCTCACCTATTAAACTCTCACTCTTGGCCAGGAGCTGAGATAAGAAGATCCCTGCGAATTTTGCAATTTCAACATGCCTAACCTTCCCATCCCAATGGCGCTTGCTCCGGCCGATTGTTGAATTCCTCTTTACTCTCGGACGTTCTTTTCCAATCTCAACATGCCTAATCTGCCGACCCCAATTGCACTTGCCTTGGCCGATAGCTGAATTGTTCTCTTATCTCGGCGTTTACATCGGCCAATATAGAGGTGGAAAATTTCGTAACCATTGGATGGGGCGGGATAATTAGGAGAGGGGAGCCGTATGATGGGAGACTATCACGTATGGTTCTGTGAGAGGGGGCCAGGACGGCAATGGCCCCCTCTCACAGAAAAAAGAAAAAAGATGCATAAAAGCTGTGAAACCAAAGCTCTTTCAATCGAGAAAAGATGTACAATGCTCCCGTCCCCGCCAGTGTTAGAGGTGTACACATGACTTCACCTTTCGATTCGGGCGGGATAATTAGGAGAGGAGCCGTATGATGGGAGACTATCACGTATGGTTACGTGAGGGGCCGGGCGGCAATGGCCCCTCTCACGAAAAGAAAAAGATGCATAAAAGGCTGAAACCAAAGCTCTTTCAATCGAGAAAAGATGTACAATGCTCCCGTCCCCTTGATGTTAGAGGTGTACATGACTTCACCTTTCAGTTGGGGATTGGGGCTGGGACTTTCGGCCACGGCCAGCGCGCGCACAATCCCGTGTCGTTGTAGCAAGGGGTCCGTTGCCAAGACAATGATAGGCTCCGTTTGGCACGTTTTCAACCGATTCTCACCTCAACGTAGTGACCGTATCGGACTCAAGCACGCGCGTTCGCAGTTTTACGACTAACTACTCTTAACGTTCACCGAACAGGCCCGGCGTGGCCAAACGTTTAAGGACTCGTTCGCGTCCGTATCCTACCAGTCCGTCCCTCGTCCGTCTAGTCCGTTCTCCTCACCACTCTCACTACGCTCATCGTTCTTTGGGGGAAGAATGGGTGGGTTGCGTGGTCCGGACCTCCTTCGTCGTTCCGCCGGGCCTCTCTGTCCGGGCTCTACACACCCTCCCGGAGTTCCTCTGGCTCACGCGTTCCGGTCCGTCCAACGTCGGTCCGTTGCTGTGGAAGAGCAAGGGTCTCTGATCGTTCGCCCCTGCACACACCACCACACGTTAGGGTCCGTCACCAGGACCTTGATCAATCTCTCCGGGGTTGTCATGCACATTGTGACTCGGGACTCACGTTATAGCAACAGCGCAAGGGTCTACAAAAGCCAGTATCCACCCAAGAAAAGATGCTTTACTAGAGCAGCCGGCCCTCTTATACTCGCCCAAGGCGGCGTCTTTATTACACTCTATTTGGTGGTGGCACATTTCGGTGTACTAACTTGCCGCCTATTTCCCCTATTCCGCCTATCTCGTTGTCGGTGGTGAGTGCTCTTAGTTAGCCTCGGTGCTCGTGGCCCAATCCCTAGCCCTGATAGCTGCGGGGCACCCAATCGGATGATCCGCGGGCCTTCCCTTCGAGACTGTCGGTTGACCGGCGGCGACGTGATCACCAAGTCCTCCTCTCCTTCCTCTCTTGCCTCACTTGTGAGCCCTTGCTCTGCGGGTCCCCCGAGAGGTTGTTCCACCGGAGCAGGTCGGTGGTGATTTCCCCTCCCCCCTGAGTTTGGACCTCGGGGTCCAGTCTCGACTCTAGAGTCCGACCTCAGGGTCCGGCCTTACTTCTGGAGTCCGGACCTCGGGGTCTGATCTCGACTCTGGGGTCCGGACCTCAAGGTCCGGCCTTATTTCTGGAGTTCGGACCTCGGGGTCCAGTCTCAATTCCGGAGTCCTTGGACTTCTCCGCCCCGTGGACTTCCCGGGGGTCCGTCCTCCTCCACCGGACCCTCACGTTGTCCCAAGTCCTCCGGGACTTCCCCCTCTATGGCCCCCTCGGGGCCCTCCTCCCTTCCTTCCGTAGTGGGGTGCAGTGCCTCGGGGCCGGTGGGGTCCATGTCTGCTCCTCCAGTGATCCCTTCCCCCTGTCGTGGCGAGCAGCTCCCAAGGTCAGTGGCCGTCTCTCGGGCCTTCATCTCTCCTCCTCCTCCTTGACTCGTCAGGTCCGTCAATTTGATTGGGGTGACTCCACGACCTCCGGGGCCTTGAGGAGCTCCAGCGTGGTAGTAAAGTCTAAAGTCGACTTGTTGGTGCCTCCTCCACATGGGCCGAGCAGTATTCCCTCCTCGGAGGTGCTCGGTAGTTGGGCGTCTTGGCCGGCTTCTTGGCCGTCTCAGGTCGCTAGGCCCGAACTCGGGACTCTCTTGAGGCCGCCAAGGCTCTCAGGCACCTCCTGCAGCCTCTGCGGTGCTCTCGTGCTCCTCCTCTCGCCCGTTGGCTCGACCAACTTCGGCCATGGAGCTCGTTGTCCCTCTGCCGCGTCGGACCCGGACCACGCTCCTCTCGAGCCTCTCCCTCCATCCATCTTTGCTCGGAGGGCCACCATCTCCCTTCCCAGGTGGTCCGGCACCTCTGCCCGGCTCCTGGCTTCCTCCAGCTCCTTCTCCAATTCAGCGATGTCCATCTCCTTAGTTCGCCGTCGACTCTCCTCCCCCCTCCAACAGAGCTGGAGACGCTCGATCTCTTGCTCATGGTCCATGATTCTCCCTTTGAGAATTCCATGTCGCTCCACCGTGTCTTGGAGCTGCAGCTCCAAGGTATCCCTGCGATCCTCCGACTCTGGCCCCTCCTCCGCTCCACCAGCTGTGCAGGAGATCCTCTATCTCGGCAGCCTCCTTTCTTCTTCACGGCTTGCCGTACGCTCGCCGCCACCTCGGCCTTGAGTTAGCCGCGGCTACCCTAGTCTCCCTCCACGGTTTCGGTCTCGCCGGTGGTAATTCCCGTCTTCGCCGCGGCCTCGGCCTCCCGCGCCGCCTTCACCTGAGCCTCCCAGGCTTGGTGTTGCTCCTGCCTAGCCGTCTCGGCTAGGTCCCTAGCCCTTTTCGCCTGCCTTCGGGCCTCCTCCAACTCCCTCTGAGCTACTTCCCTCTGTTTGCAAGGTCCCCGCCTTGGGCTCCTGGCTTGCTTGGTGCTGTGAGGAACTTGGTCCGATCTAGTTGAACGGATTGGGCCTCTCTCTCCGCCGCCCGGCGCTTCTCCTCCTCCATTCTCGCGAGGGACTCCGCCTTCTTCCTGGCCGCTTGGGCCGCCTCCACCTGACCCTGGAGCTCCACCATCCGTTGCCAGGTGGCCTCCACTTCGTGGGTCTTCTCCGCCGTTGGACCGCCTTCGGGTGATGTAGTGGGTCGTGGATGTCGTGGGGTCTTCTCCGCCGTGGGAACCGCAGAGACCCCAGAGCATACCGTCCATGACAGTAGCTAGAACCGTGTCTCTTCCACGGCCACCGCTGGGGAGGCACCCAAGAAGTCCGTCGTGGGTGCGGGCATCTCTTGGTCCGTTAGGGACCGCCATCACTGCGATCGGAGCGGTGGACCAATGTCTCCGACCCAGACCCTCGGTCACAGTGCTGGGCGGACCTTCCACTTCCTTGGCCCTTTTGGCCGCTAGCTCCTCCTCTGCCCTTCTTCGCTTGGGACTCGGAGGTGGTGAGGGGTCGTGGTAGCCCTCTTGCCTCTCCCGGTTGGGGACAAGGCAGGCTCGGGGGTGGGGTTCTTGCGATGTCCTCCACGCTCACAGGCGTCCCTCTGCTCTCTCAGCCTCCTCAGTTTCCTGCCACTCCATTGGCGGGAAAGAGACCGGTCTTGATCTGGCTAGTTGGCGGGGCCGTCTTCCGCCTCTTCGCTTCCGCCTAGTCGTGAGTTCGGTTCTAGAGTTGTTGTGGGGCTCTTTGATCCTGCTGGCGTCGCGACATGACTCCCTTCTGCCAGCGCCTCCTCCTGCGTGGGTGCTCGTGAAGGACTAAGAAGAAGGCAGGAATGTCTTCCCACACTTCCACAGGTGGCGAGGGGTCCGTTCAAGCGTGTTGGTCAGATCCCTCCCAATCGTCCTCCTCCCGGACACTTGGTCTGGCCGGACACTCTGTGTTCTTCCTTCGCTTCTGCTTGGGCGAGTCCTTCATGGCGCCGCTCTTCTTCTCCTTCCTTGAGGAGGTTCATGTGCCCCACACATGGATAATAAGCAGCGACAAGCCGGGGTGGTCTCACTCCTCAACTTCCGGGCCTCTGGTTGATCATGGCGAATAATTCTTTTCGATCGGCCCGCTTCCCCTCTGCGGGCGTGGAGGAACACCGACAAGTTGTCACCAGGTGGTCCCACCTTGGTGAGCATGTTCCGATGGGCGATGATCTTCGCCACTGCTCGCACCCTCATCTGGGAGGTCAGCATCGACCATCCGTTGGAGGATCATTGCGTTCCCGGTCTCAAGAGGGCGCTCGGCGCGTCCACCTTCCTTTCACCTTGAGGGCTTTGGAACCACTCCCCTACTTCCTCATTTGGGCGGTTGTACCGCCTCGGGACCTCCAGTCCACCTCACAGGTCCTCCACGGAGGTTCTTGGGCGGACCTCCTTGTTGCCTTAACATCTTGGGCATACTCCGGACTAGGGGCGTTATCAGGTCGAGGCGGCTGGAAAATATCCAGTGCGGTCTTCCGAGCTCCTCCGCCTCGCCAAGGTCCGAAGTCGGGAGTGGCGCTTGGTGCGATATTCCGTTCCACGAGCACTGGGGCTCCCCACTGCCTTCTTGGGCCCCATTGCGCTCCTCTTGCTCTCATTGTTGGGGTTGAGGCTCAACAATCCTCATCCTTTTGTCGGCTGCGTCGGTCACTCCAACCACGAGGATGAGCGCGCTGCTGGGTGCTTGAGAGACAACGCCCGAGCGTGTCTCGGCGCGAGAGGCGCAACCGTCGCAGTCGCTTGGAAGAATGACCTTCGCTCGGGCATAGCGTCGAGTAACCGGTGGCGGGCGTCTCTTGCTGCCGTGGCTTCGAGGCCTACATGGCTTACTCTAGCCTTACTGTGCGCGTGCTCTAGCCTTCTGGCCCGCGTACTCTGTATCAGTGTATCGCCAACCGCGTACTCTGGCCTTGATGGTACGCCAGCGTACTCTGGCCCCTCGCTAGCACCACATACTCGGGCGTGAATGCCTATAACGACCAGCGGCAACCCCTCGTGTCCTGCATGCACATCACCGCCGGTCGTGGCTGCACAAAATCGCTCCCGACTCCCAAGTTACTTTACTCGTACTTATCATGCCGGGGTGTAGTCCGGACTTACCGATGTGCTCCAGAGTGCGGTATCAGCTCGGAGTGTCGTCGTGGCCGCTCACGGAGTCGATGCGGAGTCGCTGCCTACTCCAGTGTAGTCAGGAGTACTCGATATATTTCTCCCTTTCCGCCTTATTTTCTACTCCACACCTCTGAAAAAAAGCAAAACCCTAGCTCATTACCTACCAAAGGGAAGAGTCCATAGTCCACAGACATGAGACACGGTTGTTAGCCACCAGCATGGTGGACATGTATGTTAAATGTGGGAGCCAAGGGCGAGTTTCCATGAGGACCCGCTGAGACCCGGAACCCACGGAAGGGTTCATGTTTCATTTCTATGCTCTCTGCTCCGCATCCCCTCGTATCCTTGACTTGAAGGCACGTGGCGGTGTAAACTTTTAAGGTGACCAGCAACGTCCCATAACCCATCTCATCACTTCATCTCATCTCATCTCATCTCTTACCCAATCTCCATGGGATTGCCTGGCAGCCCATCCATACTTCCTTCTCGCACATGAATGTTGGGTGTCTTATGTGTCGTGTGCATTCACATCAGTGGAAGCCAGAGAGCGTTTTACTCTTCGCCAACATGTACGCCTTGTCCTTGGTGCATTCTTGCGCATTGTGTTTTGTGCAGTGTTGAGTTCACATGGCCTCACAACTGAATGCTAGTTTACTGGCCGTGATTATGGCCATTGTGTTGGTTGTGAAATATGTACTTGATGCTATCACTCATGTCCAGAGAAATTTGTTGGGAGTTGAGGGCATGGGGTGGATGTTCTGTGGAGATCAATTGGACCTTGACGATGTCATGGAAAATTTCATGATTGCAATGGATGAGTTTCATGGTGTGCTCTCTGTCATTATCACTACTACATATCTACCGAGGGGTCTTCTCAATGGCATTCAGTATGGGGGACTTTACATCAAACCAAGGATCAAAGACTCATGGGCTCTATACAAACATGTGGCCTTAACAGATGAGCGCCGGTTTGCAAGATTCTTCAGGTTCTCATGGACTACATTCAACTACAATTGTTCTCTCATTGCTCATGATTTGGAGTCCATCCAGGTCCCAGGCTTTGGCACAACTCCAGGGCGAATCATTCCTATGGACAAGCAAGTTCGCATTGCATTGCGGAGACTCGCAAAGGGTGACACTTATATTTCAATTGGAGAAGCTTTTGGTGTGGGCTCTATTACATACAGCATGTAAGATTTTGCACAGATTCGTGACTTCCTTGATGGTTCGTAGGAGAAACCATCTTGTGTGGCCATCATCAGTTGCTATGCCACTGATTAAATGTTGCTACTTGAGACACCGAAATTGCCATTTCAACAGAAGCTGCTATTTGAACAAAGCTTCCATTCCAAGAAGCTGCCATTCCTACTGAAGTTGCCATTCCTACTCAAGCTGCCATTTCTTACTATCTGATTGTGCAACGTCCTGATCCGTTGAAGCCATGTAGCTGTGCGTGAATGGCCGCGATGACACTGGCCTTGATGCCGCCGGTAATAGAAGTCCGCTTCCCCACATTTTGCTAGATTGTCGCATATTTCCGCATATTGTGAAACCATATTGCCGCATTGCCACAAACAGGTGATCGTAAAATGGGTATTCCTGAACGGAAGGATAATCCGTTGAACGGAAGCCATGGTGGCACCCGGTCGCCTCCCAGTGGAGAGTCTGCTCAGGTCAATACCTCCCGAAAATAAACCGCTCAAACTCAGCGGGTTCGCTCAGATTCACGAACGTATGCACAAAAAAATAGTTTGGCCAAACGCGTGAGTCAGCATCCATTTTGAGCCGAAAGGGTCTCTTGGAAACCCGCCCTCACAACATGCCCGTAGGCTGTTCGACAATATGCCTGCAAGAGATGTGGAACGCATTGTTTGCAACCTGTGGTCAACAACCTAAACAACCTGCACAATGTGCAAGCGAAGAGTACGACCCTTTATATTAAGGGCCCGTAAAGCCACGTCAACACGGAGAACGAATTTCCTCCAATTTCGGTTTCGGATGGGACATCCGCTCATGGGTCTCGCAATACGGCGCAGTACCTAATGAGACAAACTTTGTCGTGCCGGTGTTCTATGCAAGTAAACCCGACCCGGTGTTCCCCTAGAAGAAGAAGAAGAAGAAGAAGAAGAAGAAGAAGAAGAATTTTATTTAAGTCCAATAAGGACGGATCTCCGTCATGGGACTTGGTACTTAACAACTTGTACCATGGTATGCCTAAGCTACTTGCACCAAGGGCATCCATTCCCTTTAGGCATCCCATCTAATTACGATCAGGGATGCTTAATAACCACGTTCTTATAATGTGTGTCCATTTGGCCTAAGCCATTTGGACACACATTTGGCTTAGGCCGTCCTGAGTGCAAAGTCCCGAAACAGCCGACCCGGTGATCCCCTAAGCCATCCCTAGTACACAGTCCCAAAACTTACAGGCTTCCCAAAACTTGTAGGCGTATCGTCGAGTGTGGAGGCTTTCGGCCACTCCACCTTTACATTGTGTGGTTGGTCTTCATTATGATGAGCATTGAAGGAATGTGATTGTTTCTCATCATCAATTTGTTGGTTTCAGCTCGACAAGAATTAGATTGGGGCAACGATGAATACCTGGACATGCCTTGGTGGTATATGCCTATGCTTCTTTTTCTACTCACATGGTTTTATGTCATGAATCTTAAGTGGCAATCATGATTGTTGGCATGAATGCCAGCTCTCCAATAGAGTGTGGTGGAAATTCCCTAGGCTATACGTGTTATGGCGAATGTGTTTGACTTGCGATGGCCGGTAGGCGCACAATCCCGTGTCGTTGTAGGAAGAAATCCGTTCCCAAGGGAATGATAGGCTCCGTTTGCGCGTTTCGTGATTCTTACCACTAGCTCGTTCGATCTCAACACATACTCTAACTACTCAGCGTTCACCGTCTGGGCCGGTATGGCCAAGCGTTTAGGGACCCGTTCGGCGTCCGTATCGTTCACATTCGTCACTCACACTTCGGTCCTTTCCTCTCCCTCACGCTACACTCCTCGGTCTTAGAAAAAGCAGCGGGTTACAGTCCGGACCTCCTCGTCGTTCCGGGCCTCTCGTCCAGCTCTGCCGCCCTCCGGAGTTCCTCGGCTCACACGTTCAGTCCGTTCGGTCTTTGGGGGCGGCTCCGGGCACGGGTCACCCGATCACCCTGCACACACCACAACACGTTAGGTCGTCACGGGACCACGATCAATCTCCCGGGCGCCGTGCACCTTTCGGTGACTCGGGACTCACGTTAGCAGAAGACACACAAAGGTGCAAGAGCGGCATCAACACCAAGAAAGATGATTTATTGGGCCTTAGCCCTCTTATACTCGCCGGTGGTGCCTTTATTACACCTCTATTACGGTGAGGGCCCATTTCGGTGTGCCTAACCGCCGCCTACTACGCCTATTCCACCTATCGCCGTCGGTGGTGGGTGGATAGCCCCATTCCTTCTTGGCACGGCCCAAAGCCATGTGCGGCGCTCGGATGATCCGCGGACCCTTCCTCTTCATGCAGCCGGGCTGCGCCACCGGTGGCGGCACGTGATCACCAAGTCTTCCTCGTCCTCCCTCTTCTCTCTCTGGCGGGCCCTGGGGTGGGCCCTCAATGGATCTGCTGGGGTTGGTGGTGGCTCTCCCCACTCCCAGTTTGGACCTCGGGACCTGTCTCGACTCGAGTCCGGACCTCTAGGTCAGTCTTCCCTCTGAGGTCCGGTCTCCTGGGCCCGGCCTTCTTTGAGTCGGTCCTCGGGGCCGGACTTGCCTCAGGTCGGTCTTGGACCCAACCCTTCCACAGGGTCCGGACCTCGGGGTCGGATCGTCACTGAGTGGATCCCTAAGTCAGACTTCCTTGAGGCGGACCTCGGGATCGGCCTTTCCTCGAGTCAGGACAAAGTCAGGACCTCGAACTCTGGGCATGCCTCCCGGGCTGGTCAGGTTCATCCACTGAGCCCTCCCTTGGTTCCCGAATGCCCGGTTGCTTTCCTTCCTCTCAAGATCCTCCCTCGTCCTTCCATGCGAGGGTCTTAAGTCTTACCTCGGTGTGTGCCCTTCCTCCTCCGGTTCCTCCTGCTCTCCCTCGCTGCTGCCGTCGTCAAGCAGGCTCCTAGGACTCCAGCGGTTGTCTTGTCCCGGTCCGTCCTCTCGCTCCTCCTTCCATCCCTTGAGTCCACCCTCCACTGGGGTGGCGCGGGACCTCGAGCCTTGAGGAGCTCTGCGTGGTAGTAGGCGGTCAATCGACTTTGAATCGCCTCCTCCACATGAGCACACTCCCTCCTCAGGTGCTCCGGCAGCGGATCGCCCGGCCTGCTCCCGTCTCTGGCCAAGCTTACGGTATGGTGCGGACTCCCTTGAGGCCGTCAAGGCTGCCTCCGTTACCTCTTGCAACCTTGCTTTCGGCGTTCTCCTCCTCCGTCGTTGTTGCTCACTTGATTCTGCCATGGGTGAGCTCCCTTCTGCTTCCTGTAGCTTTTCCTCCAGTGCTTTCTTCCCCCCGTCTATTCTTTCCGGAGGTCCTCCACTTCCTTCTCCAGGCGGGCGGTATCCCGTCAGGCTCCGCCACATCCTGCTGCAACCTTGCGGCCGAACTCCTTGCAGCCTTTTCTCCTCCGTCTTCAAGCGGGCTGGGCGTTCTACCTCTCGAAGTCTTGGATTCTCTCGTTGAGAACCCCTGCTCCGTGCATCTTGGGTTGCAACTCCAAGGTGTCCTTGTTCCTCCGGCTCCTGCCGCCCTTCTACCTCCTGCAGTGCACCACAGGGTCCCCAATCTCCCGGGTGCTGGCCTCAGCCTCCTCACGGCTCGTGCTTGCTCCGACCACTTGCTCGGCCAGTTGGCGGCTCTCTCGGCCGCCTCCCTCCACGGTTCGATCACGCCGATAGTGATCGCGATCGGCCGCCGTGGCCTCCGCCTCCTTGGCCACCTTCACACAGCCTCTCCGGCTTGGCTCTGGTCGGTCAGGCTGCCTCGCAGATCCGCGCCCGTTCGCTTGCGCCGGGCGTCCTCGCTTCTGCTGCGCTCGCCCCTCACTGCGGAGGTCCTCCGCGCTTGGGCCTCCTTGGCCAGCTTTTGTTCCTCGGTGAAGGAATTTGTCCGGTCCTTGCGGATGGACGGACCTCCCTCTCCGCCTCCGGCGTTTCCTTCCTCAATCGGCCGAGCTTGGCCTTCCTTCTCGCCTCTGGGCTCCCTCCAGCTGCTCACGGAGGCACCATGCGCCTCGGGTGGCTTCCACCTCACAGGTCTTCTCGGCCATCCCTTGAGACCCCAGGCATTCCATGGGTAGCAGGAACCACCGTGTTTCCTCCACGGCGGCTGATGAGGCTCCCACAAAGTCCGTGGCGGGGCCGGCATCTCCGTCCGTCAAGGACCTCCATACTGAGGAGCAAGTCTGGGTTCTCGGACAATCGGGACCCTTAGGTCACGAGTCTTGGCTCAGCTTCCCCTCCTTGGCCCTTTTGGCGCGAGCTCCTTCTCCGCCCTTTTCCTCCACAGGGCTCGGCGGAGGTGATGGAGTCAGGGACGCCCTTTGCCCCTTCACCGGCGGGACCCGGCTCTGGATCTGTGCTGTGTCCTCCTGCTCCTCCTTCGCCTCCTTCGCTTCCTCGCTTCTTGCCACTCGTCGGCGGGGGAGAATCAGCATGGCCCAGGGTGCAGCGTTGGTAGCCGTGGTCTTGCGTCTCTTGGCTCTCTCACAGTCGGCGGGCTCCTCGGGGAGTGATGGCAGTGGCGGGGCTGCAGGGTGTTCTTCTGCTTGGGCTTACGGTTGGGGCACGGAAGGAGGCGGGGAATTCCCATACTGGGGTGGTGAGGGGTCCGTTCAGCGTATGGAGTCAGGAATCCTCAGTCGTCCTCCTCCGTCCGTTTGGTTTTGACGACCGGCCTCCTCCCTCGGCGCCCTTGCCGCTCCACTTGGCGGGGCCTCGGTCCTTTCCGGGCGCTCGCTCAAGCTCTCCTTCCTTGAGGAGCTCATGCCCCATACATGGATCGGTATGGGGCGGCCCAGATGGCGAGGCTTCTCGGTCACTGAGCTTGCGAGCCTCACAGCTAAAGGCGAAGATAATCCTTCCCGTCGCCCTCTTCCCAGCGGCAGCGTGCGGGAACACCAATAGATTATCACCAAGGTGATCCACCTTTTGGTAGGTTCGATGGACGATGATCCGGGCCACCGCCCACTCGGCATCAGGTCGGATATCGACCAACCGTTGGTGGTCGTTGCGTCGAGCCTTAGCATCACTGTGGTGGCCTATCTTCCCCTTCGCCTTGAGGGGCTCGGCACCACTCCCCTCTTCCTCCTTGGGCGGTTGTAGGCGCCTTGGGACCTCAAGGTCCATCGCCTTGGGTCCTCCCGGAGGTTCTTGGACCGCACCTCCTTGTTGCGCCCGGCATCTTGGGCAAACTCCGGACGGTGACCTTCAAATGTCGGACCATTTGGAACACATCCAAATGCCACTCCTGCACCAATTCTCCCGCTGAGCGAGCCCAAAGTCCGGATAGCGCGGGTCACAATGTTGCGCTCCACAAGGTTCCATGGCTCCCAAACTTCCGGGCTTTTGGGTGCCATCGCCTTCTCCTCCTTGGTTGCTGGCCGCTTGCCGAGGCTGGCGTTGCGCCTTCGCGTTGCTCTCCGACCTCAGCGGTGAGCGCGGCAGGCGTCAGTGTCCACGAGATACGCGGAGCGGTTGCGGGCGCAGATCGTGTCTCGAGGTGGCGGCCTTCTTGACCACGCCGGGAGTAACGGCGGGCGCCTCTTCATCGTGGCGGAGTGCGCATGGCTTACTCGCCTCGCTGCAGCGTGCACGGCCTTACTGCGCGTACTCGGCCTCGCGTGCTGCAGCGCGCGGCGGCGTGAATACATATAACGGCCTCTGGCAGGTTACGGTCTGACCACTGCATGCCGTCCTCCACTCGGGTCGTCACGTGGCGTCGCCTAGTCCGTCCTTCGCCCAACTTCTAAGTTACTTTCCACGTACTTATCACCGGTCACGGGTGGGTCGGACTTATCCCGTTACCGCGCGCCATCGTAGGTCTTGCGTTCCTCACTCCGGTCGAGTATACTCCGGTCGAGTCAGTGCTAAGTGCTTATTTCCTCCTTTTCGCCTCATTTTATCCTTGCTCACAAAAACAAAACCCTACCTAATTTCTAACCCCCGAAGTCCGTAGTCCACATACTCCCTTCTCACTGTTGGCGTCTCGCCAACACTAAGCGTGTACTTTTCACCGCCACCCGTTCACCAGTGGGCGGTTCACCATCCAAGCGCCGTGAGCGGACCCATTGGGGTATACTGTACGACTTGGTAAGGCCCCATCCATCGTAGGTGGAGTTTACAGGAAGTGCATATGTCGGTATCGTAAGGAGGCGGATCTCCCTCCTTCACATACTCCCGATTCTAAAACGCTATCATGCCACGGCTTGCGTTGATTACATACCGATTGCATTATTATTGCGCCTCTTCCGGTCCTCCGTGTCTTGTACAAACCCTAGCAACCGCTCGGTTGGCTCTCTTCATCCGTTAAGCGCCTTTCCATCATGACCGGAGTGTTGGCACCTCAAACTCGGCCGGCATAACGGGTGAGTGCCGCCGTCGAATAATACGGAGTTCGTTGCGTGGTTACCTTCTGCCGTTACGAGCGCCCGCCGATGGCGACTTTGTATCGATCGTGCGCATAGTTAACCGTCGCTTATTGAGGATCGGCGAGATAAGTCCATTGGTCTTCTCCGTCGATCCGTTGGCCTTGGATTGTAGGGGCGTTTACGATGTGTGATTGCGAAATAGTCCGTCATTGCGTTATCACATCATTGAGGAAATGGGTTCCCCTATCACCGGTAGCGGACACCCATACCTTGTGATGATGTTTTCGTGAGGAATTTGGCCACCGTGCTCATGTCCGTTCGTAGCGACCTTCAACCCACAGTGCGGTGGTCCGTTGCCACCAAGATGTACCGCTTACATGTGCACGGTGGTTGGTGTATGGGTCCAGTCGATGCCCATTTCTCAAAAGGCGCTAGTGCTAGTATGGGCACTAACGGCCATTGAGTTGTGGCCGTCGGCTTCCCGATCCGCGGACAAGCATCACACTTCTTCACAAATTGGTGTGTTTCCCCATACATGGTGGGCCACAGTACCCAGCCTCCAAGATTTTCTTGGTGGTGACCTGTGCTGCATAATGTCCACCACCTAGTCCTTCGTGCATCCCCTTTATTACCACCTCCGTTTCCGTCTGTTGGAGGTACCTTCGTTCCACCGTCCCTTAAAGATGCACGTTATCTGATAGGAAAGGCGGCGTAGTGCACAAAGGCTGCCTGGACCCGGTTCGATTCGTTGGGTAGCTCCATCTCCCATAGGTACTTCCAACTCCGCGTAAGAGGCCGCCCCTGCGTCCTCCTTCTGCCGTGGGTCCTGTTCACCCGACTTGGGTTTGTCGGTGTGCTCCTCTACCTCCTCCTCTATCGCGCCACCAATTCCTCATCCAAGGCGTCCTCTTGATCCTGCGGGGCAGGCTCGTTTTAATGGATAAGAAGTCGGGCGTTGGTGTTGCGTCCTTGCCTAGTCTCCACCTCAAATGTGAACTCCTGTAGCAGAATCCACCTCGCAATTCGTCAGGACAAGTCGCCTTGTTCACCAAATGCTTGGTAGTGATCAACATAGAACACAAACTCATTGGGCGGAAGGTAGTGTCCGAATTTCTTCAGTATACCATACCCAATGCCTCTCGCTCCGTAGTAGTGTACCTCCGTTCGCGTCGTGGTGTCTTCAGCGTAGTAGATTGGGTGATCCCTCGTTTATCATCTTTTGGTGAGCACTACCCGATGGCGGTGACACATCCGTACACATGGAATCGCTTCCCCGGTCAGGTCCTTTGAGTCTTGGGGCCGACAGTGGTGCGGAGGTCTCTGAATCGCCTCCCTTTACGGCGTCGGTCCATTCCTCCTCCTTCTGAGTAGCTCTTAGCACAGGCCCGCTTTGCAAAATCTTGTATGAAAGCGATAGTAACCCATGCCGGAATCCCGTAACTCCTTCAAGTTCGTTGGTGGGCTGCAGGGTGGATGACTTTCACCTTGTCTTGGTCCACCTCTATCCCTCTTACGACACTCGGTGCCCCAACAAGATTCCTCATCATGCAGTAGCATTTCTCGGGATGCGAGCCGTTGAGTCTCCTACATCGTTCCAAACACTTCCATAATGTCCGTGTTTGTCCTCCTCTCCGTGCACCAGTCCAAGAACACCTCCATGAAGTCCCTCGGGAATTCCGGAAGACATTGGTCACCATCCGCATAAATGATCCGGGTGCTCTGTCATCCCGCACTCCGTTTGTAGGCAAGCGTCCCCACTCCGTGGTGAATGTTGTCTTATCGGTCAGGCTCCCTTAGGTATGGCGGTTGTGGCCGATGGCCGTCAAGAAGGAGTAGGTACTCCGGCCCACCTTGTCTATGTCGTCCACAAAGGGCATGGGAAATGGTCCTTTTAGTGGCGGCGTTAAGCTTTCTCCGATCTGGACCGAATCGCCCTGCTGCTTCTTGGCCCGACCACAATGCGCCACCCACTCCTTTGTTCACGATTGGGAAGATGATGTCGCTTCGGATACTTATCCGGACTTCCTTGACCTTGGCGAGTGCTTGGGATTGATTTATCTTGCCTAATCCGAGGCACGCTCACGGCTTCGATCTATCCGGTGTTAGCCTTGTTTGAATGCCTTTCATATCCGTGACCTTGAAAGCAAACACCTGAATTCCCCAACAAGCTGTGAGGTCTCGTTTAACCCTCGGCATGCCCTTGCGGAATTTGAGAATTTCACAGGCGAACCTCCACGTCTTCCACATCGTCGGGTTGAGTCTCCCTTTCTCTTTGCGCTCGTCCAGCCGTCCTCCATCGGGTTCATCTTCACGCATTCCCCACTCCGAAGAGCTCGTCCAGTGAAGCAGGTTACTTCCTCGGTTCTACTCCCGTCTCTGCTGGACCCTCCTCTTGATTGCCTTCCCGGCTCTTGTTCCGCGAGTCCACCCTAAAACAATCGATGACCTCCTCGTCCACCTCGCTCCAAAGGCGTCCTCCGGTAATCCATCTCCTCCTCGACCACGTGATTTTGGGAAAGGGTAGTCCTCATTCGTATCCTCGCGTTCATCGTCCCATGTCTTGGTGAGGTGTACCCTACGTGGTCTTGTGGTTTCTCACCACGTGTATGTCCTCCAGTGTCGCTACCGTCCTTCCCTCACCTTGGATCCCAGTCCGGCTTGAAGTGTATCTCCTTCCGTCCAGTGTAGTTTTGTCGGCGAGGCCAGCCGCTAGCGGACCTCATACCCGGAGTCGGGGTCGATGACAAAATCTAATGTATAGGGGCTCCGCTATGGTGGCTTGGACTCGGGACAACTCCCTGGCGCTCGCGCATGTCGCCATCCACGAGGGTTTTGGTGGATGGCTCGAAGGTGGTGAACCCGGCCGTCTTGCGGTGGCCTCGGTGATGAGGTTCACTCGACCCGTGTCTAGAGGCGTTTTAATTACACCCGCAATTTCCACACTGCTGGCGCCCGGTCGTATGAGATCGACCCTTACCTCACGTTCTTGCCCTTAGGACCAAGGGTTCCGCGTGGTTGCGTTTCACGATGGCCTTCGGACTTCACAGCCGATACGGGTTGTCCTTTAACAAGCGCCTAAGGGACACCAAGTGTTGTTGGTCCATCATCAAGTCGGCCACCTTGAAAGGGCGGGTGGTTCTCTGCGTCCGCGTTCGCCTTGTCTCCTCCGGTTTGGCTCTCTGTGGTGGCGGACCACTTAGGTCTGTCGGAGTTCTTCTTGAAGCATCTCGGTCACTTCCGAACCACATCCGGTGGAAGCTGCGTTGCCGTGGGTGTCCGCTTCTCAGGAGACTCCGGTGGCTTTTGGGGGTTCTTCTCTGGCGGGCTGCCGGTTTAACTCGTCCTCTTTGGCGGGTTCGGCTTCCCAGTGTTCCGTCCTCCGTATCCGTGGGACTATCCTCATTTTCTTCCTCTTGGCTCCGTTCCTTCGCTCCTTTCGGCGACTCGGGTTGACACTTCCGGTACCTCGGTCCGCCTTCTTCTCCTTGGCGAACTTGCCCGTACCACCTCGTTCGAGCTCCTCGGTGCCTCCTCCCCTCCATGATTGTCGTCTTCAATTTATGCAGGCGCCGCCTTAGGGAGGGCGTGGTCTTGGCTCCCGGCCGGGGTTGCGTGGCTGCCGTCTCGGCGAGATTCGGACCGAGTCTTGCGCATGTGCCCTTTGCCCACAATCTCCACGGCCGTTCAAAGTCCGTTGTATGCGGTGGGGTATGGGCCAGGCGTTGGAGTAGTGTCGGGGTTCCCAGTTCCAACGGACCGCCGCCCGAGAATTCTGGAGGGCTCCCATGCGGTTGCATCGGAGGTGATGGATGGACCTCCGGCGGGTACATCGTCACGGGATCGTGGTCCGGTTGTGCTTCTTGCACTTGGTCATCCTCACTTTGTTCCTCGGACTCTTCCCGTAGTCGTACTCCACAGTTCACGGGTGCGGAGGGCGGTTGGCCTTGAATGCCCATGTTGGTGTGACACGCAAATGAGTCGACGTGGTGGTCGCTCACTCTTTCACACGGTTGATCGTCAACTCCTCCACCCTCTTCATTACCGTTCTAGATCTTCCCTCGGCCGCTACTTCCTTCAAAGGCTGGGTCGAAGGACCTCTGCCGGGCATCATGACCTCCTTCTTTTCCACCCTCGACTCACCTCTTCTTCTTTTTTGCGGTTCTTCTTCTTCCTCTGCCTCCTGGATTCTTCGAGTCCTCTTCCTCTTCCTCCAAGTGCCTCGGTCTCATCATCCTCCTCGTCAGGGTTCTTCATCTTGATTCCGATTCTTCTTTTTCTTCTTTCCTCCTGGAGGTCCTCGGCCGTCGTTGGTGCATCGATTCTTCATAGTTCTCCGCCGCCCGCCTTGCTCACATCTTTCTGCAAGCAACGGCATGTAGCCATTGGCTTGGATAAGCCATGCGAACCACGCACTTTGCATGGTAGTGTGGGTGGGGTGCCGTCCAGTAGAACCGTTCGATGTCGATCCCAACTTCTCCGTCTTCCTCTTTGGGTTCTCGAGTTTGGACAAGATGTAGCCTTCTTGATCGATTCGCGGAATCTTTCTGAAGGCATCCTTCAATCTTGAAGGTTGCGGGGGCGTTACGGGTGGTCGGTATTTCCTCCGATACCAGGCCTGTCCCGAGGACCCTTGGAGCAATTTGGATTAGCTGCGTCACCTTCTCCGTTGAAGTTTGCTCGGGACAAAATCCTCCAAAGGTTTGCATCTCTCTCCTTCTTACCCAAAGAGAGAAACTTGGTCGGTTGTTGCCATCCGATCGCAAGGGGTGAGGAACCGCCCCCGCCACACCGCTGCTGCTTCCTCCTCGATCAAACAACTCCACCACTTACAGCGGTTGTGCCTCTCGAGCTCGTCGTCTCTCACGTACTGCGCTCGGGGCTCGGCGATCCACAACGTCCGACTCTCTTAATTCCTTAACTACCTCCGTCCTCCGCATCCGCAGCTGGGCGATTTCATTCCCGCAGCGGCGCCAAAATGTGGCGCGACTTTGTGATGGCCAGCGGGCGCGCACAATCCGTGTCGTTGTAGGAAGAAGTCCGTTCCCAAAGGAATGATAGGCTCCGTTTAGCGTTTGGTGATTCCGCACTTGCGCTCGTTCGGTCTCAACACATACTCTAACTACTCTAGCGTTCACCGTCTGAGCCGGTATGGCCAAGCGTTTGAGACCCGTTCGTCCGTGTCGTTCATTCGTCACTCACACTTCGGTCCTTTCCTCTCTCCCTCACGCTACACTCCTCGGTCTTAGAAAAGGCCGCGGGTTACCGTCGGACCTCCTCGTCGTTCCGCGGGCCTCTCGTCCGGGCTCTGCGCCCTCCGGAGTTCCTCGGCTCACACGTTCGGTCCGTTCGGTCTTTGGCGCGGCTCGGGAGCAGGTCACGGTCACTTCACACACACACACACGTTAGGTCGTCACGGGACCACATCAATCTCCCGGGTATCGTGCACCTTTCGGTGACTCGGGACTCACGTTAGCAAGAAGACACACAAAGGTGCAGAGCGGCATCAACACCAAGAGAAGATGATTTATTGGGCCTTAGCCCTCTTATACTACGGAAGGTCGGCGCCTTTATTACACCTCTATTACGGTGAGGCCACTCGGTGTGCCTAACCAGCCGCCTACTACCACACCTATTCACCTATCGCGCCGTCGGTGGTGGGTGGATAGATTCCTTCTTGGCAGGTGGCCAAAGCCGAGCCACATCGGTGCGGCGCGCAATCGGATGATCGCGGTAGGACCCCTTCCTCTTCAGTGCATGGTGCGCCACCGGTGGCGGCAGTGATCCACCAAGTCTTCCTCGTCCTCCCTCTTCTCTCTGGCGGGCCCTGCGTGGGCCCTCAAGTTGGATCTGCTGGGGTTGGTGTTGGTGGCTCTCCCCACTCCCAGTTTGGACCTCGGGACCACTGTCCGACTCAGTCCGGACCTCTAGGTCAGTCTTCCCTCAGGTCCGGTCTCCTGGCCGGCCTTCTTTGGAGTCCGGTCCTCGGGGCCGGACTTGCCTCACAGGTCGGTCTTGGACCCAACCCTTCCACAGGGTCCGGACCTCGGGGTGGACTCGTCACTGAGTCCGGATCCCTAAGTCCGGACTTCCTTGAGGCGGACCTCGGGGTCCGGCCTTTCCTCAGTCGGACAAAGTCAGGACCCTCGTGGGCATGCCTCCTCACGGGCTGGTCAGGTTCATCCATGAGCCCTCCCTTGGTTCCCGAATGCCCGGTTGCCCCTTCCTCTCAAGATCCTCCCTCGTCCTTCCATGCGAGGGTCCGAGTCTTACCTCGGTGGCGCCTTCCTCCTCCGGTTCCTCCTGCTCCCTCGCTTCTGCTGCCGTCGTCAAGCAGGCGCTCCTAGGACTCCAGCGGTTGTCTTGTCCCGGGTCCGTCCTCTCGCTCCTCCTTCCATCCCTTGGAGTCCACCCTCCACCTGGTGGCGCGGGACCTCAGCCTTGAGGAGCTCTGCGTGGTAGTAGCGGTCGGAATCGACAGATCGCCTCCTCACATGAGCCGGGCACCGTACTCCCTCCTCAGGTGCTCGGCAGGCGGCGCCCTGGCCGTCTCCGTGGCCAAGCTTACGGTATGGTAGGCGGACTCCCTTGAGGCCGTCAAGGCTGCCTCAGTTACCTCTTGCAACCTTCCTTCGCTCGGCGTTCTCCTCCTCCGTCGTTGTTTGACTCACGATTTGCGGGCCATGGGTGAGCTCCTTACCTTCCTGGCCGGACGAGCAATGCCTTTCCTCCAGTGCTTTCTTCCTTCTATTCTTTCCGGAGGTCCTCCACTTCCTTCTCCGGGGCGGTATCCCGTCAGGCTCACGGCTTCCGCCACATCTGCTGCAACCTTGCGGCGTCGAACTCCTTGCCGCCTATTCTCCTCCGTCTTCAAGCGGGCTGGGCGTTCACCTCTCGCTCGAAGTCTTGGATTCTCGTTGAGAACCCCTGCGCTCCGTGCATCTTGGGTTGCAACTCCAAGGTGTCCTTGTTGTCCTCCGGCTCCTGCCGCCCTTCTACCTCCTGCAGTGCACCACAGGGTCCCCAATCTCCCGGGTCTGGCCTCATGCCTCCTCCTCGGCTTGCTCCTTGCTCGGCCCAGTTGGCCGCGGCTCTCTGCCGCCTCCCTCCACGGTTCGATCACGCAGGTAGTGATCGCGATCGGCCGCCTCCCTCCACCGGTTCGATCACCGATGATCGCGATCGGCTCGCCGTGGCCTCCGCCTCCTTGGCCACCTTCACAGAGCCTCTCGACGGCTCTGGTCGTCAGGCTGCCTCCGCGAGATCCGCCCGTTCCGCTTGCGCGTCCTCGCTTCTGCTGCGCTCGCCCCTGCACTGCGAGGTCCTCCGCCGCTTGGGCCTCCTTGCACCGCCGCTTCTATTCTCCTCCGTCTTCAAGCGGGGGGCGTTCCACCTCGCTCGAAGTCTTGGATTCTCGTTGAGAACCCCACTGCTCCGTGCATCTTGGGTTGCAACTCCAAGTGTCCTTCTGTTGTCCTCCGGCTCCACGCCCTTCTACCTCCTGGTGCACCACAGGGTCCCCAATCTCCCGGGTCTGGCCTCCAGCCTCCTCACGGCTCGGCCGTGCTTGCTCCTTGACCACTTGCTCGGCCTTGAGTTGGCTGGCTCTCGGCCGCCTCCCTCCACGGTTCGATCACGCAGGTAGTGATCGCGATCGGCCGCCTCCCTCCACCGGTTCGATCACCGATGATCGCGATCGGCTCGCCGTGGCCTCCGCCTCCTTGGCCACCTTCACAGAGCCTCTCGACGGCTCTGGTCGTCAGGCTGCCTCCGCGAGATCCGCCCGTTCCGCTTGCGCGTCCTCGCTTCTGCTGCGCTCGCCCCTGCACTGCGAGGTCCTCCGCCGCTTGGGCCTCCTTGCACCGCCGCTTCTATTCTCCTCCGTCTTCAAGCGGGGGGCGTTCCACCTCGCTCGAAGTCTTGGATTCTCGTTGAGAACCCCACTGCTCCGTGCATCTTGGGTTGCAACTCCAAGTGTCCTTCTGTTGTCCTCCGGCTCCACGCCCTTCTACCTCCTGGTGCACCACAGGGTCCCCAATCTCCCGGGTCTGGCCTCCAGCCTCCTCACGGCTCGGCCGTGCTTGCTCCTTGACCACTTGCTCGGCCTTGAGTTGGCTGGCTCTCGGCCGCCTCCCTCCACCGGTTCGATCACCGATGATCGCGATCGGCTCGCCGTGGCCTCCGCCTCCTTGGCCACCTTCACGAGCCTCTCGACTTGGCTCTGGTCGGTCGGCTGCCTCGATCCGCGCCCGTTCCGCTTCCGCCCGGGCGTCCTACGCTTCTGCTGCGCTCGCCCTCTGCTGAGGTCCTCCGCCGCTTGGGCCTCCTTGGCACCTTGTTCCTCGGTGAAGGAATTTAGTCCGGTCCTTGCGGATGGACGGACCTCCCTCTCCGCCTCCCGTTTTCCTTCCTCAATCCTGAGAGCTTGGCCTTCCTTCTCGCCTCCAGGCCTCCAGCTGCTCTGGAGGAGTACCATGCGCTCGGGTGGCTTCCACCTCCACAGGCCTTCTCGGCCATCCCGCCAGAGCATACCGTCCATGGCGGTAGCAGGACCCGCCGTGTTTCCTTCCACGGCCCTGATGAGGCTCCCACAAAGTCCGTGGCGGGGCCGGCATCTCCGCGTCAGGACCTCCACCATGATCCGGAGCAAGTCGGTGGGTTCTCGGACAATCGGGACCCTTAGGTCACGAGTCTTGGCTCGGGCTTCCCCTCCTTGGCCCTTTTGCGCGAGCTCCTTCTCGCCCTTTTCCTCCACGGGGCTCGGCGGAGGTGATGGAGTCAGAGCCTTTGCCCCTTCACTGTCGGCGGCAGGACCCGGCTGATCTTGCCGGTGTCCTCCACTCCTGGCGGCGTCCTTTACGCCCTCCTTGCTTCCTCGCTTCTTGCCACTCCGTCGGCGGGGAAGAATCTTGCACCGGCCCAGGGGTGCAGCGTTGGTAGCCGTGGTCTTGCGTCTCTTGGCTCTCTCACAGTCCGGGGCTCCTCGGTAGGAGTGATGGCGGTGGCGGGGCTGGGGTCAGGCTTCTGTGGGTGCTCGGTTGGGGCACGGAAGGAGGAGGCGGGTGCTTCCCATACTTCCACAGGTGGTGAGGGGTCCGTTCAGGGCGTATGGGTCAGGAATCCTCGATCGTCCTCCTCCGAGTCCGTTTGGTTTTTCGGCGACCGGCCTCCTCCTCCGGCCCTTGCCGCTCCACTTCGGAGCCTCGGTCCTTTCCGGGCGCTCGCTCAAGCTCTCCTTCCTTGAGCTCAAATGCCCCCATACATGGATCGGTATGGGGCGGCCCAGAATGGCGAGGCTTCTCGGTCCGAGCTTGCGAGCCTCTGGCTAAACCGGGCGAAGATAATCCTTCCCAGTCCGCCCTCTTCCCAGCTGCGCGTGCGGGAACACCAATAGATTATCACCAAGGTGATCCACCTTGGTAGTAGGTTCGATGGACGATGATCCGGGCCACCGCCCGACTCATTGTCAGCAGTCGGATATCGACCAACCGTTGGTGGTCCGTTGCGTCGAGCCTTAGCATCGGCTCTTTGGCCTATCTTCCCTTCGCCTTGAGGGGCTCGGCACCACTCCCCTCTTCCTCCTTGGGCGGTTGTAGGCCGCCTCCCTCCACCGGTTCGATCACGGGATAGTGATCGCGATCGGCCGTGGCCTCGCCTCCTTGGCCACCTTCACGAGCCTCTCGGCTCTGGTCGTCAGCCTCGCGAGATCCGCCCGTTCGCGCCGGGCGTCCTCGCTTCCTGCTGCGCTCGCCCTCCTGCGGAGGTCCTCGCCGCCCGGGCCTCCTTGGCCCCTGTTCCTCCGGTGAAGGAATTTAGTCCGGTCCTTGCGGATGGACGGACCTCCCTCTCGCCTCCGGCGTTTTCCCTCAATCGGAGCTTGCCTTCCTTCGCCTCCACAGGCTCCCTCCAGCTCAAGGAGTACCATGCGCCTCGGGTGGCTTCCTCCAGGTCTTCGGCCATCCATGCGGACCCCGAGCATACCGTCCATGGCGGTGGCAGGACCGCCGTGTTTCTCCACGGCGGCTGCTGTGAGGCTCCCACAAAGTCCGTGGCGGGCATCTCACGGTCCGTCAAGGACCTCCATACCCTTGATCAGCAAGTCGGTGGGTTCTCCGGACAATCGGGACCCTTAGGTCACGAGTCTTGGCTCGGAGCTTCCCCTCCTTGGCCCTTTTGGCGCGAGCTCCTTCTCGCCCTTTTCCTCACAGGGCTCGGCGGAGGTGATGGAGTCAGGAGCACGCCCTTTGCCCCTTCACATCGGCGGCAGGACCGGCTCTGGATGCGTGCTGCGGTGTCCTCCTGCTCCACAGGCGTCCCTTTACGCCCTCCTTGCTTCCTCACTTCTTGCCACTCCGTCGGCGGGGAAGAATCTTGTGCCAGGGGTGCGTTGGTAGCCGTGGTCTTGCGTCTCTTGGCTCTCTCACAGTCGGCGGGGCTCCTCGGGGAGTGATGGCGTGGCCTGGGGTCAGGCTTCTGTGGGCCCTGGTTGGGGCACGAGGAGGAGGCGGGTGCTTCCACAGGTGGTGAGGGGTCCGTTCAGGGCGTATGGAGTCAGGAATCCTCGGTCGTCCTCCTCCGAGTCCGTTTGGTTTTCGGACGCCTCCTCCCTCGGCGCCCTTGCCGCTCCACTTCGGCGGGGCCTCGGTCCTTTCCGGGCGCTCGCTCAAGCTCTCCTTCCTTGAGGAGCTCGAAATGCCCCCATACATGGATCGGTATGGGGCGGCCCAGATGGCGCTTCTCGGTCTGAGCTTGCGAGCCTCTGGCTAAGCGGCGAAGATAATCCTTCCCAGTCGCCCTCTTCCCAGCTGCGGTGCGGGAACACCAATAGATTATCACCAAGGTGATCCACCTTGGTGAGTAGGTTCGATGGACAATGATCCGGGCCACCGCCTACTCGGTCAGCAGGTCGGATATCGACCAACGTTGGTGGTCGTTGCGTCGAGCCTTAGCGCCGCTTTGGCTGGCCTATCTTCCCTTCGCCTTGAGGGGCTCGGCACTCCCCTCTTCCTCCTTGGGCGGTTGTAGGCGCCTCGGGACCTCAAGGTCCATCGCCTTGGGTCCTCCGGAGGTTCTTGGACCGCACCTCCTTATTGACCGCCCGGCATCTTGGGCAAACTCCGGACGGTGACATCAAATGTCGGACCATTTGGAACACATCCAAATGCCACTCCTGCACCAATTCTCCCGCTTCACGGGCGAGCCCAAAGTCCGGATAGCGCGGGTCACAATGTTGCGCTCCACAAGGTTCCATGGCTCCCAAACTTCGCGGGCTTTTGGGTGCCATCGCCTTCTCCTCCTTGGTTCATGGCGCTTGTGAGGCTAGCGGCACGTTGCGCCTTCTTGGCGCGTTGGCTCCGACCTCAGCGGTGAGCGCGCGAGCGTCGTGTCCACGAGATACCGCGGAGCGGTTGCGGGCGCGAGATCGCGTGTCTCGGTGCCGCGACCTTCTTCCGCGACCACGCCTTGGGAGTAACGGCGGGCGCCTCTTCCACATCATGGCCGTGCGCGCACTGGCCCTGCTGCCGCGTACTCCTCGCGCGTACTGCGGCCTTCGCGCGCGTGCCACGGCCCCTCGCGCGGCGACGTGAATACTGCTATAACGGCCTCACGGCAAGGTTACGGTCGACCCTGCATGCCGTCCTCCACTCGGTCGTCACGTGGCGTCGCCTGGTCAGTCCTTACGCCCAACTTCTAAGTTACTTTCCTGGCGTACTTATCACCTGGTCACAGTGGGTCGGACTTACCCGTTGCCGTCGCACGTTCCTCACTCCGGTCGGTATACTCCAGTGCCGTCCGAGTGCTAACCGTGCTTATTTCCTCCTTTTTCGCCTCATTTTATCCTTCGCTCCACAAAAAAACAAAATCCTACCTAATTTTCTTGAAGTCAGTCCACTGAACATCTGAGATGGGCGCATGGCATCATGGCAATTTAATTAGCTTGGATGTGCAATGGCACAAGAAGTACAGGATGTCATAAAGCTTTTCCTGCGGGTTGGTAGACATGTTGGACCCTTACCTCACCAGGAATTCTCCACGAAAACCTCTAGATATATACCTTATTGTGGCTTTTGTTTTATGTAGGCTTGCAAAAGGACAATCCCCGGAAGATGTGGCAGACATCTACAGAGTAGAAGTTTCTAGTGTTGTTCATGATACGCAACTGGTTACTAGAATTTTGGCTCATCCTCGTGGCCTTTGTGCTAGATTCATCAAGTGGCCATCATTAGAAAGACAGGCTGCAGTCTCTAGAGAATTCAGGGCGATCACTGGATTTCCAAACGCAATGGGGTCGATAGATGGTTGCCTTATAAAATTGTGGCAAAAGCCAGCGAGACAACACACACCTGCAGCTTAGTGGTGCAGACATGACATTTTCAACATTATACTGCAAGGAGTTGTAGATGTAGATGAGTTTTTCATTGATGTGTCTTGCAGGATGCCAGTTGGTCATCATGATTTTGCAATGTTACAAGACAGGAGAATTTGGAAAAATTACTCCACAAGACTATCATGGATGGTCCTTGCATGAAATGATTCTTCAAGATCCTCCAGGTCTCAGACTTCAACGAAGAGGTCCTTCTAGGGTACACTTACCTCCGTATCTGCTAGGAGATAGTGCCTACCTCTTATTCCCCTTCCATGTGAAACCATTCAATCGTGGAAGTGGGCTTGACAAAAGTGTGGAGCAAGAGCTTGAGCAGGGGCCGTATTACAGTGGAGAACGCATTTGCCAAGCTGAAAAACAGTTGGAGAATCCTCAAGAACATGAACATGAAGTTGGATCATTGTAGCCAAACGGTTATTGCATGCTGTGCTCTGACAAACTATTGTCGAACGTGCGGCGATCCACCTCCAGACAACTTGCAAGGAGAAAGATATCCATGGCAGCTCAAAGGTATGGGAATACTTGGCGAAGCAGAGAGAATTTTGAACAGGAGAGCAAAGCAGCAAAGAGAAAACTTGTTCTTATTTTGGAAGCAAGAAGGGAACTTGCAGGCTCTATAGGTCAAGCATACATTGTTTTCTATAGTGCTCAAGTCACTTGAAGACAAAATTGTTGTCATTGCACTTGTGTCCTTGCCTGCATTTCTTCTCGCTTTAGTTCGAACTCCAATCTGATTTTATTTATCTCTTGCATCTGCTCAATCTTTGTAAGTTCCACCTTGGACATGGTCTCTGCAAACGAAGCCAATGCCTTGCCAAACTCTACACCAAAATCAATGTCCATAGAACGTTTCCCCTTCTGTTTTCTAGTTATAACCCTTCACGATGCAATTCTAGATACATCGCAAGCTAGGGCTTGGTGTGCCACTAGAGTTGGTCAGGGTCTTTTCCAGAGTAACTTTGAAACATGTACTAGCACAAAGCGGGACCCTTGTAGTCACTTTGTTCGCACCCCCTCAGAGACCTGTTGCAATGACTTTTGGGTAAGACAATTCCTTCACAGGAGAAATGGCATCCTCATCTACACTCTGGCAACAGTACCTGAACCTGCATTCGCAATGGAAAGAAAAGGTTCATCAGGGCATGCATCGTCTAAATTGATGATAGGGGTGTCTGCTTTCGGGTTACACCCATATGGAACACCTGAAACCTTGGGATTGTCAAACATAACAGCATCAAACAGCTCGAAATATGGCCATGTCGGAGCCCCTTGGCCTGGCTGTGTCTTCTTCTCTTTCTCCTTTTTGTAGACCCTCTTCAGGTTTTCGACTTTCTGTTTACAACCTGTAACTTTGAAAGCACAATACTGGACCTCGTGGGCAATCTCTTCCCAAAGTTTGTGCTTCAAGTTACCTCAATTCAACATAACATACTTGTCGGCATAAGCATCTACCAAGGCGATTGTGCTATCTTGTGTCCAATTTGCGACAAGATGCCAAGGCTGGAGTGGACGTAGATTGTGTGAGGGCTAGCTCCTCCATATCTTCGACTTCCACATGCTCCATAGGCTATAATGAAAGAAGCAAGTGCGCGATGGCAACCCTAGCGAAATGGCAACTCTAGCGCAAGGCAACTCCAATGCGATGGCAACCCCAGCGAAATGGCAACTTCAGCGCAAGGCAACTCCAAAAAGGTAACCCTAGTGAAATGGCAACTCCAGCGCAAGGCCACTCCAATGCGATGGCAACCTCGGCGAAATGGCAACTTCAGTGCAAGGCAACTCCAACGCGATGGCAACCCCAGTGAAATGGCAACTCCAGCGCAAGGCAACTCCAACGCGATGGGCAACTTTAGTGCGATGCCAACTTGCAGGGCCGAGTTCTATTTTTACACCCGGTCCACATTTCCCACCCCTCCCTTAGTGTGGTACGTACTGCGGTACAAAGTTGGATACTAGGAAAGGACGCGGTTTTGCCATTCTTATAGCCATATGTACCATGCTTTCCTTTATTAGTCGATTCCATACAGTGTGAGATTCCGCAGTATGGCTCAATGTGCAATGAGAACAGCCCTCCAGGCTGTTGTGAAATAAGGAAAACATTGGACATTCAATGTCAATAATTCATGAGCTTCTGAATCACTACAGAAACAATTACAATGGGACGACAATTACATTGTCGATGCTAATCTTTTGACCCATCAGCAATGCATTGTGCGATAAAAACATCACCTATATCTACCGAACTGGTCGTTGTTGATGCCTTCACAATTTGAATCTTCTTGACCAATGATCGATAACACTATATGGCGCTCAGAATGAGGCCAACACGCAAACCAAACAAGCTACCCACAAGATTGATGACAAGATGAAAATGGCTAGGCTACTCAATTTTAAAAGTCCAAATAAGATGAAAAGTAAGCCCCCTCCAATCACAAAAATCTCAGCTAACATTGGCACTGGATGCGCATTACTTGTCAAACGTGCAGGAAGCCGAGTTCTTCCTTCGAACAACGAGATGACCACCACCCGTACAGAAAACACCGCCACGCATGCGGCAAGCATTGCCGCATTTGCAGTAAGCATTGTACAATGTACAGTAGAGACGGAGACCCACGGAAACTTGATTAGATCATCCAAACTTTCCGGCCGGTGCAGTAAGAACAACCAAATGATGCCAAGTGAGAGTTTCAAAGCAAATGGGATATCCGCAAATAGGACATCTGCTTGCTGGTCATTGACTTCAACAGGTTTGATTGCTCCATGGCCATTCCCACCTTGTACATCCACTCCATCATCTGAGTGGTCATTCTCACCCAGTGTCTTCACTTCACCCTGTGAGAGAAGCAAACGATGAGCACTGCTAGCTTCATCTTGATGTGACGAGAAACCCATCGCTACCGGCTTTGTCCCGGGCAATGAATTTTCAGCCCTGGATTCGAAATCCACCATTAGAAACCCCTCTACTTCTGAATCACTCATAATGAATTTTTGGCCCACAATCCCCTTGTTTGCCCACCAAGGAGATGCGACACGAGCTAAACGCACAAACGTGTACAAAAGAGATCAAAGGAAAAGGAGACTCAACTATGTCTATGTAAATCCTAGGGTCTACACCAACATATGTAGTCTTCTACATGTGTAATCTCTCGATAAGAAGAGATCAATTTATTAAAACAAATTAAAACAATTATATTAGATATATAATAGTACTGAGTTATTAATTAATCATCTTAAATATATCATTATAATTTGTAGAGTACAGTTTTAACCCTAAACCTGGTCTTTATATATCCGTTTTCCTAATTGGGACCTCTTAACTCCATAAGGACAATGCTACTCAAATCGGTGTCATTTTGCCTTTTTTTTGAACAAAAATTATAAAATACATGGTTGCCTACTATGTGAAATTATCAGCTCTATCTTCCATTATTTTTTTTCCAGAAAACTCTTATTTTAGGCCATGAATTTAAAAGAAACTTCTATAGAAAAGTCCTACCATGGTGGGCTCTAATAATGGGGTCCTTCAACGGTGTCTAAAATCCACATGCGTCACCTTCTGCACCCAAACTTCAAGCCTCACGGCGTTTGTGCCACCCTTTGGCCTTCATGGAAGGCCAGCCAATCATTGCCTCGCTCTCCACGCCCGAAACTCTAATTGCCGGTGCCTTCCCGCTATTTTCCTTAGCTTTGCCATTGGCTAAACTTACTTTGACATATGCGGCCACCTGCCATCTCCTCCATTATTCCACTTCTATACACCAGTATCAACGGCGCTCTAACGCGTCCTAACTCTCCTTCTTTCCCATTTGCGGAAGCTTGGTTACAATCTCTGCTCATTAAAGAAGGTCTCCTAAGAAGTGGAGACAGGCTACACTTTTTAGAGACTGAGGTCGTTTTGGCCAAATTTGACCTCTAAAATGAAAACGAAACGCTCTTTTGAGGGTTTTTCCAGAAAAGAAGCCCAAAAACACACTTTTTGGGGGACCTAACGTTGTCAAAAGCAATTTTTCTAGGTTTCTCATGCCTTGGGACCCTACTTGGAATGATCTAGGATTTTACCTGGTTTGAAAAAATCCCATTTTTCACATTTTTCGAGCAGATTCAAAGCACACTACCAACATTAATGACATAACGCTATTTTATAGATTGGTTGAGGCAAGCTGTAAATGGTGCCGATGCTTTATAAAAAATTATGTTCCAAAGAAACGGAACAGATATGAGTATAAATATCACCGTAATTTCAAAACTACATATCATCATCACTCCTAGGAAAAGTGTAGGTTTACCATGGATATTACTAAGGAATTCAAAACGTAATTTACTACTTATGTAGTACAACGATAGTAGTAAATGGCTATCGATTGAAACGCGGCAAACAGAGCCTATCATTCTCTTGGGAGCGGACTCCTTACTACAACGACACGGGATTGTGCCGCCTACGGCCATCGGTAAAGTCGCTACTGCAGTCTTGAACAAATGGAGTGCGAAGATGCTAAACTGCTTTAGCCTGCCAAGCGGACAAAAGCTAAGCAACAGCATGTCTCCACTCACAGATGTTGAGAAGGCACAAATGCTGAATATTTCTTATAGACAAGGAGTAGGGAAACTTATCTATGCCGCAAACACCACTCGTCCAGAAGTCGCTTGTGCTACAAGCATTCTTTCGCAATGCCTTGAAAACCCTGGACAACAGCATTGGTAAAGTGTTAAGTGTGTATTTCGTTAATTGAAGGGAACACCACACATAGGCATCAAGTACTGCTATAAAAAAGGAAAAGGTCTTGATCTTACGGTTTACACTGATTTAGACTATGCAGGAGATATAGACACTCGAAGATCAATGTCTAGGTATGTAGTTTGTATGGCAGGTGGCCCTATATGTTGGTCTAGCAAGAAGCAGCCAACAGTGGCTCTCTCTAGTACAGAAGCTGAGTATCGAGTTTTAACAGCCGCAGCTACGGAGGTGGTTTGGTGTAAACTGCTTCTCAAAGAGCTTGGCTTGCAGATACCAACCTGTACAGTTATCAGAACTGATAATCAAGGAGCAATGGCATTTGCAAGAAACCCTCTGTTTCACTCTCAAACCAAACACATTGGTGTGGAGTATCACTACATCAGAGAACTAGTGACATTAGGGCAGATAGGATTAGAATACATACCAACTCAAGACAACCCTGCAGATATCTTTACGAAAGCTCTCGGAAAGGAGCTACATGAAAAACATGTTAAAGGTCTGAGTTTAGGTGAGTCATCCACCTTCCTAGCTAACCCACCATAGTCTACTTCTAAGAGGAACTCAATAACTGAAGTCCGATGAGGACTCATAGCTGATTGAACACTCATCTCCTGAACGTGGAGAGATTGAATCAGAAATACTGTCTTCAGTAGGGTTCTCATAGTCTGGTTCATAGGGTGACAAGAAGCTCTCATTGGACCTCGGAGAGTTGTGTGTCATGCGTTCTTGGTAGGATAGCCTCTCCTCAGTCTCCAAGCTTTTCTCTCTCTCAATCCGGTCTTTAGATCCTGTTGGAAGCAGTAGGAGTGAGCAAGTTATCAAAATACATACATAATATTGAAGAAGAAAAGTCAGTAGTGACGAATAAAGTGGAACTTACTGTAAACACTGAACACGCGGCCAAGAAACTGTTGACATATATGGACTCTAACACGAACCATTCTTATGCGCGTGTACCTATACTTGTACCAAATTGGAGAGCAAGGCTGGCTGCAATTGCCGAGACTCACAATTCTCGTTTCCTTGTCAAAGTCCCCGTGGGGGAACTTCCAAGGCACAGGCGGCCCGGAATCAGAGTGTGGCGGGACTTTCGCTGATGGCCAGCCGGGCGCGCACAATCCCGTGTCGTTGTAGTAAGGAGTCCACTCCCAAGAGAATGATGGGCTCCGTTTGCCTCGTTTCAATCATTTCGTCCCTCACGTAGTATCGGTTCAGTCTCAATACACCTATTCATCGTTTTAAACCTAACTACCCACAATGCTCACCGACAGGCCCGGTGCGGCCAAACGTTTAAGGACCCGTTCGCGTCCGTGTCGTTCAAGTTCGTCACTCAACCCTCTAGTCCGTTCCTCTTACCACTCTCACTACTCTCACCATCCTTGGGAAAAGCGCGGGTGGCTACGCGGTCCGGACCTCCTCCGTAGCTCTGCCGGGCCTCTCCGTCCGGGCTCTGCCGCCCGGAGTTCCTCCGGCTCCACACGTTCCGGCCGTCCAGCGGCACCCTGGATGAGCAAGGGTCCCTAGGCGCTATTCCACATACACCACCACACGTTAGGGTCTCACCAAGACCTTGATCTCTCTCCTCCGCTTTCGATGACTCAGGACTCGCGTTAACAAGAAGGCACCCAAGAGCCTGCCAGAAGACGCGGCATCAACACCAAGAGAAAGATACTTTACTCAGGGCAGCCTCAGCCCTCTTATACTACGCCGAAGGTCGGCACCTTTATTACACCTCTATTCCGGATGAGGGCTGGCTCGGTCGCCCTAATCGGCCGCCTATTCTCCTATTCCTCCTATCTCCGCCGTCGGTGGTGGTGCAGGATAGATTCTCTTGCATGGCCCAAGGCAGCAGCACGCATCGGGATCCGCGGGACCCTACCTCCCCGGTGCAGGCTGCGCTACGGGCGGGCGGCGACAGCGGTCACCACTAAGTCCTCCTCCCCCTCCTCTCTTATCTCTCTGGCGGGCCCCTGCACAGCGGGCCCTCCAAGGGATGGATCTGCCGGGGCTGGTGATCGGTGGCTCTCCCCCACTCCCTGAGTCTGGACCTCAGGACCCCGTCTCGACTTCGGAGTCCGGACTTCTAGGTCCGGCCTTCCCTGTCACGACATAGGGTTAGGGTAACCATGGTTAAGAGGTATAGTTAGGTTAAAAGGTATAGTTAGGGTTAGGGTAACCATGAGTGTAAAGGCTACTTAAGCCACAATCAGTCGTAATGAAGGCAGAGCTAGTTGTGTGCTTCCACATTGCTCGATCGCTGACCAAGTTCATGGTACAACCTGTATCGAGCGGTCGGATTGTTGGTGGGGATGGCGGCGATTTGAATCGGTTGCATCGCAACTATCGAGCTACGCGATTCGATCGACATGAGGAGGTGGTAGCACGATTTCAAGCGAGCGACCGGTTCCGACGGCCGAGGGTGAGATACGTGGCCGCCCTTGGGGTACACTTTGTACAGGCGAAGGGCAGCATGTGGGTATTTTACTAGGCGGAGTTGTGTAGAGAGGCTTTATCGGTACCTGGAAGGACCTGCTTGATTTGGAGCGAGCGAGCAAGGGCTGGATTTGCCTCACGGCGAGATCGAGGGAGAGCTCTGCCAGCGAAGGTTTTGCGAGGTACTGGGGCCACAATGTGGATTTCGAGGGGAGACTACCGCCACCATCTTGCCGGAATAACTGCCAATCCCCCACACCGTCATAGGCGGTCGAGGGCGTGACCCAGGGCCCTTGTGCTCTATACCGCCCAACGGCAGCAAGGGTGGACACGCCACGACAGGCGACGGAGGATCTAACGACCGGCTCACCGAGGAGGCAACGGGCGAATAAGAGGCGATCAACTCGCGGGGCTTGAGGTCATGCCAAGGGCACTACAGATCATGTACTAACCTTGGTGTAAGCTGGACATGAAATCCCGGGCCGCAGCGAGGGCTCTGTGGTGTCTGGCAAGGTGATTCCCAGGCCAGTCCGCGGCCTTGTGGTACTTGCACCAAGATTGCTGTGCAAAGACTGTTCTTGTGTGTAAATTGAGTCGAAATCCCGGGCTGAAGCGACAGCCCTGTGGCTCACAGGGAGGCTGTTCCCAGGCCAGCCGCGGCCTTGTGGTGCCTCCGTCGAGGGTTTTGCTCGATGAGTCGCAAAGTGTGAAGCTTCTCGACGATCCCGGCGAAGATGATCCTTCCGATGCCCCTCCTTCCTCTCTGCAGGCATGCGGAACCCCAGAATTGTCACCAAGGTGATCTACCTTGGTGAGCATGTTCCGATGGACAATGATCCTAGCCATTGCTCTCACCCTCACATCGGCAAACTGACATCAACCGTTGGGTTGGGTTGCAGCCCCTGCTTTATGACGCGGCCTTTGCCGCCTCATTTTTCCTGCGGCCTTGGGGGTTCCAACCACGCCCCCAATTTCCTCCGGACGGGCCAGTCACCCCTCGGGACCTCCACGGTCCACCTCCTAGGGTCCTCTCAAGGCTCTTAGATCGAACCTCCTGGCTGGCGCCAACATCTTCCGGCGTACTCCCGGACGGGCGGCTGTTGTCGAAGGTCATGACACGGAAAACGTCCAGGTGCCACTCCTTGACCAGCTCCCCCGCCTCCTCCAGCCACGGCCCGAAGTCCGGGTAGCGCTTGGTGACGATGTTGCGCTCCACCAAGCACCATGGCTCACAAACCTCCGCCGCCTTCTTGGGTCCCATCCTCCCGCTCCCTCTGTCCCGCTGCTGAGGCGTGAAGCTCCACAATCTTTCGCTCCTTAGTCGCGGTGTCAGTTGCTTCACTCGCCAATTCGAATGCGCGAAGGATCTTTGGAGCAATAAAAAGACAACGCCAGAGCCGGGTGTAGCGCGAGAATGCGAAACTTCGCCGAAGTTGTTTGGAAGAATGACCTCCGCCTCACTTCTCTCCGCGGAAGTAACCGGCGGGGCGGCTCTTTCTTGTCCGTGGCGCCGAGCTGCATGGCCCGCTTACTTCCGCCCACTCGGCCTTACTGCCGCGCGCTGAGCGTGAATACCTGCATGCGGCCAGCAGCATGCTACTACGGCTGCTGCGCATGCCGTCTTCCATTCGAGGCCATCCACGTGGTGCGCCTGTCTAACTCACGCCCCAACTTCTAAATTACCTTACTAGGCGCTTATCCCATTCGACCGGAGGGTCCGGACTTATCCGATACTCGGTCGTGGTCCGGGGTCCCGGAGTGCGGGGTCCGTTACCGAGTCAGTGCACTCGGATTGTGCTCGGTGCCGTCGTCTTATTCCTCCTTTTCCGTCTCATTTTACACTCCATTCCTACGAAAAAAAAAAAACAAACCCCGCTTATTTCCCAACCCAAGGGGAGTCCGTTGTCCACACAGAGTCAGAATAAGCATATTCACCATCCTCAAATCTGCGCTTGGCACAAGCAGCTTTGGAAAACTGTTTCACTTTCCTTGGCAGGTTTGGAGGGTACACCCATGCCTAGTCTCTCACCAAATGGCCGACTAGCAACAACAGCAGCCCTTCTCTGAGCCAACACAGCCTTCGTGACACCTAGTGGGCGCCTGGGCGTGAGACATACCCTCCGCGTCGATCACATGAGGAGGCAATCTCTCCTTTCTCCTGGCGAGGCAGTCCTAGTAGAGTGAACCTCCTAGGTCATCTCACGCATATTAACGTGGGAGCAAGGATCTCACAGTCGGAAGAAGAAGACATTGTAAGAAGCGCAATCTTTCTCTCGATACGCTCAATGGCAATAAGATGAGAGCGAAAAAGAGGATTATAAAGGGGATGTACCTCATAACTGGTGGCTTCATACTGGCGCAATGCATGTTTCCCGTTTGGCCACTATCGGGCGTAAACCGCACACGAAGTCGAACAATTGTGAGATAGCCTCAGCTGAACTCGAGCACACAAGCAGCTCGCGTTTCAGAGACAGTCCTTCTCATAACCAACAAGTGGGAGTGATGAAATAGGGTGTTGGAGTTATGATAAGGGTTTAGGGTTTATTAATATCCCACACATATAGTATGAATAGGCACTTCAATATATTTTCTTTCAACCTGTTCATTAGGGATATACTCCTTATAAATTGTCATTAACACACTTATAGGAATTTGAGGGGTTAACACATATAGGAATTTGAGTGGCCAACACACACATAGGAATTTGAGTGGCCACAAAAAGCTATACAGTCTGGTTTTAGCAAACCAAAATTCGTTTTGGCCGCATGGTACACATCATGTCCCGGAGGGTGCCGTCGCTCAGCCACGGGGCGTAACTACCAGCGCTCAACCACATGTAAGTACATATCCGATTTAAGTTTTGATTGTAGAGCCCCGAAGGGCTTAGGTCAAAAAGTAGAGTATGCCGCTTTATGTATCCCGCACGCGGTATTCTTTAGTAAAAGGCGAAAGAATAGTTTGCTCTGTGCTGAACACACGGCTCGTACATACCTCTTCTCGGATGTAACTTGGTTGTACAATGTAATTCAATAGAAGAAGATCCTCGATCAAGAACAGTAACTTATAATGCTAGTACAATCCTCAAGTCATACAGGTCGACCCGTATACTATAGTATATACTAGCATCATGCCTGACTCTGGGTTATGGTCCCCAGTTTCTGGTAATGAATCCACCGTGATAATGAATCCATCGATTGTTGAAGGTTGTGTCTCCTTTAAACTCCGTCTTGGTGAGAGTTTTCATTTCATCTGGATATTTGCTCTCAACGTTGCTTCCGCTTTTTGCACAACATTTGCTCGCTGACAATGCTGCGTGCTCTTCCACCGTGGGATCCAAATCAGGTGCTCTACCATTGTACCAGTAATCACTTGATGCAAAGAGCCCAACTTCACAGTTAAAATGCACTTGATGCTTAGAGTACGGCCCTGAATACTAGAGCCCGTAAAGTGACGTCATCAAGGAGAACGAACTTCCCTCGGTTTAGGTTTCAGACGGGACATTCGCTCTTTCCGTGCACAAGAATGCTCCATCCTCATGACGCACCCTTATCCTAATGCCCAATCGCAAGTTTGCGCTTCCTCACCGTGCGGTCCCATTTAGGATATTTTACGAGCATCTTCACTCGAATACGCAAATTGAGAAAGAGATTCATTGAGAAAACTTTATCATGGACCCATCATAGCTTCATGGACATCCTCATAAAAATTCATCATCACCCAAGGTTTGGATATGCTAATCCTAATCTCCAAACTGGAAAATGGGCCATTCGAAAAGAGGCCACCCATTGGCTTGTAAACTCGCTAAGGTTCAATGCATCTTAAAGGAATCTTGCCTTCATGTTCATCATTGGGCATGAAGACGGTATCTATCTATTATGTTGGAAAAATCCACATGTTGCCCATAGTGCCTGGCACATATGTTGAAAGATCCGAGGTGGAGAATCGTTATGGAAAAATCTCAAAGATATGAGATGAAGAATTGCTATGAAAAAAATCTCAAAGAGGTGAAGAATTGCTGGGAAAAAAATCTCAGAGCTCGGAACCCACCCAAAACCACTGAAAATGAGTAGGTTCATCCTCTAGAAGTTAACTATCTCATATTTTAAGGGCATTCACCAGCTCCAAACAAACCACTCAAAACGAGTATGTTAATCCTCTAAGGTTAACTATCCCATATTTTAAGGGCATTCACCGACTCGAAACGGAGGTACTAGGAGAATGATATTATAGTGAGAATAACCACCACACGTGATGGCATAATCGGGTGAAAGCGCCGGCAATAACCCGTAACTAGACTAAATAGGAGTAACTTAAGATGCCAATTTAAAAAAAAAATTGTGCCGCCAAATGCTCAAAGGAGGGCGGGGGAGGGAGAGGCCCAATACACAATTAGGAATTTGAGTGGCCACAAAAAGCGATACAGTCTAATTTAACCAAACCCGGATTCGTTTTGGCCGTATCGTAAGAAAACGTTTTGGCAGCAAGGTACAGTACCGTACCCCAAGGGGTGATTCGGCGTTAATTAATTAAAATTAGTAAAAGTTAAAAATCCAGAAAATATTATACTTAAAATGTTGAATAGGTAAAAATTTATGAGTTTATGATGCCGAAAATAAGGAAATTAGGGTTTGTGTGGAAAATTAGGGCCTATTTAGGGGAGGTCTATATATATCCATTAGTTTTATATATATACCTATGTATTTTAATAAATGTTGAAATTTGATAAAATTATTTTTTGTAAATATTGAAATTTTAAAAAATATAAATATTTATGTTGAACCTTATTTTTTTCAAAAAAATAATTATTTCAACATTATCCTGTTGAAACACCTCTCGGGGTACGGTACTCATTTTGGACGCATGGGAGGATCACGTAACATAGGATGCCGTGGCTCAGCCATGGGGCGCAACGAACGACATCGCAACAGTCTATCAGCTGTGGCACAGATCCGATTTAAGTTTTGATTGTAGAGCTCCGAAGGGCTCAGCCCAAAAAGTGGAGTATGCCGCTTTTTGTGTCCCGCGCACGGTATTCTTTAGTAAAAGGCGAAAGAATAGTTCGCTTTGTGCTGAACACACGGCTCATACCCTACCATTCCCGGATGCTAGTCTAAGTAGGACCACAGTTGCTACGCAGGTCTTCTGCGTGATATGGGGTATACCCGACAAGCCAATCAAGACTTCGTTGCCCGATTGTTGTCGACGTTATTATTATCCCTTTTATCGTGAGATGCCTTATTATCCCTTTTATCGTGAGATGCCTTATTATCCCTTTTATCGTGAGATGCCGTATTATCCCTTTTATCGTGAGATGCCTGCGGAGGCGGATAAGGAGATGCGCTCGCTGAAGGGCTGTTCACGTTTCGGTCAGAAATAGCACCGGTATTGCGTAATTGAAAACCGAGCTTGCCAATCCTTTTTATGTTCATTCTTCTGATGACAAGAAATAGCGGGCCGTACCGCAATAGAGAACAGGCGAGCTGATGCGGCCAGATGATGCTAGAAATGGGAACATGCGTCTTGTTCTACTATCGCGCATGGGGGGTTTAGGGCGGTCTAATCTCCTCCAGCTGCGATCCTAAACTCTTCAGCAAGTCAGTCAGTTGCTTATGCCGAGGACTCTGGCAGTCTCCTACCACAAAAATGTGTACTTGGTGGTCATGCTCGATCCAACTCAACCCGGGGTTCTTCCATGCGCCTTGTTTTCGTCTCAGGCTGTGCACCTCCCATGCATGATCCAACAAACCAGCACCAGCATAAATGTGTGCCATCAACACATATGCAGCAGAATGCTTCGGCTGAAGATGCACCGCATGAGTGAAGGCATGTTCTCCCAGGGGCACATTGCCATGTTTTCGACAGGCACTCAGCAAGCACAACCACATGGACAGTGCAGGCTCCATGGGCATGGTTGACAGCAGGTGTTGTATACTTTTGAAGGATCCAGCACGACCGAATAGGTCCACCATGCAGACGTAATGCTCCACCTCTGGAGTTATGCCATGTTCAGTCCTCATGGATTCAAAGTACTCAACCCCTTTCTCCACCAAGCCAGCATGACTGCATGCAGAGAGGAGTGAAAGAAACGTCACCCCATTTGGCTCGAAGCCTGCGACATGCATTTCATCATAACATTGCAGAGCTTCTTGGCCCAGCCCATGCTGAGAGTATCCGGAAATCATGGCATTCCATGTCACCACATCCTTTGCAGGTAATTTGCGGAAGACTTTGCGAGCATCTTCTAGACTTCCACACTTTGCATACATGTCCACCAGGACAGGAAAGAGCTCGGTTTCGAATCCGCGGTCCTGAACCTGGGAATGAAGGTGCTTCCCCTGCTGTAAAGCCCCAACACTGGCACATGCTTTCAAAAGACAAGCAAACATAGTGTGGTCCATGGGAGGTAAGCCCTCCTCTTGCATCTTTGAATACAGAGAAATGGCTTCCTGACTGAGCCCTTGCTCAGCATATCCGACAATCATCGCAGTCCATGTCACCACATCTCTTGCAGGCAGTCTGTCAAAAACCATGCGTGCATCCTCTAAACTCCCACATTTGGCGTACATGTCAACCAGGCAGTTGCCGATGACAGTATCGAGTTCAAGCCCTTTGCCCTGGATCTGGGAGTGAATTTGTCTCCCCTGATGCAAATCTCCAACAGTGGCACAAGCTTTCAAGAGGCAGGAAAGCAAAACATCATCAGCACTTACGATGCCCTCCTGTTGCATACTTGCATAGAGAGAGAGCGACTCTTCACCGCATCCATGCTGAGCATAACCATCAATGATCGCAGTCCATGCCACCACATCTTTTGTGGTCAATTTGTTAAATACTCGGCGGGCATCCTCTAAGCTCTGGCACTTCGCGTACATGTCCACTAGGCTGCTACCAAGAACCAAATCATCTTCTAAACCTTGGTCCTGGATTTCAGAATGAAGTCGCTTCCCGTAATGTAGAGATCCAAGAATTACACAAGATTTGAGCAGACACACGAATGTAACAACATCAGCTAGAATGATGCCTTCTTGTTCCATACATGCATAAAGAGACAGACAGTCCTCTCCAAGCCCATGGTGAGCATATCCAGCGAGCATTGCATTCCATGTAACCACATCTTTTGTTGATAAGCTGTCAAACACTGAGCGTGCTTTGTCTAGGCTGCCACATTTTGCATACATGTCCACCAAGCAGTTGCCAATAACAACATCATCTTCCAAACCTCTTTTTTGTATGTGCGAATGGATCTCTTCGCCCTCACGTAGAGCTCCAATGCTGGCACATGCTTTCAAAAGGCACACAAATGTAACATGATTGGCTGGAATAATGCCATCCTTCTGCATCATCACGTAAAGGGTAAGAGATTCTTGAGGGAGCCCATGCTCTGAATATGCGGAAATCATGGCAGTCCAGGACACAACATCTTTCGTTTGCAACCCATCAAACACATAACGAGCATCCCCTAAGCTCCCACAGTTCGAATACATGTTCACCAAGCTGTTGCAAATAACTGCATCGGTTTCCAATCCTTGGTTCTGTATCTGGGAATGGAGTTGCATCCCTTGACATAAATCTCGAATGCTCGCACAGGATTTTAAAAGGGAGGCAAACAGAACGTTATCAGGTGGGGTTGTGCATTCCGATCGCATCAGCGCATATAGGGCAAGGGCTTCTCGACCAAGACCATGCTCAGCATATCCCGCAATCATTGCAGTCCATGTCACAACGTCTTTGGTAGCAAGCGTGTCAAAGACTCTGCGAGCGTCATTCAAGCTTCCACATTTGGCATACATGTCCACCAAGCTGTTGCCAAGAAGCACATCAATATGCAGTCCCTGTTCTTGAATCTGACAATGAAGCTGCCTCCCCTCGTGTAAAGCTTTAGAAGTACTGCACGATTTCAGCAGGCAACAAAATGTGACAGGATCAGGAGTCATGCCCTCTTGTTGCATCCTTGCATAAAGATCAAGGGCTTCCGAGCTAAGCCCGTGCTGAGTGTACCCCGTGATCATTGTCGTCCAAGTCACCACATTTTTGATGGGCAATGCCTCAAACACCCTACGAGCATTTCTCAAGCTGTCAGATTTCACATACATGTCCACCAGGCAATTTGCGATAGCCAGATCTGCCATCGAGTCCCTTTCCAGCAAGAGGGCATGGAGCTTGCTGCCCTGATGTAACGCTCCAATGCTGGCACATGCTTTCAAAATGCACAGAAATGTAACATTATCAGATGCAGTGGTGTGCTCCAGACACATATGAGAATGAAGAGAGAGACAGGCCTCAACTTGCCCATGCTGGACATAGCCTGAAATCATCGTATTCCACGAAACCACATCTTTTGTGGTCAAACAGTCGAAAACCCTGCGAGCATCGTCCAAGCTGCCACATTTCGCATACATATCAACTATGCCGTTGCCAACAAACACATTGTTTTCAACTGCACTTTGGAGAACATCAGCATGCACCTGCTTGCCCCATGTTAAGTCTGCCTCGGTTGCACATGCTTTGAGGACGGCCACAAAGACATAGTCGTTGCGCTCCGTACCTGACTGCCGCATTTTTGCATACAGTTGTATAGCCTGCGTACCCTGTCCAAGTTCAACATGCGCTGAGATAATGGAAAACCACATATAAGAATTTGGTGCACCATGGTGGGCAAACACTTCCGTTGCTTCCTGCAATTTCTTGTGGGCCGCATACATCCGGATGATGTTGTTGGCCAAAAAGGTGTTGGACTGGTATCCACTTCTAACACTGACAGCATGAACACGACTGCCATGAACCAGAAACTTGTCTGCCATGCACTTTCTGACCGCATCATAGAAAAGACGCAAGGAAACATAAGACCCTCGGTCCACCAGGATCTCCAAAGCCTTGACAGCTTCAACAACCTCTCCATCCTGAAATGCTGTTCCCACATCAACATCTGCTTCACACTGTGCCACCCTGCATTTTTGAGGGGCTGTCAAAACAAGGTGGGTACCCCAGGACTCTAAACTGGGTGCCCCAGAAAAAACACAGTGGCAAAAGCAGCTCAGTGGCGGAAATGGACCTTCCAGCACTCTTCAACGCCGGCTCAGAACGCTCAGTGGCAGAAGTCAGAGTCTCTCCTGGTCCATGCTTCCCGTGAACCCATGCACACTGTGTACAGGGTCTGAAATCGGCGTGCACCTTTGAAACAAGATGAAATGGTGCAACCATCAGCAAACAGCAGTTGAGGACCGAAGGAACCTTTCATTCTCTGTCCATGCATCGGGTACAACCACAAACAAGAGGCACCCACCTCATTCAAGCTGTTGTTCCACCAGTGTGCACGCTGCTCCGAAATGCTAATTGCAGATGTGCAATGCTCCGCTGTG
Organism: Anthoceros angustus; assembly: GCA_010909165.1. NCBI lineage: Eukaryota > Viridiplantae > Streptophyta > Anthocerotopsida > Anthocerotales > Anthocerotaceae > Anthoceros > Anthoceros angustus. The sequence continues at coordinate 183,958 of MU008191.1, forward strand.
CCGAGCAACAAGGACAGATGTCTGTTGACGTTGGGTTTGCTTTGAATAAGGAGAGAAACAAGCATTTGGCTCTTCATCTGTGTGGCACCTTCCCCATCTCATTCTGACACGAAGAGCACATGTTCTATCGTTTAGGCAGGGTGTCAGTGGACTCTCCTTGTGGGTCACGCCTGACGGCGCTCAAGTGCAACTGGCGTATCTGTGGCGTGTATGTGCACGGAAAGAGGGAAGGTGGCAGCGAAAGCTTTGTTTCTCAGCGAATTCTCAGCAGTTTGGCCGACTGGAGCAGGCACAGTAATGAGGGAACAACTTGCGGTCGACCCTTTTTCCGGTTCGGGTTGTTGAGGGAACAACTTGAGGAATCTTCGAAGATTCCTGTACTGCCCAGGTGATGCTTCATTGCCCTCGCCTTCCTGAGGCCACCCCTGAAAATCTGTGGGCTACATGGACGCCAAACTCAGTACTTGGTGATGGAAGTAGAATTGGGCAAGAGTTCTCGTAACTGCAGCTTGCCAGACCGACCGGATCCTCGACGATGATGCTTCAGTTGCAGTCCCTCTTATCAACAAAGCCACTCTCATCAATTGAAGGAAGCGGACCTACTCCCTCGGGACACGTTGAAGGAGAATACTGGTCCGGGAAAAACGATTATTGATGCCTCCAACGGACGATGCAGGCTCCTCGCATGCCACATGCCAGCACATGAAAATCGTCCAGACAAGGCAGAGAGTCCTATGGGATGCATATTCAGCGCTGCCCGAAAATCCGTTTCGCCGACATCCTGCTTGTTGATGAGGTGAAAACAACCCATACTGGACACAGCCAGCAATCTTGAGACAGGGGAAGGCATATCTCAAAGTTTCCATTTTCCCTATGTGAATTCACGAAAGAGAGAAAATTGCCATTTCAGAAGGCGACCTGTCCTGCTGTACTTGCACATGGACCCCAAACATGACGTTCCAGCAGTAGTTGCATCAAAAGGTCACTCAGCTGTAGATGGACTTGGTGTGATCTCTTAGCTCACTGTGAGCTGACGATCAGTTGAATGCATTAGCTATCGCCAGAACGAGGTTCGATGCCAGGCTCAACATTGCGATAGTTGTGAGAGTTATCCTCAACGTCAGGTACCTAAAGAAGAAACATTACATCAACAAGATCTGCGTGGAGGTTACAGATTTTGCTTGTTGAGCGCACTTACCATGAAGGAACCAGCTTCATTCTTGCGAACGCGATATCAACTCCAATAACCTGAGTGCGGGAAGGCGGTCATGGCAGGATCCACGAGCACAGCAGCAGAAGGAGTGGAAGGAAAAAGGACTTACTAGACCAAATGAGGATATGAGAAGTGCAAACTGTGGAATAGTCGGAAGAAGCAAAGCAAGCCATCCAAGCAGTGATGGCACCACCCCCCACAAGTACCTGCTCAGGAAGCAATTACGAGGCGATTCTCAAAACCCAAGTGACAAGAACAGGAGACCAAACTCGACATCTATCTGTCTTGGATTAGCCTCGGTGAAGGAGACATACCGTAGAGAGTTGGCAGTCATGTTGAAAACCTTATGATCAGATGACACTGTACATGCCACAACAAGGTGAAAGACTCAGAAGTCCTGTGCATACCAAGGTCCTATGTGCCAGCATGAAAGTTCTTTGGAATGATCTGACTAACCTCCGTAGCCAGCCATGGCAAGCCCCCAATGAGGTCCACCAAGAAACGTGAGAATAATTGCGCCATATGCAGCTTGGGCTCCAGCATGCATCCCGTAGAACAATGCCTGCCTTCACTGCCACTAGTCAGCCTCTCTGGTTTCCATCTCAGCCACAGCGTAAGCTGTCTACAAATGCCCGAAATGAGCACACATCAGGGAATTTTGCCAGATATCACACCGTTGGAAGGAAAGCATCTATTGGTGGTGCCAACGCGATAAAGGGTATCAGACCGGCTAGACCGAGACCAAGGGCAGGTAAAGGGATGTTCGGGATCTCAGACAAGCTCCAAAGCTGACCTTCGCCGTCATCATCCTCAAACGGATCCTGCACCTCAGGCCTGCCCTGCACAAGATGCCAGGTTGTTTCAAGTACTCCATGACAAGATGCAATCACAAAACAGGGTCCGTCAATCTCAACTAGTTACCTCTGAAGGCGCAGACACTGTACTGTACAACCTTCTGCTCATGAAAGAACTGCCATGCTGCTCTCTGGACAGCCAGGTGAAAATCTGCTAAAGCCACAAGTTCTGGTCACTGCATGCACAGCAAAGAGGAGCAACGAGATGGCAGGTTCGCATATTCCGCACCGCATTCTGTCGCAACTTCGTTGTAGAAATAGTGGACAGTCCATCCCAGCCAGCGGAATTGGAGCACGCCGAGTGATGACATCGTGCTGAGAACCGTCGATCGAGCTGCATGCAAACGGAGCTCCCTTGCAGGCATACTCGCAAATAATCAGCTGATTTGGTGGGAGACAAACTGGCAGAGGCAGAATTGGTGGGACAGGCAGGCGTGAAAGTGCTTCTGGACGGGGCAAGGGCAGCCTGAACGCCAGCTTCAAACGCGATCGGTAGAGATGACACAGCACACAGATGCGACTTGTACAAGTGACCTACAAGAGGAAGAAGGCGCGAGATGTGTCCAACACCTGCCATTGCGGCCAAAAGAACCACAGGATTTCCCAGCGATTCTGCCAATGCGGGCGCTACACAAACCACAAACTCAACCAAGACTCGCGTTGATCTCCACTCAATTCAGCGACGGGGAAAGAAAAGACTGTACAGCGAACGAGAGCAGAAATTGCCTGTGCAGGCGCGGTCTCTGAGGAAGAGCGGCTTCGTGCTTTGTGAGGTAGATAGGTTAGAACTTCACAAGCCTGACCTCGGGTTGGGACGGGTTTTCCACACATCCACGGATTGTCAAGCCTGATATCTTCGTGTTGATGGCGAGCGAGAGCGTGCCGGCGGAAGCTGTGCAGAATGTGCTGCGGGCGTCATCGCTGGCGGGGCTCGAGGGCCGGCAATCCGTGTCCGGGTTCGAGTTCAACAATGGGCTGGACTACGGGGGCTTGCTGCAGGCCATGCAGCACACAGGTTTCCAGGCGTCGCAGCTGGGGAGGGCGGTGGAGGAGGTGAACCGGATGCTGGACTGGAGGCTGAGCGACGAGCCCGTGGAGGAGGGGAGCAGCGAGGCGGAGCAGGATGCGGGCTTCAGGGCTTCGGTGCGGTGCAAGCTCTTTCTGGGGTGCACATCCAACCTGGTGTCGTCGGGGGTGCGGGAGAGCATCCGGTACCTGGTGGAGCATAGGATGGTGGACGTGCTGGTCACCACGGCCGGGGGAATCGAGGAGGACATCATCAAATGCCTGGCTCCCACCTACATGGGGGACTTCACCCTGCCCGGGGCCCAGCTGCGGGCTCAGGGGCTGAACCGGATTGGGAACCTGCTGGTGCCCAACGACAACTACTGCAAGTTCGAGGACTGGGTGATGCCGGTGCTGGACAGGCTGCTGGCCGAGCAGAGGGAGCAGGGGGTGCTGTGGACGCCGTCCACAGTGATTGCCAGGCTGGGCAGGGAGATCGACAACCCTAGCTCCATTTTGTACTGGGCTCAGAGGAACGGTGTCCCGGTGTTCTGCCCTGCGCTCACCGATGGCTCTCTTGGGGACATGATCTACTTCCACTCCTACCGGAACCCGGGCCTGGTGATCGATATTGTGCAGGACATTGCGCGGATGAACGGGGAGGCTGTGCACGCTGCCCCGCGCAAGACCGGCATCATCGTGCTCGGAGGCGGCCTGCCCAAGCACCATATCTGCAACGCGAACCTGATGAGGAACGGTGCGGATTTTTCCGTCTTCATCAACACCGCGCAGGAGTATGATGGGAGCGATTCCGGAGCTTCTCCGGACGAAGCCGTGTCTTGGGGGAAAATTCGGGGCTCCGCCAAGCCGATTAAGGTGCATTGTGACGCCACCATCGCCTTCCCTTTGCTGGTTGCCCAGACCTTCGTCCCAAGAGTTCTCCGGGAGCAGGCACGGCGGCAGGAAGCCCCTAAACCCTCAGCTTTCATTTTAGGGTCTCAAGAGGATTGCATGCGCATACAAATATGCTGAGCATGGTGAGAATTCGATGAGAAACACAGCTTTCGCTGCCACCTTCCCTCATTCCATGCACATAGACGCTGCAGATATGCCAGCCGCACCTGAGCCCCGTAAGACGTGACCCACAAGGAGAGTCCACTGACACCATGCCCAAACGGTAGAACATGTGCTCTTCGTGTCAGATTGAGATGGGGACGGTTCCACACACATTAAGAGCCAAATGATTGTTTCTCTCCTTATTCAAAGCAAGCCCAATGCCAACAGACATCTGTTCTTGTCGCTCGGCACCGCGGAGCTTTGCACATCGACAATTAGCATTCCGGAGCAGCGTGCACCCTGGAGGAACAACAGCTTGAATGAGGTGGGTGCCTCATGTTTGTTGTACCCGATGCTTTGACAGAGAAAGAAAGGTTCCTCCGGTCCTGAACTGCTGTTTGCTGATGGTCGCACCATTTCATATTGTTTCAAAGGTGCACGCCGATTTCAGACCCTGTACACACCATGCATGGGTTCACGGGAAGCATGGACCAGGAGAGACTCTGACTTCTGCCACTGATCGTTATGAGCCGGCGTCGAAGAATGGTGGAAGGTCCATTTCCGCCACTGAGCTGCTTTTGCCACTGTGTTTTTTCTGGGGCACGCAGGTTAGAGTCCTGGGATACCCACTTTGTTTGGACAGCCTCTCACAAATGCAGGGTGGCACAGTGTGAAGCAGATGTTGATGTGGGAACAGCATTTGAGGATGCAGAGGTCGTTGAAGCTGTCACGCCTTTGGAGATCCTGGTGGACCAAGGGTCTTATGTTTCCCTGCATCTTTTCTATGATGCAGTCAGAAAGTGCATGGCAGACAAGTTTCTGGTTCATGGCAGTCATGTTCATGCTGTCAGTGGTAGAAGTGGATACCAGTCCAACACCTTTTTGGCCAACAACATCATCCGGATGTATGCGGCCCACAAGAAATTGCAGGAAGCAAAGACGTGTTTGCTCACCATGGTGCACCAAATTTTTATATGTGGTTTTCCATTATCTCAGCTCATGTTGAACTTGGACAGGGTGCGCAGGCTATACAACTGTGTGCAAAAATGCCGCTATCAGCTATTGAGCCCACCGGCGGTTGAGAACAATGTGTTTGTTGGCAACGGCATAGTGGATATGTCTGCAAAATGTGGCAGCTTGGACGATGCTCGCAGGGTTTTCGACTGTTTGACGACAAAAGATGTGGTCTCATGGAATACGATGATTTCAGGCCATGTCCAGCATGGGCAAGTTGAGGCCTGTCTCTCTCTTGATGCTCATATGTGTCTGGAGCACACCACTGCATCTGATAATGTTACATTTCTGTGCATTTTGAAAGCATGTGCCAGCATTGGAGCGTTACATCAGGGCAGCAAGCTCAATGCCCTCACGCTGGAAGGGGACTCGATGGCAGATCTTGCTATCGCAAATTGCCTGGTGGACATGTATGCCAAATGCGGAAGCTTGAATGACGCTCGCAGAGTCTTTGACACGCTTGCTTCCAAAGAAGTTGTGACATGGACTTCAATGATTGCGGGATATGCTGAGCATGGTTTTGGTCGAGAAACCCTTGCAACATATGCGCAGATGCAATCGAAATGCACTACCCCATCTGAAAGCGTTATGCTTGCCTCCCTTTTAAAATCCTGTGCGGGCATTGAGTGTATCCCGTGATCATTTCTTGAGGGTAAGAGATTCTTGTCACCGGTGATGCAGAAGGACGGAATTATTCCAGCCAATCATGTTACATTTGTGTGCCTTTTGAAAGCATGTGTCAGCATTGGAGCTCTACGTGAGGGCGAAGATCCATTCGCAGATACAAAACAGAGGTTTGGAAGATGATGTTATTGGCAACTGCTTGGTGGACATGTATGCAAAATGTGGCAGCCTAGACAAAGCACGCTCAGTGTTTGACAGCTTACCAACAAAAGATGTGGTTACATGGAATGCATGTCCACCAGGACAGGAAAGAGCTCGGTTTCGAATCCCCAGTCTTGAACCTGGGAATGAAGGTGCTTTCCCTGCTGTAAAGCCCCAAAACTTTTTCTCAGCATATCCGACAATCATCGCAGTCCATGTCACCACATCTCTTACCGGCAGTCTGTCAAAAACCATGCGTGCATCCTCTAAACTCCCACATTTGGCGTACATGTCAACCAGGCAGTTGCGGATGACAATATCGAGTTCAAGCCCTTTGCACTGGATCTGGGAGTGAATTTGTCTCCCCTGATGCAAATCTCCAACACTGACACATGCTTGCAAGAGGCAGGTAAGCAAAAGAACATCAGCACTTACGATGCCCCGCTGTTGCATACTTGCGTAGAGAAGAGAGAGAGGCTCTTCACCACATCCATGCTGAGCTTAACCATCAATGATCGCAGTCCATGCCACCACGTCTTTTGTGGTCAAATTGTTAAAGTTCTGGCACTTCTTGTACATGTCCCCTTGGAGAACATGCCTTCAATCATGTGGTGCATCTTCAGCCGAAGCACTCCGCTGCATATGTGTTGATGGCACACATTTATGCTGGTGCTGATTTGTTGGATCATGCATGGGAGGTGCACAGGCGCATGGAAGACCCCGGGTTGAGTTGGATCGAGCGTCACCACCAAGTACACATTTTTGTGGTAGGAGACTGCCAGAGTCCTCGGCATAAGCAACTGACTGACTTGCTGAAGAGTTTAGGATCGCAGCTGGAGGAGATAAGACCGCTCTAAACCCCCCATGCGCGATAGTAGAACAAGAACGCCTGTTCCCATTTCCAGCATCATCTGGCCGCATCAGCTCGCCTGTTCTCTATTGCGGTACGGCCCGCTATTTCTTGTCATCAAAAGAATGAACATAGAAAGGATTGGCAGGCTTGGTTTTCAATTACGCAATACCGGTGCTATTTCTGACCGAAACGTGAACAGCCCTTCAGCGAGCGCATCTCCGTATCCGCCTCCACAGGCATCTCACGATAAAAGGGATAATACGGCATCTCACGATAAAAGGGATAATAAGGCATCTCACGATAAAAGGGATAATAATAACGTCGACAACAATCGGGCAACGAAGTCTTGATTGGCTTGTCGGGTATACCCCATATCACGCAGAAGACCTGCGTAGCAACTGTGGTCCTACTTAGACTAGCATCCGGGCATGGAAGTGTATGAGCCGTGTGTTCAGCACAAAGCGAACTATTCTTTCGCCTTTTACTAAAGAATACCGTGCGCGGGACACAAAAAGCGGCATACTCCACTTTTTGGGCTGAGCCCTTCGGGGCTCTACAATTAAAACTTAAATCGGATCATAGCCATGGCTGACAGGTTACCGTGATTCCGCCATGTCTGATATGTTGCCGCGATCCCGTTCCTTACGCCCCATGACTGAGCAGTGGCATCCTGCGTGATGTGATCCTCCCGTGCGGTCAAAACGAGTACGGTGTACGATGCTGCCAAAACGATTTTTTACGATGCGGCTAAAACGAATTCGGGTTTGGTAAAAATTGTTACGATGCGGCCAAAACGAATTCGGGTTTGGTAAAAATTGCTACGATGCGGCCAAAACGAATTCGGGTTTGGTAAAAATTGTTACGATGCGGCCAAAACGAATTCGGGTTTGGTAAAAATTGTTACGATGCGGCCAAAACGAATTCGGGTTTGGTAAAAATTGTTACGATGCGGCCAAAACGAATTCGGGTTTGGTAAAAATTGTTACGATGCGGCCAAAACGAATTCGAGTTTGGTAAAATTAGACTGTCTCACTTTTTGTGGCCACTCAAATTCCTAATCGTGTTTTGGGCCTCTCCCTCTCCCGCCCGCCTTTGAGCATTTATTTATTTTTTGTTTAGTATTTTCATGTAGATATTTTAAAGTACACATCGAAGTCGAGCATCAGGATTTTAATAGAGTAACATGTAGGAAACTAAGAATTGCTGGCTCAACTTACTCCTATTTAGTCTAGTTAGAATACTAATTTAAAGTAATATATAGGGCACTAACAATTGGCATCTTAAGTTACTCCTCCTTAGTCTAGTTACGGGTTGTTGCCTGTGCTTTCATCTGATAATGCCATCACCCATGGTGGTTATTCTCACTATAACATCATTCTCCTAGTACCTCCGTTTCGAGTCGGTGAATGCCCTTAAAATATGGAAGAGTTAACCCTAGAGGATGGACATACTCGTTTTGAGTGGTTTATTTCAAGTGGTGAACGCCCTTAAAATATGAGATAGTTAACTTCTAGAGTAATGAACCTACTCATTTTCAATGGTTTTGGGTGCATTCTGAGCTCTAAGAGTGTGTACACTGCCCTTCTTGAGCTGAAGGTTTACCTTTTCCAAAAGGTCGTACAGTTCCTCGTGTTGCGAGTGGTTATCTCCAACCACAAACGAGTACACTTCCTGGTCATGCTCAATCCAACTCTGGGCAGGATCCTTCCAGGTACCTTGCTTCTCCATTAGCCTATGCAACTCCGTTGCATGTTCGGAGATGCCAGCGGCAGCATATATCTGTGACATCAACAGATATGGGGCGGCATCCTTACGGTCCAGATGCACTGCACATTCAAATGCCTGTTCTCCCAGAACTGCGTTGCCATGTTTTCGACACCCACCCAGCAAACACAGCCACAAGGCCCGATTAGGCTGCATTGGCATTGTGAGCAGCATGTTTTCTACCTGCTTGAAATGTCCTGCACGTGCAAAGAGGTCTATCATACTGACGTAGTGATCGATTGCTGGAGTTATGCCATGATCTCTGCTCATGGAGTTGAAATACACCACCCCTTGGTCCACTAGACCAGCATGTCGACATGCAGAAAGAAGTGCAAGGAAGGTAACCGCGTCAGGCTTCCTCCCGGCTAGTTGCATTCTCTCATAGCATTGCAGGGCTTCCTTAGAGCATCCGTGCTGAGCATATCCCGCAAGCATCGTGTTCCAAGCCACCACATCCCTGCTGGGTAGTGTCTCAAAAACTCCGCAGGCACCATCGAGGTTCCCGCATTTCGCATACATGTCCAACAGGCAGTTGCCAATAAGCTCATCGGCCTGCAGTCCTTTTTCTTGAATATGGGAGTGTATGTCCATACCTTGGTGCAAGGCTCCAATACTAGCACATGCTTTCAAAAGGCACATCCATGTAACCTGATTCGGGACACAAACACCCTCCTGCTGCATATTTGAATAAAGGCTAAGGGATTCTTGGCCAAGCCCATGCTGAGCATAGCCTGCAAGCAGTGCGTTCCATGTCACCACATCTCTTGCAGGCATCTTGTCGAACACCCTACGGGAATATTCTAAGCTCCCACATTTTGCATACATGTCTACAAGACTGTTCCCGACAACAAGGTCTGCCCCCAATCCCTGGCCAAGAATCTGAGCGTGAAGCTGTTCACCTTGATGTAGAGCTCCAACCCTGGCACAAGCTTTCAAAAGACAAACAAATGTGACATGATCGGCTGGACTAACGCCATCCTTCTGCATATCAGCATACAGCATGAGACATTCTTGACCCCACCCTTCCTTAGCATATCCTGCAATCATGGCAGTCCATGCGATAACGTCTTTCAGGGGCAACATGTCAAACACATGGCGAGCATCCTCAAGGCTGCCGCATTTTGCGTACATGTCCACCAGGCAGCTGCCAAGAACCACATCAGCTTCCCAGCCCCTTCTCTGAATCTGGGAGTGAAGCTCCTTGCCCTGATGTAAAGCTCCAAAGCTGGCACACGCTTTAAGGAGGCATACAAATGTGGACTGATTACCTAAAATGGCACCCTCCTGTTGCATACTGGAGAATAGAGAAAACGACTCCTGACCACGCCCATGCTGAGCGTATCCTGCAATCATCGCATTCCATGACACCACGTCCTTGGAGGTTAAGCCGTCGAACACTATGCGGGCATCCTCTAAACTCCCACATTTTGCATACATGTTCACCAGGCTGCTACCAAGGAACACATTCAATTCACACTTGCTCTGCACAATATCAGCATGTACCTCCTTGCCCGATACGACATCTGCTGCTGCACCACAAGCTTTTAGCACCGCCACAAACACGTAGGTGTTGGGCTTCACAGCTGACAGTTGCATCTGTTTATACAGTCGTATGACATGGGTGGGTTGCCCATATTCAGCATGTGCCAGAATAATGGAGAGCCACATGGAAGCATTGCGTGTAGCTACACTATCGAACACCTTAGTAGCTTGCTGCAAGCTACCACGAGAAGCATACATGCGAATGATGCGGTCTGCCAAGGACGTGTTTGAGAAGGACCCGCTTTTGAGTACAAGAGCATGAACACGCGTTCCCAGAACGCCATCCTTGTCAGCTGCACAACTTCTGAGGAGACAATGGAACAGGGATGAAGATACATACGACCCTCGTGCCACCAGAAGGGCCAAGGCCTCAACGTCCTCACTGAGTCCCTCTCCACTCGATTCCCTCCAGGTTCCATTCTTCAGGTGCGTGTCAGGCTCGGCTGCTCTTGCACTGTCAAAATTGCCATGGTTCAGGTTCGTATCCCCAAGTCTGTCTCCAAGGGCTTCACATGTTGGCAAAGCAGCTGAAGGACAGCGGAAGAAAACTGCACCTCTCAACAAAATTCCCACTGCCAGCTCTGAGTTGGAATCTTCGTAGACATAGAATGTTTGCTGGTCCCAGCCCCTGTGTGGGTGGGCGTTCTCTGCGCTGTTGAAACGAACAACGGCTTGGAGACGTACAGCTGCTCAGGTGCCCATCACACAGATGGCAAATGGATGGCACTGAATACTGATGTACCTTATGGGATGACAATCTGCTCTGCTCCGGTGCGCCCAGGGGCATCAACTGGTGCTTGCACAAGCTCTCCACATGGGAACCGAATTTGACTGGAACCAAGCGCCACCCAAGCCAATTGCCACCAAGACGACCACGCATCTCCCCTGTAACAGCTCATGGCAAAAGTCCTGCCAAGCTAATTGAGAGCCCCGATCAACTGTGACTGCAGGGCGGAGGAAAACCAACTGCCAGGGAGGGGGGAACAAGCTTGCGATTCAAATCAAAAATGCAATTTTGTGCAGCATCCGCTTCCATGGGGCTTGCTCCGACAGTTTTCCACCTGCTCCCCAGCGCCGTCTTCATCGCGTGGCACTGGGACTGCCCCTCAATGCAAAGCCGCAAATGAAGTTCCCTTCAAATGAGCGCGAGAAGAGCTGGTGAAACCGCCGCACATTTGACCCTGTTCCGCCCAACACAAGGTCGACCCAGCACTTGGAAGCTACGGTGTGGGCTCCTGTCATCGTTGAGGGGAACAGCAAACCATTTTCTTGAGCATCGACGACCTCCTTGTGTACATCATTCGACACCAACTCACCGTGCGGCAATACACGGGTGAGACGTTGGGTCCAATTTTCTTGTTGCCATGCTTGCCTAATTAGCTTTTCCGCCTTGAAATCCGTCAATCGTGCAGGGGGGTGGAGAAGGAATCAAGGGATGGGAACCAGAGTGAATCGCGTGATGATGGCCAGCTCCATAATGCTGTTCAGCAGGTGGGCCTCATGGTGGAACGAGGATCATATGTTCCTTTATCGCTCTTGCATGGTGTTCTCAAAGACTGCAATACGGAAAAAGATCTGGATCTTGGGAGGAGCGTTCATGCTCTTACTTGCAAGAGTGGGTACGAGTCAAGTGCGTTCTTGGCCAACGACCTTATTCGTATGTATGTTTCGCATGGAAGATTGCAGGAAGCAATGCAGCTGTTCGACAAATTGCTTGCACCAGACACTTTCTTATGGTCCTCCATCATTTTGGCTCATGCTGATCACGGACAGCCTGGACTTGCTTTGCAGCTTTTTAGACAGATGCAGCAGTCGGCTACCAAGCCAAACAAGTATGTCTTTGTTGCTGTCCTCAAAGCATGTGGACATGCAACGGATTTGGCATTCGGCAGACAAGTCCACGCTGATGTTCTGGATACCATGGGTGAGCCTAATGTGTACGTTGCCAGCAGTCTGGTGGACATGTATACCAAATGCGGCAGCTTAGGAGATGCTCGCAAAGTTTTTGATAGCTTAACTGTAAAGGACGTGGTGCTGTGGAATGCTATGATGGCAGCATATGCTAAGAATGGGCTTTATCAAGAAGCTCTAGATCTCTTCGCCAGCATGCAACAGAAGGGCATCACTTCAGTTGATCGAGTTACACTCGTCTGCCTTCTGAAAGCTTGCTCTGGCATTGGAGATCTGCAGCAGGGTAAGGAGTTTCATCGCTGGATTCAGGAAATGGGATTGGAAGCTGATGTTGTCCTTGGTAGCTGTCTGGTGGACATGTACTCAAAATGTGGAAGCCTGGAGGATGCACGCAGGGTGTTCGATAAGTTGGCCAAGAAAGATGTTGTGACGTGGAATGCAATGCTTGGAGGGTATGCTCTGCACGGATTTGGTCAAGAATGCCTTAGTCTATACACAATTATGCAACAGTTGGGTGTCAGTTCATCAAACCGTGTGACATTTGTGTGCCTTCTGAAAGCTTGCTCCAACGCTCAAGACTTATGTCAGGGCAAGAAGCTTCATGCTGAGATTCAGGAACGAGGACTGGAAAGTGATGTTATCATTGGAAACTGCCTCATTGATATGTATGCAAAATGTAGCAGCCTAGAAGATGCGCGTACACTGTTTGACGGATTGCCAATGAGAGATGTAGTGTCATGGAACGTGATGCTTTCGGGGTATGCTCAGCATGGGCTTGGTCAAGAGGCTTTGACTCTATATGAAAGTCTGCAGCAGGAGGCCATCGCTTCTGTGGATCATCTTACGTTTGCCTACCTGCTAAAAGCATGTGCTAATGTTAGTTCTCTACATCGAGGAAGGCAGGTTCATTCCCAGATTCTGGGCCGAAGACTGGAAGCTGATATTATAATTGGCAACTCTCTGGTGGACATGTATGCCAAGTGTGGGAGTCTAGAGGATGCTTGCAGTGTATTTGACAAGTTGACGGTGAAAGATGTGGTCACGTGGAATGCCATGCTGGCCGGATATGTGCAGCATGGGCTTGCTCAAGAAACGCTTGGCCTGTATGCAAGTATGCAACAGGAGTGCTCCTTGCCAGCAAATCAGGTCACGTTTGTGGCCCTCCTAAAAGCGTGTGCAAGCATTGGAGCTTTACATCAGGGCAAGGAGTTTCACTTCCAAATTCAGGAAAGAGGACTGGACAGTGACTTGGTGATTTGCAACAGCTTGGTGTTCATGTATGCAAAATGTGGCAGCTTAGAGGATGCACGCACAGTGTTTGACCGTGTTCCCAGAAAAGATTTGGTGACCTGGAATGCCATGATCACAGGCTATGCTCAGCATGGCATGGGCAGCGAAGCTCTTGCCGTCTATTCAAGGATGCAGCAGGAGGGCATCACCCCAGCTGATCATATCACGCTTTCTGCCCTTTTAAAGGCGTGTGCCAGCATCAGAGACGTACACCAGGGAAAGCAGCTCCATCTTGATATGGAGTCCAAAGGGTTGGTCAATTTGGTTACTGGGAACTGTCTCGTGGATATGTATGCAAAATGTGGAAGCTTGGAGGATGCTCGAAGTGTGTTTGATAGACTAACCACCAAAGATGTGGTGTCGTGGAATGCTATGCTTGCAGGTTATGCTCAGCATGAGCTTGGTCGAGAAGCTCTTAGTCTTTATGCGGTTATGCATCAGGAAGGCATCATACAAGCCAATCATGTCACATTTGTCTGCGTTCTGAAAGCATGCACGAGCCTAGGAGCTTTGCATGAAGGCAAGAAGCTTCACACCGAGATTCAGAGCAGCGGACTGCAAGATGATATTGTCATTGGCAACTGCCTTGTGGACATGTATGCAAAGTGTGGGAGCTTAGAAGATGCTCGAAGGGTGTTTGACAGGATGCCAATTAGAGATGTGGTGACATGGACTGCCATGATCTCTGGCTATGCTGACCATGGGGTTGGCAAAGAATCTCTAGCTCTTTATGACAGGATGCAAGAGGAGGGTATCACACCAACTGATCATATTGCGCTTGCCTGCCTTTTGAGAGCATGTGCCAGTGTTGGAGCCTTACCTCAGGGTAAGGAGCTTCATTCCCAAATAACAGGTCAAGGATTAGAAAAGGATGCGGTTATTGGCAACTGCCTCATGGACATGTATGCAAAATGTGGCAGCTTAGAGGATGCTCGGAGGGTATTTGAGAGACTGACCACCAAAGATATAGTGACTTGGAATGTTATGATCCGAGGATATGCTCAACATGGGCCTGGTCAGGAAGCCCTTGCTCTCTATGCAAGGATGCAAGTGGAGGGGAATACTCCTCCTGACCATATTACATTTGCTTGCCTCTTGAAAGCTTGTGCCAGTATTGGAACTCTACATAAAGGAGAGCAGCTCCATGCCCAGATTCAGGACTTGGGACTGGAAGCTGATGTGGTTGTTGGCAGCAGCCTGGTGGATATGTATGCAAAATGCGGGAGCTTACAGGATGCCTGCAAAGTTTTTGAAAGATTGCCCAGAAGAGACATTGTCACTTGGAATGCCATGATTGCTGGATATGCGCAGCATGGGTGCTGTCCAGAGGCCCTCCAATGCTACGAGAAAATGCAGGAGGTGGGTGTGAAGCCAGATCAAGTTACATTTCTCTCACTTCTTTCTGCTTGCAGCCATGCTGGGCTCGTCGACAAAGGCGTTGGATACTTTGCATCCATGAGCAGGGATCATGGGCTAACTCCAGACATTCAGCATTACGTCAGCATGGTAGACTTGTATGGCCGTGCAGGATGCTTCACACCGTTACGAGATTTGTTGTCAAAAATGCCAGTGCAGCCTGATCTGGCCATGTGCTTGTGCTTGCTCGGTGCTTGTCGGAAGCATGGCAATGTAGAGCTGGGTGAAGAAGCCTTTTACTTTGCAGTTCGTCTGCAGCCGACACATGCTGCTTCATATATGTTAATGTCACAGATCTACTCTGATGCTGGTCTTTTGGAACACGCACTAGAGGTGCATGTTTTGAGACAAGCTGAAGGTGCATGGAAGAAGCAAGGCAAGAGCTGGATTGAGTGTGAGCAGCAAGTTCAGACTTTTGTGGTAGGGGATCACGAGTTCCCATAGCGTTAACTGCTATGTATGTCACACCTTATATAAGGTTAGGTTGGGGCTGTTACGGAAAATGATAAGTTGTGTTTTAAGCCTAAGAGCAGGAAGGCACCTCCTGATGTAGACAGGCTCACTGGCCAGAAGATAAGAAATGAGAGGATTGTTGATTACTGACCTGCATTGAAACGTGTTACACCCAGCAGCGTAAGTCAGGACATAAATCGCGCATGTCATAGTGTGCAAAGAAACTTCTGGAGATCAAATCTTTTTCATTTTACAAGACTGTAGCTACCGTACCCCCGAGTGGTGGCTCAACAGTGTAATGTAGAAATAATTATTTTTAAAAAATATATAGGTTCAACATCTATATTTATATTTTAATAACTGAATATTTCTAATGATTTATTAAATTTTTAACATTTACTAAAATATATTTTATAATTATCAAAACATTTCCACCCTTTTAGATCCCACCCCACGTACCATACCTCCCTATTCCTCCATCACTTAATTTCTATTTTCTCTTCTCCATGTCCCATACCCATCCCAATCCCCCTCCCCTATCCACACTTCTTGTATTCCCCCCTCACCCCTTCCCTATCCACACTTCCTGTATTCCCCCCTCACCCCTTCCCTATCCACACTTCATGTATTCCCCCCTCACCCCTTCCCTATCCACACTTCCTGTATTCCCCCCTCACCCCTTCCCTATTCTCACTGCTGAAGTGGCCAAGGCCCTCTTGGACTATGATCACCCCAAGCTCCTAGATATTGTCTTATCTAAGATTTACCACTTCTGGGGTCCTGCCCCCTGCCTGGAGGAAGTCCTCGGCTTTCCCCATGCACAAAAAAGGGGATGTCTTACTCACAAATAACTATAGGGTGGTAAATCTTTCACAAGATCTTCGCTAAGTGCATAGAAATACAAATCCGAGATGAGCAACTGCAAGGCCCAAATACCTATCAAGTAGGGTTTTGGGCAGACATGAACTACCAAGACTATGTTCTAGCACTCCATACCATCATCCAGGCAAGTAAGGCAGCTTCCCCCTCTCTTCATCTCTATTTCGTTGACTTTCACAAGGCATTTGATACTGTGCCAAGATAGAAGCTTTGGGCTACTACACAGTACCCCAGGGAGTTCAGGTGTCACCTACCTTGATTAGAGCCGCGCAACTAGCCTACCACATCAATAGCATACCACAAGCTTCATCATCAGGTTTGCGAGATGAGAGGCGGTTGGTGGGCATGATTTGTTTGTTTTCGTTTATGTTGCAAGAAACTGATCATGTACGTGGTAAGAAGTTAAGGGATTGGTTGAGGGTTAAGGATTTATCCTAATATGCGTGTTTTGCTATTATGTGTAGTTGATCCCAAAGAACATGATCATAAAGACAAGATACTAGAATTGCAAGCAGCTTTGGAGGTTGTCTCAGCAAGACTGAAGAAAACTGAGAAAAAGGAATAGAGGCTGACTAGTGCAGCCGAAATCACTAAATCACTACATCAAAGGGTTGTACATGTTGCAACCAAGCTACAATTGCCAGATGACTAATCTTCTCTGAACCCTTTAATATGTTTAGCTCTTTTCATTCCAGGATCTGTGCTTGGATCAAATTTCCGCTTTTTGGAGCTTAATGCCAAATTTTTGCTAATTCGTACAACAATTGTTGGTAATGAATTTGTTTTGATTGTCTCTCGTGCATCAATCTGCAACAAGTTAACTCACCAAATCACAACAGCATAAAAAACCTAAGACACCATGCACAAAAGCTCAAATACCATAATAAACAAAAAAAAAAATCTCATACATGTGTTGTCATTACTGGATTGTTTAAGCAGGTTCTGTGCATGACTCTCCGATCCAATGGAGGAGGTAGCTTTGGCGCAGTGGCAACGACAGTCTCCATGTCTCCTATTTCCGCAACCGGAGATATGTCGGCCAGCCTATCGTACTTCGCGATCAGAGGACATGGCACCGGTACTAGTGATACTATTTCATTGGCCACAATGTGTGCATGAGCCTCTACCTTGTTGAGTGAGAGAGCACTCATCCTTTTGGCAATGTCCTCCTTACATTTCTTTACATCCCATAAGGCTTCCATGTTTTCCACCCCGTGGGCCAAAGCCCAAGTTGTCTCTTCTGGTGTTGGGATTTTTTCCCATTTCAGCAGAAACTGGCGTTGGAATTCAACAGCTCCAGCTTTGCCAAGTGGGTTCGACCTAGTGAATTGGTATTTCTCAATTTCTGCCTCCACTTTGCCTTTTAGTTGTTGCATTGTTGGCCAACTGCCATTTCCTTGGTTCAGCAATTGCACACCAGTTTCAACCCATTCTGTCCATATTTTTTCATCCACATCTAGTGGACGCAATGCATGGGCATGATCGTAGTTGCCTTTTGCTTTGACTTGTTTCGCAGCCAACTTCATTTTCTTACCAACATAGCGAATTCTCGCTCTACAGCATTTTAAGAAATGGACTCCAATGTAATTGCGATTAGTAATGGTTGGAAATTCAGCAGCCACTTGATTTATGAGTTTTTCCCGCAACTGGGTATCATGCTTTGACCAGGGTAGCAGGAAAGTGAGCTTCAAAACTGTAAGCTCCATGATCCTCCTTTGGAAATCTCGCTTTTTATTTCCACTGAGCTCGCCCACCACATTGTTGGTTAGATCATCCAATATCCATGACATTTCAAAGCTAGAAATTGTGTTAGTTGCTGCTTGTACAGCTGGAGCCCCATGCAACTTTATCAGACATATAACTACATCTTCCAAGTCAAGTGGTCTCAGAATTTCTGCTAGAGCCAGTACCTTAGAACCTTTCCCCATCTCTTAAGAAGTATCCAAAATGATATCTTTTGAAATTACCGATATTATTAAAAGTATTATAACACTATCCCCTCACACGGGCTGATTAGCCAGGTTCAAATATTAGTAAAGAGATATGTATAGTTGGCTCGGCCTTGGCTGGTGGAACTTCACTATAGAAATATAGCTAGAGGGACATGTATAGCTACCTCTTCCTTAGATAGTGGAGCATGTGATTATTAGTAAAAAGATATGTATAGTTGGCTCATCCTTGGCATGTGGAACTTCACTATAGAGATATAGCTAGAGGGACATATAAAGATACCTCTTGCTTGGATAGTGGAGCTTGATTATAATAAATTTATAATGCATGGGGCCTATACATATAGTTGCTTCATCCTTGGACATTGGAGCTTCGTAATAAAGATAAAGTATCTAGAACTAGGATTACATAAAACATGGTATTGATTTCAATAAATATTGAAAACCAGCTCAAATTGAGTAGTTTTGGACGAGACACCGAGAGGCTCTCGGTTAGAAATGAGCTCAGTGGAGACCTGGCTCTCAGCTAAAAAGTTTTGGAGAGGCCCGGATGACCCGGCTCTCAGCTAAAAAGTTTGGAGAAGTGGAGATGAGCCTCCTTGGCTGGTTGGCTGTAGGTGCCTTCCTGATTTTGGAGCGAGAGGCTCCAAAATCTTTGGAGAAGTTGAAATGAGCCTTCCTGGCTGCTTGCCTTTGGGTGTTGGCCTCTGTTTTTGCGTTTCCGCTCCGATCAGGTTCCGCGTGCCTCCTTGGGTGTTGGATGTCCGGTTGCGTGCACCTTGCCTCTTTGGGTGTTGGCCTCTTCGGGTGTTGGCCTCTTTGGGTGTTGGCCTCTTTGGGTGTTGGCCTCTTTGGGTGTTGGCCTATTTGGGTGTTGGCCTCTGCGGTTCCGCTCTGGTTATGTCCCTCGCGCATCTTCATGTGCTGGTCTCCGTTTTGTGGCATGCTCGCTGTTCATGTCCCTCGGTACGGCCCTTGGTTGTAAATTTGTCTTCCGGTTCCCCTCTCCTCATGTCCCTCGCTGCGGGACTTGGTTCTGAATTTCGTTTCGTGTAAAGTCTTGATTTGCACAAAGCCATAAATCATGCTTTGAATGTGTAGTCCCATTTTGCATAAAACTCCATATGCTACAAGATATTGGAAGTACTTAATCCCATTTTATGGGCCCGCAAAACTCCCACAAAGATGGACGTGGGGGCATGTTCGGGGATGGCTTGCTAGCTCCACACCCGCGCGGGGAAGCCTAGTCAAAAGCTTACCAGGTGGATACGGAAACATGACGATGTTGTGGCATAGAGCTAACGGGGAGTAAAGGCATAGAAACATCCAACGTCTTTTTCGTCGTGCAGCAGCGTGCATCGGAGTGGCTAAGGCCGTGATGGGACATACCAAAAGGATGAGGTGAGTAAAGCAAAGCAGCGTGCATCGAAGAGACATCCTCCCATATCAATCATACGCCTCCCAGCTTCACATGCTTCTCGTCCATCTTTCAAACGCCCGCATGCTACTTTACTAGTAAAATAACAATATTCTACTGCTGCAAGCTTTAGGCCAAAAGCAAGACCAATGGCGTCCGCCGCCTTGCGCTTTTCCCGCAAACACTCACATGGCTGTCATGTCTCATGTCGGAAAGGCCAAGGCTTGTCCATACACTAACTCAGTTCAGTTGTGGGCGTTTGCTGGATGGTTTCCGAGGTGCGTCGCTGTTTTGCTTTCCAAAATGTCTCACTCGCGGCCACAAAATCCACATCTCCTCCTTCACATTTACGCTGCATTAGTACGTTGCTTAACGTAAGGGAAGTTTGAATGAAGCCCCACACGTGAGCCTCCCGCTTCGCTAACGTGCACGGGTACAGGAATTAGCGTCGACACATGACCCCTGTCGTCCCTTCACGCAGCCGGCATTATGGGTGTTCAAACTGGCCGAGGCCGAGTCGCGACCGGTGTAATGTGCGTGTTGCGGAGTCGACTGTCGACTTGGGCGTTGGGGTTTCGCCGTTCCCGTTTCGCCGCCTTCCAGTACGGCCACGGCCGGGAGGACGGACGTCGAGGGGGCCCGGGCCCGGGTCTGGCAGCCTACCTTTTTGCCCGCCCCTGTTGGCTGGCGCCCTCTGCCTGTGAGCATATATTTTTTCTTCCCGTTGGCGCAGTTTCGAAATTTGAGCAAGCGAGGGACGCCAACGCACAGGCCCACACCGCGCGGGCCTCCCGGTGGGAGCGCATTCATGTCCGGATTGCCATTTATTTATGCGGGCGCAGGAAGAGGGAGCCCCAAGGCGCGGGTGGCATCCCGGGCCCCGAGGGCTGGGAACTGTCCCCGTAAAGGAAGGCGATGGCGTTCCGTTATCGCGCGCCGTACACCTCGCGGCGAAACCCCGTTTCGCCGCGGCAGGACGGACGGGCGGGCGCTCGGACGGAAGGCCGTGGGCTGTCCGTCCGTCGCCCATCATGGAATGCGGTCCTCTGACGGGCCTGGCCTGGCCTGCGCCTGCGCCTGCGCCTGCGCCTGCGCCTGGGCCTGGGCCTGGGCCTGGGCCTGGGCCTGGGCCTGGGCCTGCTCCTGCGTGCCTGGCTGGTGGTGGCTCCACAGACGAGCCTGCAGCGTGCTGCAGCAGGAGCGGCAGAGGCAGAGGCAGAGGCAGAGGCGGACGCGGACGCAGAAGAAGCATTGTCTGTTGGGCGCCGGTTTCGGTGGTTGGTTGCTCGCCCCGCTGCCTTCAGAGCTTCCACAGCTTTCAGTGCTTTCACCAGCCCTTTCGCTGGCGCCTCAGTGCCATCATCAGTGCGTCGTTTGTGTCTGTGTGAAAGAGATGAGTGATGCAGAGGGCGGTGGGTGCATCTTAGTGTAGGATAGGGAAGGAAGTTGGAGTGTAGCATTGTCCTGTCGCTCTCGCTCTCCCTGCCCCTTCTTATTCTCTCTGCTGCTGCCCCTTCTGCCATGGCGGGCCTTCTCTGGCCATTGCTGTTGCCAAGAGTCGTTCCCCGCTTGAAAGAACGGGTGGCAGCTGACGGCCGCCGTCCGTGACGCTCCATGGAATGTTAACTGCCTGAGACAGCGATTGCAACAAGAAGAGGAAGAAAAGAAGTTACGGGCAGCTAGGCAACAAGAACAAGAAGAGGAGGAAGAGGAGGAGGAGGAGGAGGAGGAGGAGGTGGAGGAGGAGGATTGGGAGGAGCAGCTGGAGGAAGCATGTCAGGGAGGCAAGTTGTGGAACTGGAACATGTGATGCTATAGCCTGATGACATGATGTGGAGTGGTGGTGGTGGAAATGGGTGGTGGGGAAGGAGGAGGGGCAAAGAATGAGGCAGGGGGAATTGATGAGCTGGGCAGTGAAGCTTGCACAAGACTGTTTGCCGCCATCGCCATAGGGGCAGGCGTGGCGGAGCCTTGATCATCATGTCGTGCTTTAATCACTTTCTCTCCTTCTTGCATTGCAGCATTGCGCTGGTGGTGATCATCGCAATTGCGCTGGTGGCCGTGGTGTCGTCGTGCGTGGCGCTGGGGTACTATTGCTATATTCGGAGGAAGGTGCGGCAGAATGGAAGCGGGGTGTGCAGCAAGCAGCTGAAGCAGCAGCTCAAGGGGAATGGCAGCTGCAGCCACAGCAAGCCGGGGATGGGGATGGCGCTGGGGATGGGGCTGGCGGGGCAGGAGTACAGCCTGGTGGCGCCCAGGGCGGCCCGGGGCTGGCCTCCGAGGCGCAGGTTCACTTACCGCCTGCTGCAGCAGGCCACGGACAACTTCAGCCCGGTGAAGGTAGTGGGGCACGGCGGCTTCGGCTGCGTGTACAGAGGGACGCTCCCGGATGGCAGGGTGGCGGCCATCAAGCAGCTGGACTGGGCCGGGAAGCAGGGGGACCACGAGTTCCGGGTGGAGGTGGACATGCTCTCCCGTCTGCACTCGCACTTCCTGCTCGACCTCATCGGCTACTGCGCGGACCAGGATCACCGCCTCCTCGTCTACGAGTTCATGCCCAACGGCAGCCTGCAGGAGCATCTCTACCCGGACATCTCCGCCTACGTGAGGCCCACCCAGGTGCTGGACTGGCGCAAGCGCATGCGCATCGCCCTGGACGCGGCCAGGGGGCTGGAGTACCTGCACGAGCTGGTGCGGCCTCCCATCATCCACCGCGACCTCAAGAGTTCCAACATCCTGCTCGACGACAGGTTCAACGCCAAGGTGTCCGACTTCGGGCTCGCCAAGCACGGATCTGAGAAGGTTGGAGGCCATGTCTCCACCCGGGTGCTCGGCACTACAGGCTACGTCGCCCCCGAGTACGCCCTCACCGGGCACCTCACCACCAAGTCCGACGTCTACAGCTATGGCGTCGTGCTGCTGGAGCTCATCACCGGCCGCGTCCCCGTGGACATGAAGCGGCCCCCCGGCCAGGGCGTGCTCGTCTCCTGGGCTCTCCCCCGGCTCACCGACCGCGACAAGCTCATCGAGATGGTGGACCCTGCCCTCGGCGGCCACTTCCCCGTCAAGGAGCTCATCCAGGTTGCCGCTATCGCCGCCATGTGCGTGCAGCCTGAGGCGGACTACCGCCCCCTCATGACCGACGTCGTCCAGTCTCTCGTCCCCCTCGTCCGGGCGCACCTTGCTTCATCGTCATGATCTTCTTCTGCCCCTTTCTTTCTTCTTCTGGTTTCTTCACCATTCACTTCCTCGCACAGCGCAGCTGTAGGAGAAGGGAGGACGCGCTTGGATCGGATCCCATGGAGCTAGGGTTTTGCTTGCCTCTTGTGCAGATTATGGCCTAGGGTTTCTTTCACCATCCCTGCTTTTCGATGCTTTGCGATACTTGCTCGACAAGGGAAGGAAGGCAAGAAGGAAGCATGGAAGGAGGCATCGCCACCGGATGTAAAATACGTGAGGAACGGAGGACGCCATGGATCCAACGCCCGAACTTAGCCTGTGCCTGTAAGCTAGGGCTATAGCTACAATTGTTGTAATCTAACACCTACACAAGACTCTGCCATCCTTGACTCTTCTAGGCTGGCTGCCCGCAAGACATTCCTCTCTTCTGTCTCTTACTTAGCTAACCAACTCCCGGACAGGGACATGGCTATGCACCTGCGCATTTGGAATCTCCATCGCTTGTTGTGCAGGTAGATACATCAGGATCCTTGACTTGATCCACACTGTTTGTATTTGCTGCCTGTTTCTTGTCTCTGCTGCTGCTGCTGGTCGGTGCTGCTCGGATAGCATCACATTTGCACATGGCGCCTGCTCCTGCTCCTCACGTGGATAGCGGGTTCTTGTTTTTTTAAGGTTTGGAACAGTGCCGACCGTGGGCGGTGGGAGATCATGCGTCCTGCTTTTCTTGATGAATCTTTGCCGTTGGGAACAAGAGCATGCAGGCCTGCTGACGACGGCTTGAGTCATCTGAATGCTTGAGCAGCAAGCAAGGGCTATGCAACTCGCAAGTTGCAACCCCTGTGTACCGGATCTCGATGCGTCGGTGTCAGGAGATCACGTGAAGACCCCCTTGGCGTTTTGAATAGCATGACGTGCACCGTCCAGCTCTTTTTTTCCTTTCCCTTCTCCTCCCATGGTTTTGACGTGAAGTGCTTGACCGCGTCCATAGCACCTGCCTCCTCTCTTGCACCTTTAGGTGGGGGCCCCCTTCACGCGCTGGATGAAACTCTACTGACGGGGCGGGGGCGTCCTTCTAGCTGCCTCTCTATCAGCAGCACGTCTGTGAAGTGAGTGAGTCTGATCCCAAGTGTAGACGCAGCCGCTAACAAGTGAGAAGCAGACAATTGGATGCCTATGCCCCTTGCAACCTGCGGGATGATGGGTTCTTGGTACAACAAACCTGCCGTGCTTCGTGACACCTGCCTCTCTGTGAGCAGGATCACATCAGATGCCGGTGACGGATGATCGAACTGAGCGCGGTTTTTGTGCTTGCCCTTGCCCTCCTCCCTCCTCCTCATGGTCAAGAACCCTCATTGTCCACTGCAAATGCCAGACACGCAACTGGTATGTACTCAGATCCAAGATAACAGATCCACCTGAATACTGAGCACGTCAGGGCCAGAGGAAAACACTCATGCTACCCTTGTTTGTTCGGACCATTTCTGTTGCAGTACAAATCTGTGGCGTGCAGGGTACCAGTGCCACATGACTAGTAATGGTACCAACAAGGCCATTGTACATACAGAGAAACATGAAAATGATGTTGTAACCCGACCCATGGTGGTGATGGTCCCTTCTTCCCACATCCTTTTTCTCTTTTACTGCTCCCTTGCCCCACTTTCAAGCAAGGCATTTGATGAATGCATGCACGGTGGCCTACCATGTCAAGTAGCAGCTGATACTTGAAGTCCAGCAGATTCCACTTCTCCCGGAGCTCCTTGACTTCAGCCACTTGAGTTGCATACTTTTCCAGTTCCTTTTTCTGCACTCTCTCACAGTACCACCACCATCCTCTTTGTGTCAGACACGGTTCCCCTCTTAGCAACTGATAGCAACAAACGGACTAGAGACAGCCCTCCCTGCCAAGTCACTTTCTCTCCAGCTAGCTGTCCTTTACCTTCTTACAGTTGAGCGTTACAAACAAAGCTCACCATTCTCTTCTTCTCTCGCCGGAGCTCCACAAGTTCCTTTTCCAGGTTCCCCCCTGCTGCCCCTTCTGGAACGGCTCCTTCATAATCTGTGGGAATGCCAGTTACGATTTCTTTTCTTCAGTGTACTCCATTGGGTATGAGAAAAGTTGTCTCTCAACCCATCAAGTGAAAAAATGACAGCCCAGGAAGAGTGACCTGCTTCCCAGACTCCATCGTCAAAGGTGAGGTGGTTCCCGTCCAAAACCAGGCTGATGGGTCCTAAATCGGATGCCTCTGCCATGGCTTGCTCCGACCTCGGTAGCCGCTTCTTGCTGTCATGGGTTAAACATCCATCGTTTGACATCAACCGGGAATATCATCCAGGCCGGCCAAACCAATCTGCAGCAGACAAATCTGGGTTTGTGCTCACCGGAATAGGCTCATCGTGCAAAATGGTTGCGTGATGATGTCCATTATGCCAACAGGGGCTGTGTATGCAGATCTTAGAGAAGTCGGTCGCAATTAATGCAAAATCGTGGCTGTTACAGGACCACTAGTCACGAATGATTTACGGCTAGCGCATTTGCATGTGCTGGGTGCAACGCAATTCTGGATGTCGGCCATTACCACATCTGCTGCAGGTTACGTGCACATGCGGTTGCGTAAAATCCGTCACACCACGCTGTTACTTTACTTGCTGGGAATTTGAGATGTGAGAAAGAAGCTTCGAGACCCAGGAAATTCTAGTGTCAGGGGAACGCGGCAGCCGCGCGGTTTAGCCGCGCGGGGGGCATGCCAACGGCCATAACCGCCATCCATCCCAGGAAAGGGGCCCTAAATGCACAATCTTCGGCCTCAGAAGCTGGTTGCGCTCGCGAGCATCATCTATGCCTTGTGCGAGAGCGATCACATTCCTGCCTCTTACGATTTGTGAAGATATCGGCAGAGCCGCAACAGCTGCTCAAGATGTTGGCCACACTGTACTGGAGTTTGGTGTTCCTTGTTGTCTGCACCACCAACGTTCTCATATCTTCTTCCTGCACTTCCGGGTCCGATTGCGACCCTCAGCCTGAGATCGAGGACTCCTTTTAGCCCCGAGGATGGTTTCACTCCCACATAGGAGCAGCAATGCCGCAATTACTGATGAAAGCCGTCCCGGGCCCCAGTCTCCACCTGCCGGCATGTTCAGAGCTGTCCCAAGCTTGTCAATCATCAGCTGCCTTGAGATGCGCACGCCCAGGCGACTGTTTCTCCTTCAGCCTCAGTTGCCAGACTCAATTCAGACAAGAGGATCATGCGCAATGCATCACCCAGACCTCGAGGTCAGCCTTCCCTACAGCAACAACGTCCAAGTACAGGCACGCATTGGAGAAACACCTTCTACGGAAACCTGACGAGGCTGCTCTTGCTGCGGACCTGCCCCTGATCTGGAGGGGGGAAACCAGCGGACCTTCTCATCATGCAGAGAGGCTGAGGAATGGTGTTAAGTCCGATCAAAGTCATCTCAAAGACAGGATCAGGAGGCCGAGCACGTTAGGGCGCTGCCCATGGGGACGATGGCACCGGGCTGGCAGATTGCGATGCAGGTCTAGACACGAGGGCGATGGGAGGTTGGCGGAGGGTGTGGTGACCGATATGCGGAAGCTTCTTGAAGGTGAAACCGGCAACGCCACCAAGGCAGCAACTGAACTTGTCACCGCTATCGATCAACGAGGCAGAGCTGCTCTGCTATGTGCTCTGTATTCCAGTGGTACTACTTGAAAGCCCTCCTTGTGAAAATTTTTGAGTGTCGATCAAGAGGCAGGCGAAGTCATCTTGTAGGTGACCCTGTCCTCTTGGGCATGCAGCTTCCGACCATTCCACTGCTGACCTGCTGTTTAAGGAGGCAGACAAAAATGCAGACGGTGTGCTTGATAGGGAGGAGTTTGCAAACTATTTAGAGGCACAGGAGAAGTTGTCCTCCAGGCCACTGACGGTTTACCAGATTTTCAACCTTGGGATCAGAGCTGCTGTCGGTACAGAACATCCGTCTCCTTTCCAAAGAATTCTTGCCTTTGTTTGGAAGACTGTTCAATCCTTTCTCCCAATTTCTTTTACAACTCCGTACTTCTAGAGTTGTGCAAGCTTATGGAGGGTCGGAAACTTCTGCATTCTATGTACTGACCACGTGTTTTTTCTCTGCGACCACCGTTCTCTACAGGGATGCTGGGCTTCGGTTTTGTAGGTGTGGATAAGTACTAACTCCAACTCCTCTGCTGCTCCAGTGTTACAAAATAGTGTTTAATGCTTCATAGTGAGATGCGTCTGTGTCAGCCATGGCTTCTGCTGCCTCTGAACCATCCTGATGTTCGTTGCAGACAATGCAGTAATGATTATAGCTGGGGATGCCATTGAGAACAGCCTTGGTGCGCTGTTTGGCCTGACAACTCTGACGGTACATTAATTTCCTGTAGCATGCACGGAAAGGGGGCCTTCACGGTTTTGGGAGCATATACCGATTGATGGAACCGAGAAGAGAATCTCACTGTGCTGTTGCTTGATTTGATTGCAGTCTGCTGGACTAGGGAACGCAGTCTCTGATTTTCTAGGGACTGCGTTCTCTGGGTACATAGACGGGGCTTGCACACCACTTATGCCAGAACTCAAAGTCTCCACCCTGCAAATGAACTCCAAAGAGGCATGGTGGGCAGAGACTGTTGGGTCCTCCCTTGGCATCACATTGGGCTGCCTTCTTGGTCTCACACCCCTTCTGTTCATCGGGGAGAAAGCCTCCGGAGCCAAGGCACTTCGTCCTAAGTCTTCTCCCCCGGGCCCGCGTCAGACAGCTGTTTCAGACAAGATGGCTAGACTTCGAAGTCGACTCAAACGCTCCAAAAGCATCGACAAACCTCTTGGATCCATTCGGTCACATGATTTGAGGTGGTGTTCTGCAAGCATGGCCTTGGGATCACGGTTTGGAAGGCCTTTCACGTTTGCCTGCATGGAATCTGCTGCGGATCTGGGGGCTAGGTTCTGCTACGTGTCGGGCCATTGGGATCTGGCTGAGACACTTTTGGTTCTGGCGATGGCAACGATCGTGGCATTCAAACGATTGCAGACAGAGCACAGACGTCGAAAGGAAAGGAAGATTGTGCAACATATCTGAATTTGTACAGGGATGCTTCAGATGCCAGATCCAGGACCAAATATGTCAATGAAGTTACAATGCAGAAGAGCTCAGCATGGGTGCATCGTAGTCAGGACAAGGAGTGACCTTAACGTCTACATCTGGTTGTCCGAAAAGAAGAAACGTTCAGATTACGGAATTTATGCACCGAAACCAAAGGATAAGGACTGGAGTCCGATGCTTGCCGTGTTGGTTCAAAGTGGAGTTTGGCTTCTGAAGGCCCGAGGAGTCGGACTTCAGGTCTGTCGGCAAACAGGGATACATGGACATGTATCTTTCGGAACGTTCAGACATGTCAAATCCGGAGTGACAATACAGCAACATCATCACAGCTTGAGAGTCATGTGACTTGATAAGCATCTGTGCACCTTCCTGGAGTCTCAGGTGGCTCATTCATAGTGATTCGCAGCTGCATCATGTCCTGCGCAGGGGTGGCACCACCCTCTCTCACGCAGATGAGATGGG
Source organism: Anthoceros angustus (assembly GCA_010909165.1). Classification (NCBI taxonomy): domain Eukaryota; kingdom Viridiplantae; phylum Streptophyta; class Anthocerotopsida; order Anthocerotales; family Anthocerotaceae; genus Anthoceros; species Anthoceros angustus. The sequence goes on from MU008191.1 coordinate 212,162, forward strand.
TCTGGTGGATGGACCTCTCGTGTACAGAGATTCTGAGTCCTGGTAGACTTCAAATGATCCTTGAATTGATCAACTGGTGTGACAGCAATTCCTTTCCATGACGAGATGATCACGTAGTAAACAGAAACGGCAACGGCCCTCAGGAAGCAAGTGCCACCCACCTCCACTAGAGTCACCAACCACAAGCCTGCAGTCCTGGCTCGGCAAGGCAAGCAACTTCACGCCGTCACACCACCTTGTTACATCGGACTGCGGAACTTGATGCTTGCTGGATAGAGACCTCTCACAGAGTACCAACATCCCTTGCACGTGATTGCATCCCAGACCTTTCCCAGATAAGCCTGAGAGAACAATGCTAACTGGGCGGTATAAAGAAAAGGGCTGAGGAGTCGGACTGGACTGGAGCAGCCATGGCCTGAGAGCCAAAGCACGTGGCGCGCTCTCCGACGCCATGGCTTTTCTGAGAGAGAGGACACGGATTCATGAAGACAGAGGATGCATCAAAAAGGAGCACTTTGTCATCAGTTATTAAGACTGGCGGACAAATTTGGGAGAGATCAAGAGGAGACCATTATGGGGCCTGACCGCTGCACGAGGCCATGCCTTGCCGTGCGCCCAACACTACCATCATCCTGGTCCTACCTGCATTATCAGCTGTATGGTTATGGTGTAGCCTCAACTCCCGCGCCCAAGTACAGCCTCAGTGCTGCTGCTGCCTCCAATTGTGGAACAGCAGAAGCACATCCAAAGTCTAGACCAAGCCCTGCAGCAGCATTTTGCCATTGCTGCAGTCACTGCTGCTTGATTGAATATTGGCAATCAACCACTCCATGCATTGCGGGTTGCAGCTACGGATGTCAGTTCTGTTGCCCCACTTTCATCACTTAGAGATGAGCGAACACAGATGCTACTGTGAGTGTGCTGCACAAACACGGATGGAGCCTGGTATTCCTTGTCGCTTCTGCCACTCATCCCCAACATATTCATATAATATTACAGACTATTATCCACGACCAAGACTTCATCTCCTTCTCCCCGGTGTCGTACTGAAGGGGATACAGTACTTCATTGTTTTGTGTGCGACCTTGATGCCCTCATCCGGCATGCTCCTGGGATACACTTCATTGGGTCCTCTGCCAATTCCTGCAAGCACCAAAGCTGCAGGATGCTCCGCATTCAATGAAATGTAAACCACAGAGTACAAACGTATGTAGGACAATATAGAGGTACTTTACTATGTGTAATTTTACAACAGTGAGATCCACATCGACGTAGAGCCTGGACTGGTAGTTTGGCTTACAGATCAACTCAGGGATGGCTCTGGACAGAAGCACAACACGAGCCAACTTATCCAATCTCCAGTCCGACAGAAGACAGGACAGAGGAGATTGTGATACGTTGGACTCTGTTTGCCTCCACCCGGCCTTCCTTTGATTGGGGAATTCAATTGCAGCTGCTGCTACTACCAAAAAATTGGGATACCCAAGGCAGCAAAAGCTTTATCCTCTACCTAAAGGTATACTTGCTGCTGCCATTCTCGCCAGCACATGTGAGCTGAAACAGCTCGCCGGCCGACTGTGGGTGAGAATGGGATCAGCAGGTGGCAAGCACCAGCACTGAACAAATCCAGCCATTAAGTGGCTGTATTTGCCGGCCAGCCGCATTGCCCAGGTTATGGAATACACCATACATGTACATAAGTGCTCTTGGTCCAGCACTGTCAGATGAGCCTACCATCCGCTCCTCCTCAATGTACAAATGTAGCAGGCACGCACCGGCGCAGATCAAATCAGACCTTGTGGAGGCTGATTAGTCGGCCGGCCGCGACGCCCAGAGAAATCATCAGCCACAGCTCTGGCAATCCAGATGGGAATTGCCGGCCGAGCAAATTTTTGATGAATCAAAAGAACTTCTGTACACCAGCTCCAGCTTATGGTCTCCAAACATTCACTTCTGCTTGGCAAGCTCCTGGGCCGTGATGTAGGTACCGTGAAAGCCATAGGGCACCCTGGAAGGCAGGTGCACCTTGGCCACAGGCTCCAGAGAGGGAGACTGAGCATCCAGGACCAGGAGCTGCGATTCCCCAGTCTCCTCGTTGTGCATGAAGGTGACAATGTAGCCTTCGTCCTCTGCCGCCTGAGGGTGCGAGGAGCGCGGCACAAAGCACGGCTCTCCGCCGTAGCAGTTTTCAGGGTAGCGGATTCTCCCAACCACACTCGTCTCCGCTCCCGTGAGCAAATCCACCTTGGCTATGCCGGAAACCTTGGGCCACGGCTCCGCCACAGCCAGATACGCGTACCGGCTTCTCCTTCCGACAAACTTCTTGTTCACCTGGCCCGCCTCCAGATTCAGGCCCGGTGTGATCTCCCTCCTTGTGGACTGTCCAGTGCGGCGATTCAGCCTGATCTCGGACAGAATGCTGGCCAGCGTCTCTTGGGACTCGTTGAAGATGCTGTCGGCCGGAGTCATGCAGGATCCAATCACCACCACCTCATCTTCATTCTCCTCCCACGCGTTCCAGAGATGGAAGCAGAAGCAGTCGGGAACATCGATCCACTGCATCCCACTCTCATCCGTGTCGTAGCGCGGGAGAATTCCGAATCTTGCCATCTTGCTGCCGTCGTAGATGACCGGGGAGCCCCCGTGCAGCAGCTCCTTCATCTGGAACACCACCTGCTGGTCTGGCACGACCACGAAGTTCTCCGTGATGGCGAAGTCGTGCATCATAGTCGGCTGCTGCAGCGTGATGTCCACCTCGGGGCTCTTGACGCCATCAGGAGACACATAGAAGTACTTGAGGAAGGGAGCCGCCAGCACGTTGTAGCTGAGATTGAACAATTCTCCCGTCCTGGCATCCACCTTGGGGTGCGCGATCATGGACTGCACGCTGGCGAGCTGGCCGTCGAAGTCATACCGTCCCAGCGTCTCCAAGTCCCCGTTCTCCGTGATCCGCACATAGTAGGGCAGGTCATCCTCCGACATAGCCAGAAGCTTGCCGTTGTGGAACACCAGTCCGGCATTGGCCACTCCCATCCCCTGCGAGGCATCCACCAAGCCGCACACCGCCCGCGCACCGTACAGCATGAGCCGCGCCACGCCGCCATGGCCGTGCAGCTCCCCGATGGCCTTGGGAAACACCGGCCTCCCAGCCCTGGCCTCCTCCTCCAGCCTGTAGGTCCTGGTATATCTGCAGCAGTAGCTAGCGAGCCCTTGCTTGAACCTCACGGCGTGCACCATCCCATCTCCATCGAAAAAGTGATGCCCTGCCAGCGGCGGGAACTGCGGATTGGCGCCGTTCCGCAGATACATCCCTTCCAGGCACGCCGGGATGCTCCCTTCCACCTCCAGCTCGTGCTCCACCGGATGCTCCGACACCGGGGAGAAGTTCCCCTCCAGCTGCACCCGCGGATCCGCTGTGGACGGCAGCGGCTTGGCGCCTTCCAGCTTGGGAATCCACTCCTCTCAATCACATCCAGCGCGGATGCCGCCATCGCCTGGAAGAAATTCCTCGACCTCCTTCCTTCCCCCGCCTCCTCCTCCCGCCGGAGCGTCACGCTCCCGCTCCCGCTCCCGCTCCCGCTCCCGGCACTCGACACACTGGCCTCGCTCACCGCCGATAGCCGGTCGCAAGCGGGACGCGACTTGCTGAACTGGTCGACGCTCAAACTGGCGGTGGTGCGGGGGCCAGCCGGGAAGGCAGCATTCCGCTTCCAGGCGCAATTGGCGTGCACCCTGGGCATCGGCCGAGCGAAATCCGGACACGCCAGGCTCTTCATCGTCAACATTCTCCACCCTCCGGATGCCAATTCCCGCAGTTCCCACGGCAAAATAATGTCACGCACTTCTGGCACTCCAACAGAGCGCAACCGGCAGGCAGGAGCGGGAGCAGGAGCGGGAGCAGGAGGTTGCGCTTGCCTTCATGAAAAACTTCTCTGGCAGCGAATACACAACCACAGGTGCAGCACAACACTCCGCAATCCAAAGAGATGTGGAAGCGAGCGAGCAGCAATCTCGGTAGGAAGGGCAAGAAAGAAGAAAAGGAGCGAATGCGGAAGAGGGGCAGGAGAGGGGAGGGGAGGGGAGGCGAAGGGATTGTTGTGGTCCTGAATGGAGGAAGGGAAGCTTGAAGCTTGAAGCTTGAAGCTTGAAGCTTGCAACCGCAGCGCTTGTGCCTTCCCAACGGCGGGGCTCGCGCTATATGGAGAGCGTGGCACCCGGGCTACGTGTCGGGACTCCACACGGGCTGCTCTTGTAGCAATAGAAAAGACCAAGCCTCGCGCAGAGTACGAAGTGAAAACTCCAAACGTTACCGCGGCGCGTGCGAGCAGTCACGCTGCAGAGTTATTACGCTTTGAATGCGCCGAACGGAGTGTGGCCGCACCAGGTGGTGATGTACAATATCCTACTCAAAATAAATAATAAATACAGGCAAGGACATATATTGAACGTCCATGCGCGCGACACCGGAGGTCGTATTTTTGTAGTTTCCGGGCGGCCGTTCGCCGTTCACCGGGGCCGCCATGTGACCAGGCGGAGGCGGAAGCCGAAGCCGAAGCTGATTGCCGAATGGCGAATGGGGGACCACAAAACATACGTGCCCGCGTCTCCGCGACCCGTTCCGTTATGCAAACACATGGCCTCCTGGCTACACCCCGTTACTTATTTTGGAGTGTCACGCGGTCCGCGAGTCAGGCTCGCTGCCCGAATCGAGGTCCCATGACGCTGCCATTTTGGACAGCTCTGTTTCGGTCTCTCGTCTCCAACTTTCAAACGCCGTCTCCCAACGCCACCGGAATCTCCACTCCTCACGCCTCCTGTAAAACACCGGAAGGGAGCCAAATGCTCTCAAGCTCCCACACTCCCCCTCAGTATCTGCATCTTGCATCTTTATGTCTTCATTATTTGTTACGGTAGTTTGTAGATTGTATCTCTATGGAGTGTTTGCACATTCGGAGAAAATATAGGACAACTTCTAACTCCTTATCTATGTAGATGAGTTACAGAATTACCCACCACATCACACAAGCCAAAGACAAGAATTCACAACACACACAGACTGACAGACAGGAAAAGCCATCCATACCTCTGCTATTCCAGTGGAGGTACGTCGTCACAGTTCAATTCTTCCTCCTTATAAATGTACTTTTTCGTGGCTTGTACTTGCGTTTCCTACAAAATAAATGTTGGGTAGAAGTTTATTCATGGATAAGGTGTTCTTGTTGATCTTGCGACAAGAGGTGGATCATAAGCTTACTTGGAGAGCCATATTTTGATTCTTCTCTACATCAACAATGCTACAAACTTTCACAGTTTTCTTCTCTGCTTGTTTCTTGGGTGTGACTTGGGTGTTTAAAAGCTTTGTGGTAATGAAGGTCATTGCATCCGTCTTGGACTTTATTTTAGGCATGGTTACTACAAGATTTCCCGTAACGCTGGATCTTTGTGCAATACTATTGTCAGTCTTCACCTGTGCATTCAAGGAAGCTTAAAAATGTGATATTCATAAATTCCGTGTGTTGACTTATATTTGGGCATATCTACCTCGTCTGGAAGTTGCAATTGCAATAACTTTCCTTTAATCAAAACTCTAATCCAATTCGGCTGAATATCAATATCGATAAATGAGGTATCTAAAAACTTGCTCAATTTTAGATCCAAAATCACCATCTCCTTGCACTCACTTTCATGTAGTTTGAATTTCCATCTATCCAATCAGTGTTTTAGTAAGCTTCAATTTTTAAACCTATCAACTTCCAAGTCTTGGGGCTTTAGAGCAACCAAAGAGAATATTATGTGGCATATCTTATGGACATACCCTCCCTCATTTTTCTGGTATATGCGTCCTTCTAAGGGCAAGGGATCAAATCCTGTGCGTCTTTTGGATTTCTTCACTTGTTCAGGCTTGGTCTGAGATGCATTCAATAAATGAAAAACTATTTTTGCAAGAAAGATTAAATTACCAAATGTGGATCTCTCTCTTTTAAGTCTACGAGACAAAGAATGAAGTTTGGAAGGATACATACGTCTTGACCTTGTTTTCTCATTTCTAGCATCTCTTCATGTTCCGCAATTCTAGTAGCTGGAGAATAGGTTCGCACTTTTTCTCCTTTCTCATTTCTACACCAAACTCTTTATCTTAGAATGAAACATGATAGCTTATTTAAGAAAAACAAAATTAATCCATGGAAAATAAATTACCTACACTTGAACTTCTTCAGCATCCAATTCATCTTGGTTGGAAAGATAATTATCACATTCTTGTTGGTTCTCTATTTCTAATTCTTCACAAATTGTGCTATACTCCTACATGCATATTAAGCATGAGAGACAAATAATTGTAAAATGAGAAGAGAAATCACTTAACGATATGTATAACGTGATTTTGATATGTTGCTAACCTTTCTTGCTTTTTGCCGCTCTAAATTTGTTACTTGATGTGCATCCAACCTCTTTAAGTTTTTCAAAAAAGAGTGTCGTTGAAAATATTCATTTTTCGTCAAGTACTCTATCCATTAAACTCATTGTACAAATTCTTTGGTACGAACCTTGAGCGTAGAAAGTGTTGCTATGACAAACGTCCTATATGCATGAAAATCTTGACAAGGATTTCCTGTCAGAAAACTGTAAGCAACTCAGAAATAATAGCTATCAAGGAAACAAATAGCTCTTTGAAGGCTGAGGATAACTCAAAATAATCAATGATCAAAGTTAGAAGGGTACATTCTACACTTACAACTCTTTTAGATGAATATTCCGTGTAAGAGCTCTTATGCTATGGAGGTTTTGTTTGTCCACAAAATTCAAGGTCAAATCAAGCTTCTCTAATGACTCACATCCTTCCAATCCCTCTACCTTTCATAATAACAAGAAGAACATTACGTGCAAATGGTGGACGACATATTCACACCTACATTTCTCCATGAGTTATGAGTTCCAACCTTGGTAATATTGTTCAAAGCTAGATTCAAATATTGTAGTTCTTTCAATCGCCGCAAGTTTTCTAACCATGTGATAATAAAAACTTGTAGTTAGATGCATACGAGTTTGGAGGATATGCTTGGTGCAGAGCGAAAAAAACTGTTATTCATGTACCAAGTTTTCCAATCAAGTTGTTGGGCATATATAAAATCTTGAGATGAGGACACACGTTCCCAAGCAGCTCAATCTTTTCAATGCCCTCCTCTTGTAATACTAGCTCCTGCAATACCAAAATCTCATCCCTTTGAGAAGCACGCCAAAACTCGCAACTATGAGCTTGATTATGGATTAGGGTATGAAGAAGAGAGGATTATGGACCTCCAAAGTGAAGAGGATTCCTTCATTGTGCTCCGCTCGCCGCCTGATCATGTCTACATTGATGGGCGCCATGTTTGGTGTACTACGTGGCCGTACTATGGAAACACTCACAAGCCACCAGGATACCCGGGAAGCGGAAGTAATAAGGCTGCGCAGATATTCCAGAGCCTCGATTATATTAGTGTATTTCAGTACAGACAGCCAAGCCCAGGAGCTCAGGAAGCGGGCCGACCGACAGGTGGCCTGGACCGCGCGTGGCCTCCGGTATATTCGGGGGCCCAAGCCCTTATCCGGCGGCCAGCGAGAGTTAACCGCCGGGTAGCCGTTTTCCGGCGGGGAGGATTGCACGCTCCCGGTGGGCCAGTGTATCCACAGGGATTTGGCAATCTATGCCCGCCCAATGTTTGCCCGACACCCGATCCGGACCCAGGTGGGAGCACCGCTTCAGCCGGTGGCCTCAGACAAAAAAAAAAAAAAGCTGCGCCGTTCATGCTCAAAATATGTATTTGTGTATAGTGTATGTATACATCCACCTTCTATACCCTTGGGTCCATGGGACATGGGTGTGTATGTATCATGTATGCAAGGGTTCTGATTCCCCCATGTTACACATCGTATTATCCCAATGTGTTTTTAGGTGACAAGGTTTTTCTTTTTGTGGGGCGAGCTCGATAAGAATTGAGTCGTTTTTCCCACAAGCCTGAAGTGGGCCACATGCATACACTGAGATAACTGCAGTTGGTACGGGGATGGCTGACGGGGGAAGGCATCACAGGCCCAGGTCAGAGGCCAGCCGCCCTGGTGTGGATGATGGATCCACGCAAGTGCCGGCGTGTTGGTCGGTAACTTTGGCTGCGCCGTCCAGGATGGTGCTTGCAGGCAGGATGGATGGTACGATGGAGGAGGTGGAGCCTGTGTGAGCTGGGGGAAGCGGAGAAGGGGTGGGTTGTTGGCTTGCAAGTCCAAGTGGACTTTAATAGACTTCTTCGTCTTCCAAAGGCAAAGGCAAAGGCACATACATATCTTATGCATGCAGTTGGGCTGCCGAGGATAAGCAGGGTCGGTTGGACCTTTGGCCCGTTCATGGGCTTCCGCATGTCCGGCCAATGCATGTACCCAACTCGCGATGGAGGCTTGCATCGGTGGAGAGCATCGGGGCCAGGTGTTGTGTTGCCGACCTGCACACACGTCCGCTTGCCGAGGAGTGTGGATTCAGGTGATAACTGGTGGCGGGGGCAATGGGAAGATGTGGGTGGATATGGTTGGCGGATGGTTGGCCATGGGTGTGTCCATCTATGGGTGGCTATGGGTGGGCTGTGAGTATGTCTATGGGTGCCGACTGGTGGCTCCGGGAATGGGGAATGGGTAGATGGGACTCCAGAACCTGGGCAGACTAGTGTGGAGATACTGCACATGAGTGATGTGGTGGTTGGAGCAGTTGAATGTGCGCATAACTGCCCCGGCTACAAGGATGGGCAGAGAATCTGTGTGTGGCAGAACTGGTGTCATTGTGGGACTCGTCCAAGGAGTCCGATCGCTCCGACGTTGGCAGTTGCAGAGTTCTAGTACTCGTCTAGACTCTAGTGCAGACTGCTGCAGACCTGCCCATGTGCTGCACGGATCAGGAGCGCCATGGCAGATGCATGTACAGACACATACAGAATGTACCCTCCCCCCACCTGGCCCATGGCTGCGACTTCCACGGTGCCCACACTACTGCGTTGTCTTTCCACTGGAGCCATGGAAGAAGGCTGTAAGAAGGCGTCTGGTCCTGGTCATGGTGCCGTGAACACTGAAAACCCAACCCCCACATGTGACTTGGAGCTCCCCGCAGCAGCAGCTTTCCCCAGACAGGCTGCTGCAGGCTGCTGCTGGGTGTCAGAAACAAGGAATAGATGTATCGCTCGATATGCAGATGCACGCTTGTCGCATCCCATGTCTCTCGGGGCTTGCGCCATGGAGGCCTGGTTTGTACACACATACATACAGTTCTAGTGCAGCGCATGGGCCATGGGCCATGCCCCATGCCCCTCTATTGGCGCGGAGCCTGTGAAGCTTGTGAAGGGGAGCGGAATCTGGGGTGCTTGATCCCCTCCGAGTCCGAGTCCGAGTCCGAGGTCCGAGTCCGAGTCCTGTTCCTGTACATGTAGTGCAGCTCGAGGCACAATGGTGCGTGTTCGAAGGCCCTCAAGCTTTTCCTTTTGGGGACTTGGACAGGGGCCCGGATTCCGTGGCCATGTTCTCGGCCTGCTGCATGCGCTTTTGTGCAGGGCGCGGCGTCGCAACACGCGTCCGAGCTTGCGTTCCTGAATAATCACTGCCCTGCCACTGCATCGGTGCGTCTGTCGTTCTCGCACCAACACACAACGGCCCAGGAAGTACTCCAGAACCGAGCTGCGCCATCATGCGACGAGATAAGAAGAGACGTATTCCATGGCTGTATCTGCATCACATTCACGCCCGTCTTCTTCCTCTTCCCTCCATCACAGATTCACACAGCGACCCACAACAGTCATACGACTCATCACGGGCGACGGGCGTGGCAGCAAACCAGGCTTCTCAGCGCCAATCGTACGCCTCGCACCCCGTCGTGGAACAGTGAACAGTGCTTCCAGAGCGGGGACAGAAGCATGAGCAATGCGCGCTTGCTTTTTTTCACCAGTCCTTCACATAAATAAAAAGGAAAGGTTTGTTCTCCTTCCCTTCTTCCCTTCCCTTCCCTTCCCCTCCTCTCCCGTTTCCCTGGCAACCGCAATCAGCCACAACAGGCATCTTTTAAAACACATTTACTACCCCCTCTTTTCCCCCGCTCTTCATCGGCAGACACGACCACGCTCCATGCGTCGCGCACGCATGGCCGATGCGCAACCACCGTTCCCAGCCTCCCAGCCTCCCTTCGCCTCCAAATTTGAACCGGGCCCAGCGGCTATTTATAAGGCAGGCTAGGCAGGTGTTGTAAAACCAGACCCGGCATCAAGCGAGATCAGATCCGCTTGACAGAAACCTGGTGCCAGGCACCGGCCATGGCTACCAATTGGAGCTCTCAAGCCTCCCTTCCGCAGACCAGCTTTTCGGCTGCAACCCCTTGGGGGCTCGGCCTGGCCGTTGGGCACCTGTGTCGCATGTGCGTTACGGTGATGCGTGCATTCCATCGGCTGCTTCATGTGAAATTGGGCGCAGCAGGCCCGACACATGCGTGGCCTTCGTCCAGGGGAAAGGAGAAACAAAGTGTACACTTCAGTCACCGCGGTGTTAGTCGACCCAGTGTTAGCAGACAGGAATCTGGTCCAGAATTAGGGCATCAGGCTGCGACCAGGGTCAATCGGACAATCCCCCTGCTCCCGACACATAGCAACAAGGCAGAATTTGTGTGCTCGATAAGATGCCGGTCAAAGGCGGGGGGGCATGCACGTCGTAGTGCAGCCTGACACAGCACGCAGTGTCAGGCGACTTGTGGTCCGCAGACTCCAGCTTCCATGAGTCAGACGCAACCCGAGTCCAGGACCGAGCAGTTTGCTTCCCCCGAGGGCTCATCACTTGCAACGCCACCCACTACGAGTTTGGCAGGACGCGGGAGGAAGGAAGGGACTGAGGAAATGTCTGTCTGCTCGATTGTCCAGCTGCCGGAACTTCCTGGGGAAGCTTCGGGGATTGTGTTGATGTGCGGGGGGGACTAGAACTCGTTACTGGTACAGGATGGAAGGCTGATCTGGGCTTCTAGAAGACGGCAGTGCGACAGGTCTCCTGGCCCAGCCTCTGTCCCCTCACCCGAGCTCCACGCTGGCCGCGTCGCCTTGCTTCACCACCACGTCAACCAGGTCGAAGCCTTGTGCGATGTCGCTGTAAGCTTGGGACACGATGAGAACGGTGCCTTGTGCCAGGTCTCGCAGCGCCGAAATCACTCTCGCCTTGCCCTCCCCGTCCAGATGCTGCAGTGCAGAGCGGTTGCCCGACATTAGAGAGATGGCATGACTTGGAGAGGGCGTTCAACTTCACTTTATCAGAGAGATGGCATGACATGACGAGGGAGTTCAACTTCACATTTGTCTTGCGTCATGACAGGTGCTTCTTACCTGTAGCACCTCGTCCAGAACCAGAAGATCACAGTGTAGGCCGCCTCTCTCGGCTGCAAGCTCAGCATACCCTAAGGCCAGTGCCAGTGCCTGCAAGCGAGATGTGTAGACGACCATAAGCTTGATCAACATCCACATGAACGAACATACATGAACTGGGTGAAAGCAGGACAAGAGCATGTGCCACTCACCAGCCTGCGACGCTCACCCCCGCTCAGCTGACGGATGGAACGTTCCTCGGTCGTGCCGTCCGCCAAACGGACAACAGCGATCTTCTCGATGCTCTCCACACTAGTCTTGGTTGATTTCCGTTCCCTGGTAGGGTTCAACAATAGGTCTAATGACCCGCCGGAGAAAGCATGCGCGAAACGAGCTGTCCGTTCTTGCAGCTCTGCCAATGCACTTTCCAACACGTAGCTCTGCAGCACGGACACAGAGGCATCATGTGTGTGAGCCCCATGTGAACAAAGGCACCAAGATGGAAGATACCGAGGCACTGGAAGATCCCTAGTACCTGGATACCGCTGTGGCCAAATGCTGCATCTATCTCCTTCAACCATAGAGCAGACTGCTTTGCTTGCTCGAGGGAGGCCACCTTCTCCTGCAGTTCCTTCTCTACTCGGGTTTGGTACTCGGAGAGGGACCTGTACTCTGCTGCATAAAGGTTTTTCTCAGTTCTTGCCACGTCCAGGGTCCGCTTCACATCCTGCAACCTCCTGGTGCACACCCTTGCATCAGCCACTTTTCCGTTAAGCTCCACAACCAGCTGTCTCAGTTGTTCCAGTTTTGGTTCAAGGGAGTCATCGAAAGAAAGAGCTTGATTCTGGCTTTCGTCACGTTCTGGATGCACATTTTGAGAGTGCAGCTCAGGGGACATGTCCTTCAGTTCACGTGAGATGAAGCTGCAAGCTTCCTCCACACAAACTTTCGCGGATGCAACGGCCTCCCAAGTTCTGTTCACCTGCCGAAACAGTCCATTGAAAGTATGAAGACTGCAGAGGGTAAGAATACTGTCACGTAAAGCCTTATCAATCCAGAAACTCACCCGAGCAAGAACCTTGTTGGACTTTGCCTTCTGCGAAGCACGTGCACTTGCTTGCTGTTGGTTCATCTCCACCATTGCTGCAGTCAAAGATAAACTTTTTTGTGCTATCTCCGATCTTGCCTGGAAATGCGAAGGTCTGTCAGTCACAGCATTTCGAGTTACCTCAGCCAGTACCTAGCAAACTTCACAAAGAAGAGGAGATTTGCAACACTCACTGCTTCAAGATTCACTATCCGCTGCTGCAAGGCAGTAATGTCCTTCCATAAACGTGTTACGTGCTCAGAAATATGACTCGCAGAAATATCCTGGTGACAATGGTCACAGAACAGTGTGTTCGAAGTGCTCTCCTGGAACTTCTTCAGCGTATTCGCCCTCTGCCTTACAGCATCTAGTGCGTGTTTGTGCTGAAACATTCAGAGTCATTTCCATTCAGAGACATCCAGGAGACTGCTTGCATCTCTGTAGTGCATCCAAGACTCCTAGTCCGTTCATCCCTACTGCAAGGGTGGAAATGCTGACCTCTACTTCAATCTCTGTTTGCTGTCTCACAAGTGAATCACGTTCCTCTGACCTCATGCTAATGGTCGTACCAGTGGGTTCTTGTAGAGGAACGGAATCAGAGACCAAAAACTGCTCCAGAGAAATTGCAAAAGAATCCCACTCCCTTACAGAGTCTAGCACCATCTGCAAACAGCGAGTGCAATCTGCTGATGCTCTTCTCAGCTCTGCTTGAGCGAGATGAAGTTCAGACTCCATACGAGACAGCTTTCTGGCCCTGGAAATAAGAAGAAGAGGTGTGACCAAACTATGCACATCACTGCTGCTCCTTCAAACACTGTATCACCGAAAGACTGGCTATTTCCAGACACCTCCTCTCACATGCATCACAGGAGATTAAATGGAACCACTTACTGTGATTGCTCCCAATCTTGCACACGTTGATGTGAAAGCTTCACCTACAGGTCGGACAACTCAATACACAGCTGAGGTAAGCAAGGATTTCGTTCTGGTCACGCACGTAGTTGATGTCCCATTGTTATGTGCAATGCTACATGTCTGAGTGGAAAGGGAAAAATGGTGTAAAATTCCTCTTCTGCACCTGATCTGAGAGCTGCATATTTTGTTCGGATAATTGTGCAGCCGCCCCTCCCATGTTCTCTACTTGATCTCGCACATGCCTAAGATCTGTGGTGCTTTTCTCCTTTGCTGCAAACCAAATTTCCATCAAGACTACTCTGCTGAGCTCCTCCTGCAGAACCAATGCTGTCATGAGAGACCTATACTTGATAACCTGAAAGCATAGAAACCTTGGCTACATCTTACCTTGAAAGTTTTGTCATTGGCTTCAAGCAATCCACCAACCCCATACTGCCCATGAAAAACGGCTCGGTGCAATAGAGTCGTATTTCTGGGAGCCGCGTATGTCAGAATACATAACTACTAATATGGTAAGTGCCATGCCAGTCCAAAGCAGGGGTACTGGCAAGGGTGATTAACAGATACACTTACAAGGATGCGTCGATTCGTTCTTGAGTCAACTTAATCTCCTGGCATGTTTGATCCTCTCCATCCAAAATAAATCTCAGTGATTTCCGACTGAAACCAGCATATACGCCGGTAAGCAATGTAGAACACCGACCATCACAAAAAGGAACAACCATTCTGTGTCACATTACCTGCCTGCCGTACGCTCTATCATAAAAGGCTTCTCATTGACTGTGCCCTCCACCTGGACTCGAGCTCGTTTAGACTTGTGATGGACAACGTCGGATGCTGTTAAGCCTTTCGCTGAGTCTGGTCGAGGATCTGTCGAACCTGAAATAGAAGTTACAGCATACCGGACATTGGTACACAGATCTTAAGGGAAAGCAATCACTTGGGACACAAGAACAGACTTACCTGTGATTGCCCATAGGGGAGCCATTACAAGTGTCGTTTTCCCAGCACCATTACTATCGGCTCCATAGGAATCTGAGTTTCTACCAGAAACAACCCTTATTCCCCGCTGTGCAAGTGGATATGTCACAGGATCCAAAAAGGGGCCAAATCCCTCCAGCTCAACAGACTTCAACACCAGCCAAACTACAAGGGACAAAGAGAGCTTCAGTAAGATAACAGCAAACAGAAAGACACAATCACAACAGATTTCTGGAGCACTTGAGAAAACCTTGAGGCCTCTGAATGGCATTGGCAGGCAATGACAACGCATGGAGGATCTCTACAGCCATTTTAGTGGCCCCAATACTCATGTTCACACTCTTTGCATACAGTCTGAAGAGTTCAAATGCATTCTGCAAGGTCAACAAATGAAGTAAAAACCCAAGCTGAAAAATAAAATATTCCAAGAGAGAAAAGCTCACCGTAGTGAAATCAGCCACCTCTACTGACCAGGTCCTCAGCATTCTCGATGCGGGGTCTCGGAGCAATGCTCGGAAAGACAATGTCAATATGCACTCCTTCACGCTTGAGCTTAGTCTGTTCCAAAAGCCAGGTGATCCTTTGTGAAATTTACGACTGGATTGGGCACAAACTCATGTAGCACCCGAAAACGTCCATACGCAACCACAATACAAGCACTTCAGAACAAGGTCATACAGAACAGGCTACCAGGAGTTTTTTTGCAGGGTTTGACAGCGTTTCAGTTGGCAGGAGCCAGCGTACACGGTCACCTTTTCGGAGAGATTTTATGGCATCTGTGTCTAGTATTTCATTTTCATAAATATAATGGCGTGGCCCAATGTCAATGGGGATCTCACCAACTTTCTGCAGGATCAGGAAATTCACAATGGTTAGAGACATTCATAGCTTGAACGTAAACATGGCCAAAGAAATCAAACGAGTTGCAGCATCACACCCAAAGTTGCCCATCCAATACTGCTTACTTACTTCCCACTGGTGATTAAGAAGCAAAAGCCTCTTTGCCTGTCCACTTTCGCTGGCAGAAACCTGATAGGGCGAGCCAACGTACTCAATCTGACTGCCATTAACAACATGCGGCTTGTGGTAGTGGCCCGTAAAAACTGGCAGATGTGAAGGGAAAATGGATGGATCAATGCCATCGCTTGCCTGACGTTGCTCACTCATATATGCCCCAACCTGATGCGGCTCACACCTGTTCCTGGTTAGTCATGAGTACCCAGATTCTAACAGCCAAGGGAAAACGAAGCAACTCACACATGACTGCGCACCACATCAAGATGGGCGAAGATGACCCTTGTATCAGAATGGCTTGTCACAGCATCCTTGATAACACCTGGCTCTCGTCGAAAGGGTAGCCACAATGCTCCCAAGTACTGAGTGGGCTCTGATATAACTTTAATATAGTAATTTGTAGCTTCCAGCACACTGAGAGCATGAACCTCCCCGCCATGATTGACCTGCAGAGTGATGTATAAAACTTGATACGCTCATGGTAGTGAGCTGCGACTGGGTATCTTCAGAGGGTGCTACGAGAAAGACCTGGTCATGGTTGCCCGGTATGAAAATTGTTGGACAGGACCATGTCTGCAGCTCAGAGACGGCCAAGTTCAACAGCTCCACTGGGAGAGCTCCTCTCGCATGCCAAAAGTCTCCTAAGAATATTATTCCTGCATTCCTGGACAGCACACAATCTACAGCTGAGAGCTTGAGCAATACAAGAGAGCAGGCCCTGACCTGCTGTCTCCACAGGGAGGACAAAAAGTCTCACCTTGCAGATGCCTCGGCATGCACAGTTTGAAGGACTTCCAAGCAGATGTCAGCAGTTCTCCTGCTCAAGTGCAGGTCCGAGAAAACCACCCATGTCTTCACCTCTGCCCATATATCGGCATCCGTGAGCAGTCCCTGAAGCAAAAGAAAGATGTCGGTCAACATTTGCTCTCCACTAACTGGTCCCATTCTTCACCGACGCACCTTCAAACACTCTACCTTCAGCCTCTGTGCTGAAGCTGCAAAAGGCGACAAGTTCGGATGCACAAACTCATCTGGCACCGCGGTGTTCTGTTCTGCTTTCAACCCTCGGAGTAAGCTTTCCTGAAAATGCAAACTTGCCGCAACGCAGCGAAGCAGTCTCGGTCCTTTTCCACTCTTCCTTGACAGCGGGTGCTCAAGATCATGTCCAGACTTCAGCTGAGCCAATCCTTGCACCCTCCAGTGAACCAGCCTCACGCAATAGCATCTCAAACCGACGTCTTTGTATCTCACAAGAACAGAGAACGGCAAACGCAGAACTCCAGGCCTTGCGAGCACCATGACTAGGAAAAAGCCGGGGCCAACGTCCTCATCGAAGAAGCAGCTCCTCCGCCAATCTGTAGCCCAAGCTGCATTGGCACCGTGGTCCTCGTAAGCTTATGGGCATTTCAGCTTGCTCCGCCGATCAAAGAACTGGGCGCTTCACTAGCGTGCAAGAAGATGAAGGGCAGCTGAAATTCTTTAAAAGATCGGGGAAAGCCGCTTCATTTTCGCCCTTTGCCTGCATACTGCATGGGGATGATGCGCGGACAATTAGAGAGAGGCCACTTTGTACATACTGCCTTATTCATTGTCAGCTCGGAAGGTGATCGGCTCAAGCATTTCGATGGCACTAAATGCTTTCCTTTGTTTTTTACGCGGGCGTCCTACTGCCTTCAAAACTCAGCAAACTTCAGACTCTTTGCTCATCGTTCCTGACAGCCTCACTGAATCCCTGGCCACGTCCCTCCTCCCGCCACCCAATCCAGCCGAGAGTTAGTGCAGTTCGGACACGCCAGCGGTGCCGAAAATTGATTGGGCCTGGACAGTCAGGCCAATACGTCCAAGGACACCGGAACCGGATGCAATTGGAGCCATTCTTCGTCCAGGAACCAGATAATTTCCGCAATTTGCAGCTCTCGAGGATGCTGATGACGAGCCCAAGAAGAGACGATGGCGGCTGCGGCCGTCCTGGACTCCTGCGCAAGGGCCTGCAGAAGTTGCCATGGTCTTGTGAAGACGCGACCTTGGCGTGTGGGCGTTTGTGGCGGGCGGGATGGCACTTCAGGTGCAGGAGGATTGATCAGACGGGGCCCGTCACAGAAATCTGGAGATGTGTAATAAAGCCGAAAGATTTGGTGAAGCATCGCGTTGCCTGGAGCGGCGTGGGGAGGAGGGCCCGGGGTGCTGTCTCCGAGGCGAGCTGCATGCAAATGATAGTCGGGCCGGGGAATGACGAGCCTTGGGTGGACCCGGGCTGGCTTGTTACCAACGCACATTCATGACATATGGTCATGAGGCTGTTAGTACGGGATCACACACACAGCAAATGGAGAGGCTCCTTCTTACTATCACTCGTCAAAGGATTACATCAGCCAGCTTGCCTAAACTCAAGCACGAGGGCTTACGTAATATCGTTTCTTCCCAACAATCTGGCTTTGGGCTACAGCGTAATGGCAATCCATTACCTACAAATGCTATTCGTATGCACCGTGCAGACTAACGCTACCGTCGTCCCTCAATCTCGAACGTATCAAAGGAAGGGGTCCTCCAGTGGAGTGCTGCAGGGATGACTTGATACCCTCAACTCGTACGCCGAACACCTTGTCTCACAGATCGACCTAGAAGAGGACTCGGACAAAAGAGATATCTAGCTTGTAGGAGCGAAGGCCATAGCTCCATACAGGAACCGAGCTTTTCGTTTCAAACAAGGAGGTCACCTCTTATAGCAGGCCCTTGTTTCTACCTTAAAAATCTCTACGTAAGACTACGCCCCCTGCTCAATTCCCTAGGTCTTTCTAACATAAGGAACATGCTACATGCTTGGATCATTTCCTATTTCCAGCAGTCTACGTATGACCAGGCTCTAGCACGGCTTTCCACGTAAACAGCTCTTTCCCCTAACAGTGGCACGCCCCCTGGCCGCTGCCTGGCCCGTAGATCCCCTGGTCATGAGGTCAGGAAAACCAAAAAGCCGAGATATGTCCTTCTTGTTCTGACACACTTACAAATATCCCCACACACACATACCTAGGTAGACATGGAATTCCATGAGTGGCCCAATGATGTGTACACACCACACCAGCCTGTGACATTCATCGGGCTCAAAGATAGTCAAGGCCCCGGAGCGAACTTGAGTAAAGCTTACCACGATCCTAACTCAAACACAGCTCGAATCGTGTCCAGCAGTTCACACAAAGGAATCCTAAGCTCTAGTTGTTACTCACATATTCTCCCAGCCTGGATAAGAACCTTACGCAGGCTTCTTGCTCGTACATGATTCCTCTTCCTCGTGAGGGATGGGTGCATAAGAACTCCCCTTCCACTCCTATACGAGCTTTTGCATTAGCTTCACAAGTTCCTCAGGCGGCTCACCCTCAGCCTCATTCGAATGTATCCCAAGTGAATCCACCAACAATTTCTTATGTGCCCCAGAGGTCAGGTTGCTCTCCCCCAAACTTCGTTACCAATTTCAGGAATTCTCACATTATGGGGACCAACGCCAGTATACGACACCTTTCCTAAGTAACGTTAAGAAGGGACTTAGCAGAGCATGCCAACCAAAATACTCACGTGACCTTCCTCACACTCTTAGCATGGCTAACCAAGCAAGCAAATCCGCATGGTTGGAGGGGCAAATGTGGTCACAGCAAGATCCATCCACTTTCATCACCTCAACATCTGCAGAAACTTGATGTAACCATATACGCGACCTTAGATGAGACCAACATACTTTGACATGCTACGGACCATTCGAATAGACTACTCCTCAGAGATACGGCTAAGGGCCCCTCAAACACTCAAAGTCCTCGATAGGACACCAGGCATTATGCCTTTCACGGTAAGCTTAAGCTAACCACAACTTCACCTCTTGCTTGTATCATGGGTCATGAAGGCAAAACCAGTACCAGCCATGTGCATTTCAAGACAAGCTAGAACTAAATTAAAATTTTTAAGTTGCATAGAAGCAAATGATGACTTTCACTTTTGGAACATAGTGCATAAAAATCTGATTGAAGTAAAAGCTAAAAGATTATGATACTATTGATACTGAACATGAAAATGCAACTAAAGGTTTCATGTTTAGCAATGTGATATCTTATGTGCATGAAAATGCAACTAAAGGTTTCATGTTTAGCTATGTGATATCTTATGTGAGATGATGGCAGGCTTGACAGTATAGATAAAACATGGATCATAAGAAGTTGGATTGTTTTATTGGTGAGACCTCATAAGAGCTCGGGTGAGTGAGGCTCAAGGACCTCACTTGGACAAATTTCAAGAACTTGGATAGTTTCAAAAAAAATAAGCATAAAATTGTTGAGCTGAGAATGATAAAAATCATATGTACATAATTTTTATAAAATAGTATAAAAAATTCAACTTCTATTGAATTTTGTTAAGGAGACGCCTCCTTAGAAGGAACGGGCTGAACAACATGATTCCCTCCCGTTCTCTTAGTAAACATCAAACGCACACTTGGTCCTAGCTTTTCGTTAAGTTTAATCATGATTAAGAACAAGCATCTGTAGAGAAAAACTTGTACAAAAATAATACCAAGATTCGTCCATTTGCCCCTGCTTTCCGGAACTTGATAATACTGACGGACTACTTCTTCCCCACTAATCAATACTTGATTTTGCGGATAGTCTCTGGGCCGAAACTGCAGGCCTAAAAAGTCGTTCTCGAATAATCCCTGTCCACCCCCACATTCTCTATTAGCTTAAAAGGATGAATTATGGACGATGGAAAGAATAACTAAACATAATAGGTACCTATTACGCTTCACGATGAACTAGATCAGCATAAGGAGAAAAAACAAAATGCTGGATTTGCTATTGGCTAGATAAGAATCCGCACAGGTTGAAAATCCCAACCAAACGCACCTGAAAGCCATAGGTGTGAAAAGCGATGTAGGAGATAGGGTACCGCCACACGGGCTTGGGCAGGTCATTGGGCAGGCGGAAGAAACCACCGTTTAGCATGAAAAAACCCTACAGTCCACCGTGAGCGTTAGATACAGACCTTTGCGTAAGACTTCTCAAGGTCCGAATAGAATGAAAAAGGAAGCCAAACAGACCTGAATTCCAGCTCCGATGATTATGCCCATGAGGAAGTTTGGGACTACGCTTGAGATTGCCATCATCAAGCCCTCCACAGCAGATGTGGTGGAGAAGATGATCAAGACGAAGTAAAGGAAGTGGATAAAGCCGGGATGCAGGTCCACCAGGAAGTACATAGAGGCTCCAGAAATGAAAGCGATGAGCAATAGGAATGGAAGAGAAGAGAGGGTGCTACTGATGACAAAAGCTCCCACCCCATAGTGCCCGTTGAGCCGCTCTCGAGAGAACACCTGCTAGTATTGAGTTAGGTTGTGAGACTCTTGTCATTGCCAAGCTTGGAGTAAGCAACAAAGTCATGCAAAGTGTACCTTCATCTCCTCTACAAAAGAAGGGAATCCCCCAATGGCCATGAAGGTGAGGAAGCTAACGACAAATGCCAAGCACGATGCTCTTGCCTGTACCAGCACCACCAACAACACGCAAGGAAAGATGTTAAGAACAACGACTAGGCTGCACAGAATGGAGATATGGGGACCTGAGTCGAAATGCTCACTCACCTGTATGGCATTATAGCTATTGCCGACGTTGTAGAATATGGTTCCGATGGCCAGGCACAGAGCAAGATACATTGCAAGACGTAGCCAGTAGTAACCCACGTCTCTGGACATGTTGACGAAGGACCTTCGAGTGAGGGTGAAACACTGCATCAGGGTGCTGGCTTCGCTTCCTGTCGACTCTTGCAAGGAGCCATTCTGCAATAAGTCGATGTGATTTAGCTATGCATGATGGAGAAGGCATCGCCAAACAGAAGCAGGGATGGTCGTGCTTGGTGTTGGAAAGGAGACGACATACCATCTTAGAGATCTGTTCAGCAGTATCTGCGGCATTTTGAGCAAAACTGGATGACTTATACTTGCTCACTAGCATGTCCACTCGTGATGCGGTGGACATAGCTTTAAGAGGATCCGAATCTTCAGGATCAGCGGGGTCCTGATCATCCCAGCTAGCGCTCGGTGTCCGGGACGCCTGCACATGCCACATGTGATGAGATCGAAGAGCACAACAAGGTGTAAACGCGAGATGGTGGGAAGGTAGATGAATTCCCACCGGCAGAACTCTGCGAGATCCTTGAACAGCAACCGAGACTTTGTCGAAGTCCGAGTTGATTGCACGAAGAAAATGGTCCGCTGGATTCCGCCATGGTGGACAAGGTATACCAGCATCCAGAAAATGCTGATTCAACACGGGACATCCAGTCACCACATGTAAATGATATGCACTGGATTACGCATCCAAATCCTGATCCCTGCTCTACCAACCTGTTTAGCCTCCACAGCGGCACCAAAGTATATCGTCCTGCCTCCAGATAGCAGGACGAGGTCGTCGAATAGCTCAAAGACTTCGCTGCTGGGCTGGTGAATAGAAGTGATGACAGTCCGTCCATCTCGAGCCAAATTCTTCAACGTAGTCGTAACAAAGAAGGCTGCAGCACTGCAACAAGCCCACCTCCCATTTCAGAACCGAATCAGTACGAGAAGAAACAAAAAACACAACTGCCAATGTGCACCATCCCCGCACACCTATCCAAGCCACTGGTAGGCTCATCCAGAAACAACAAGCGAGGCTTGGTGAGCAGCTCCAAGGCAATGGTGACCCGTCTCCTCTCACCCCCGCTCACCCCTCTGAGATGCCAATTCCCTATGGGCGTGTGCGCAGCTTCCTGAAGACCCATTTCCTGGATCGTGTTGTTAATAATCTCCATCTTCTGTGCCCTGGGCATCCTATCCGGAAGCCGGAAGAAAGCCGAGTACATTATAGTCTCAAACACGGTGAGAGTCCCGAGCAAGTTGTCATCCTGCGTCACATAGGCCTACAATCACAGCAACGATGAGCTCCCAAAGTGACAGTGACAGTAACAGTCCCAGTCCTAGTCCTAGTCCTAGTCCTAGTCCTAGTCCCAAAACTAGTCTCATTCCCTTAATGCCCACTTACCGCCACGCCGTAAGACAGCCTCTGCTTATTCCCATTGAGCCAAATGTGCCCCGTCTGCCTCGCATTCTTAGCCAGCCTCCCTGTCCAAATGACAATGTGATCCACCAAACCACTTCCTGTCAAGCATTGTGCGAGACCAGGTCCTTCCCGAAGGACCCAACAAAACTGTCACGTCCCACACACCTGCCAGAGTATCGAGAAGGGTGGATTTGCCGGAGCCAGAAGGCCCCATGATGGCAGTGATCTGCCCAGGCTCTGCGTACCCAGTCACGCCATCCAGCAGAAGTCGAGATCTCCCTGAAGCCCATGACGCCGTCACACTGAGATTCCTCCAGGCCAGGTGAGCTCCAGGCCGATCGTGCTCGCCTCCGGACTGCGCCATCTCATCTAAGCTGGCCGACTGGAAGCTGAACGCACTCTTAACGTATTCCGTGAGGTCGACACTGCTTCCGAGTGTCGGGACCTCCAGTCCGTACGGGGCTACCGTCGCTTGTCATCCGCTCCACAATGAAGGCAGTGTGTCAACAAGTTCCGCGAAAGACATCGGCACCCCACTTGGCTAAACATGCGACGGAGTCGGCTGGCTGTGGCAGTGGCAGTTTAGACTTCTGACTAATTGCGCGCAAGTTGAGCAACCACAAGCAGGCGGCTCGTCTTCCCACCGACACACGGTCCCTGCAACTCTTCCAAAAGCCGGCTATTCGTTCAAGACGCTGGAACCTTCTCACCTCATCTTTACAGCACAAAAGAGTTTCTTTCTGTAAGCTGGGGGGTGGCCTACCTAAGCAGCTGGCGTTATTATACGCATGAGCACGCAGGTGTCGTAGGAACAGTCAACTACCGGCCCGGATCACAAACACGACGAAATAATAGCTACATTTCAAAAGCCCCATTTCGAAAGCCCTGTGAGAATAGCCCCGTCTAGTAGCGAAGTCCATGGGGGGCCCGCGATACTTGTGATGGCAACATGCTTCTAAAGCAACTTACACATGCTTCTCACAGGGCAACTCACACATCGCAGCCCACCCATGCTCCTCACCGCAGCCCACCAACACTCCTCACCGCAGCCCACGCACACGCCTCATCGCAGCCCACGCACCCGCCTCATCGCAGCCCACGCACCCGCCTCATCGCAGCCCACCCATGCTCCTCACCGCAGCCCACCCATGCTCCTCACCGCAGCCCACACACACGCCTCATCGCAGCCCACGCACCCGCCTCATCGCAGCCCACCCATGCTCCTCACCGCAGCCCACCCATGCTCCTCACCGCAGCCCACGCACACGCCTCATCACAGCCCACGCAGACTCCTCATCGCAGCCCACGTCGACTGCTTATGGTAACCCACACACACATCTCATCGTAACTGCAGGAGCGGATTTCACGCGGGACCCTGCCAGAGAGAACAGAATGAAATTGAATCGGGTTAATGCAAGTTTAACCCTAGGTCAAGTGAGCTTTTCAAGGTACGTATCTTACCATGTGAGTTGCTGATGTTGCCAAGGCAGGGAAGGACTCCTTTGTTATGACGTCTAAGCTGTTGGGATTCAAGGAACGCTGTTTTGGCGCAAGTCTCTTGCGATCATCTTGGACACCTCAATCCCTGCGTCAAATCCTCTGTGAACCAAGAATTTTCAACCAGCCTCCCTTTGCCAGATTTCACAGAACGTGTTCATACTGGAGCCGTTAGATTCCTCGGATTGAACCACATCCGCAAGCCTCCTCCACAGCTGGTTACGTCTGGCACGATTAGGGTTCAAGTCCAAGCCTCGAACTTGCAACATGATGTCAGCCTGCAAAGTGCAAATTGCATCCAACAGTTCGGATTCAGACAAGATCTGGTTATCGACCTCACACCTTCGTGTCCTGTGCGGCTGAGAGAAAACCTGTTGTCGGACATCTCAATCTGAGAAATCGGTACAAGCGGGGAAGCCAGGCAGGCTCGCAAAGGCGATGGCTGTGTTCACCAGGCCAACTACAGGAGCTTGGCCTGGTGCTACGCATCCATCGCCTCTGATAACCTAAGCCGGCGATTGCAGCATGCGGAACATGGAAAGGGAAACCTAAAACGGGTCGCTTGTCAACTCCTTCAGTTTGCAAGGGCCCAGATCGAGCTAGTGTGGGAGCGCTCCGGCTTCTCGGTGTCCACATGCGTTGATGCTCCCACGACAGCGTCGTATTGTTGCTCCACAGTCGCCAACGGCATGTCTTGACTGCGTTAAGGATCGTCCACAGCCTGCTCTGCCTCGAAAGAGCATCCCTCGCAGCAGCCATAATAACCAGCCGTAGCTCTTCCACAAAGCCCGTAGTGCGAGGGAAAGCCGTCAAGGACTCCAATCCTACCACAAGATCATCCCGGCAGGCGAAGTGCGCTTCTTCCGTGACCGAAAGCTGGAGAACTCTCGCGCTGGACAGTAGCACCTGGCCACGGCACGCGAGCAGGCAATTTGCTCAAGGATGTTGGACAGGAAAGATACCGTGCTCCACTGGCAACTCCGCTGACACCCTAATAACTCCGGTTGCCGAACGGATCCAATGTTCGGCTAAAAGAACGTGGTGGTGAAAGCACAGTATACATATGACACACGAGAGACATTCCCAACATGTTTCCGACATCTGTAAATACTGTGCAGGACGTGCGGCGTGCCATCCAAGTTGAGCAAGTTTCCTCTCGGTACTCGAGACATGCTTCCTCCGATGTCATCCTCCCCTCGGCAGAAACTAAGCCACATGCATACCTCTTGTGGAACAGGAGTCTTCAGCGCGTACAACTTGCTATAGAACTAGGTCATCCAAACACCGCGGACAGAACTGGCAAGGCGGCCTTCCCTCACAGTCTGTGTCCGCCACTCCAAATTTTCCAAAGGCGCTCAAGCGACTCCACGGCTTCTTCGTCTCGTACGTAACTGCGTCCTTCCACAGGAAGGATCACACGCTTGGAGTTGCTCAACGACAAAGGCTCCACAAAGGACATATGTTACATCATAAAATACAAGAGCAACAACCACCCGCCGGAGCAGAGGACGAAGACCAGGGGAAGTGTCCCGGATCTCTCATGCTCATTCCTACGGACACGCCTGCCAGTAACTAAGTTCTGTACGTAAAGTGAAGCCGACAAATTACGAGGGGAGTGAAAGGAAGATCAGGTTCCTCTACGTAGATCTAGCCACAAAACCGTCAGCGAATCGTAGAACGAAACACAGCGCGCGAGCTGTACATCACGGCAACATGTCGCCGTTCCTCCCTGACGCGTAAACTGAAGCCGTTACAGAATTTACTCATGACCAATGTCACTGCTCTTTCATCGTCGAATCCCTTCCCGTTTGTAAGAGCAGGTCGTAATTGATGGATGCTAACTGCGAGAGGTTCTGCAACATTGGACACAGGACGTCAGTGAGCCATCAGCGCATCGTTCACATGACAACGGAGCCAGGAGTCATGGGACTTACTTTGAAAGAAAAATTGCTGAACGAATATTTTACAGAAGGCGTAATCTCGAACTCGGCAAGATCCCGGCATTCATCACCCTGCGGGCGAGTACTTGTCAGATGACTTGCTCTGCGTCACCACACCTAAACGTTCAAGCAGAACCTCGAATTGTTATAATCAAAGCACAAACTTACTCCCTCTTGGCCGCTGCCGACCGTGGTGGTGCTATCACCACTACTGCTTTCGTAGTCACTTGAGTCACCTATCTCCTGCTCCGAAAACGCATGTGTCTCTGAAGCATTCCATACGTGACGTGACGTGAAGTAGCTGGTGTCGTGTGCTGTGTCAGGACTCGGGATGAATGCTGCCTGTACATCGCCATGTGCATGAGATGTTGGATACTTCAACAGAACCTCAACTGGAATAAGACCTTGATGATCTCTGTACCTTTTGTCTTGCGAGTGTATCCCAATTGATATGCTTGAAGAAAGGATGAGCTTTAACCTGTTAACAGCAGCAATACGTTCGTTTCTGTAACAGTTTTCTGGACAAAGGAAAGTGCACGTCTGTATACACTGAGTGCATACAAGATACCACGGTGTAGGCATCTCTGTTACCTCTGCAGCTCCCTTCGCACCAAGTCGCTGATTGGGATCCCAAGTGAGAAGCCTGTGTCATGGAGCAAAGAACATGCAAAATATGAGAATATGGAAATATGCTTCCTGAGTGCTTCCTAGCTCCTGTAATCAAAACAGGCCACCTCTCTCATCTCGGTCACATTGCTGAACCACTTTGAAGACCTCTTTACCTGTCGATCAAGTCTTGCGCCTCAAAGGACATGTGATCGGGTACAAGAGGCCAGGGTATGTTCCTATTGAGAATATTGTCAAAAATGATCTGCACCAAAATCACGAGTTAAGACTTCTTGCTTCTTCAGATTATGGACTGCAGTTCTGAGCTAATGGTTGGTCATATCATGCTGTTGTTGGCTAAATCAGCCAAAGATAGCCAGAAACAGAGTCCTTCAAGATCAACTATATTCACCTGAGGATGTTCTGCATTGAAAGGTGGAATGCCTACAAGACATTCAAAGAGGATAACACCAGTTGACCACCAGTCCACCGTGTAGCCTGCAAATAGGATGAGCACATTCATGCCCCTCATCTTCTGACAGTAGCACATTGCTTTAACGGAATGTTCCCAAGGCACTCTCGATTGCATCCATCTTCCTGCTAATTACACCTCAGACACGATCAACCCCGACAGGATTCAACTCACCATGCCCTGTGCCCAGAAGTATTTCTGGTGCGAGATAGTCAGGGGTACCAACAGCTGATCGCTCCCTTTTCTGTTCTTTTTGCTGAGAATTTCCTGATGAGGTATTACTACAATCCTCAGCAAGCTTCGGTTTGCTTGCAGCTGGCCCTGATAGATCTTCAGTGCTGTTGATAAGACCAACCCTTGAAAGACCAAAATCTGTCAGCTGCATCACACACTCTGTGTCAGCCCCGTTCAACGTGCCACATTTGACAGCTTTTGCCAGCACCAACAAGGTGCAGACATGTGTCACCTTTATGTGCCCATCATGAGCTATTAGAAGATTGTCTGGCTTCAGATCCCGATGCACCACTCCAAGTGAATGCAGATATTCAAGAGCCAGCACCTGGAAAGAATGAGAACTTATGACCTTGAGAGCTCATGATACAGAGCACTTTGAATGACAGCCTATACAACCTATGCTATTCAGAGCTCCCTCGGATCTGAGAGGGAAACCTAAGTGTACCACGTCACAGCTGTGAGCAACAATAAAAACAAGCATTGCATCTCAAGTAAGTTTGCTGGGGGAAGGCAATGGCTAACCAGCTCTGCAATGTAGATACGAGCCATGTCCTCCTCCAGGCATCCCAAGTTCCTTAACATGGAGTACAGGTCACCTCCATTCAAGTACTCCATGACAAGGTAAAGGTTGTCCTTGCACGTGAATGAATAGAAAAATCGTACCTATAGAAGGAAACTCGCCTAATTAAGGACAAAAATGAGCAGCAAGACAGGTTGAGGGGCTTGCTACTTCAGCCATACTATAGACATGGCACAGAGCCAAGGGTTTGCACCATGAAAGGGTTGCGAGCACTGATCAAAATGTTACGCTCAGCTTGCACACTTTCCACTGCGTTTTTCCTGATCATATGTAACTTCCTCAGCACCTACAGAAAAACATCACAAGGACAGGTCAAGACTGGTGTTGCAGTGCTATCATGATGCACTGACATGTCACCTACAACATCAGAGCATTCTGTTGACACATTGACAAATGTCGAAGCAGGAGGCATAGACAGAAGGACTAATTAACCATCCATGACGTCCATTCAGACAAACCCTGACCTTGATAGCAAAAAGATCGCCTGTTGTCCTCTTTCTTGCTAGAAACACCCTACCATAAGCACCTCGACTGATTGGTTTAATGATTTCGAAGTCATCTTTGGTGGTCCGGTCCTTGTAAGCAGGATGAACAGGGGTGGACCTAAAACCATCATCTTCGAATTGGCCCTCTGGATCATGCTCACAACTTGCTGCATCGGAGATACTCCCTTCCGCGGCATCGCAGACCATACAGTATTTGTCCCTGCCATGTTACCAAAACCGAAGTGAGCTGATTTTTGTTGATTCTTGCAACCTTGTGAACCATCGAAAAGTCAATTCCATGTATCTCACAACACTTTGATCGGCAACAAAGATGTAATTTATTTGGACACCTCCATTATACCGTACCTCAAAAGTCTTCGAATCCGCCTTCCAAAAGTGTCCACTGTAAGGGCTGCAGTCTTGCTTTGCTGAAGGACGTCTTCCAGGTCTTGTATGCAGGAGTCTAGGTACTCCAACACCCCACCATCTGATGTGTTTGCATTTGCAGCACATCTGGCAATGTCAGCTAGCTCATTGATCTGTGCACGACAACAATTAGTGGGTCAGACCTGAGCCTGGTTGCCAAAATTGGACGGAATCAGCAAATAATTGCACCCTAAAATGTGCAGAAACCCAGGAAGGTAATGTTCGACCTGCATAAGATCTTCAGCATCAGCAAGATGGATCCGATCACCCATTGACAGATCCATCACACTTGTCGGTGTAACAAGAGGAGATGCTGTGGAAGAAGTCGAACTTTGCTCAGACCTTGGACGAGCTTGCCCATTAACCGGATGCTCAAATTCCTCAGCCCCTCCGTTATCCTGGATATCCTCCATCATGTGCTTGCCCCTATCATGAAGTGCTCCTGTTGGATCATGAAACCAATCCACACCTTCAGAGTGGGAAAGCTTCATATTTTCATTAAAGCCATTTGACCCACTCTGTGCGCTATTTGCGTTGTGGAAATCGGTTGACTTTTCCAGAATCATGGCGAGTCTCAGTAACCTCTCATCTACACTCAAAGCTTTGTGGTCGCACCTATCCGCACAAGCACATATGTGAGAGTGCTCCTCCAAACACAAGCTAGGGACTTCGTCTTCACAAATTCTACAAATGACCGGACAGTTGTCATCCAAGATGTTTGGTTGGTCGCCCCAATAACCCCATGCGACTCTATGGTGTTGAGAAGTCCTAGAAGCATGCATCTCAACATCCTTGGAAAAGGGTTTCACATTAGACGTCTTTCCTTTTCTTTCTACATGGGATTCGCCTAAAAACGTTTGCACTTTTTCAGAAGAGGTCTGATGTGCAGAACTTGATGAAGCAGCACTTGATAGACTTGACCCAGCCGACTTCTGCCAAGTTAAAACCCTGTCAGATACAGTACTATCCACCCGCTTGCCCCTCACAACTCCAGACTCGCTTCCGACATGCTGCACAGATTTAGAAACGCCAGTTTCGCTGATTGCTTGACCAGGCCAATCTGTGATGACGCTCGCATCAGAACTTCCTCCTGGTGCAACACCCCTCCTGATGTCCGGGAAGGACGATTTTGCATTTTCATGGATAGTCCATGCTCTATCAAATGTTGGTCTATCAAATGTTGGAGCTTCGCTTTTCCCATTCTCCTGGAGAGTCCATGCTCTATCAAGTGACGGAACTTCCCTGAAGTTCTTATGGAATCTGTGAAGAGCACCACCTTCATTTAAAGCATTCTCTTTCTGTAACTGCAGCAGCCTTGTACACCGTGTCAAAATAAATAGCATCCGCGTATGAAGCTGTTTCAAGATACCCATTGGCAGCTCTTGTCGCCTGTCATCTAAATCCTGAACGATGGCCTCACACTCCTCCCGGAAATCCGTTTGAGACATCATAGCACACCTCCGTGCCAAGACCAACAAGTCCTCAATGCCCTCTTGCAAGTGTGGCTGGGAGTGCTCACTTGACTCAAGCATTTCCACAAGATTTCCAGCAAAAACTTCTAGTTCCGAATCAACTTCCTCTTTCACAGAAACAAATCGAGATTGAAGAGCATCCAAAATCTCCTGCAAAAGTCACATCCTGATTCAACATCAAACGTTCTGCCAAAAACTTTCACTTTCCTGATCTGCAACAGATATTTCAAGATCCACCAAGCACACAGACGATGGTTTGCTAATCTAACCTCTACGTTCGAGCTGTGAGGCCTCCAGAAATCACCAAGCCGAACACCCTTTGGATCAAGCTCATGTGAAAAGCTTTTGATATCCTTCAGTGGCTTTGACTTTCCTCCTGTCATCCTTAATAATGCTTGGAAGCGTGGCGACTCTGTCTCTTTGGGAGCATCCGACTGGCTCATTGGGCTCTGAGCAAAGAGAGAAAAAGAGACAAGCAAGACCCAGTCGTTTGAGCTCAGCATAAGCTTTTGAAAAAAGGTAGGCGGGACAGCAAAGCAAGGGCTGAGCTGAACCCAGCTACCTCATTATCAGACGAATCCAAATCACCAGCTCGATTACTCTGTCCGACGTTCACAGCCTTGATAGACAGGGTTTCAACATCAGAAGCCATCTGCGTATACGCAGACTCCAAAACCCCTGCTTTCGGCGCTGACACGTTCCTCGTACTGTCACGACCAAGCTTCTCATCAGGCTGCAAAACAAGATGCGTCAGTTCGAAGCCAACAACCCCATGCTGCCTACAAACAAGCTTCCAAGGGCAAGCACCAACCTTGGCTGCATCCAGGCAAGACGACGATTCAAAAGCAGTTGTGTCGCGTCCTGTCCTAAAGCCACCGTCGGAAAACCTCCTATGGCCTTCTACAGCCCGCCCAGGCTTGAGACGCGTCCTCTCTTCGGCCTTGGCCCGCCGATCCACTTTGGCATCCGCATTCGTTCCCGCAAACAGAATCAGCGGCCCCGACCGCGTGTGAATCCGGTTGAGCCTGGAAAAGTTGGGGGAGTAAAGACGTCCCTCAAAACTCGATTCTGGCTCTGCGTGGCCCGGCGCAGTGGGAATTTGTGGCCTCTCTCGCTGCACCTTCCACTTCGAAGGAGGCTTCTCTGCAGATGCTACATGCCTTGCACTCGCTGCCTGCGGCCCATCCCCATCTCGAGCAGCAGCTGTTCTGGAGCCCAGCACACCCTTCCCTTTCAGCTCGCCCGCCCGCACCTTGCTATCTACCGCCCTGCTGGACTCCCTGGACGAATCCTGGTTGCTGGACAAGTGCCCCTTGGAGAAGGAATGCGCCTCGTCAGCCCCCTTCCTGTGGCTGCTGCTCCCGTCATCCCTGCCACCCTCCGCGCCCTTGCTCCGCCCCTCCTTGCCCTTGAGCAGGCCCAACCCCACCTTGCCCAGCCCCTTCATGATACAAGGCCAGCTGC
The DNA here is from genome assembly GCA_010909165.1 of Anthoceros angustus. Taxonomy (NCBI): domain Eukaryota; kingdom Viridiplantae; phylum Streptophyta; class Anthocerotopsida; order Anthocerotales; family Anthocerotaceae; genus Anthoceros; species Anthoceros angustus. The sequence goes on from MU008191.1 coordinate 243,753, forward strand.
AGGAATCCTAAAACTGGCAACCTGATCAACGCAAGCAACATCAACTCCACCTCCCTCTACAGCATGGTACAAGCTGCGCAACGCCTAAGCGCAGCGATTCCCCTCATCCTCATTCCATCCCTCTACCTGCATGCTGAGAAAATGGTGAGGGGAAGGGGGAAGCAAACAGACACGCATTCTACTCAGCCTGCATCACCCACAAACTCATTGCCTAATCTTTAGTGTCAAAAAACTCCATGCCAGAAGCATGGTCACCGGTTCCAGCCTCCCAGCTCTGCCCAAGCCCAAGCTGGAGCTGCAGGCAAGCTGCATGACAGCGGGCACTGCCACACCCAATTCACAAAACCCGATTAAATTTGGCTCACTCGGAACCCGAGAGAGAGAGGAGTTGGGCAGCCCAGCTTCCGTTTGTGTTCACGACCGGCCCTCATCACGGAGCTGACCTGCAGACAGACAGGGCAGCGCACTGGCAGGCGACAGGGGCAGTAGGTAGCATGCTGGGCTGATTCAGGCAAAAGGGAAATGCGAATGCAACCGCGTGGATTGGCATTGACGAGAGGAAGTGCAGGTACTCCTTCATGCCATTTCTCGGCGTGCTGCCGGGGTCGGTGCTTCCCGTGCCGGCACGGGGTTCTGGGTCAAGCTTGACTGCAGACGCAGTCAAGGTTCCCCGGCCTGCCATTGGCTCTCCCTGCTCCTTCCTCAGTTTTGCTTATAAGCAACCCTAAGCTACATTCCATCTTTCTCTACACCTCGTCAATGTAGATGCTGAGATCACGTTGTAACGTCACACCTCTGATCAATTGGACTTTTTCACATTAAATTACACTCAAACTAGGTAGTTGGTGTGCACTAACCGTTGTACTAACAACCGAAGTATCACAGAAGATATAGGTTGGTAACATTTTCTCCATCATGTTTTCATGGTGTGATGAGAAATTAGGTGATGGCTCTGTGGGACTCATTCTTGGAACTCGTTTCGAGAAGATATCTTGAAATCAGGAAACAATCGAAGTCAGGCCACTTGGGTCCAATTGCTCTACAAAGTCTGGATGGGAACAAGCCTCTTGGTCTTGCCCATGATGTGCATACCCAGAGGGAACAAGCCTCTTGGTGAGCCCATGATGTGCATACCCAGATATCAAGGCATTTCATGTCACGCCAAGGTGTGCAAAAGCCTTTCATGCACCTTGATCACCACATTTTGCATGTAAACATGTCCACCAGGCAGTTGCCAACAAATAAACTAGTTAGGACTGCCACTGTGCAACACATCACTCTGCTGTTTTCTGCCACATTCCAAGTCCGCAGCGACTGCCCAAGCTTGATGCTTGATACGTGAGCATTCGCATGCACGTACACCAGAGCTACTCGTGATGCTCGCGATCTGGTTTCCATATTTGGGTTCGGAGATTATGGAACCCACATGAAGTTTGCTTATCCTGGTGAACACATCCATCGTCGCTTCCAAGTTTGGTATCCGGTGCCCCACAGCCACTCAGCCTTAGCTGCACATAGCATTCTTCTCATGAAAGAGAGATTGAGAAGCAAGACAAGCCTGTCTGCGCAAGGGACAACGGCCCCATTAAAAAAATTTCCCCTGTCAGGCTCAGGCCTATAAGGAACGGATGTGCGGGCTTGGAAGGATATGTGGATGAGGCATCGTGTTTGGATACGCGGATGAGGCATCCCTTCAACGACGTTATTAGATCCAGTTCCTCCGTCTCGTCTCAGGTTCACTGAGATGATGCTGGTGACTGGCGTTGTCGTCCTCAGCTGAATACCCACGGGAAAGCACAGAAGAAACATGAGCGCGTTAATTCTCGAACACCAGAGGAATGGTCGATTCGAAGCATATTGGACCAGCTTCAAGTCGGTAGGCTTTCATCTTCTTTGGAGGAAATGTGAGACTGGTTACACTGTGAGGCTGATCAGTGGCTGGTAAACACCTCACGAACTGATGAATATCTTCGTTGTTTAGAAATGATCTACACTTGCACTTGAGGACTTGGTTGCTCAATCCTCCTGTTACCTATCTCTGTGTTGAGCGGTTCCCGACATCGGAGGTACATTATTACAGAAGCACATGGAAAGATGTGGACTACCGATTTGCCTGCTTTGCCAAGCAAGCAGGAGAAGGAGCGCCAGCGAGGGATAGAAGCAAAGCGACAAATGACACCCTTTGCATATGGCATATACTGAGTAGGAGCTATAGGTACTGTGCTTGAGATTTGTCACTAGAATCGATCAAGGTGATGAAGAGCTTAGAGCCATATGCATGGGCGGATGATGCTTCCCTCAAGTGTTAGATCTCTGTAGGAGACCAAGACAATGGCCCTTCCTGGGCTCAAGCTGGCCTGCCTTCCTAGCCCAGGATGGAGAGCCATAGTCTTGAGGGCTATGGCCCTTCCTGGGCCTTTTGCCAACGATCTCCGGCTTGACTCCATTGTCCTTTGTCCGTCATCGTCTCCCTCCGGCTCGTCCGCACCGTTCTTCCTGTCATCATCGCCATCGCCCTCCGGCTCGTCCGCACCGTTCTTCCTGTCATCATCGCCATCGCCTCCGTCTCGTCTCAGGTTCACTGAGATGATGCTGGTGACTGGCGTTGTCGTCCTCAGCTGAATACCCACGGGAAAGCACAGAAGAAACATGAGCGCGTTAATTCTCGAACACCAGAGGAATGGTCGATTCGAAGCATATTGGACCAGCTTCAAGTCGGTAGGCTTTCATCTTCTTTGGAGGAAATGTGAGACTGGTTACACTGTGAGGCTGATCAGTGGCTGGTAAACACCTCACGAACTGATGAATATCTTCGTTGTTTAGAAATGATCTACACTTGCACTTGAGGACTTGGTTGCTCAATCCTCCTGTTACCTATCTCTGTGTTGAGCGGTTCCCGACATCGGAGGTACATTATTACAGAAGCATGGTCACCGGTTCCAGCCTCCCAGCTCTGCCCAAGCCCAAGCTGGAGCTGCAGGCAAGCTGCATGACAGCGGGCACTGCCACACCCAATTCACAAAACCCGATTAAATTTGGCTCACTCGGAACCCGAGAGAGAGAGGAGTTGGGCAGCCCAGCTTCCGTTTGTGTTCACGACCGGCCCTCATCACGGAGCTGACCTGCAGACAGACAGGGCAGCGCACTGGCAGGCGACAGGGGCAGTAGGTAGCATGCTGGGCTGATTCAGGCAAAAGGGAAATGCGAATGCAACCGCGTGGATTGGCATTGACGAGAGGAAGTGCAGGTACTCCTTCATGCCATTTCTCGGCGTGCTGCCGGGGTCGGTGCTTCCCGTGCCGGCACGGGGTTCTGGGTCAAGCTTGACTGCAGACGCAGTCAAGGTTCCCCGGCCTGCCATTGGCTCTCCCTGCTCCTTCCTCAGTTTTGCTTATAAGCAACCCTAAGCTACATTCCATCTTTCTCTACACCTCGTCAATGTAGATGCTGAGATCACGTTGTAACGTCACACCTCTGATCAATTGGACTTTTTCACATTAAATTACACTCAAACTAGGTAGTTGGTGTGCACTAACCGTTGTACTAACAACCGAAGTATCACAGAAGATATAGGTTGGTAACATTTTCTCCATCATGTTTTCATGGTGTGATGAGAAATTAGGTGATGGCTCTGTGGGACTCATTCTTGGAACTCGTTTCGAGAAGATATCTTGAAATCAGGAAACAATCGAAGTCAGGCCACTTGGGTCCAATTGCTCTACAAAGTCTGGATGGGAACAAGCCTCTTGGTCTTGCCCATGATGTGCATACCCAGAGGGAACAAGCCTCTTGGTGAGCCCATGATGTGCATACCCAGATATCAAGGCATTTCATGTCACGCCAAGGTGTGCAAAAGCCTTTCATGCACCTTGATCACCACATTTTGCATGTAAACATGTCCACCAGGCAGTTGCCAACAAATAAACTAGTTAGGACTGCCACTGTGCAACACATCACTCTGCTGTTTTCTGCCACATTCCAAGTCCGCAGCGACTGCCCAAGCTTGATGCTTGATACGTGAGCATTCGCATGCACGTACACCAGAGCTACTCGTGATGCTCGCGATCTGGTTTCCATATTTGGGTTCGGAGATTATGGAACCCACATGAAGTTTGCTTATCCTGGTGAACACATCCATCGTCGCTTCCAAGTTTGGTATCCGGTGCCCACAGCCACTCAGCCTTAGCTGCACATAGCATTCTTCTCATGAAAGAGATTGAGAAGCAAGACAAGCCTGTCTGCGCAAGGGACAACGGCCCCATTAAAAATTTCCCTGTCAGGCTCAGGCCTATAAGGAACGGATGTGCGGGCTTGGAAGGATATGTGGATGAGGCATCGTGTTTGGATACGCGGATGAGGCATCCCTTCAACGACGTTATTAGATCCAGTTCCTCCGTCTCGTCTCAGGTTCACTGAGATGATGCTGGTGACTGGCGTTGTCGTCCTCAGCTGAATACCCACGGGAAAGCACAGAAGAAACATGAGCGCGTTAATTCTCGAACACCAGAGGAATGGTCGATTCGAAGCATATTGGACCAGCTTCAAGTCGGTAGGCTTTCATCTTCTTTGGAGGAAATGTGAGACTGGTTACACTGTGAGGCTGATCAGTGGCTGGTAAACACCTCACGAACTGATGAATATCTTCGTTGTTTAGAAATGATCTACACTTGCACTTGAGGACTTGGTTGCTCAATCCTCCTGTTACCTATCTCTGTGTTGAGCGGTTCCCGACATCGGAGGTACATTATTACAGAAGCACATGGAAAGATGTGGATCATTGATTTGCCTGCTTTGCCAAGCAAGCAGGAGAAGGAGCGCCAGCGAGGATAGAAGCAAAGCGACAAATGACACCCTTTGCATATGGCATATACTGAGTAGGAGCTATAGGTACTGTGCTTGAGATTTGTCACTAGAATCGATCAAGGTGATGAAGAGCTTAGAGCCATATGCATGGGCGGATGATGCTTCCCTCAAGTGTTAGATCTCTGTAGGAGACCAAGACAATGGCCCTTCCTGGGCTCAAGCTGGGCCTGCCTTCCTAGCCCAGGATGGAGAGCCATAGTCTTGAGGGCTATGGCCCTTCCTGGGCCTTTTTGCCAACGATCTCCGGCTTGACTCCATTGTCCTTTTGTCCGTCATCGTCTCCCTCCGGCTCGTCTGCTCCGTTCTTCCTGTCATCATCGCCATCGCCCTCTGGCTCGTCTGCTCCGTTCTTTCTGTCATCATCGCCATCGCCCTCCGGCTCGTCCGCACCGTTCTTCCTGTCATCATCGCCATCGCCCTCCGGCTCGTCTGCTCCGTTCTTCCTGTCATCATCGCCATCGCCCTCCGTCTCGTCCCCTCCCTCCTTCTCTTCTCCTGCTTCGCCAGCGATTTTGGCAACAGGCTTGGGCAAGTATCCAGCTCCGAGGGGTCCCGCGTTCGCAGACGTGTGCGCCAACTCGCTTGTGCCGCCTTTGACAGCATCATGCGGCTCCGCCAGCATTTTGCGTCCCTTGTTGTCAGCGATGGCCAATTGGAGCGAAATGGAAACAAGCAGCAGCACCGCCATCGCCGCGAAGGCAGCATTGCTCATGAAGCGAGCCATGTCGACAGACTGTTGTGCAAGCTTCTGCTCCTGAGGATGCCCGAGCGCCTGCACATGTACAGCGCTCTAGACTATTGCCCGATCGTTGAAAACTGATCAAGTGCGTACCGATCCCTTGGTGGAAGCGCCTTATGTAGTCTCAAGTTCTCACTCTCAGACCGGTAGGATCCTCACACGTTCCATGCCTGCATCATCTGCACCCTGCAGGTGAGCAGGCTCGCTGCATGCTCTATGCTCTATGCAATGAGTATAAATTCCGGTACAGGCCTACAGATTCTTGGCGCACCCTAGCGAGCAAAAGGAATAGGCTTTGTCTACGATTCTGGACTGGTGCCTGATGGATCAAGGTGAGATAACATTGGCGAACTTGTGACATTATTGTCATCAGCTGAATATGTAAAAGCACAGAAGAAGCATGAGCTCGTTGATTCTTGAACAACGAAGTCACCGATTAAGTACAATTCGTGGACGTTTGATGATATTCTTGATGTACTGGCAGCATCGTATGCTCAAGAGTCTGGAATCAGTTGAGGTGGGTCTCTCAGTTGTACATGTATGGCTCATGATGCCTTATGAGGTGTCAGTGGTAACTAATTTGGTCCAAGCTTAGAGATGAGCTTGCATCTTCAAGTGGACCAGATTCAAGTCGGTAGGCTTTCATCTTCATGAATGCAGGAAACGTGAACCAGCTGGCCTGGCCATGGTTGCAGCAATGCAGGATGCGTGGAAACCTACATACTGTCAAATATTTCAAATATAATGGATTCTCTTACAAATTTCTGTGCAGCAATACCATCGACAACCGGTGCTGTCAATACTATCGACAACCGGTGCTGTCAGTGTAACGTGAAGGCGATCGATGCTGGTACCAGTATAACTAGTTAGCTCGTTAGGTGATCACAGCCACCGATGGAGCCTGACAGGCTGATGACAAGAGCTTTTTTGTGCTACATGTACACCACCGATAGTGGTCCATGCCAGCAGGAACGCCATACTGCTGATACATAGCCTGAAATGGACTAGAATGACTGCAAGCCGCGAGCAAACAGACCCATGTGACTTTGTTCGTAGCTACGACCTTCGTTCGCATGCGGTAGAAGAGTTGAAGGGCCATCTCACCATCGCCATGCTGGGCATATATATATCCACCCACCATAGCATTCCAAGACATGAAATCCTCATCTGGAAGTTCTTTGAAGACTGCTCTTGCATCCTCCAAACTCCCCCATAGGCATTTTCCTTGTCAAGAAGAGTGTTGTCCACAGACATGTATATCAAGGCCGCTCTACCAAATATGCATGCACTCATGAACACTCCGTTAACGGAGTTTGGTGACAGTTTAACGTTAAGCAGCATACGTATATCCGGATGAGGTGGTTCCCAAGGATTCAGGAAAGCGTTGGGCTGACATTCACTTGAATCTGATGAAGTGCGCGCAGTTGGACTCTCGTCGTGCGACCAGAGTGCCGGTCGTCGGCGCTGCTAGGCAGCAGACGAGGAAGTCCCGGCCACGATCACTCGCTCAGCATGAACTCGTGATCAGCCTGTAAGCATGCTTGGATGATCGGGCCCGCAACGGTAGATGATCATTGTGCTCTCCCTGAAATCGGGGAAGAGCCATTACCGTGTGCCGCGCTGCTCATCCGAAAGACCAGCCTCGGCCAGCAGTTGATTCAATGTCCTAATCCGATCCTGGCATGCTGGCGGCGCGGAATGCGTGATGATCCCGCCTCGAGGTCCTGTGCATGCATATGGTGGAGAGCTTGGGAGTACTTAAGGAGGCTCCAGCCATGGATCCGCAGGAAGGTGATCAGCTCGTCTGCTCATCTCTGGTAGTACTAGTACCAGTTTGAGATGGCTCGCGATCGGACCATGGGCTTTGCCTCGTTGGTGGCATTGCTCGCTCTGCTGCTCATCTCGGTCTCACTCGACTTGGCTGGTGCTCGTCACGATGCACGAAAGACGTCGGGCCATGAGCCTCACACTCGTGGCCTGTCGTCCACTGTGAGGATCGGAACGACCCAGCTCAAGCATCCCGCGTCCGAAAAGCCAGCCCAAGCCCACGAAGTGAGCCGGACGGGCCAGGCCGGAAACACCGGGCGGCGCTTAACTTCCGACGGTCTGCCGAGCGCCGGCGATCTCGTTCCGGTGGGCGGTGATGTGCCGACCGCCAGCGATCTCGCGGCCGTCGGCGATCCCGTGCCGGTCGTCGGGGATCCCGTGCCGGTCGTCGGGGATCCCGTGCCGGTCGTCGGGGATCCCGTGCCGGTCGTCGGGGATCCCGTGCCGGTCGTCGGGGATCCCGTGCCGGTCGTCGGGGATCCGTCCGTCGTCGGCGATCCGTCCGGTCGGCGATCCGTCCGGTCGTCGGCGATCCGTCGATCGTCGGCGATCCCGTGCCGGTCGTCGGCGATCCGTCCGGCGATCCGTCCGATCGTCGGCGATCCTGCCCCGGTTGCCGGCGATCCGTCCGATCGTCGGCGATCCGTCGTCGGCGATCCGTCGGCGATCCTGCCCCGGTTGCCGGCGATCCGTCGTCGTCGGCGATCCGTCGGCGTCGGCGATCCGTCGGTCGTCGGCGATCCGTCCTTGCCGGCGATCCGTCGTCGTCGGCGATCCCGTCCGATCGTCGGCGATCCGTGCCGGTCGTCGGCGATCCGTCGGTCGTCGGCGATCTCGTTCCGGTGGGCGGTGGCTACGGTGGTGGCGGATGACGGCACCGCGATGGTGCGGTGGCGATGGAAGTGATGGCGCAATGGAGGTGGTGGCTACGGTGGTGGCGGTGGCGGATCCGAGGTGGAAGGGGCTATGGAGGAGGTGGCAACGTTGGTGGCGGTGATGATAGCAGCGCTGGTGGCAGTGGAAGTGATGGCCGCAATGGAGGTGGTGGCTACACTGGTGGTGGTAGCGCAAGTGGTGGCAGCGATGAAGGTGGTGGCTACAGTGGTGGCAGCGATGGAGGCGGTGGCTACAATGGTGGTGGCACCACTGGAGATGGTGGCCGCGGTGGAAGTGGTGGCGATGGAAGTGGTGGCATCAATGGTAGTGGTGATGGCGCAATGGAGGTGGTGGCGGTGATGGCTATGGAAGTGGCGGCGGCCGTTGAGGTGGCCAAGGTGGTGGCTATGGAGGAGAGGCTGGGAAAGACACAACTCCAGAGGGCCACCACATACTGGGTACAACACAGAGACATTTTGAATCAATAATATATACAATAACCATCACTACCTCTAAGTACCAGAATCGCCCTCCTCTTTGCATTCACGTAGACTGCACATGCATGTAGTGCAAGAAAGATCATTGGTCAGTTCATGAGGTGATTACCAGCCACTACTTAGCCTAGCAGGCTGACGACAAGGTTGTTGTACTAGTACCAGTATCCATCGCCTTCAAGTTGCGCTGACAGCACCGAGCTGTTGATGATAGTATTGCAAGAGAAATCTATAGGGAAATCCAGATTTGAAATGACAGTATGTAGTTTTTCACGCATCTTGCATTGCTGTCACCATAGCTAGGCCAGCTGGTTCACTATTTCTTGCATTCATGAAGATGAAAGCCTACCGACTTGAATCTGTGGTCCAAGATTTGTTATTTTCAAGCTTCATCTCTAAGATTGGACCTAATTAGCTACCACAAACAACTCATAAGCGATCATCAGTACATACATACCATGTGCAACTCACACACCCACCTCACAGACCCACCTTAAGTGATTCCAGACTCTTGAGCATACGATGCTGCCAGTACATGAAGAATATCATGAAACGTCCACGAATTGCAGGAGCAAGAATCGACCATTCTACTTAATTGGTGACTTTGGCGTTCAAGAATTCACGAGCTCATGTTTCTTCTGTGCTTTACATTTTCAGCTGACGACGAATCGTGTCACAAGTTCACCAACGTCATAGCACATTGATCCATCAGGCACCAGTAACACGATAATATTCATTCCGGCATAATATACATCAAGCGGCTTTTGACGTGAATACACGCGGAACAGGCTTTTTGATGGGCATTGAAATGCCATATTTGAGCATACCTTGCAGAAGAAGGCACACAATTAGGGTATTGTAGAGAAGTTTATATCTTTTAGCAGCCCACAGTGGTAGACGAAGCGTTCGTCCTAAAGGACGACCATTGTTTTTGATGGAAATGATGCCCATGTTGTTAGTAATACAATAAAGTTGCAAGGGGGTTAATATACAAACCCCCTTAGAAGAGGGGTGAACCCTCTTGTCCAATTGCGCACTGGCCGAATATCCCCTATTTCAGGAGGGACATTACGAACATGACCATAGAACGTGCACATGTTGTGCGTGTTCCGGTCATGAAACCACAAAGCAGAAGGATTTGAGGTACCTACTTATTTGCATTTTGTACACGGCTATGGACAGGGAAACGCACTATGGCACAAAACTGTTGTCCAACCGGAGTAAAAGCATACAGCATGAGCGTAATTAAAGGTGCAAATGCTCATCGCGAAAATAACAAACTACTCTCCGCCGAGCGAAGAGGAAATCGGCTCCTGCGCCGACACCGAATCCAACACTACAGCAACATTAGAGACACAATCTGGGCTTTCATGCAGTCTGTGTCACTAATGCACGCTTCCTTGGCCCAAAACTGAGAGGGTCCTCGTCCATGCGGATCAAATGTAAGCTCTTGATCCTCTGCATTTGGTAACACTTCAAACCCATGAATGCGCTGGGGAATATAACCCGCGCATCTCATGTCCGCTTCGATGGCAACGCAGTTTCGACCACAAAATAATGCAGCCAGGATAGTTGTGCCACTAACATCATAATATTTGAACCGGCGGAATATACATCAAGCGGCTTTATGCATGGATATACGCTGAACCGGGTTCTGGATGGTCACTAAATCGCTGTTCCTGCATGTAGTCATGGAGAATGTGTTCAAAATCATGGTCGAATCCACATTCCGGTTCAAAATTGCCTGGAGCACACACGCCAAAAAGGGTATGGTGGGGACATGCCAATGGGGTTTGCACTGGTCTAGCACCGATTTCAAACTCCCTTTGTGCCGAGATAATGAAACTCGACGACAGTCTTTACATTATTCTGCCTTATAGTGAAGGGGAACGGAAGCCAGGATTTGCAACTGGTTCCCATTTATGGTAAGAAGGTATGGAAAATGAGCTGTTTATATAAGTGTACAAGGGTGTGCAAACTACACCGCACACCACCGTGGGCGCCGGCATGCCGGCGCCCATCGCATGTACACCTTGCACAGAAATCCCTTATCCATTCCCTTTGCAGCAAATATGCCCAACATGGCCTTTTAATATCCGCTGTCAGAGGAGTAATGTCTTGTCCTGTTCCATGTTCCTCTTCACCCCAGCAAAACCAGTACATGGTATACTGGCCTGGAAAAAGAGCTGCCAAGTTTCACGGGAACATTGGGTGGGCGCCACCGCTAAACGAATCCAACGAACTGAACAAAGTCATGGCAGGCCCGGTAAGAAATGAAGGGTGCCAATAGGAACGGACACAGAAAATGTTGTCGTGATGGGCTTAAGCATGCCACCACAAAGGGTGTGGAAAAAGAGTTGCGCCGTAATTTGGAAGGAGCGGACCATGAGTGGGATATATTTCGCAGCCGTTCGGTCATTCACTCCTCCCCGACCTGCACCGCTTGCTTTCTCCATGTGGAATAAATGCGTCATCACCATCATCCTCTCCACCGAGGGAGTGCGGGGTTGAAGATGGGGACGGAGGGCACTTAACTTCTCTTGATAGCTTTTTATCCGCCGCATGATGTTTCCTAGAAGTGAGATTGAACCCATAGTACACAATGACCGCCTTATGTACAAACAACTTCAACGCGTTGGGTGGCTTCCATGCTTTTGCACCTTTGTTGGTAAGATGAAATTGTCTACCCTCCTCGGTCCTGACCAAGTATTCTCCGACATACTTGCCCTCGTAGGCATCGGTGTGCTCGGTTCGCCACCTGCACCAAGTATGGGTCATCGGTCGGTGCACACTCAACACCTTTGCAACCCAGAATGCCCTGTTGTGTGTGTCCCCCTCACAAGGGGTGACAATAAACATACCTTTTTTAATCTCCGTGATGTCACCATTCATGCGCTCGACCTCTTGCTCCCGTCTCCACACTCTGGTAAGCACCCAAGTACATGTCCCGTTGAGGCACATCTCGCAATAAGGCTTCGTCCAAGATAGCCTCCTCAGGAACCTGCAGCGGTGGTACAAGTGCTTCTGCTGCAGATCTGTCATACCACTTCCACGGACTTTTCAACACAAGGCCAATGTTATTGTCCACTATAGTTGCAATCTCCTCTTGATCCTTCCAGAAGTCATTCCACCACTCCTCCTCTGCTGCGTTAACATATGTGGAAAGTTTCTGCAAACCCTTCCTTAAGTGCTCTACTCCTTCCCGTGCAGTGAGCTTTCCATCACTGCCTTTCTTGTCCTTGGCCTGTAGAGCTAGCAGGGTTGTGGGTCCTATCTCAGCATTTGGAATAAAAGACAAGAACTCCAGCCCATCTTCTGTTTCCCATAATGGTGAGGTCGAGTCTTTACTCGGATAACGGTAACTTTACCCTGCTTTTCCTCCGCGTGATTTTGAATTGGTGTTGGAATGATAGATTGTTCACTTGAACAGACTTTAAACTTCCGAGCACCGCCTGCTTTCAACGCGCATTTAAAGAACGGAAGTCTGGAACCTCGGTCAGGACCTTCAGTTCTGGGTTTGGCGTGAACGCCTTGGTCAATATATCCTGCATAACCGGAAGAGTTTTGGCCTCTTTGTGCTTCAAATGCTTGGAGAAACACGAGAACATTTGGTCAATCTGGTCATGTGTGTGACCGACAAGAAGGAACCCCACCTTCACTTTCTCAAATGTCCCCATCTCCACGAGCATATTCAGATAAGCAAACAGCAGTTGATTCTTGTTATCCCGACATGTGTTGTCCAGTTGCAAATATAGAACCTTGGGAAGTAAGCCAGCATACGTATGTATCACATCTTGTATAATGCATATGGTTAAATTAGCATCGTTCCGCAAATTTGCGTAGTGCAGATACGCCCTTGCCGTGAACGTGTGATTGTGAATCATACACCCCACCACATGGACGGTAACACGGCTATCTTCCTTTAGCTCCTTAGGCCATCTAAGTATATGCGGTAAAGATGTTTTTTTCTGATCCATACCATCGATACATAATAACATGTACTTGTGAGGCTCGGTGTATCCTTTCGTTCGATGTTTTGTCAACTTCTTCCGCTCCTCCATAAGCTTTATGCGATGTTTGTTCAATGCCTCCTGATATATATCTGCCATACAACCAAATGTCATGTCAGTGTCCATCAAGGACATATACCATCATTCACGACCAGCGACCCTCCCACTAACGCCTCATTTCAAATGCAATAGACGAAGGGGTCGACTCCATTATAAGGCTGGGGTCTAGGCGATTGTCCACTGTAGGGGCAAAGGGGCACTGACCCTAACCACCCCTCGAGAGGGTCAACCCCTAAACAGCGAACCTAGGGTTCCGGCCGTTGTGTGGTCCCGGCATATTGAGGCCCTCAATGGTCCTCAACGCTAGGGCGCCGGAAACCTGGCGCTACGGAAAATGCTGAAGGCGAAAGTGTCCAGCCGGCTCATCGCCTTCAACCCAATATGGTGCAGCCGCGCCCAACCCCTTCCTCCTCCCCTTTCCCATCCCCTTCCACCCTTTCCACAGCCAGATGCGCCGCCTCATCTCCCCCTGCGGGCCCCGCCAATTGCGAAATGTTGCATCCATCCATGCTATAGCGCCCAATGCATGAGATGATTTCACCCTTCACCTCCTCATCTCCCCTCCCGGCGGGCAGGCATCGGCGCACTCACTCTCCTCCATACGAGGCGCATTCTAGAGAACATGCCCGCTTCCTCGACCAAGGGCCGTCGTACCTCGACCAAGGGTCAACATCCACCATCACAACATACCACCGTGTCATCGGATGGCCCACCTGTGTGACGCCCAACCTTGCCCCTTTATACCATGTCGGAAAACGGTGTGCAGCGATGAGCATACCTTGATCTGTCCGCGATCCAGTGCTCCGGATGTTGAACTTTAGACCGGCGCACAGAGAACATGTTGAAAATCGATTGGATTTGGGTATCTTCATGCGCTTGAAGTTCTGCTCCCATAGTCTCAGAAAGTACGCATACGAAATATACTGCAGCCCGTTTTGCTCCATGCCACATTTGTATTGTGTCCACACTTCTAGCTTGGTGAAAGTGTCAGGAAGATTGTAGACTTCAACATTAGGCGGCTCGCCAATTGCGTAAATGTTGCATCCATCCATGCTATAGCGCCTAATGCATGAGATGATTTCACCCGGGGTTTGGCTTGCTACCATCCCATGGTGAATTCAACAAGATTTCACCCTTCACCTCCTCATACCTTTCCGACCCTATGCAATACACCCTTCAAGGATTTCGTGCAACACTTGATTGGAACCGGTGCCTTGAAAGCATGCACTGCCTTTTCCTTTCGATCCTTGGTCGCCTTACAAGGGTCTCTAAGTATGTCTCTGCTCGGACCTTCCCAACATAAGAAACCTTTGCCTCTCTTCTTGAAACCCTCCTCACTAACGCCTCATTTCAAATGCAATAGGCGAAGGGTCGACTCCATTATAAGTCGGGTCTAGGCGATTGTCCTTTGTAGAGGGCAAGGACCTAACCACCTCGAGAGGGTCAACCCTAAGCGAACCTAGGGTTCCGGCCGTTGTGGTCCTGTGAGGCCCTCAATGGTCCTCAGCGCTAGGCCACTGGCGCTCGAAAATCTTGAAGGCGAAAGTGTCAGGCGTTCATCGCCTTCAACCCAATATGGTGCGGCGGCGCCAACCCCTTCCTCCTCCCCATTTCCCATCCCCTTCCACCCTTTCCAAAGGCGGCGCCTCCTCATCTCCCCTGCGGGCCCCGGCATGCAGGCGCCTTTGTCCATCCCGGGCGCCCAGCATCTGCCCTCATCTCCCCTCCCGGCGGCGCGGCATGCCATGCCCTCCTCCTCTCCTCCCCACAGGCGCATTCTAGAGAACATGCCCGCTTCCTCGACCAAGGGCCGCGTACCTCGACCAAGGGTCAACATCCACCATCACAACATACCACAGTGCGTCATCGGATGGCCCACCTCTGACGCCCAACCTTGCCCCTTTATACCATGTCGGAAAAGCGGTGTGCGATGAGCATACCTTGATCGTCAGCGATCCGATTCGGATGTTGAACTTTAGACCGCGCAGAGAACATGTTGAAAATCGATTGGATTTGGGTATCTTCACGCTTGAAGTTACGCTCCCATAGTCTCGTAGAAAATGCCGTCTGAATATATCAGCCGTTTTGCTCCATGCCACATTTGTATTGTGTCCACACTTCTAGCTTGGTGAAAGTGTCGGAAGATTGTAGACTTCAACATTAGGTAGCTCGCCAATTGCGAAATGTTGCATCCATCCATGCTATAGCGCCCAATGCATGAGATGATTTCACCCGGGGTTTGGCTTGCTACCATCCCATGGTGAATTCAACAGTACTCTACCCTTCACCTCCTCATACCTTTCCGACCCTATGCAATACACCCTTACAAGGATTTCAGGCAACACTTGATTGGAACCGGTGCCTTGAAAGCATGCACTGCCTTTTCCTTTCGATCCTTGGTCGCCTTACAAGGGTCTCTAAGTATGTCTCTGCTCGGACCTTCCCAACATAAGAAACCTTTGCCTCTCTTCTTGAAACCCTCCTTGAAAGTCGTTGGATACATAGTTTGTTGCAACACGGTTTAAAATCTTGCGTAACCGTGTCCGCCGCCTTCTTCAAGGAGACACCGCTACCGCAAACGAAACCTGGTCGCCTTACAAGGGTCTCTAAGTATGTCTCCGCTGGACCTTCCCAACATAAGAAACCTTTGCCTCTCTTCTTGGAAACCCTCCTTCGAAAGTCGTTGGATACATAGTTTGTTGCAACACGGTTTAAAATCTTGCAACCGTGTCCGCCGCCTTCTTCAAGGAGACACACTACCGCCGCAAACGAAACCTGTCGCCTCACCGCAATGTCTCCGACATTGGCTTCGGATGATACGGACGCAGAAAGTAGGAGGGGAACGGGAGGATGGGGAACGCTGCCATCGCCAAGAATATCATGCTCCCCAATGCACCAAACACTCCACACGGAGCAGACCTCGCATGGCACGCTCATTTCGACTTGGTGCGCCATCGTCTCGGGGCTAAGTTCCATAGCCGCATAGTCACAGTTCCGGCGTCGGTGGCACATAGGGAGGCACGGAATGGTTATGAGTCCTTCGCCATCCCGAGCACATACAATTTTCACGAGAACAAGGTGAAGCACATCGTCATCCACAACGATTACCACTCACTGGCCATCCGCTTGCCTCGGTAAGCCGAGGTAAAAGGCACGCCGCAAATAAATAAAGGGAAAACAAACATGTCGCCATAGATGGTGCCGACATCGCTCATCCTATTTAACCCTTGCCCTGATTTTTTGTAAGCCAATTTTCCTTTTAAAACGGGCGTTCACTCGGCCGCGTTCATCCGGCGTGATTGCGCTCCACCTGCGAAACCAGGGAAGGCCTCTGAATTGCACTCCTCCAAGCCGCCAGGTGGAGTGGAGGCCATTGCGTGTGGCGCGGCTTCGGATGGCGGCCGGCGCACAATCCGTGTCGTTGTAGGAAGGAGTCCGTTCCCCGAGGGAATGGTCTCGTGCTTATTCCGCCTCGACGGACCACTCCGCCGGACCTCGCCCGACGGACTTCATCGTTGGGTCCGCGGCTCCACAACCCTAAGTGTGTGCCCTCCACAACTCGTCGGACCTCGACGGACCACTCCGCCGGACCTCGACGGACCACTCCATCGGACCTCGACGGACCACTCCATCGGACCTCGCCGGACGGACCACTCCATCGGACCTCGCCTCGACTCTAGCGCCCGCTCCTCAACTCGTCCGCCACAACTCCACCTCAACACACAGCTGACCCTTCTCCCTTATCCATTCCTGTAGTAGTCACAACACCAACACTGGCGATGTATTCACACCAGCCGCCTTTGCCCCTTGCTTCACGTTGGAGAAGTGGCCGGCTGCATCCAGACCTCCGTTCAGCTGGCCCCAAGGATGGCTTCCAGCCCAGTCGCTAAGCGCCTCCTAATCCCTCGGGCACTTCACGTTGGAGAAGTGGCCAGCACTGCATCCCCAGCCTCCGCTCCCCAAGGGAATGGTCTCGTGCTTATTCCGCCTCGACGGACCTCGACGGACCACTCCGTCGGACCTCGACGGACTTCATCAGTTGGGTCCGCGGCTCCACAACCCTAAGTGTGTGCCCTCCACAACTCGTCGGACCAGCGCGTGCCGGACCTTCCCACAAACCCGCCTGATTTCTCCAAGACCTACAGTTTAACGACGCTGCCCGTTCCGCTGCTACTCTAGCGCCCAGCGCTCCTCAACTCGTCCGCCACAACTCCACCTCAACACGCCGTAAACCCTTCTCCCTTATCCATTCCTTCCAGTAGTCACAACACCAACACTGGATGTATTCACACCAGCCGCCTTTGCCCCTTGCTTCACGCTCATGGAGAAGTGGCTTCAGCTGCATCCCCAGCCTCCGTTCCAAGGATGGCTTCCGCCAAGTCGCTAAGCGCCTCCTAATCCTCCCGCTTCACGTTGGAGAAGTGGCTTGCACTGCATCCCCACCTCGTTCCCGCGCCTCCAAGGTTAGTCTTGCAGAAATCACCGAGCACCTCACGAGCTGAGTCCAGGCCGATGCGCACCCATCAAGCGTGTTGGCGGAGCTCGTCACGAGCTCTAAACACATCCTCTACCACCAATTAATCCCGCACGTGACGCAGAACTCCTCCGCCTCGAGCACGAAGGCAAGAGCACACGGAGCGCCAAGATGGTACCGGATAGTCTCGTCTTGGGCGCCAGCCTTCCTATACTCCCATACCCTAACCTAACCCGCCTATGTATGTATCATAACCCTAGGTCGGTAACCGCCGGACGTAGCTCATCACACGACTTCTTGCACCGTACTTAAACAAGAGATCCATGCCAGCGATGCCCACCAAACTAAACCACCCGCCGACCACTCCGGACCTCGACGGACCACTCCGTCGGACCTCGACGGACCACTCCATCGGACCTCGCCGGGCGGACCCCTCCGTCGGACCTCGCCCGACGGACCCCTCCGTCGACCTCGCCCGGACGGACCACTCCGCCGGACCTCGCCCGACGGACCACTCCGTCGGACCTCGCCCGACGGACCTAGGGTCTAGGATTGCACACTAGTGCAATCGCCAAAAACACCTTATTGGCTAACTCCTCCTATCCCTCTTAACGAATGACCCAAAACAAAACAAGCCTAAGACAAGTCGCCAGGAGTACGGACATCGGATTTGGCACTCCACAAGGCGCCATTCAGACTGATTGTGGAGGTGCGCGTCACGCCTAACCTGTGTTGCGCAGCTTGAAGGAGATTTGGTGTCTCATCGTATGCATCTGGTTGCTTGTGATCAGGGCAATGGCAAGTGGGCGGCGCAGCAAGAAGGACTTGGCAGGAGTGGGAGAAGAAGGCCTGTCGTATGTGGAGAAACCTAAGCGTCAGAAGAAATCGAAAGCGAAGAAGGCAGATCACACCAAGCCGACCCGGGCGGAGAGGATGGACACCCGGGTTCTGGCCGACCTGGTCTTCCAATTCAAGGCGCCACTTGAAGGCGAACGCAGGCACGATTTTGGAGGCGACGCCCTCGAACTTTCTCGATCCCCGGATCAAGGTGAGCACAACGGCGAGTCAGGTGAGGAAAATCGTGATGGCAAACTCACAGAAGACAGCTGCCGCAAATTCTAATCCTTCGCCTTTTACGTTTGAGGAGACTGTTCAATTGCGCAGACACACTAACCAGATTGATGACACGATTGTCCGAGAGAAGGACTAGCTTTTGACACAGAGTGCAGAACCAGAGGAAGACAATGTGGTGTGGACACCTATGTTGAAATTATGGATTTATGGCCACAACGGTGCTTTGCCGAATCAGAGAGCCAGGGCTGGATTTGTGGTATGGGCAACGTTAATAGAAGCGGACCTCTCCTAGCACTGCGGTCTAGGGACAAAAAGGGCACACTTCCAGGTTTAAAGGCAACAGAGGGTGTGGCCCATCTTAAAGAAGGGCTCTCTGGCTTGCGTGCATATATTGCCGCAGATGAACATTTGTGGTGGGAGGCCTTCTGGGAGGACTAGCATGAGATTGCGGTTATCGTGGAGAACAACATTGGCCTGGCGCTCCAAAAGCCGTGGAAATGGTTTTCAAGGTCGGACGTTGAAGATACAGTACAGCCTTTGCGCTTACCGAATGAAACCCTTCTGGACGAAGCATTATTGAGGGAGCTTCCACGGCGTGATATGTACTTAGGGGCTTACCAGCGAGTGCCTCGACAGCAGCAAGAAATGGAGCAACTGAATGGCGATGTGGCTGACATTGAAAATGGAATGTTCATCGCAATTCCATGCTTGACGGATACGCACAACAGATCTTTTTGGATAGGAAGAGTAGTGGAAGTGAAACATGATGCTTTACGACCGAGTCTGCTGGTCCACTGGTACAGGACGGAACATACGGACGCTTACGAAGGACGATATGTTGAGGAGTACATCATCCGCGGACAAAGGCCCAAGCATTGCGGGGGCAGGTCATCAAGGCAAGGGTCAAAGACCGTGTTCCCCAAAAACATACAAGAGATTCACATCAATGATACAGTAATATTGTACTATGGTTTCAACCTTACTACGCGAAAGCATTTATACGCCAACGACAAAAGGGCTATAAAGGAGAAGCTAAACGAGATACACGGCTTCATTGAACCAGCCAGTGAAGATGTGTCAGATAATAGCGATGAGGAGGAGGCGGATATTGACAACATGGATGCTGATGACGGAAACTGTGTACTGGAAGAACCTTAAGGCGAACATGACTTCTGACATTGTCTTTGTTTATGGCTGTTGTTCTAGAAGAGGAATCATGAAAAACCTGTATGCATCGGGCGGAGTGGGCAGTATTGCTTTTTTGTCTTTGCGTTTTTCATATGTTACACCACCCTAGTGGTCACTCTTTCATTTCGCAACAACCCTAAACATAAATCTTCGATAATTGCGGTTCATGATTGAAACCACGGTTGGAAGTATGACACATGAACAGAACGCAACATTGTTCTGAGATTGTATGTCTTGGAAGGACGGTGTCTGGCTTGAAGGTCCGTTCCACGAACACTTGTTCCTACAGAAGCTTCTGGAAAGATGGACATGAAAAGGAGGGTCACTGTTAACAGTTTGAACTATTTCACACACATGCATTCCGTCCATACATGATTCTTCATGGTGATCATGGTCCACTGGGTAGGTGGGGCATGACATGATTTGGCTCCGGCAAAGCGGCGCCGAATCCCAGCCTTTATGCCAGTAGTAGAGACTATCAATCCAAGCCGGGGTGGGTACAACGTCGGCTGCCGCAGGGTCGGCGCCGACCCCAACAGAATCATGTCCGAGAAATGTGAAAGTTGCATAAATAGGGATGATTTCTACCACCCTTTCCGTGTCATTTCATACCCTCTCAAGTTTAACAGCCACTACCGGACATGGTGCATAGGGTTTGAGGCCCAGAATGGTATCATCTTCTGAAATGACCAAGTCTTTGTACGATTGACCGGCCGGAATGGGGAAGTTCATGGGCTCTATTTCGACACTTGCACAGGTCTCTGCCTTTCCTAATACCATGCACACACACAAGGGTCCATGAAAGCGATGCGACCCCCGGGTGCACACCTTACTTTTGAGTGGGAAATTCTACATTTTCCGTGAACCACTGTTTCCCAACCCATTGCAAACCCCCTTTGGCGTATATTGTACAGAAAACCCCCTTCCTGTATATTTACCCCCTTGACGAATCCAGATGTTGTGCATGCCAAACAGATCTGTCAACAGATTCAAGTGAACTCCACGTGTGTGTATCTAGGGCGGCACTTCCGTTGCACACCGGTGCAGATACGTTCCGTGACCGAGTTGTCGAAGGCATTCCTGGACAGAAAAATGTAGGAACTTGTCCTGGCCTGCGTCCCGAGGTAGCCGCAATCGGAGGAGACGGGAGGGCACGGGAAAATGAAGTGGCGACATGAGAATCACTGGGATCTCTTGCTTGTTTGCTTGCAACCCTGCCCTCGTTTCAGCTCGACGGACCGATATTCAGAAAATCGTAGTACAGGATACGGGACACCCTTTCTTGAGTGCTACGAACGTTTCATCGATCACGACGAGCCCATTTCAGTGCCCACGAAGCACCAAAACGTTCGTTAAAAGTGTATGAATTTTGTAGGTGTGTTAGGTTCTTCTATCCAACATACACCCCCAAACTTCTAGAATTCATGGAGCAACCTTAGCGACCTAACAATTCTATTATGGTAGATGTATTTTAAACAATGAGAATTTCATGAAACACAAAATAAACACAACAAAGGTGTTGTCTTCTATACCTTTTGATAATAACTTAATTTTTCCCTAACACTACTTTATAATCTTTAGGCTATAAATACAATGGGGGTACGGTCCTTTGCATAAAATGATCCTCATCACGCCTTAAATAGAGAATGTAAGTGTCTACACAATATTGTTCTTATCATGTTGTCAATAGAGAGTGAAGTGTTTTTGCACTATCTAAATGGGCAAATGTCGGTGGTCACAGCATTATGGGTCTTAGTCGCGAAACATTCACAAGTAACTCGAAAACAAGATTCCGCAATACCGCTCCAGGTTCGGCCTAAACTGCTACTATAAATGGCTAATGGCAATCCAGCATTATCCATAATCGAAAAATAACTTTACTAAATTATTAATATCAATGATAAACCTACCAAGGAAGGAATGTGTTTTCACTCGGGAAAAGGCAACAGTTTTTTCTGGACCCTACCATGTGGTGGGACAACAGACGAGATAGGAAGAGCTCCTACTTCCGGCGTAAGAGGTCCGGCGAGGTCCTTACAACGATCAAGAGTAGTTGCATATGCTCTCACATTGAAAAGTATGGTGAAACGTTATTCACAAGAGTCTTAAACTGAAGCGTTGTAGACAAACCCTAAATGTCTAATTATCAAGTGTCGCTTAATATTAATACTATATTATTGTGAACCGTACCCTAAGGGCTGGGGGTTAGAACTTTAACACTCCCACTTAATGTCTAGCTCTTAGGCTTTGTAGTCTTCTACTGCGCTTGATTAGTTGCTTGTGATAGGCTTCGTAGTCCCATGCCGGCTGCGGGTTGTTGATGCTTTATGGCGGTAAGTGTCTTGGTTAGTATATTGGCTAATATCAGCGCTATCGGCTAACATCAGTGTGACTACTACAGTATGCAGAATCTAGCCAAGGCTAACTAGACGATATGACTGGCCATACAATGATGCCTAACACCCAACAAATATGATCGGCCATACAATGGCGCCCACCACTCGACAATACCTTGCCATACAATAGCACCCAACGCCCAACAATAATGGCGCCCAATTAACGTCCAATAATGGTGCCCAACGCCCAACAATGGCTTGCCATATAATGGCGCCCAACGCCATCTACAACAAGGGAGCCATATCATTAATCCACTGCTGCAAATGGCCTCCAATCATATTTTTTGTGATTAATAACAATGATAAAGAGTTTAAAAAATAAAGAACATATTTTCAGAAAAATGCTTTACAACGTAATCTACAACAAGGGAGCCAGATCATAAATCGCTATTGTAAATGGCCTTTAATCATATTTTTATGATTAATAATAATAATAGTTAAAAATAAAAAAACACATTTTGAGAAAAATATTTTACAACGTAATCTACAACAAGGAAGCCGCGTCATCAATCGCTATTGTAAATGGCCTCCAATCATTTTTTATTAATAATAATAATAAAGAGTTTTGAAGAAATAAAGAATAAATTTTGAGAAAAAGGCTTTACAACAAAATCTACAACAAGGGAGCCACGTCATTGCATGCCGTTGTAAATGGCTTCCAATCATATTTTTGTGATATAAAGATCAAATTTTGATAAAAAGTCTTTTACTACGTAATCTACAACGAGGGAGCCACGTCATCAATCCATTGTTGTAAATAAGCACCCAAAAGAGTGCCACATCATCCAACTAGAACCCCTGTTGTTTACCGAGTCTGAAAACTTGGCACATCAGCGAAACTGAAACCAATTTACAACGGAGGTTTTTAGATGTTGTAAAGATTGGGACATTTACAAAAGGGTTTTGTAAAACCCCGTTCTCCCTAGCAGCGAGCTCTGTCGGTAAATATAATACCTCAAATTTACTATCTTCTACCATTTTTCGGATAAAATGGAATTGAACTTCTATGTGTTTGGTCCTCGCATGGGACTTTGGATTATAAGTGAGTGCAATAGCACTCTGATTGTCATAGTACAGCGGTCTTGGTATTTGTTGCACTTTGGAGAGTTCGGGTAGCTGTAGAAGCTGCCATAGGCCATCCTTGCTAGCATGAGTGAGTGAGCAATACTCCGCTTCGGTCGAACTGAGTGCCACTACTTGTTGTCGCTTGCTGCTCCAGCTTGTTGCTGTTTCGCAAGCATGTACAAGAAGCTACTTGTGCTCCTCGTATCAATAGGATTTCCTGCCCATTCAGCATCGTTATAGCCTTCAAGTTATAGAGGTTCACCTTGCTTCGTAGATGACTGGTATAAGAGTCTTGTGTCAGGTGTTGCTCTCAAGTATCTGAACATCCGCTTGGCTGCCTTTCAATGAGCTTGAGTCGGAGTTGATAAGTCCTGGGATAATGCTCCCACTGAAAGGTCCGGCCTAGTGCAAATCATAAGATACATTAGGCTTCCAATAGCAGAGGAGTATGGTGGCTGGTTCCCGCTTGAAGGAGTTGTCTCATGATCTTCCTCTTTGCTAAGTTTTAAGTTAGCCTCCATAAGCGTAGAAATGGCCTCAGCTTCTAAGAGGTTGTACTTAGTTAGAACTAAGCTTCCTGAATATACTTAGATAATATTTCATCATAGATTTTATGAGTTCCTTGCAAGGATTTTACTACCCTTTTCAATTTCAAAAAATATATTACTATTTACCAATAATTTTATGAGATACTTTTAAGATAACTTTTAATTTTCCATCCACATGAAGACTATGGGGTAATCATTCTAGAATTAATAAATGTCATCTTTCCGTTTGTAAATACTGTAGGGGCCTACACTTCTAAGCAAAGATTAAATTAGCTTTTATTTTTGCTATTTTTTATTTTTTAATCATTATATGTCAAAAAGTAAGAAATTGATTACACCCAAAAGCAAGTACTCGAGTGTGGGAACGGATCGAGCCCGCCACCGCCTCAACCCATCTAGAACACCACTTCTTTGGCCTTGCCTTACTTTGGATGTGTCTAGTATATTAGTGCTCAAGAAGTGACGAATCGAAGACAACAATACTCCCTTGCTACCTGTTAAATTATGGAAAATATTTTAAGCAGTGTTGAAATTTCATCCTTAAAAAAAAAACTATTAGGGTACCCAAAATTGTAGCCCCTTATGGTGTGCTTAATATGGCTTGTTAGGGGTGAAATCTATAATGGACTTTTTGCCTCAACTTATCAACCAATATAAAGAGTGTTAGAGTGTAACTATAGAATGTAAGGAAAGACTAGTACGTATGTATTATGAAAAGTGCAAACAACAAACAAAAGCTAATTGAAGGGCTTAAATTTTATTCAGGAGAAAGCTCTCAAAATATATCAATTTGGTTATCCTGTATTACATGCTTCTACTAAGCAACAAATGGTCTCCAATTTGTAGGATAGCAAGAATGGGATAGTGCCCATTGAGGAGGCTATGTAGTTAAATTTCATAAGGTACAAGAAAAAATCTTAGGTTATTAAAGCGACAGGGAGTGGATTTGAAGACAAATAACAAAAATGTGACAACTAAAGAAAACTTTGTATGATCTACAACTGTAACTTTAGAATACTCATTTCAACGAAATTGTGTTTGCAAAATGAAAGAAAGGAAGGTCTTCCAGCTTAACGCTTAGTCACACTATTATCTAGTAGGCTAAAAATTGTGCAAGATGATTTGTTGCTCAAAGAATATTGGATGGCTTTTGATAAAAGCAACACAAAGTAACATATAAATGATAAATGCAATAAAAATCAAAATATCAACATGGAGTTGTAAAGCATTACGTAGTACCGACAATAAATCGATTTATCAAATTGTACACCAACCTATTTCAAACTATGTTTGTCATCACTACTAAGAATTTTACACGATAGAGTGTAAACATGATTTCTTTTGGTACATGAGATCTCTAAGATCCCGAAATGGAATTGAGGAGCAAACTACGTTGTAATTATATTCAACAATAGATGACGTCAGATTCATATGGAGAGTGGACCTCATGAAGTTTATGCTTTAGACATTTCAAACATATGAAATCTGCTATCATCCACATTTTAACATGTCGGAAGTAGTTGTTGCTCCTCCTGCCTCGAATCCTGAACCTGCACCAATTAGAGAATGGTCAATTCAGAATGCAGATGTTGATGTTGAACATCCGTTAAAAGAAGTAAGTATTTTTGATAGAGACAAGATATGGTCAATGGAGTTTGTTTTGCTTCCTTTGGTTTAAATTGATATGTGTCCATGTCCATAACTGCTAATGCTACTCCATATTTCATGATAGCATCGTAGAGATGCTGGCAGAACAAAGGAAGAGATTGAACGATTCAGTATTGCTGAGAACCTTGGTGAACTGGATCGTGCGAAAATGTTTTTGGCACTTGATGCACATAGGGCAAGTAGTAATTTGCTTGTATAATGGTCTTATCATTTTATTCCATTGAAAAACAATCCAATCAAATTTCGATTGTTATATTGGTTGCAGCTACAACAAAGTTGTGCCTTAGAAAAGCTTCCTCTTTTATTTCGTGAACATGGATATGCAGCATATGAGACATTATTTGCTATATTAAATGAAAATCTTGAACAATATGGACCTCAACTTCAGGTATCTTTAGTATCTTCTAGTACTTTTGAATACAATACATATCAAAAGACAAAATATCCGAGAGACATTTTCTTCATAGGTTCTTGCGGGAGAATCTTTTTGTCTTGTGCTAAAAGATAAGGCAAATCCTAAAGATGTAATACTTCTCTTCTATCTTTTTGAAATTTTACTATAACTTCATAAACAACAATTAAAAAACCAACCCATACTACAAAAAACAGAATATGTCTGAGCAATATTATTTCTAATTATGATGAACTTTTTGAATATCAAGTAGGTTTCTTCGTGGTTGTTACCCACTGTTATACAAATGCTGAATATAAATCGAAGTACAGAGGTGATGCGAGTATGGCTGGAAGTCCTTTGTCTAACTATTCCTTTGCTTCCTGTAAAGGTATAGAGCATGTCCTTTTGTCATTATACATGTTTATATTGTAGGAAAAAAATTATAATATGTTATAAAATTTTATAAATTACTATTAAACAATGTACATAACAAATTGAATAGCCACAGTGAATTCATTATTACCATAATGATTTATTAGCTTGCAGGTTGTTGTTAGCGACTTATTACAATTAGCATTGACAAAAGGGGTGGTGGATGAAATTGCACAATCTCGAATTGTGTGTTGTCGTATTTTGGGAGCCATTGCACCTTTATTGAGTCGGCAAGAAATAGAACAAACATTCCTCCAAAAAGCAATGTCATTCTGTCAGGTGAATTTAACTAGAATATTGATGCTCTTTCTTGGTAGAAGAACTTGAACAAATATAGTGAGCGTAATTATGAAAGCTGATTCTCATGGACTTTTACGCAATCAATGAAGTATGTTAATAATTCTCTAGACTGTGATGACTTAGTTTATGTCCTCCCTTCAAGGAGTGACATCAAGACACGAGTTCATTGGAACTCCATAGTTAAGCATCCTTGAGACAAATCAGTGCATGGATGGGTGCCAACCATCCCCGGTTTCCTAGCCCTACAGAGCCACTTGCTGTAAACATCATGCCCTCATCTCCGCCAGTTATTATATTAGTATCCAATGGGATTACTCCAAATCAAAATCCTAGTGCGAGACTTTGTTGTATAGGTTGAAAGATCGGCAAAGTCTCCGAATTCTCTAAAATGACTTAGTTTTATAGTCTAATGTTATTGTATTTCAGGATACAGACGCTGAGGTTCGCATATGCATGTGTGAACAACTTAATGGAATTGCACGTGCCATAGGAGTGGAAACAACTCAGGTGAAAATATGTGTTCTGCAACTTAATGTGATTTTTATAGAGTAGATAGGATAATTTATTTCAAAAATTCAAAAAACTTGCAATACTAATACGAGGTGTTTGAAATGAATGTATTTAAATAGAAAATTGTCTTGGTGGAACTCTATGAACTCTTAAAAGATGAAGAAGTATTAGTACACAATGCCGCATTTGAGTCACTAGTCCAACTCCTTGACTTTTTATCTTCGGAGATTAAGAAAACACAAGTTTTGCCTTTTATTCGCTCGTAATCCTGCTATCCTAGACGCTAAATGTTTATGCTATCCTAGACGCTAAATGTTTAAATGATCACTAAGTTTTTAGTCAAGAACATATTGGGTCAAATAACACTTAATTACATGTGTTGTAAACTTACAATTTGTTTGCTTAATCTTGTAGATTCTGTTCACAAACAGACCCATCATCTCTCTTATGTTTGTCAAGGTTATTTGGTGACATGGTGTTCAAGGTACATTTTCTAGATTGGATTTGAAATACTGAACATAATACTCCATATGAAATTATTTAAGGCCAATATGTATACCTTCTTCCAATTACAAAGGAGGCTATGTTGAGTGGATATTGCAGATGTCTAATGATCTTTCGGATGAAGATATTCAAAACCTAGTGGACGCATATAAAACACTTTCACGGCGATTACACGAAGAAATTCGACAAGTATGTTAGTTTCACTTCAAGGTTTTGAACCTCTAGATTTGAAATCTATGCTTGAAAATGTACTCATAGTATGTAAACTATATAATTTTAGCATAAAAGTGCATGTTCAACTGGATATTTTCTGTTTTACAATTGTGTGCACATAACTTTTTAGCATAAAATTGCATGTTAAATTAGGTATTTTTGTTTTACAATTGTGTGCACAAAACTTTTCACCTCATGATCTCATTGTAACTTAAAGGTGTTAGGAGATATGCAATGAGTTTACATGTTGTATATCTGCAATTCGTGCAAGATCCTTCAATCTTAGTCCGCACAAACATGGCAGCATCATTCCTTGAGGTACAATTATACATCATTTAATGTACAATACTTGTTTGAACCATATTTTTGATTAAAATTTACAAGTAATAATCAATTGATACTTATTATAGATTATGCTCACAAATGACCCATCATCTCTCTTATGTTTGTCAAGGTTATTTGGTGACATGGTGTTCAAGGTACATTTTCTAGATTGATTTGAAAATCGAACATAATACTCCATATGAAATTATTTAAGGCCAATATGTATACCTTCTTCCAATTACAAAGGAGGCTATGTTGAGTGGATATTGCAGATGTCTAATGATCTTTCGGATGAAGATATTCAAAACCTAGTGGACGCATATAAAACACTTTCACGGCGATTACGAAGAAATTCGACAAGTATGTTAGTTTCACTTCAAGGTTTTGAACCTCTAGATTTGAAATCTATGCTTGAAAATGTACTCATAGTATGTAAACTATATAATTTTAGCATAAAAGTGCATGTTCAACTGGATATTTTCTGTTTTACAATTGTGTGCACATAACTTTTTAGCATAAAATTGCATGTTAAATTAGGTATTTTTTGTTTTACAGTTGTGTGCACAAAACTTTTTATCAGTTCTGAAGGCTGTTGGTGTTAGGAGATATGCAATGAGTTTACATGTTGTATATCTGCAATTCGTGCAAGATCCTTCAATCTTAGTCCGCACAAACATGGCAGCATCATTCCTTGAGGTACAATTATACATCATTTAATGTACAATACTTGTTTGAACCATATTTTTTGATTAAAATTTACAAGTAATAATCAATTGATACTTATTATAGATTATATCAAACGATATGAAAATACCATGTATCATGTATTAAAGTGGAATCTCTGTAATTGAGTCTGATTATATCGTGAAAACTTTTCACCTCATGATCTCATTGTAACTTAAAAATCATGACAGTGGCAAATAGGTTTCAAAAATTTTAGGGAAAGAACGAACTGCTACCTACCTTAAAGAGCCTTTCATAATGCTGCTTAAAGATTCGTCATGTGATGTTCTAAAGGCCTTCCTACCAACTCTTCGAGAAGTCCTAGGTACTGATGTAAATTTGATTCTCATTTTAACATTATATTCTTTTTTAATGATATGACATGTTGAAGGGTTTGTGTTATATGAAAAGTTCTTTCATAATTATACTAATTTCCCTTCTCTTAAAATAATTTTAGCACAATTTCTTGTAACAAATCAACAACAAAAAGGCGTTCTATATACTGGACTTATTCCTGCTCTAATTCAAGCTGAAAAAACTGTCAGCCATACAAAACAATGGAGACTTCAACTTGAACTGATCAATGCCTTTGCCGAATTGATTGTGAGTAATAAAATTTAGTATTTTGCATACAAGCCATATTATCACAGAAAAAGGAAGCAGAAGATGTATGTATGATATCTTTAACATTTCAAGAAAACAAAGTACCATAAATCTTGCTTCAGGAATACTTCACAAGCGACCAAATTTATGAATTTTTTGTACCTATATGCTTTAGATATATGGCCGATGCTTTACTACCCGTGAAAAATGCAGCTACGCTAACATTAGCTATCTTCATCCGGTATGACATATGACATGTGCAGTACCTAAATGGTTTTGAATATTTTCAAATTATTTTATAACTTAAAGGTGTTACTTTATGTGAATTTTGTATAGTAATAACCGCAAAATTGCACAACGATATGAAATGGCACAAAAAGTGGTGAGAGATTATGGACATGCAAGAAGCTATTGGGCACGCCTTTTGTATGTAGATTACTGCCAAAATATGTATAAGTAAGCTATGAAAAGATAATCGTTATTATTCTCTAGAGACATTTTAGATTGTTCTTATAACTAGCAAGTTGCAAGTATCTAAAATGCCTAAAAGATTACCCAAGATATTTATCCTTCTGCATTTGTACACAGAGTTGCAAGTACTCATATGTTTAAGGAGAATTGCATAGATGCAGCTTTAACAACTCTCCAGGTTTCAATGGTTTCCTTAGAACATGTGTTTGGACTTCTTTGTGTGGTGAATGATTTGTGGACTACATTTAACACATCCATTCAAAATACTAAAAAAATATAATTTTGCAGGATCCAGTTCCAAGTGTAAGAATGCGCGCATGTTATCTACTTCCCTTGTTGAAGGCCTCTATAAAACTACCTGAAGATGTTGCTTATCTTGAGCGTGTGAATTTCTTTACAACTCAAAGATTGAATGATGTGAACCCTCAAGTAGTTGCCATAGCTAAGAGTCTAGCAGACGGTTTGAAGAAGGCAGCCGTGAGAAGTTCAAGATTAGAGTCATTCGGCGACTTTCCAGAAGCTCAGGTAGTTTGTCAGAAATTCATGCATTTCATACATAAGAGGAGAACAATGTCTTTTAACTATTAATTTAAAAATAGATAAAATTTGAAGAAATTGATAAGCAACGCGAGGAAGAAGAATGGAACATGCTTAGCAAGGAGGAGCAAGTAAGACCTCACTTGGCTAGGATCTCGTTGATTATATCTGAAATCTCCAGAAAAATAAGATAATTAACCCCCCAATCTGACAAAAGTTTTTATCATTGTTTTCTGACAGGATGAGAAAAGGAAGCTGGATGAAATGTTGCAGCGATTAAAGATGGAATCACAAAAGAAGACTAGCGGATCTGGATCAGTTATGGGAGGCAGTG
This sequence comes from Anthoceros angustus, assembly GCA_010909165.1. Taxonomy (NCBI): domain Eukaryota; kingdom Viridiplantae; phylum Streptophyta; class Anthocerotopsida; order Anthocerotales; family Anthocerotaceae; genus Anthoceros; species Anthoceros angustus. Next base: position 274,380 of record MU008191.1, read on the forward strand.
TGAGTAGCAGTGCGCGTAGTGCCAGTGCAATTTTGGCTCGCACTCCTTCCACGATGGAGAAGTTGAGCGGTAGCACAAAAGGAAGGGCATCAGCTACAAACCCTGCAGGACCCAACTCGACAAGCTCTAGAATCTCTCTCAAGGACAGGAACTCTGTTGGTTATAAAGGAGCAGTGGGGTTTGGGACTGCTTTTAGTCCCTCCGTCACTCCAATTTCTGAAGCAAGTCCTTCCTTAAGCTCCTCTGTCCCACCCACACCATCTCGTGTAGGGACCGGCACTTCCAAGGACATTGTTGAGCCATCTAATAGTCCGTCTCCTTCCCTGCCAACTAATAGGACCAGCCAATCCAAGATGAATCTAAAAAGTCCTCAACCAACTCCAAAGAAAACATGACATGCGATAAAGAAGTGTATGCATTAGTCGGTCTTTTGGCCATGGAAACCCAACACCTATGGAGACAGCGCATCTATCAACTTTCTCTATTTCTGGATTCGTTCTTCGATGGAGGATCTGCGAGCAAGGAGACGGTCACGGAGCGCTGGTACGTAGAAGCTCATTCACAGGCAAGCTTGTTGTCCAGGCTTGAAAGGCAGATCATGAACGCCTGTACATGCACGGAGAGGGATTCAGCGTAGATGGGGACAAGACAGGAGTGATAGACTAAGAGAACAATAAGTCCAAGACAACGTGCCTGCAATGCTGACATTGGGTGTTGATAGTCCATGGTGAAAAAGTTTCGACCCACCTAGAGCCACATGAAAGCCACTTGTCAGAAAGGACCGAAGAGGAATCCTTTCAAGTCAAGTGAAGGATACCTTCCCAAACTGCAGTATCACATTCTCCTTATCCGATTCCGTCACAAGCTGCAGACGAAAACAGACAATGAGACGGGTTGTCTAAGGGCCAAACTATGTTTGCAGGAGGGCAAGACTATTTGTTGGTCCTGAGATCCGTAGCTGCACAGACCTGGAAGTTCTTCACAGATGCTCGGGTTACGCGACCGTTGAAGCTTAGGCAATAAGCACCAATCTGTGAGACCATCAGAGTCCATCTAAGACATCACTACGTACAGAATTGGTTGACACTGCCAAAAAATAGAGCCTTTCCGACCTCGGGATTCCACCTTGGTGCCTTGTTATGCATGATAATCATCTTCTCTGTATCCTCCCCCATGTTGTATTTCTCAAGAATAACATGTGAACCATTCTGCTTTGGGGGGAAGACATAAGGTTTGCCTTCATCATCAACAGTTGGAATGATAGCCACCATTTTGCGGGGCCCTCTCATTCCAAGAACGTTGTGCTGATAACTCACGGCACCCAACTCCACTCTCTCGCTAATTTGGAACTGACTGGAAACGCCAAGGTGGATCAAACGTTGAACAGCAAGCAATCTCAGTCCAACGACTTAAAGCATCAGCTAGCTTCATCGCTCACGATGTTTCGAGCCATGAAGTTCACTGGCTTTACTCAGCTTTCTCAGCAACTGGGCGATACTTCTGTAGAAGCTATCCTATAGGCATATTATTTGCATATATATTCCAGCTATAGCTACGGTATATCTTGAAAGGAAGCCAGAAGTGCAGACCACTTACTACAACAACTCATTGTCAGGGCTGGGACGTAGTCCTCTGTCGTAGAACCAAAACTCAGTCCCAAGAAAATTTGATCGCACCTGCACTTCAATGATTTAAATTGAGATGCTCTGATTATCACAGCAAATCCCTTGCTCGACAGTACTATGTTCGAGTAGCGGTATCGTGGTATATGGGCGGAAATCACCTGACCTTCCCAAAATAATTTCCTGTCCTGTTGCTGATCTCGTCTTCATCGAGCGAAACGACGTAATTGCTACATCTGGTATTCTGTTTCTTTCTTGCAGCCAGAAGGAAACGGTCTCCCTCTGATAGATGAAGCTTGTACCTGAAACGACGTATGCAATTAGACAAACGGTATGGATAAAGCTTGATTCTGCTTCTCCTCCAGCACAAAAGAGGGTGGGTGAGAAATGAACAGTTGTCCAAGCTGAGAAAAGGAACCGGCTGAGAGACCTTGGACTCGTCCAGTTCGCATGGACTTCTCGCCGGATATGACACTGAATGACACCTCGATCCTTGGGGCTTGGGCGAATCAGAAAGATCCGGAGATCTGAAATGGCAGTGGAAGGCATCTTCACGCTGCAGGCTGTTGTATCCACATGCTTGTCGGGGTCATAGCATGGAGTGATTCCTTGATCTAGCAGCCTTCTTCCCAATTCCTACTATCCACAAACCAATGACACCGTTATCAGGGCAGCACCTAGACTACCTTTCAGAATACGTCTTCCACCAAGTACACCCAAGTTGCAGTGTTTCTGCATTCGGATTGCTGACCTTTGCTTCTTCAGACATTACACAGCCATCTTCAAATGCTGCATTGTCAAATCGAGTTTGATCTGGCTGCAATGCGACACGATGCAGAATTGAGCCAACCGACTGATTTTCACATTGATCCCACAGCAATACTTCTTGAGCTTCTTACAGGGCAGCTTGTGGAAGTCGTGCGCCACTTGAAGGCACCAATGTAATAAGCTACCTGACATGGCTGTAAGTTCTTGGTATGCTGGCTCCTCAGGCTATCAGGCAGCAATGGCGTAAAATTTGTCTTGTCCAGCTTAGGTGCCACACTGCTTGCGCCAACAGGTTCTCCTCTGCCATCCAAGACAGCGCCCAGCTAAGAAACTTGATGGACTCCAGATGTTGTGAGCTTAAGTTTTTCGATTGCAGACTCACATTATTGTAAAATGATGCTTGAGCTAGCTGCACAGTTTCAAGTAAGAGACTTATTCACTCAACTGAAACTTGTCTCACAAGAGCAGAGACTCAAAAACCATGGGAATCCACCCACGAACTCTGTGCTACCACAACCCTACCTTCCAGCTGCTGAGGCTGCACATCCGTCTTGAGTGGTACCAGATAGCCATCCTGTAGCTTGAGTTGAGGAACACAGGCGTGACCTTGGCAGCACAAAGTCGTTGCTTGCAACCAAATCTGCTACAGAAAACGAGGCTGCCTAAGAACATACTTCAATGCTTTGACTCAAGCTCAGGCAGCAGCTACTTACTTCCAGAGAGTGATCTCTCCCGCCTCCGACGGGCTGCCAGAACTCTAATCTGTTCGAGTTGCAAGATGTTCCCAGGCTGCATGCAAGGGATGATCTGTGCGCACAAACACCGAATTTCAATGCGTTATAGGAAAACCTCTAAAATCCGGAATCACCAGGGTCTTCAACGTCAAGCTGTTGAGGAAACTCAAGGGACCATCTGCCAGAACTGTAGCCTACCGGTGACTCGCAGAAACTGTCAGTGTCAAGAGACGATGAAAAATCCCCTCCAACCTCGTCGTCATCCAGGTCGTCCTTATCAAACAGTTCATTGTTGTAATGCGTTACTGGTGATCAAGACACGTTCAGCAGGTCTCCTATTGTTAGCTCGTCATGCGTAGCACATGCTCTGATGAGACTGTGCGCAATTTCTAGTACCGGCAAGATGCATTTTTGTGTGGTCTTGCATGTGAGATTCCTCTTCACACTCGGATTCGACTTCGGATTCCATGTCCATCTCGGATTCCATGTCCATCCCGGATTCCATGTCCATCCCGGATTCCATGTCCCTCCCAGATTCCATGTCCCTCCCGGATTCCATATCCCTCCTTACACCTGTAGCTTGATACGACTTCTTTCTACGCAACAACTGTGGACGGTTGGTGATGGATGTATTTCAATTCCAACACTATCTCATGAGGATTTTCGTGAATGGACGGCTAGCAGCTGTCCTCCAAATGGCTCAACTGCCACATGCGACCAGAAGGTGCAGACAGTTCCAATCTGTAAACGCTTGTTCAATTTGTGGCAGGCGAAGCAAATGCGCAGCACCTGCGTACGTGCTTTGACTACATTTGTTTGAGCCGGCCCCGGAGGTGTACACTAGGTGTGTCATGGCTGTGTTTAGGGCTTCATTTCTCTGTGGCTTTTTAACGGTTTCGCTGACCTTTGTGTCGGATTCACTACGAGCTAGGGTTTGATTGATGTTGATCAGTATCCTCCCTTTGCTTGCTTGCTCGATGGAGGTTCAGCTGATCAATGCAAATCGGACCGTGCAGAAACTTGAGTATGTTGTCGCATGAATCCATCACCTCCTGTGGGGATTGTAAATGAGGTAGCTAATACTTGCTGGTCATGTGTGGTTGTGTGGGGTAGGTGAGGTGTGCCGCAATCTGTGGTCCGATGTTCTACGCTAGAACTCAAAAGGCACCACAACTAGCTGCTTCTGGGAGGTGGGAATATCAGTCATGAAGTCGTCTCGCTCAGTCGTGGTTCCCTTGGTGGCTACTGCTGCTGCCGCAGCAGCTACAGTTGCAGGTGAGTTTTGTTTTAGACCATTGTTCATCGGAGGTTTGGTATACACAGGAGAAGCCTGAAACAATGCTGTGCATTTGTAACCTTGAAATGTGGCTTTGCAGCTTACACATTGATGAGATTAAGATTTCTACGGATGAAGATTGCACATCTTGAGGTTGCACTAGAACATGCCCAGCAGCAGCGTGCTGCAGAACGTACGGGCCGTATACGAGCTCAGCGTGTAATAATTTTCTTATCAAGATGATGGATGCAATGGCGTGCAGCTTCGGCCTTGGGTGAACTTAAGGTCCTTGTTGCAGGAGCTAAGGAAATCTTTCGTTAACAAAGACATGGGGAGTCCGGGGGATGCTGCATATCCAATGACGCCGATAGGCATTATCCGGTCCTGCTTTACTACGAGGTACTTTCTGTGCTACAGCTGGTCAAGCACATGGACGGCTTTCAGTCACTTCGTTCCTGATTTTCTCATCTTTGTCTGCAAAATTGCAGAAATGGTACCCCTCGACAGCCATTACTTGTTCCACTTGCCAAAGCACACCTGGTTCTCGCTCCCGGTGGAGTTCCTCATGAGGCTCTTGAGGGGCTTGCCCTGTATTCGCATTGCTGGGTTCTGTACGTTTTCCATGAGAATACAGACCTGCCACGTTTATGGAATAAACCAGCACATCGGGACTTCAGAGCAAAGGTATGTTGACTGCAGTCCTTAGCTCTCTCTTTGTGCAGGATAAGTGCGTTTCTCCTAGGAGGGCACTAAGCCATATACTGGTTTCTAGGTCTTTTTGATGTATGTCAATCTCAGATTCTATGACGTAGGTACGTGTACCCAGACTTGACGGTGGCAAACTGGGAGTTTTTGCAACACGAACCCCACATCGGCCCTGTCCTATTGGACTGTCTGTGGCTAAGGTATGCTCTTCCAATCATCCTTGGACAACAGTGGTGGGCAGATCTTCTTCTTTGAAGGGGCTTTCTTGGGCTCCGTGGACCGTTCTAACAAGGGCAACAGGTGGAAGCGGTAAATGGAGGGACTCTTGTACTTTCTGGCGTTGACCTTGTTGATGGCACGGTATGTAAGCCTTTGTTATCCAAATGCAAAGGTATATCTGGGTTTTATTAACAATTATATCATGGTAGACTTAATTTCTTCTTGGGTTGAACAGCCAGTTCTTGACTTGAAGCCATATCTGCCCTACTGTGACTCTATCCCAGGAGCAGGGACACCAGCATGGGTGAAGGTCCGTGTTGTCTCTTGTCTGGTGCTGCTGTGCTTCTATGTTGTGGTGGTATATATGCAACCACTCCTGCTGTGACTAACTATACTGAACCTCCGTGGTTGCAAGGCTGGTGGCTCGGATGATGTGCTGGCCATATCTACTGTGAAATTGACTGACCAGTTCAAAACGGAGCTGTTGAGTTGCTGGGAAACGATGGTAGACTGTTCTCACTTCTACTGTTGGTTATGAAGTGCAAGTCATCATCTACTTCGAGCATCTCAGTGTGGCAGGGTTTGCATTGCACCTAACTTTGGCCTATGGAATCCAAATCTGCTGGTTGTTTGTGCCGACTCTTGCAGGGAAAGCAGTCCCTCTACGTCACTCCAAACGAGTTCCAGCTCCTTCTGGAGCAAGTCCTCTCCAGAGACATACGGTCGTTGAATCAGCGACAGAGGCCTCACAATGCAGTCCTCAACCATCTGATTGATTCAACCGTAGCATCCTCGGAGACAGATGAGACCTTGGCCAGCTTCTACCACCCATCATTCACAACTGATCCTTCTGACGTCACAGCAAGGAGAACATTGGAAGACGAGTGTGGGTTCTTCCGTGCGGCAGAGGGTAATGCGATGCTTTCAACATCAGGGTTACCCCCTCTCACCACAAGCCATGGCAAAGACCTGTTCGACAAGAGTAGGGAGAGCCCTCCCTCACGCAGCTCAGAAGTGCTGGATGGTACACGGAAACATACTGATTCCGCCCCCACGGCCGGGCTTGAAGAGGTGGTCTACCATCTCATCCTTGAGGGAATCAACATTGCCTACAGCGTGAATTTGGGTGAAGTCCTAGTCACTGGCGCTGCACTGGCACCCAGAAGGTAGGTAGCTATTTACTGTGCCCATCCCTTCGGTTGGGAAGGTCTCATCTGCGGTCCAGGCTGGACCCGCCACCAACTGGAATGTGCAGGTTTCTCCTTCCATCCATCTGCAGGGCCTTCTTTTTTAATCCCAGTTGCTGAATCTTGTAACTTGCATCTTGAATCTACAATTTGGTATCGACTGTTGGCTGTTGCCTATTGGCTTTTGGCTTACTACCAGACAACGAGGCCATGCATGCGTGGAACCTTGCGGTATCGGCCGTCAGGATTTTCAAACCAGGATGGTGAAACCCAAAACCGACAAACCAACAGCAGTTTCGTTGGGCAGCACATGCCAGGCAGGCTATTTCTCAACGCGCTGCTCTTTCGCGCCTTCGTGGGGTGCTTCCCCTTGCCTCGCTTGACTTACATTCCTACTATCCTTGCATCCCGTCCTCCGTCGTTTTTGCATTGCGCCTGCAGCTTTGTGTTTGCCTTGATTCGTGAAGAAAGGCGCTTGCGGACGCGGACACATGTTGTTGGGCACGTCTGCGATCTTGGATCTGGAGCTCTAAGTGCTCCACCGACTCTGCGCGTTGGAGTCTTGAACGGGCGTTGGTACTCTCTCCACTTCCAAGTACCAAATCCCATGATAGGAAAATTCCAATCCAAGTAGACTGTAATAGACTCCTTCTTCCTCTTCTTCTAATGTTGGGCGCTTCTTTTTGTCTTGATTGCGCTATGTAGGGCTTCAACATCGTACCTTTAAATGCAGTGCCCATCTGTAGCTGAGGCAGTTTTGCCCTCTTACCTCCACTCACACTGGGTCGTGTGATTTCAGAAGGGAAGTGGAGGGCCTGCTTCGGCGATGGGTTCGCTGGGTGAGTACACGCAGCTGGATGATGGGGTTGCTGTCCAGATTCGCAACCGGAGACGGCTGCCAGACTTTCTCCAATCCGTGAATCTGAAATATGTGAAGCTGGGGTATCATTACCTCATCACCCATCTGCTGACGCTGCTCTTTATCCCGCTCCTTCTGGGCGTGGGGCTGGAGATTGCTCGGATGGGTTGGGACGAGATCTGGCAGCTTTGGGTCAACCTGCAATTTAATTTGGTCAGTGTGCTGGCCTGCTCTGCGTTGCTGGTATTTGGGGGCACCATGTACTTCATGTCCAGGCCCAGGCCTGTTTATCTGGTGGACTATTCCTGCTACTTGCCTCCGGATGAGCTGAAAGTGCCATTCAGTATGTTCATCGAGAGGTCCAAGCTGGTCGGGGCGTTTGATGACAATACCCTAGAGTTCCAGAGGAAGATCTTGGAGCGGTCGGGGTTGAGTGAGGAGACTTACCTTCCTCCTGGTTTGCTAAGTGTGCCTGTCAACATCAGCATGAGCAGGGCTCGTGAAGAAGCGGAGGCTGTCATGTTCGGGGCCCTTGATGAACTATTTGCCAAGACCAAGGTTACTCCCAAGGACGTTGGGGTGCTGGTGGTGAACTGTAGTTTGTTCAATCCCACCCCGTCCCTATCAGCCATGATTGTGAACAAGTATAAGATGAGGGGCAACATCAGGACATACAACCTCGGTGGGATGGGATGCAGTGCCAATGTGATCTCTGTCGATCTTGCCAAAGACATGCTGCAGGTTCATGGCGGCACTTATGCTATTGTGGTCAGCACAGAGAATATCACCCAAAACTGGTACTTCGGAAACGAGCGATCAATGCTCATACCCAACTGTCTTTTCCGGGTGGGTGGGGCGGCAATTTTGCTGTCCAATCAGAGACGGGATTGGCGACGGGCCAAATACCAGCTTGTCCACACCGTCAGAACCCACAAGGGCTCGGACGATAAGTGCTTCCGCTGTGTCTACCAAATGCAGGACGAGAAGGAGAAGCTGGGCGTGTCTCTGTCCAAGGACCTGATGGCCATTGCTGGTGACGCTCTGAAAACCAACATCACCATCCTGGGCCCACTTGTGCTGCCCCTCTCGGAACAGCTTCTCTTCTTTGCAGTCCTGGTGGGCAGGAAGGTCTTCAACATGAAGATCAAGCCATACATCCCCGACTTCAAGCTAGCTTTCGAGCACTTCTGTATCCACGCTGGTGGGCGAGCTGTCATCGATGAGCTAGAGAAGAACTTGCAGCTGTCCAAGGAACATGTGGAGCCCTCCAGGATGACCTTGTACAGGTTCGGGAACACCTCCTCCTCGTCCATCTGGTACGAGCTGGCCTACTCAGAAGCCAAAGGCAGGGTTCGCAAGGGTGACAGGGTGTGGCAGATAGCGTTTGGCAGCGGGTTCAAGTGCAACAGTGCTGTCTGGCGTGCTCTCCGCACCATCAAGCCCCCGAAGCTCTCCCCGTGGACACACTGCATTGACAGGTTCCCTGTCGACATCCCCGACGTGAACCACATAGCCAGATGAAATGCTGCAGAGAAATTTCTGCTTAATTCCTGAACAACTGTTTGTAGAATAGGAAACTGTCCGCCAATTGTTGTCATCGGACAAGGTCACAAATTCACAATCCGTGAGATTGTCGTCTTGTCTCTTTTCAGCGAGAACAGGATGCTGTAATTCTGTCCAGCGCTGCACACCTCGCCGTGTGTGTTCCTAGTCCAACAAAAAATGAAGTTCCTAGTCTAACCACCATTAAAGGTTGGAAACGTAAAGGAAACAATTTTTGCTATAATTTATAACACCCAATATTGCACACTCGGTTGGGAGCAGAGACCATGTACATACCCTAGAAACATTTGACACGGAGGTTGGGGCTCTGAAGAAGCTGGCAGCTTTGACGACCAGAACGTGGTGATCTTGTTTTCTGCTTTTACTCTGCGCACGCCAGTGTCATTGTTGGCAGGGGATCCTGAAGCGTGTCTCCCTTGATCGTCCAGAGATGGCCCAGGCGCTGGCCAAGGCGTTCGAGCCCATGTGGCTCTGGGCTGCCAAGCGCTACCAGGCAGCCGTGGCCAACAGGCTCAAGAAGTACGGTATGTCCGCTTCTCTTGCTGATTTTGTGATGGCGTGGAGGATGTTTGGAGCGTCATTCTGTGGTTAGGGCAGAGCAGATCGGGAGCAATCTGATGGAGTTGCTTGGTTGCAATCGGTGCCGTTGTGTGTGTGGCGTGGGGATGAAGGTCTGCGGTACGACGACTTATATGACCCGCTGTACGATGTGGATATGGAGGAGGCGTTGAATCGGTTGCCTCAAGAGGAGCTGGATTTGCGTAATCAGCGCCTGAAGCGTGCGACTGATCTTTCCATGAAGCACATCTACTTGCCGAAAGATCTTCAGGTTAGTGGTTGTTTGTGCTGGTTTAGCTGAAACTGAGTGTGGAAGTCCTGAGTCTGCCGCCATCTTCGTGAAGGGCAAGTGGTCATGTCGGTTTTGGCATTGCTGAATAACGTAGGGTTTCGTTTATGCTTATTGATTGCAGGCCAAGCAGACTCCCTTTGCCTTCTACGCCCGAGATGCGATAGCGCAGGTGAGGCTCACTCTGTTTATGCATGTCGATGTCAGGCTTGGAAATTGCGGTTGGTGTAATGAGCCTTTTCATCGTTTCTGCAGGTGAAGGCGGAGAGGGCGGAACGCGAACAGCTAGGGACCGAGACATCTTACTCTCGACAGATACCTTGATAGCACCCGTTTTTCCGGATTCTTTGCTTCAAGCTGAAGCTATGGCTTGAACGAATAAGCTCTTGTGTTTCACGGATTGCTGTCGATTGCTTCTGCGAAGCAAGTAGCCAAACAATGTTTTCAAATAAATGTAGTTTACACAGGCAAAACAGTCGTATGTACATGACGAATGGATCCAGAGACTCCGGCGTGTAAATAACAGCTGCCACGCTTGAGACCTGATCAAATCGACGGTGCCCAGGTTGAGCGCAATCACTTTACAGCGTCAGTGAACATTGCACGCATCCAGTGCTCCACATCATCTGCGTGTGACGGAGGTGGAGGCCACTCCGGTCGCTCAACCATATCCCATCCATCAAACAATGTTTCCGCAACCTTCTGCATGACGTCGGTTAAGGCGGAAGAATCTGCCAGGTAGTAGTAGGAGCCGGTCGCCGTTGATATTGGGCTCTTCTGAAGAAACTACCAAGAGAACAAGCCGAAAGTTACTTTAAGCCTCCACCAAATAGAGAAGAAAAACTATTCCCATTGCCCATCAAGTGTCACCTCTGCTTGCTCTGTTGTCTTGTTCATCTCTGAAGTCCGAACGGCATCCAAAACAGGTTCTCTGCTGCTGCTGCTGACGGAATGCTGAGAACCGCCCGGAGATCTGAAGTTGCTTAGGATCACACTTCGCGAGTTAATACACACACATATATTCCCACAGCTAAAACTAGTGACTTAACTGGAGAATGGACTGTAAGATCAGGTCATGAGCAATTCCCCTAAAATTGTACACAAGTGGTGTATCACCTACCTGATCCTTGGTTGTTTTGTTGTCAGTACCGTCAAGAGCTCAAAGAAGGCCCCAAAAGTTGAAGAGTCTGAAGGGGCAGGTAAAGAAACAGACACATGGAGATATGACAATAAACATGCCATGCTTCTCTTCAGCGTCTGTAAACCTTGCCGTAAATCTCTGTCATATTCGCTAAATGTGGAGTTTCCTCCATGTGTTGGAAGTGGAGAACCTGAATCAGCCAACGGCCTGCTCACTGCAGAGAATCCTAGATCCCGGGCGCTCTCCCTAACGGAATCCATGCTTGGCTTGTCCACAGCAGAGAATCCTAAAAATTGCATACTTTCGCTGTCCACACATCCTGTGTCCAAATTGTTCGTTGCTCTAGTACCAAATGGAATGAACAAAGTATATTCTTCACTGCATACAGGCGTCAAACCCCTCTCAATACAGACAAATCTGGACACCACAGAAAATAAACAACGTAGATAAACCGCCGCCAAAAACATTTTCCCTTTTCCTTTGCCTGTGCCCCACCAGCCAGCTGAAAGATTGGTTACCTTCGAGAAGTTGGCCGTGCATCCCAATAAGAAGCTCTCTGCCAGACCCGTGATGATGATGCCTGGTCATTTTGTCATGATATCAGATACAGCGAACTATTTCTAGCCGTATTGTTCACAGAGCTTGACACATTAAAGACCTCACTGCAGCCCAATTGATGAAGATGGACTAACCGCATATGCAGCACTGTGCAGGAGAGGAGCAGACAAGTAGCGAGCAGCAAGTGTCAGTAGCTGCACTACGTACCTGCCAAGCCGATCACTATGTAAGTCCACACCCACATGATAACATCATGCAGAAACCAAGCAAAATCACTGCAAAGTATGATATCCACGTGATTGCAGAGAGATGACCATACCCTAAAGATGCAGCAAGCTCAGCTGGTGGAACAGAGTGAGGATCCTCTTCATGGGGCAAACGGGCGGAGCAAATCTGTAGAGCTGTATCTCCATCACGTTTTCCTCGGCCATCAGAACCACCCTGGAATACAACAGGTCGATGACACATCCCACCATTTTCAAAGCTTGCTTCTGAGTCTAAATCCTTGGTGCCCTCTGTAGACTGAGTCAGAAACTTTGAGAAAGCAAAGAATAATCCAACCAGCAGGTTTCAGAACTGACTTGAGGCTGAAACGGTAAAGCCTTGCAAAGCAGCCTGATGACAAACCTCCATCTCTTCAGCAGCTCATTCATAGCTACCGTCTGCTGGTGACACACACATTAGCTTCTCGAAAATGTGCAATTAGGAAGTGGCTGCGACTCTGACAATAGCCGGGATCCGGATATTACCAATTCAGGAGACTCTGCAGGGGTCGGCTCCGAGCGATTCTGTCCAAGCTGTTCCATCCGCTTGGCAAGAAGCTGCACAAGGTCGACAGCCGACTGTTATGCCGACTAATGCTTAGGGCTTCAAAAATGTGCCTCAAGGTACAACCACCTTTACCGTCTTAGATGCTTCACTCAGTAACTCTGTGCGAGAAGTTAACTCAATCTTCTTCATCCGCAACGTTTTCCTCACTGTCGAAAGCATGAAAAATCGTCCGTCAGTGCAAAGAAGAAATGACTCGAGCGCCATCCTTTTTCAAACCACCGGACCGTGAACAAAACGAAACCATGACCACACCTTCCGGCAAATCCCTCGTCAAAATCTCAAGCTGCTCCACAAGCTTTTCCTTACGATCTTCATGCTCCACCCGCCAGCGACGCTGCCTGTCTGCTTCACTCTGGCCACCATCAAACACACGGGTTCAGAACAAACACCTCCTCCCGATCGCACACCGGTCTGCAAACTCGCCACCACCAAACATTGCAGAATTCGTGCCGGACAACCTTATTCCCCAGCTCAGCAGTGAGAATCCCCTTCAGAGCATCCTGCTTCATGCGCAACTGCCTCAGTTCCCTGTACCGTTCCACCAGACTGGCAATCCGCAACACCACCAACAACATAGAATCAGCAATCCAGGGTTACGCTACATCCACCAGCACCGGAAATCCAAACTGACGCCTTGCTGCCGGAAGGAAGCGAAATTCGCAGCACGGCACCTGGAATTGACGCATGCAACGCATTCCGAGGGCTGGTTCCCCATCTCGCACACCCCGCAGGTCCAGCCACGCCTCGCCATCGCGCTTGCCTGCCTCCCCTCCGTCCTCGGCCGGGAGGAGCTTGTCCATGTTCCAAGGAAGCCGAATGCAAACTGACTTTCACTTCGATATAGCTTGTTACGCAGTTATCCAGTTACTTCTTTTCTCCGAAATTGGTTAGATCCTATAAAACCCTATATATGAGCTTTTCCTTAGCTTCTAATATATACTGAGATTCAGGGTTTAGTATGGCGGCGTCTATGCCCGGCTGAAGGCGTTTTCTGTGAGCCTTGCCTGGCCGTCTCCGACGTCTCGAATCGTGGCCTTGCGAATCACAACCCTCGGGGATTGAAGAAGTGATGATTCTGAGACGGCAGAGGAGTGAAAATCGAACTATCTGCTGGAGATGGGCTTGAAGATGAATTCCTCCATGGAGGAATCGCTGAAGCTCGCACAGGGCCCGCTTCTGTGCAACGAAGAGTACATCCGGGCTGTGGAGGCGGCTGTGGTGGCAGCAGGCAATGGGGCTGGAAAAGGAGAGCTTGGGAAGGACTGGGGGGCTGCATTGAGGAGGTTGCTTGTGGTGAGAAGGAATCCTCCGCTTGCCCTGTGGTGGGCTTTCAGCTGCGTGGAAGGGGGCGTGGTGGGTTCTCTCGCTGAGGGTTTGGAGGAGGCTTCCGGGCTGGTGTCCTCGGCTTCGAGCTTGTTGCACTCGCTCAAGTCCTTTAGCGTTGGGAATGCGGACCGGGAGACAGCCATCGCGATTCTGGCCCCGGTCTTGGGGGCCATTTTCCAGGTGACGGAGGCGGTGAGCAAGTCTGTGGGCATGCTGGGGCGGGCGGGGCTGCCGGAGGCCGTGGAGGGAGTTGGGAAGAAGAGGAGGAAGATGGCCAAGAGGGTGCGGGACCTGGTCAGGGAAGTGCGCTGCTTTGTGGTGCTGTGCGAGCGGTGGGAGGTGGGGTGGTCCGATTCCGGCCCGCCGCTTGCTCCGGAATTCAGGATGTCGTTTTCGTCCGTCTTGGCTGTGAATGGGGTGAAGGAGGTGATGCCGCATCCGGCGTCGTTTGTGAAGTTTCCTGTCTGTGCTCGAGCGCGTCTAGCGTTAGCGGGTGGGGAGGATGTTTCGGGGAAGACGCTGGCCGATATTGTCTGCGCGGAGGTGGTTCTGCTGCAGCTTTTGGTGGAGATCATCGACTGGCGCAGCAGGCTGAAGAAGCAGAAAAAGGATTTTGAGTCTGGAATCCAAGAGCTGATAGGAAAGCTCAAGCACATTGCGGTGCATGCTGCTGCAGCTGCAGGATCTTCGGGCGGGTTGGATGCGCTTGTGGAGATGCTTCTTGATCACCATCTGCCTGTTGGGGATGTACTGGTGTGCTCTTGAAACTGTCTATCAACAGTGGTTCTTTGCTTTCCCTTTGGTTGTGCCATCGTCGTTTGTCCTAATGTCGTTTGTCCTAATGATGCAGGATGCCCAAGAGGAGACCGTTCTTCGAGGAGTGTTGTATGAAGCGGTCTTGGTTGAGCCACCGTTTACTGCAACGTCCAGAACGAAATCGACTACCAAGCAGCAGCCTATATCGTTTTTGAGGAAGCTGGCTGTCGCCAGGCTTGCTGTTGCATTGTTCAGGTTGGGAGAGATGGTGGTGCTTTATGCAGTTAGTGTATTTGTGCCGAGTGTTTCGTCAAGTAAGAGTTGAGCAATGCATACTGAAAGCGTCTGTTCCAATGCCCACCAGGTCGAAGAATGAAGGTAGCAGAGCAGCTTCCCTTCAAGAGAAGATGATGCTGACGATGGTACCTCCTCATTTTTTGGAGTGGGCCAAAGCCCTGGAGACTGATCGAAAGCCTTCCTCAGCATTGCTGCGCGATAAGAAATCAGTCCTGGGTAGGAGTTGTTTGTGTCTTCTTGATTTCTCAGGGTTATGTTGGTCTGTGACACTTTCTTTGATGCTTGAAGGCAGTGGCTGACAATTGGTTGTGCTTGTCAGGTTGGCTTATGAAGACTATGGATGATGCCTCGTTCAATAAGCTTCTGGAGGAACAGGAAAAGTCCGTAGCCGGTCTTGATTTTTTCGATGCAGTAGAGGCTGGGAGCAGAAAAGGCATTTTCTTTTATGACAGGCAAGGTGAGCCGATTGAATCCCGTGAGGAGGAGGAATTGGCATTGGAGGATGCAGATAGGGCCTTCGCCTCTGCTGCAGATAGCATCAAGCAATCCAACGAGCCTGTGCCGGGTCAAAAGACATCTGAGGAAGTGAATGAATCAGCTTCCGATTCGAGTGATGGCGACGGTGAGGCTGCTGATACAATGGAGGATGACGATGATGCAGAGAGGGCAAGTAACCTAAAAAGGCCTCGACAAGAGCTTTCGTCCACAGCAATTTTGTTAAGTTCAGGTGAGGAGAGCGATGATGTCACTGAGATGTCTGAAAGGAAAGCCAAAAAGTTGAGACGTGGGGAAAGCGACAAGGACTTGACAAGTATGTCGATTGAGGATGTCAACGACCAAGTGCAAGAGCTGGAATCCAGAAAGTTGGGTGCGGAGGTAAAAGACAGCTCTATGGTGGACTTGACAGATTCTGCTGGACAGCAGCAGTCCACACCGGAGAGCCAAGGAGACGTCTCATCCGATGTGGTGCAGAGGGCATCTGAGTCACCCGTTGTGGAGCGAGACCAAAGCAGTTCAGCAGTATGTGGCCCAAGTAAAAGTAGACCCAAGGCAGAGGACGTACCTGAAGGTCATGGGACTAACGAAGGCAGTAGTTTTCAGCAGGGAGAAGATGCTGGTCATGAGACTTCCGTCGATCTGAATGAGGAGTCCACCCCAGTAAAGCAAGGAAGGGTAATCAGAAAAGGTGGGAGTACACCCAAGTCTTCCATGAAAACAGCTTCGAAGCGAAATGGAGGCCCAGAAGTTGTGGCGACTCCAAGGAAGATATACATGACAAGAGCCAAGCAAGAGCTTGAGGAAGCGTCTCTTGAGAAGTTGATGACCATCCACGAGAATGGAATGAATGCCATCCATGAGTTGGACAACGCAGTTTCTACAGTTGAAGTAGAAGGCCAAGAGTTCACAACAACCTCCACGGAAGCCCCTGAATGCTCCCCTGAAAAAACAAGCGACGCACATGGCGATGTGCCGGATATTGAGCCTGTAGCTATCAAGAAGAGAACGTCTCCAAGGTTGAAAAGGCAAGACCAATCGGTCAGTCCATTGCCTTCATCCAGAAAAGCATCTCAAGATGGAGCAGAAAGTTCTGCCCCATCCATGAAAGAAGGGCCAGTTCCAGCGAAACAACACCAAAATAGAGAGAAGACTCCTGAGCTTGTGCCTGGCTCGGATGGTTTTGCAACCCCTCTTACAGGTACTCGACGAAGAAAGAGGCAAGCAGAAATAGAGTTGCCAGATCAAATAGAACCTCGTGTCACAAGAAGTGGGAGAGTACTGGGGCTAACACCGACTGTGGAGAGGAGTAGCAAGAAGGGTAGGAAGGGAAAACCATTGATTCTTGAGCCATTGTTGGATACAACAGCTGAATGAAGGTTCTTGGTACGACGGAAGTGTGACAATTCTTTTCTTGGAGTCCGTTAATTGTGTACTTCTGGTTCCCGAGGGATGATCTTGCAGGTTCTGCTCCCTTGCCAATGGCCTTGGGAATTGCTGACCACATTGCGCATCCATCCATGTGCAGACAGGGCCACCAACATCGTTGCTTTACCAGCCTGTGCCCGCTGTCTCAGATGCCTCATGAGTCATGACCCATGTAGATAAAATAGCACACAAGCTATGGCTGTTAATTGTGGCCTAGACTCCATGACGTTCGGCAGAAATCGACCAGAGAACATAGGACACTGGCATTCTGGGATTCTGGGATTGGGATTGCTGGGTTCTGGAAATCCCAGATGGGTTGCTGGGTTCTGGGACTTATTGTTACCGGCCACTCTCGCGGTCTCGGGGTTGGGCTGTAATTAGTGTAAGAGTGTGGGACAGGTGGTTCTTGATGGAGCTAGACACTAAAATAGAGATTTTATTAAAGAGAAGAGATGGAAAATCTATCTAACCTGAACCCAGGGGGATAACTCGCCATGGGCTATAATAAATGGTTTTTAATGGAGCTAGACATTAAAATAGAGACTGTATTGAAAAGAAGAAATGAGTAAGCAGGGTGTGGCATGGCTGGGTCTGAACACCACATTAAAATTAGCAAACACCTTCAAAAAAAGCCTAAAAAAAAAGCAAATATGCATTATTGCCCAAAAAAAACTATAACCCCTTTTAACTATAACCCCTTGTTGCCAGAGAAACTCCATTCTACCCAAACATTATTATATCCTCAATGTCCTCGCTCTAGATCCCGTGCTCTATATCTTGATAGTTGCTAAAATCCGGATAGTATATCTCCTCAATGTCCTCGCTGTAGATCCCGTCCTCTATATCTTCATAGGTGCTAACCTCCGGATAATATATATCCTCAATTCCTCCGGATTGTATATCTCCTCAATGTCCTCCGTGTAGATCCCATTCTCTATATCTTGATAGGTGCTGACCTCCGGATAGTATATATTCTCTATGTCCTCGTTGTAGATCGCATGCTCCATATCTTGAAAGTTGCTAACCTCCGAATAGAATATCTCCTCAATTTCCTCGCTATAGATCATGTCCTCGTTGTAGATCCAATCCTGATTGTAGATAAAATCCTCTAGATCTTCATAGTTGGTAACCTCCGGACAATATATCTTTTCAATGTCCTCACTGTAAATCATGTTTTCTAGATCTTGATAGATGCTAGCCTCCAAATTTTCCTCAATTTTCTCGCTGTTGATCCCATCTTCTGCAACGTTTGCAGATGGTGTTGAGTCGGATACGTACGCTTGCTCGTTGTGTTGATACGCAGGACTACCTACAAGTTCGAGAGAAACATAATCCATACAGCTGTCCGTTTGCTCGTTGTGCGGCTCATCATATAGCCCTAATTCTGTATAAGGATGTCTAAAGTGATTGTTCTCAACACGATCGGCAAAATCACCAGCCATGGTTCTTCCACACTTGTCCTATGCCAAGTGAAGGCGCTGCGGCAATATTATTGAGGTTTTCACGCCACAAAATATAAAAGAAGGTTTCTAAACCATATCAAAATTCTCCTTCTGCACAATGTGTAGTGAAATAAGAGAATTGCAAGATCTAAGACAAAGACCTGGTTAGCACATGTCACATGCTGCCGAGTGGCACGCCTTCGCAGTTTGAATGAACGCGTTTGTCATGCCCCCACCAAATAACCCCTATCAAATTACGCAATCTATAATATGAGAGCCACGTCATCGATTCCCTGTTACAAATGAGCTCTAATCATATTTTTGAAATTAAAACTAATAATAAAGACTTTTGAAGAAATAAACATCAAATTTTAAATTTTGAGAAAAAGATTTTACAATGTAATATATAACAAAGGAGCCACGTCATCAATCCACTCCTGCAAATGGCCTCCAATCATATTTTTTATGATTAGTAATAATAACAGAGAGTTCAAAAAATTAAGGACACATTTTGAGAAAAATGCTTTAGAAAGTAATCTACAACAATGGAGCCACATCATCAATTGTTGTAAATAGCCTCCAATCATATTTTTGTGATTAATAATAATAATAATAATAAAGAGTTAAAATAAATAAAATTTTTTGAGAAAAATGTTTTACAACGTAATCTACAATAAGGAAGCCATGTCATCAATCGCTATTGTAAATGGCGCCTTTCAAGAATTAGAAGGGCTGCTTGCTACAGCAGAGACAACTGTGGGGAAAGGCCAACAAGCCAGCAAAAGGGCATGAGGTCTTCCCTAGTGATGAGGAAGAACTGATCACCAAACCCCATAAGCGAGGTCATCCCGTCAGTATAGTCCAGGGCCTATACTCTTCATATGATTCAAGGTACTTGCGCACCCATCGATCTACAGGATTTAAGTCAAACCCAAGGGCCACAGAAGAAAAAGGAGAAAGGAACAACGAAGGGATTAGAAACCTCAAAGAAACAAGTCGAGGAGCAAAACTCACCCCTAGTAGTTAGAGATCCGTGCACCTGGGACATTCAACATTTAGAGACATTCGGCGTGGGCGCAGCTGGAAGTGCAAACCCTACAGATCTTATTCTCGGAGTTCACGACCCTCAACTACATCCTTTGAACGATGACACTATCATCCCGAGGTCAGAAAGACAACCTTCTGAAGACTTACATGAGACAGAGTAGTGCCAGTATTATGGGTTGTGCATTTAGGGTTAGGGCGCGCACAAGTTTGCGCACCAAAAGGTAACCTTTTTTTTAGATATAAACTAGACCCTAAAATGGTTTAGGGTTTCAAGTCGTCCTTATTGCTCTATATTGTCATAATATATATTATTTGAAATCAACTACACCTACACAGGAGTAAAAACAACTAGGATGCTTCAGAACAGCCGATTTTGTTGCAGATTTTCAAGGGTGCAAATTGGGGTCTGCTCAAGTCCATGTGCAAGAAAGGGTTACCAAAGAAACCCCTTTCTACCCAGACACTGTCACATCCTCAATATCCTCGTTGTACATCCCGTGTTCTATATCTTGATAGTTGCTAACCTCGAATAGTATATCTCCTTAATGTCCTCACTGTGGATCCCAAAACATCATAATTTTTGAAGAGGGTGAATGATTTCGAAGGGGGTTTTCCGTAAATAATCTCTGAAGGGGGTTTTTGATGGGCCCTAAAACAGCGTTTTTAAGGCATTCCAGAAGAAAACATCTCCAAAAAAAAGGGTGTCACCCATTAAAGTTCCTACTTTCCATCCAGCAATGTTTTTGTCAAATGGTGGTTGCAAACTCGAACCTATGGGATTAATGCAAAGTAGGAACGGTAAGAAAGCCATTCCTGCCGGGAAGGGACGACTGTAAATTCAGTTTTGGGAGGAAAATGTGGTTTAGTAAGGACACAACAAAAGCCACGGACAGGGTATTTCCAAAACACAGTAACATCTGGAATCCAGACGTATAAAATTCACTCTGGGACCCCGGGACAAACCGTGATTTCAGTTTCACTCATCACCAAAGTTCAATCCTTCGTCATCACTTGGTCCAGCTTCTCCAGCATTGTCATCACTATCTTGGTACACTTTGACTCAGAGTATGAAGCCGCGCAACTCGCAGCTTATCCCTTATCGCTTTTTGTCCACCGCATACACATGTTTCATGCTCAACACAAACCCCATGTCTGGGATGGTGTTTCATTCACAAACACCTCCTGTATGTTTTTTGGGTAATGGACCTTCTAGAAGTTGGCAACTTCTATATCTTGATAGGTGCTAATCTACGGATAGTATATATTCTCAATGTCCTCGTTGTAGACCCCGTGCTCTATATCTTTATAGTTGCTAACCTCCGGATAGTATACCCCCTCAATGTTCTCGCCGTAGATCCCGTCCTCTGTATCTTGATAGGTGCTAACCTCCGGATAGTATGTATCCTCAATGTCCTCGTTGTAGATCCCGTGCTCTCTATCTTGATAGTTGCTAACATTTGGATAGTATATCTCCTCAATGTCCTCGCTGTAGATCCCGACTTCTATATCTTGATAGGTGCTATCTTTTGAATAGTATATATCTTCAATGACCTCGTTGTAAATCCCGTGCTCTATATCTTGATAGTTACTAACCTCTGGATTGTATATCTCCTCAATGTCCTCGCTGTAGATCCCAACTTCTATATCTTGATAGGTGCTATCCTTCAAATAGCATATATCTTCAATTACCTCGTTGTAGATCCCGTGCTCTATATCTTGATAGTTACTAACCTCTGGATAGTATATCTCCTCAATGTCCTCGCTGTAGATCCCGTGCTCTCTATCTTGATAGTTGCTAACATTTGGATAGTATATCTCCTCAATGTCCTCGCTGTAGATCCCGACTTCTATATCTTGATAGGTGCTATCTTTTGAATAGTATATATCTTCAATGACCTCGTTGTAAATCCCGTGCTCTATATCTTGATAGTTACTAACCTCTGGATTGTATATCTCCTCAATGTCCTCGCTGTAGATCCCAACTTCTATATCTTGATAGGTGCTATCCTTCAAATAGCATATATCTTCAATTACCTCGTTGTAGATCCCGTGCTCTATATCTTGATAGTTACTAACCTCTGGATAGTATATCTCCTCAATGTCCTCGCTGTAGATCCCGTCCTCTATATCTTGATAGGTGCTAACCTCTGGATAGTATATATACTCAATATCCTCATTGTAGATCCTGTGCTCTATATCTTGATAGTTGCTAACCTCCGAATAGTATATCTCCTCAATGTTCTTGATGTACATCCCGACTTCTATATCTTGATAGGTACTAACCTCCGGATAGTATATATCCTCAATGTCCTTGTTGTAGATCACGTGCGCTATATCTTGATAGTTGCTAACCTCCGGATAGTATATCTCCTCAATTTCCTCGTTGTAGATCCCGTCCTCTATATCTTGATAGGTGCTAACCTCCGGATAGTATATATCCTCAATGTCCTCGTTGTAAATCACATGCTCTATATCCTGATAGTTGCTAACCTCCGGATAGTATATCTCCTCAATGTCCTCGCCGTAGATCCTGTCCTCTAGATCTTGATAGTTGGTAACCTCCGGACAATATATCTCTTCAATGTCCTCACCGTAGATAATGTTTTCTATATCTTGATAGACGCTAGCCTCCAAATTTTCCTTTATTTTCTCGCTGTTGATCCCATCTTCTGCAACGTTTGCAGCTAGTGTTGAGTCGAATACGCACGCTTGCTCGTTGTGTTGATACGCAAGACTGTCTAGAAGTTCGAGAGGAACATAATCCATACA
The DNA here is from genome assembly GCA_010909165.1 of Anthoceros angustus. NCBI lineage: Eukaryota > Viridiplantae > Streptophyta > Anthocerotopsida > Anthocerotales > Anthocerotaceae > Anthoceros > Anthoceros angustus. The sequence continues at coordinate 296,250 of MU008191.1, forward strand.
GCTGTCCGTTTGCACGTTGTGTTGATACGCAAGACATTCTGGAAGTTCAAGAGGAACATAGTCCATATAGCCGTCCACTTGCTCGTTGAGTGGCTCATCATATAACCCTAATTCTGCATAAGGATCTCCAAAGTGATTGTTCTCAACACGATTGGCAAAACCACCACCCATGGTTCTTCCACACTTGTCACATGCCAAGTGAAGGCGCTGCGGCAATATTATTGAGGTTTTCACGCCACAAAATATAAAAGAAGGTTTCTAAACCATATCAAAATTCTCCTTCTGCACAATGTGTAGTGAAATAAGAGAATTGCAAGATAGAAGACAAAGAGCTGTTTAGCACATGTGACAAGATGCAAGATAGCACTACTAAGCATATAGAATCAAACAAACCTCAAACACACCCCTAAGGACCTTTATAGTGGAGAGTAAGCAAGAACCTAACATTATAGGTAGAGCTAATATAGTACTCTACACATATAGTATTATGGTCTATATATAGGAGCATAGCCATAAGGGCCCTCATGTAGGACAATGAGGTACACTAATGAGGAAGCTAATATAGTAGGTACCTGAATGTGGTATAGTAATACCTTCTAGGTGGAAGGACTTTCTGCAGCAAAACAGGGTTACGGCCAAAATCCGGTATTTTTTTGGACGAAAATACGCTTTAGGGAAAGCATATGTTCGCCCCAAAAAATATCGGATTTTGCCGTAACCCCTTTTTGCTGAGAAATTCCTTCCACCTAGAACGTATTACTATACCACATTCAGGTACCTACTATGTTAGCTTCCTCATTAGTGTAACTCAAAAAATAGCGAATGCATTTTTTGAGGGTATTATGAAGTTGAAATCTTGTGTTCCAATTCGTAATGCCACACCCTGCGTGTTTATTTGGTCACATTGTGTCGCATCCATATGTGAGCACCGCGACATAAAAGGGGTGATGACGATCACAACCATCAGTTTCATGTATTTTCTGCATGTCCGCCCATCATCCCCTTCATTCGATTCATGTTTTCTTTGGAAATCGGAAGAGGGGCAGCAAAGGAGGTAGATCAAGACATGCAGCCTCGGATTCGGAAATAGCCATACGAGATCCAAACATGAGTATCAAGCTAATGCATGTTACCAACTGGTGAGTTTTCCAAGGTACGACTCATGGAGAAGTGGGCGAACATATCATGTTATCTGCTTTTGAGAAGGTTATAATTCAAAGCAAACTCACCGTGAGCGGCATGAAGATATGAATAATTAAGGCCAAGAAATTGAATGTGATCCAAATTACTTTCTGTTCAGGTTTACGTTGCAATTAGTTGGCTGAAGTCGAACGAGAGTACCCGGAGTACTCTACAATAGAAGACATTGCAAAGTTTCACAAACCACTAAAGAAACGAGAGCTATTACTACCTTGTTACTAATCCGATGGTCTAGGTTTTTGATGCATTAGAAAACCTTTTCTTGGACTATGTGCCATATGTTTTTTTTCAAAAAAAGTAAAATATTTTTACCTTTTTACCACGAAGATGTTTATATCATGGTCTAGTAGAAAGACAACTTGGTTGCGGACATAGGACTTTTCGAAAACTGCAAGTCCAGGACAGTAGACTATGATGTCCACTCTAGTGTAAAAGGCATTTGGAAGTGCATTGCGATATGCAACGTTGCGGTCGATGAGATTGGAGCCATACCCGCTTTTACCAAATACATTGTCATCGTCAAAAAACTACTAAATGTCTCTAACGATGGTCACGTGGTTAGTCCAAATGGGCTAATGGTTCTACTGATTGACCCCTTTACGGAAAGAGGGGAGTGGGTGATAGATGGATGCTCAAGAAGTGGCCGTGGGATACTCTTAGCATTGCTAGAAGGGCGCAATTGCATCGCCATCAACCAAGAGCAAAGGAGCACCATTTTCATCATACAACGGATAACAAGGAATGAGGTCTTTCCCAATAATGACGAAGAGCTGAACACAAAACCACACAAACGAGGTCATTTGGTTTTTTTCGCCAGAGAGATGGTAGAATGAAGGTCAGTAAAGCCCAAGGCCTCTACATCGCATATGATTCAAGGCACTTGCGCCCCTATTGACCTTCAAGATTTTAGTCAAACACAAAGAACGCAAAAGAAAAAGGAGAAAGGATCCACAAAGAAAAAATTACAAAGGATACTACACATTCTCAAACCCTAAGCCATTTTAGAGTTCTAGAATGGATCCCTAAAATGATGATCCTTTCTCACATGTGGAGCCTTTCTCCTTTGTGGATCATTTAACCTTAGTACTCTACACATGTAGCACAAACATCCTACTTAAGAAGAAGAAGAAGAAGAATTTTATTTAAGTCCACTAAGGACGGATTTCCGTCATGGGACTTGGTACTTGACAACTTGTACCATGGTGTGCCTAAGCTACTTGCACCAAGGGCATCCACTCCCTTTAGGCACCCCATCTAAGTACCGATCTAAACTCAGGATGCTTAATGGCGTTCTTATAAATGTGTGTCCATTTGGCCTAAGCCATTTATTTGGACACGCATAAAGAGCATAGCTCTAAAGACCTTTACATAAGGGGACGAGCTACACTAATCAAGAACTTAATATGGTAAATCTAGTACACCACTCTACAAATATAATATCATGTGTGAAGGTACTCTGTCGTGTAGCCTGGGGGGGGCAAGACGGCTGACAGAAGACTCCTAGGGAGTCAAGGGCATGCAAGAACCTGGACATCAATTAACATATAGTATCATAAAGTTACTCCACTATAAACCTAAATCGTACTTTATTACAACATTACCAACACTTCACTACAATGAAGGAAAACCACATAGCATATCTAGGGCTCCATGCGATAAAGGATACGACTATGTTTGTGAGAGCTAAGGCTACATTTGTGGGAGCCAAGGCTGCATTTGTTGGAGCCAAGGCTGCATTTGTGGGAGCCAAGGCTGTATTTATGGAAGCGTTGCTGGTTTTCCAAGAGTCAATGGGAACGTGATCGGTTCTTTCTACGAATGTCCCTCCTAAGTAACTTCACATGATTCTAAAATATTATATTATTAAAAATATTCATTAAATAATGGGGTTCTAAAATTTTTTGAAAGGTTTATTAGGTCATAGGGTTCTAAAAGGTTTTGAAAGGTTCATTAGGTAATTGGGTTCTAATAATTTCATTAGGTAATAGGGTTCTAATAGGTTTATGAAAAATATGGGAACATACATTTACTTTAGTCATGTCGTCGCCCAATATAACAGAATTGAAGCAAATTGCGCAAACCTAGCAGGTTTTTTAGTGTTCATGGTGCTTCTTCGAGGAAAACTTTGAGATGCTTGTGGATTAGAAGATAGCAAAACATCAAGTGTTGGTGCAAACTTCAAACAGGTGATTCTCTGAATGACTTTTTAGACCTTTTTCTATGTGCAATACTAGAAAACTTTGAGATGGATGTGGATTAAAATATTGCATAATATGAGGTATTTGTGGGTTTGTAAATTGTGCGCGTGTGTCTATCACATATAAAAATAGTGAGAGAACATCTTCTCAAATAGATTTATTTCTTACCACAAATGAAAATATTCAATTATTGTTTAAAAACTTTTTGTGGTCATCCTTTACATTCTACATTCCATGTTGAAAAGTTTCTACAATGATATAGACAAACATTGTTGGAGTTTAGGTCCAAACAAAGCTCCAGCGCAACGTTGTACCAAAGGTGTGAGTGTACTAGTAGGACTGATAGGTGGATAGTGTGAAGTGATTGCATAGGCGGGTTGGGCAGCAGTGCCAAATGTGAGGAACTGGTGGAATGTGGTGCCGTTAAGATACAAGTCCCGCACGGATTGGATTGTGGCAGTCTCGTCAAGAGTGGAGTCACCTGGAAACCATGGAGTCACCTCTGGTCGCCGAGCTGCAATGAACACATTGCTTTCTGACAATATTTTGGCGTGCACTCTGGCCCCTAAAGCATAGTAGCCCCAGTTTGTGTAGAGATTGTTGATAACATGACAATATCCCCACCTGTAGTGTAGTCTGTTCTGATTAGGTGATGTTCAATCCAACACAAGGAAGAAACATTGAACACATAAAGAAACAATCTGGTTGGCTTGGATTGATAATAGTAGAAGACTTTCATGATACAAGCTGAGGAACATTCATACCCTTTAGGATTGCATACAACAAGATGGGCAAGATGTGCAAGATGTTGGGTGGCCATTGTGATTTTCTAATGATATGGGGTGCTTGTGTGGATTGGTTAAAGGAAGGAAGGAAGGAAGGAGGTGGTACCTGCAGTGGGGCATGCGTTGCATGGAGTCCTTGAACCAGTTTCGGAAGACGGTGACGCGCATGTTCTGGTCCTCGGTGTCGGCGTCGGATGCCCCCAGGAGCATGTTGAAATTGGGGTTGGAGAGCCAGCAGTTGGAGATGGTGACGTCGGTGGAGCCTTGCAAGACGCTGACGAGCCCGAGCTTGGCGTCGAAGGAGGTGATGTGATCCACCCAGATTCTGGAGGAGCCCGAGAAGATGTGCACGGTGTCGCTCTCGCCCACAGAGTTCACCTGCAGGTTGTGCAGGATGACGTTGGAGACGCCGCCCAGCACCATGTTACGGCCTGTGATGGTGATGTTGTGGCCGCGCCCGTCAATGGTGGTGGCGCTGCGGAGCCACAGCATGTCCTGCAACACGATCACCATGTCCCCGGAGAAGGTGATCCACACGCCCCCATTGCTGTGCCCCCCCTGGTTCACGCCGTAGCGCAGGGTGCCGGGAGCCGGGTTCTTTGGGTCGTCGCTGGGGCTGGTGACCACGTAACTCTGCCCGCCAGCTCCGCCTGACACGCCCGCTGCGAAGCCGAAGGAGCAGGTCCCCAGAGCCTTCCCGGCCCCGCAGCTGGAGAATTGGCATTTGGTGCCGTCGGCCGAGCAGATGTTGCTGTTGCTGTCCCCGTTGGCTCCTCGGGTTTCCACAGCTGGGTCCGGGACAGCAGGCAGCAGGAGCAGGTCAGGTCCGTGCACATGTCATGGCTGCTTTGCTAGCTTCATGGTGATTGTTGCTGCTTCAAGGGTTGCACTGTTCCATGCAGGGGAGGGCGTTGTGTCATGGCATGGTATGGATGAATGGCATGCTTGATGGTGGCCTGTGGCCTGCTGTTGTTGCAGCATTTCTGCTGCTGAATTGGTGTTTTTTGAAGCTTACGCTTGTCTGGAGTACTGCCTCCTCCGCTGCCTGCTCCACTGTTGCCGGTGTTGGGATTGCCTTCAAGAAGTGGGCTCAAGGTTGCCACTGCATCCTCGATGTGGCCCATGGCTTTCTTGGTCAGAAACAGCTGTGCCCTTCCTAATTTGACCTAGAGCTCCGGTGCATGCAAAAACCACAAGTCATCAATCTGGATTTCAAATATATTTTTGCGCATGCTTTGTGCATGGTGCTTCTGCTGGCTTGTTGCCCTGTCCCCACATTTGTCTCTGCTGCAGCAAGCAGCCCTTTCTGATTCTTGAAAGGCTGCTGTTTCTGCAGTATTGGTGTGGAAGGGATGGGCTGAAGGGATGATGATGTTGCCTGTGGCAGGATGCTTGCTCTCAAGTCCCCGCCATGCATGCATGCCACAGAAAACCTATGCAGGCTGCCTTACAGTGCTGAGACCAAGCGCGGAGTTGCAGTCTGCCAAGATCTTCTTGGCTCCATCAAGCTGCCCCAAGGCGTTCTTGATGTCATTCTCCAGCAGGTACGTCTCCACCCACGTCAGGGACCCGACAGCCCCGTTGATTTGGGATTTGCAGCTTCCGACCGTGACCCGGACAGCACCAGCCCGCTGCAGAAACTGCTGGGCCTTCTCCAAGCTTGCCACAACCTCTTGCTGCGTCGAGTCGGGGATGGGGTCGTCATCCTTGACGTCCAGTTTCTGGGTGTGTTCGGTCCAGCTTGGCATGAAGGGACCGTAGACGTACCCATCGTGTGCCACAGCAGGAGCCAAGCGGCAGCAGCCTAGAAGTGCCAGCAGGAACGCCATCTCCAGCAGCGGGAGCCATCTCCGGTCCACTCTCCTTCTCGGGGGACAGGCTTCCGAGCCCATTTCGACCATACAACGACCTCGACTTCGACTAAAGGCTCAGATGACCTGGTAGGCAGGCCGGTGGCTGGGAGCACGCGTCACAGCACATGAAGAAGCAGGAGCATTTCCTCCAGGATTTATTGGCCCTGCCATTGCGGCCTCACGCCGAGCGACGACTTCCACAGGGGCCTCTCGCAAATCTGCTCCAGGCGGCACGAGGGGCGGTATAGGCGAAGGGTCATGGCAGTTAAAGGGCCCAATGCCGCTTGAAGCAGTTACTGGTTGGGGAAACTGCAGGTCGGTCTGCCTGTTTGGGGGGAAAGAAGGTGAAGTGGGACCAACCGTTCTTTCAGATCAAAGGAACTACATTCCTGGTTGTCGCGGCTTTTAGCTTCGTCCTTTCAGAGCTGGGTTTTAGTGTGGCCACTGGAGGACCATGGGTGATGCTGCCGCACCCAATATCCTTCCCATGTGCTCCAGGCCTGCTCCTGGAAGCTTGCTCGAAAGGAGCAACCGACCTTTACAGTTCATATCTTGCGGAAGCAAGTTTGTGCGGTGACAAGTTGGGCTGCTATAGGAGAAGAGGAAAATGTTCGGGGGTGATGAGCTTGAGGACTCTTCCGAGTGGCACAGCAGAGGTGACGGTGCCAGCAGGCGTGATGGGGGAAGCACTGCTGCGCAGTCTCTTTTCAGCAACATCATCTATCCCATCGACCCAGAGGACTTTAGACACACGACCTTCTACACCTTCACCAGGGCCTCCCACCACAAGATGGTGCAATGTATCCGAGACAAGCACTACCCAACAGCGGAGGAGATCCAGGAAGTGCTGGACCCCATCACCATGGCCAAGTGGCTCACAGAGGAGGGCAAGAAGTACAAGGATGCGGATACCTGCCACACAGGCACCTGGAGGCGGTTGCAGAATCTCTTCAATGCTCGTGTGGACAAGGACAATAACGAGTTGCTGACTTTCAAGTATAATCCAGCCCCAGTGCTCCTGGTGCCCCACGTCCATCAGTGGCCGGAGATTGTGCAGAAGTATCACATCGACGAGACCAACACACATTTCCCATGGAAGGCCACCTACGAGAGGTTGAAGCAGGTGTGGCACACCCAGCCCAGCAAGCACGGGCTGCCCATCGGATTTGTGCACCACTACATCACCAATTGCATTTGCTCCGTCACCGCGATCGACTCTGGCAAGCACATCATGTCGCTGAGGGGACACGTTGAACGAAGGGCCACCTTTCATGCCACTGTTGACTTCGCCTTCAAATTTTGATGGAGTCTTGGTTCTTCTCCATGCTCTCTGGACCACTGTTCAGGAAGACAGGCCCTCGCTGTGGGTTTTGGCCGTGAAAGCAGGAGCTGGGCCTATTGGGGTCTGCTTCTGAAACTCACCAACTAAAAGCAATCTCGGCTCACAACGTGCCTCTGGAATCATCCACATCAGAGCAGGCTGTGTCGGCCATGACTCCGGTGGTGGCTTGCAGCTCTACAATTACCAGCTGGGCCAGTGCCCAGCCAGTGATGAATCCCCTGATTTTAGAAACCTGAGCTTTCCCTGCTTGATGATGCCCTAGTCTCCTGGTGCTGCGAGTTGGCGAGCGTTGGTTTTTCCTCTGCGGATCGGTGATGAAGCATTTTTGTGAAATGGAGCCAGGGAAGCATTTTTTGTGAAATTTTTGTGAAATTTTGGTCCGACTCCCTTCACAGGAGTCGGACCAAGGCCCTTTGTTATCCACTCCAGGTCCTGTGAAATGGAGCCAGGGAAAGATTCATAATTTTTTACCTCTCATATCTTTACTTTGTTTTGCTTAAAGTAATTTCCCAAATTTTGACACTAAATTTGAGAAAAACAAGAGACCTGGCATTGCTTGGTTGCGGTATTGACATGACGTAAATGGGACATAACATGACATAACGGATAAATATTACAGCTTAGGAAAGGTGAAGGTTATGGCATATTGTATCGATTACAAAGCACGAAAATGCAATGGCTCTGGCCTATGGTGTTGTCCTTGAGTTAGGGCACGCTTGACTCCGCCTGGGAGTTGTGTGCGTGAGACCACTTTTTATTGAATTGAATTGAATTGACTTTGTGTATGTAGGCTAGTGCCTAATTTGGGACCGTAAAGGCAAGTCATTTGAAGCAAACATATCGGAGCAATGCTGATACACCTACGAGCTACTTGTGCGTCATGCCAATTGTCTATGAGTATGCCAAAGGAGGTATGCTCATTTATAAAAGGGTATTCCCAAGGTACAGCCTATAAAATGTATAACAGAGCGGGAAGAAAACTATGCACACTAATTCCACATTGAACCATGAATGAACGAGGATGGACGGGCCTAGACGTTATTCTATTTCAGCCACAGACAACCATCTGCCATTTCCGCAAAGAATCGGACTTGCCATCTCTTTGATTTCATGAGCAATTTACGCATTAAAAATTCTTGAAATAAAATGCTTAGTGCCCTTGCTTTTCTCAGTTCATTTGTACCATATCCAAAACAAAGGTCTACACTAGGATAAGAGAACCCTAGAAAACCTACTCGAACATCCATCTAGCGCACACTTCAGACCAGTTATCACAACTCCATTCCCCTCAGGGTTATGCACCTGTACAGCAAAAACCAAGCACATTTGCGATATGAAGGGTTCCCAATTTGGATCAGAAATCATGAAAAAACACAAAGCATTGTCCAACAACAGTTGAACGATGCTTCGGTGTCATGGTGCTTCCTTCATATGTCCATGCCACTCCATCAAAACGCGGCTAACAAACATGTTATAACTCATTGGGCCTCTTTTCACCAGGTTTGAGTACACATCTTGGCTTGGTGTTTGTCTCTTGTGCTACTTCACTTGCTCGGGAGCTTTGCTTTTGCAACTTTGAAAAGCAGTAGGCTTTGCAACTAGCTTTTTTTTGGACTTCATGACATAATACCACACATCTCGTGATATAATCACATGTTCATCCTCTACTAATAATCGCTCACTAGAAATTATGTGGGTTGTGCTAGCTGCAAGGTGGCAATATCTTCCACTCCAAGGGAGTATTGAGTGTCGTAAATACCCCAACCCGCGCAATTTGTTGGCATTGTGTAACCGCTCACCGCGCTGCAATTAGGAGGAGGAAGCGGCACACTTCTCAAGTTGCAGACACATCTACATACACATGGAAGTGGCAGTTTTCTCGCTCCCTTGCGCTTCGACACCCGCTCTCTGGCGCTCGCTCTTCCGACACTCAGGCACCAGCACCGCCGTGCACCGAAGCTGCAGGGCGCGCCACCCACCTCGCGACCGACCCAAGCTGCAGCAGGAAGGAGGCTCGACGACGCGAGGGCTTCTCTATGAGCAACACTTGACCCGCAACGGGATGGCGTCGAGGAAGATGATGGCGGAAGCCCTTGTATCTTGGACGCTGGCAGAGAAAAACATCACCACCAAGCGCTACCCGGACTTTGGGCTATGGCTGGAGGAAACGGGAGAACTTGTGCAAGAGTGGTGCCTGGACGTATTTCAGGCGCTATGGACCTACGACAGTGCGGCGTTGGTTCGAGAGTACGCTCGGAAGCTACTAGCGGCAGCGAACAAGACCGTCCGCTCCAAGAGCTTGTGGGAGGATCCCAGGCAGTGGACGGTGGAGGCGCTCCAGGCGTTGTACAATTGCCTAGTAGAGGAGATAGGAGGAGTAGTACAGGAGCCAATCCGAGGGAAAGAGAAGCTAGAGGTTGCAAGAATGATGCTGCTGAGGACGGACGCCCAGCGGTCCTCAAACGGGTGGTTAATGTCGAACTTGAAGGACCGGTATGTGAGAATAGATGGAACTCTGAAGCAAAGCCAAACCTTTGTTGGCTTGGTAGGGTATTACAAGTGTTTCATCATTGATTTTGCGAAGAAAGCTGCACCACTCATCCAGTTGCTGAAAAAGGATGTGCGATTCATATGGACAAATAAGAGGCAAGGTGCATTTTTGAGTTTGAAGGACAGTCTGCTGATGAAAGCTCCTGTTTTGCAACCTCCACATTGGGAGAAGCCCTTCCATGTGTACGTAGATGTGTCTGCATATGTAATAGGCACCGTCTTGAACCAAAGGAATGAGTAGAAGCGATATTGACCCATCTTCTATGTAGGATGCCAGCTTTCTGATGCCGTAAAGAAATATTCCATGACTGAGAGAGAAGCTTTGGGGATCATCTACTCTTGCAAGAAGTTTCGTCATTATGTGTTAGCTAGCAAAGCACATGGTGTTCCATGTGGATCATTTTGCCCTCAAGTACCTTGTGAACAAGCCAGATCTGTCAGGGAGGATCGCGAAATGGGTGTTTCTGCAATAGGAATTTGACTTCAAGCTAAAGACAAGGAAGCAAATGCTGATTTCGTTTCTAGGTTGAAAACGGGTGAACAACTAGCTACTTTGAATGATAAATTCCCAGATGAGGAGCTTCTGGCTATGGTAGAGTTGGAAGATGGGGAGGAGTGGCCATCGCCAGCGGCTGCCACAAACCCAGCATTGGATGTAGGAGGAGATGGTGCTGTGGACGGACAGCAGGGGTCTACCCCTGTTGCTGCTGCAGAGGCCGAGACATCATGGTAAAGCGGTAAGAGCTCGTGACGGGTGGTGTGCGCAGCGATAAGGGAGAGAGAAGGGCAGCCATGCCTGAGGTACTTGCTGAATGGCGAGGTGAGGTAGTACCTCGAGCATGGCTGCCCCTGGGGTTATCTCACGAAGGCAAGGCTGTGTATTTGCACAAGGCCACACCATATTGTCTGAGGTGGGGAATCCTGTACAAGCTGGGGCTCTGTAGTACATATCTAGGTGCAAGAGGAAGCCCTTATTTTTTTCTTAGAGCTCTCTTGGACAAATTATGTGCGTGAGAGCACCATTGCATTGAATTGAATAGCCTTTAGTTGGCTTGTTTCCTATACAGCTTTGTTCTACTTTCGGATAAAAGCAATTGGAGAGCAATCGAAGACCGGATCTAATCGTAAGAGAGCGCAAAGCACCCCGCTGAGGTTCTTCTCATAGATGAAAAAAAAAATTGAAAACCTTCTTTTCTCATTTTTCACGTCTTGTGCAAAGCGGCGGTACAATCCACATTCGTGATAGTGGTAACAGAAATAACGTAGCAGGTGATAGCAGACGACCAGAAACATAGTTCTTCGGCCTCCGGTTGAACATCACCCATATAAGAACCGAATACTCAAGGAGTGCAGTTGTTCAAGCGTCAGACCTACATCTGTACATGTGCGATTAGTTTGGTGTAACTACGATTTTTCGAACAAGGTTTCGTTTCGACTGCAGCCCAGCTACCCTTGAGAAGCCCGTTCCACTGCTCTACGTGATGCAGGCGAGGTGACCTGGGCAGTGGTTGGCGGTGGTCGGCAGTGTGTGGACATGGAAGTCACTAGTTTGACAGCTCACAAGAAGCCTCGGATCACGGAGGATGGGGCGCCGCCTCCCGAGGCTTTGCTCGGTCTGCCGACAGGCAAGTCTATCACCGTCAATGAGCTGCAAAGGGACAGGCTTACCAGGATTGCAGAAACCAACTGGTCGGTCACCTTAGTCCCAAGAGCCCCGTTCAATCCCTCGCTGGTGGAGGACATCTACCGCACGGAGCTCGATACTTCAGTTGGCAACAAGCCGGTTCCACTTCAAAGGGTTATGGTTCTAGAGATTAGCCAGTATCTAGAGAATTATCTTTGGCCTCATTTTGATGCAGCCACTGCCTCCTTCGAGCATATTATGTCCATCATACTGATGGTGAATGAAAAGGTAAGGCCAGAAGCCAGTGCTCTTTCATTCTCTGCGTCTTTCCCGCAAATGTGCCCTGATTTTCCCTGCATAACACATGGATGAATAGTTTCGAGAGAATGTACCAGCTTGGGGATGTTTCCACGACAGGGAGGACGTTTTTCCAGCCTTCTTTTCACGTGTTCTGTCTTTGAAAGATCAGGTTGGCACATCGATGGCTTGTTTCATTTCCTTTCCTTCTAGGATGTCTTTCTGCCAAGCATGGATGTCTGATACCTGGCCTCGGCAGGCGGAGCACACCATGAGCATCAGGGAGAAGATAAACTATTTGCTGTTTATGATCCACTGCTTTCAGAGCTTGGAGGATGAGATGGTGCGGAAGCCAGTCCTGAAGCTGGTGTCCATTGAGTTGTGGCACAACCTCTCTCCAGGCCGCCTGAAAATGGAGCTGTTGGCAGATCTCACAGACCCTGATGTGGGCCCACAGTCCCAGCTTTTAGGTCGATGGAAGAAAATTCTGAAGAAGGCTCGTTCTTCTTCCGCAGTTGATCCGTGCCAGAAGCTGGAGGTTCGGTTCCTGCCCTCTCTGATCGCAGAGTTTTTGGAGATACTGGACTCCAATGTTTTTGTAGCAGGCACGACAGAGGCAGACAGCCAGGTATATGAGCAAAGGGGCGAAAATGAGCTTGTGGTGGATGCGGCAGCTCTTCTTTACTGTGAACGGTTTATGGAGTTTCTTATTGATCTTCTTAGTCAGCTTGGCACCCGAAGGTCAGTCAGAGCTCTAGTTGAGGACAAAGCGGTTTTAGTGAAGTGCAGAATGAGTCAACTCTACACCCACCCCCAGGGTTCTCTGTTCTCACAGCTAGTTGATTTGCTACGTTTTTATCAAGGATTTGAGATCAATGAACGGACAGGTTCGCAATTAAGTGATGAGGACATCCTGCGAATGCACCATTCTCGCTTGCAATCTCTTCAGCTTCTCATATTCAAACAAGTGCCCCAGGTTTGAATCCCTTCATGCACGGTTCTCCCCTTGTGACTATAAAACTTGTCTACGTCTTTTGAAGTGGTGCTGATGTTGGTCATGGTGCAGTTACACGAGCTGGCCCTCACTAATGTGGGATCAATAGAGAAGCGAGCTGTTTTGGCAAAGAAATTATATGGCCTTCCTTTTGAAGAGCTTAAAGATCTGGTGTTTCAGAAGGTTTGGGTCTTCTCTTAGCTCCTGATTCCTACTTTTTCTTTAAGGCTTCACAATGTCTTATTTTTCTTGTGTAAGTGGTTTATGGGTTAATTCCATCCATTTGATTTGCAACTTTCTGACAATGACTTTGGATCTCCAGCTGGAGCTGCTGTCACCACAGGATCCATGGGCACACAGAGTCGATTTTTTGGTGGAGGTATTGGTCTCCACGTTTGAGAGGAGGCAGTCTCAAAGAGAAGCTATCAACGCTCTTCCTTTATATCCCAATGAAAGGGTTATGTGGGATGAGAGTCTTGTACCAAGTGTTAACTACACTGGTGAGGGATGCCTAGCTCTTCCAAAGCTCAATCTGCAGTTTTTGACACTTCATGACTATCTTCTACGAAATTTCAATCTCTTCCGGTTGGAGTCTACATATGAAATCAGGGAGAATGTCAATGAGGTCCTGAAGCACCTGGTTGCCTATATTAACGAGGAGGGGGACACTAAGTTCAAAGGCTGGGCACGAATGGCTGTTCCAATACGACATTTTCGTATTGCTGAAGTGAAGCAGCCTAACCTCGGGGAGAACAAGCCGTCAGTGGTAACTGCAGAGGTCACATTTAGCATCGGCTCTTATCGAGGTCCTGTCAGGTCTGAGTGGGATGAGCTTAAAGAGCATGATGTCCTTTTCTTACTGTCTCTTCAACCACCACCTATGCAGCTTGATGAGGAAGTTGCCGCAGGACTTAGTTTACCAGAAAAGCGTGGGCTGCTTTATGTGCGTGGGTGTGAAATAATTGAAATGCATGATGAAGCTGGGCACCTTATGAATGACTTCACTGGGAGAGTGAAAAGGGAGGAATGGAAGCCTCCAAAGGGGGAGGTGCGGACTGCTATTGTAGCTCTTGATACCGCCCAGTATCAGATGGATGTTGATGCAATGACAGACAAACATTCTGAGGATGTGTACAAGACATTCAATGTGCTGATGAGAAGAAAACCCAAGGAGAACAACTTCAAGGCAATATTGGAATCAATCCGTGACTTGATGAATGAGGACTGCATTGTCCCGGACTGGCTTTTAAATATATTCCTGGGCTATGGCGATCCAGGTGCTGCTCAATGGCGCAACATGCCAGATCAGCTTGATGTTGTTGACTTCAAAGATACCTTCCTTGATGCTCAGCACTTGCGGGATAGTTTTCCCTCATGGGAGGTGAGTTATCTTCTGTGGCTAGCAATCCACATGAGCTAATGGGTGCACGTGTCTGTGAGTTGGACTTTACTTAGAGAGTGCACCGGCCTTCATTGGTGGGTTACTTTGTCTGGTTCTTACTCGTGGCGATGCTATTCTTGTTATTGGTTAACAGGTGCAGTTCATTAACCCTGATGGAGAAGAGGAAAGTACTCCCAAACCACCATTTCGTGTGACACTGCCCAAGGGTAACCAGGTTTTGGGGTCAAAGATGAAGGGAGCAGGGAAAAGGAAACTGGTCAGCAGTGGTGAGGCGGGCATAACAGAGAAGGACATTGTAGTCGTAGAATCTTATGTGCCTCCAGATCCAGGACCGTACCCTCAAGACCAGCCCAGGAAAAATGCGGTGCTATTTACACCTGTTCAGGTATGAGTTGACTCTGTGCTGTATTATTATTGATTTTGTAATGGACAGATTCAACTATGATGTTAGTCCGTGTTGCTGTTGGACTTACTGATGGAATATCTCTTATTTGTTTCGCCAGGTTGATGCTATATTATCAGGAGTACAACCAGGTTTGACCATGGTGGTTGGCCCTCCTGGCACGGGGAAGACAGACACTGCTGTACAGATACTGAATGTTCTTTACCACAACTGTCCTTTGCAACGGACTTTGCTGATCACTCATTCTAACCAAGCTTTAAACGACCTGTTCGAGAAAATTATGCAGGTAATTTCGCTGTAGAGTGCTCATCATCATCTAGAGTGATATTTGCGAATTATTGTATGCACTAGTCGTATGTATGTATCGTTCTGCCTTCCTACTGAAGTAGTTGGGTCTTGGATCAGAGGGACGTTCCTGCACGGTATTTGTTACGACTCGGGCAAGGAGAGCAGGAGCTTGAGACAGAGTTAGATTTTAGTCGTCAGGGAAGGGTAAATGCAATGCTTGCTCGGCGGCTCGAGCTTCTAGGTGAGGTTGAGCGACTTGCAAAGACACTCCAAGTGCCTGAAGATGCTGCGTACACTTGTGAGACGGCTGCACACTTTTGGTTATTGCATGTACTTTCAAGATGGGAGGCTTTTCTGGCTGCCTGTGAAGCTGGTGCACAGAGCCCAGACATGGTGATGGAGCAATTTCCATTCAAAGATTATTTTTCGAACGCTCCGAGACAGCTGTTCACAGGGTCATCTTATGCTCTGGACATGCGTTCAGCAGAGGGATGTTTTAAACATCTTCAGACCATGTTCCAAGAGCTTGAAGAGTGTAGGGCATTCGAGCTGCTTAAGTCTACAGCAGACCGTGCGAACTACTTGATGGCAAAACAGGCCAAGATCGTGGCTATGACTTGTACTCATGCAGCTCTAAAACGACGAGATTTTTTGAAACTGGGCTTCAAATATGACAATTTGCTGATGGAAGAAAGTGCACAAATACTGGAGATTGAAACTTTCATCCCATTACTTCTGCAGAGACAGCAAGATGGTGCATCTAGGTTGAAAAGATTCATCATGATTGGTGATCACCATCAACTGCCACCCGTGGTCAAGAACATGGCATTTCAGAAGTACAGTCATATGGATCAAAGTCTGTTCACGAGGTTTGTGCGACTTGGTGTGCCGTATGTTGAGCTTAATGCACAGGGTAGAGCAAGACCCGGTATTTCCAAGCTTTACAATTGGCGGTACCGGAATCTAGGGGACCTGCCTTACTTGAAGGAGGAAAGGGCCTTCAATCTGGCAAATTCTGGGTTTGCATATGACTATCAGCTCATAGATGTTCCTGATTTTGAAGGGCATGGGGAGTCTGAACCCAGTCCTTGGTTTTATCAGAATTTAGGGGAGGCAGAGTATGTCGTGAGTGTCTTCCAGTATATGCGGCTCTTGGGGTATCCGGCAAACAAGATATCCATTCTCACTACATACAACGGCCAAAAGAGTTTGATCAGGGATGTGATTGAGAGAAGGTGTGCCAGACATCCATTGTTTGGCAAACCGAGCAAGGTAAGGAAATAGCTTGTGTGCAATTCGAGTGCTGTTCCTCTGAGTCAGTCTCACTGAACTGTTGGAGTTTGCAGATCACAACTGTGGACAGGTTTCAAGGACAGCAAAACGATTATATTTTGCTGTCGTTGGTTCGTACTCGGGTGGTTGGTCATCTCAGAGATGTACGAAGACTTGTGGTGGCTATGTCCCGTGCCCGCTTGGGGTTGTATGTTTTCTGTAGACGCTCGTTATTTGAACAATGTTATGAGCTCCAGCCAACGTTTCAGCTGCTGCTCGAGCGCCCTGACAGACTAGCACTTGTGCTGGAAGAGAATTCTAGTCCAACCTCGAGGGTTGTCACGGACACGGGTATGCCATACTTTGTCAGTGGCTTACAAGAGATGGCAGCGGTTGTGTCTAACAAGTTCAACTATCAGGTTGGTTTGTCATCCAGAAACTTCCATCCTGTTCAGACGTTGGTCGTCGTGTTATGACATGGGATCTGAGCTCGATGTGTATCGCAGGCGGAGATGGCTCGGTACCGGGCTGCTCAAGCTAGCAATTACTTCATAGATGAAGGTGCTGCCGATGCTGGCGGTGAGCCAAAGGCAAATGGCAGTCATGAAGGTGATCTCGCCCCTGGTGTAGATTCAAGCAGCGTTCGGGATGCAGAGAAAGAGCAGGCCAGCATAGAGACAAGGTCTCTGGCGGCTATGGATGTCGATGCTGCTGATCTTAGTGGAGACACAGAGATGACTGCTGGGCCGGAGGCAGATGTAACGCAGTCTGCGGATGTAGTTCCAGGATCTGAGGTAGTGGATGGCGGCAGTGCGAGTCTGGGTGATGCAAAACTGGACTCTTGACCCTCCCACCTAGATGAGAGTGGCCCACGTCCAGAAAAGTCTTGACGGAGGCGCTAGGCGAGTTAAGGGTTGATAACAATGAATGGCCCCGGATTCTTCGTCATGGAGGCCGACATCTGACGCAGTGCAGATCGTGAGAGGTCTTGAATTGTATTGGAATTGGAGGCCGGGTGTGCTTTCTGCGCATTCCGTCGGAATCCGCCTTGTTCAGCTTCCAAGGGACCATGATTTCGAGCAGAGGCTCTCTTTTAATATGCGCTCGGTCGTGAAGGCGATCTTGCGGCACGAATCTGGTGTCATCTCCGTCCTTCTTGTTTTCCAGGCTCGTCTGCATCCGAGAGGTCGGTGGTGATAAGTTTGAACTGAGCGCTCTGCTCTTTCTTTGTCCATTCGGTAGGATAAAACGTCATTTCTTCACCTGTCACCTAACCCTGGTTCACCTTTCACACGCAGTTCTGGTAGCCTTATCCATTTGCGGAGGTGGCGGTGGCTCCGGGAGGCAGCCTCACAACGGCTGCAGATTCCTCTCTCGCGGACTACTTTGCTTTTCTTCCCGTGCAGTCCCTCCTCCGCCATCTTTGCTGAATTTGCACGACTGCCACTGTGCTGTGTACCGTGCTCTGTTGTATAACTTGTCCCCGGAAGTCATCAACCAGTGTTTGTCCTCCTTGGCGTCTTCTGTCATATCAGTAAAGCGGTGGTTGCAGATCCTGCATGCTATTGAACGGTATCCTTGCGTAGACTACGGTCCACCTGTGTGCTCGACCGGGAGTGGAGCCGGTCGAGCTTCCCTGCATAAATCAATTTTTGCTCTGAGAGGACGTCGAACACTGCTTCCAAGATGATGCTCGCCATGTTTGTACTGGGGGTGATTGGTGCGATCTGCGAACCCTACATTGTCAATGTGTACTCCTGCCCTCGCCAATTGGACAAAATCCCCTTCAAATGACTCCCTAGAATCCGCGAATTTTGTTGAAACAGGGTGGGAACTCGCAGGCCTTGATGTTTTTCTCTAATTTGTTGCAGGAAACATCACTTCCATGTTCTTGTTTCTCTCACCGACGTGCGTATCTATACCAACAACCAATCCAGCCCCTTCAGAACTTGTATTTCCTGCACATAAGTTTGTAACTAATAGGTGGTCTGCAGGGATGGAATAGCGTGTCTGGAAGAAATTAATAGCCTGCTTTAAATTTGTGTCACAATTGAATGTGAGCTTGAAGCTTCTACGCAAACCGATAAAACAAGCAAATGACATTTCAATATTTCAGGCCGACTTTCTTGAGAGTCTTGAAAACAAGGAGCACCGGAGAATACTCGGCTGTACCATATGTTTGCACTCTGCTGAATTGCCTGCTATGGTTGCTGTACGGGGCGGTGAAATCTCTCACTTTGGTTCTTACCATCAACGGAGCTGGCCTTGTACTGGAGGCGATGTACCTGATCATCTTCTTGGCTCTTGCTCCCAAGAAGGGCAAGGTAAACTCCTCATGGCGTTCAAATTCCCGCCGATCTTTTCCCATCACAACAGTGAATAATCACTGCCGTGCTCTCATAAACGCGATTATTAGTGAGCCTTACGCATCTACCCGGTTTCATTGTATGCAGCTTCATGTCTTCTACATGCTCCTGGCCGTGTCTGTATTCTACGCGATTCTGGTTTTGGTGGTGGTGTTTGCGTTGCCCAATGACTCACAAGGTGTAGTTGTAGGATCCATTTGCGTAATTATTGGGACCTTGATGTATGCTTCTCCTCTCGCAGCCATGGTAAGCTGCTATCTCAACTTCAATGATCAATACAATGCTGAGCACAGCACTCCACAACTGTTACAAACAGCTAACGCATGTTCTTGTTTCCACCAGAATCTGGTGGTGAAGACAAGGAGCGTGCAGTACATGCCTTTTCTCTTGTCCTTGGCTTCCTTCCTTAACGGTTGCCTGTGGACAGCGTATGGATGCTTTGCAGCAGATGTGTTTATCATCGTAAGATGCTCCCTCGCCTGCCCTCGCAAATGCAGCGTAGCGAGAAACACCGCGTGTCCATACTGACATTTGTTTCATGCGAGTTGCAGCTTCCCAACGGCCTGGGAACCGTGTTAGGTGGAGTTCAGCTCGCGCTATACGCATACTACAAAAAGTATGGAGTCAAGGGCGGCATGGGAGAGGAGGAGACCGTCTCTCACGACCCGGAGCTTTGTGTTATCGAGTTCGATGAAAAGAAGATCATCATCAGCCCGATCAGTGCCGACCCAGAGAGGGCTCCTTCCCCTTCTCCTCCTCCTCCGGAAGCAACGGAAGCAACGGAAGCATCGGAAGCACCGGAACCGGAGAGCTGAGCCTGAGGTGCTTCGCATTTAAAAGCGATTTCTGTGAGGAACGTTTCGTTTCTTGGTTGCCACCGGCATTCGGCATTCGCCATTCGCCATTCGCCAATCGGAGCCGCTTTGAAGTGTTTTGCAAAGAAGGGACCTGAATCTGCATCAAGACTTCTGCGACGCCCTCCTAGCTCTCATGCACGGGGATTTGAAGGCTCTGTGTCTTGTAATGCTCAACAAAATTCTGCCGTTAGCCACTTGCGCAATTCGATACTTTACACTTGTCAATAATTGATACAGCTCCCAAACGGGAATCCACATCACTAGACGTGACAATAATTCAAGGAAAAGAATGACGAGGACCTTATTCGGCCTCTACTGCACGGAAAATTTTTGAAAACCTCCCACTCCGCCGCCCCTGGGCTTCTTGGACCTGGACCAGCTGCTCTCGTTTTGGATGACTTCCACATTCAGGGCCCCTTCTATCAGTCGTTCTGCTGTGGGCGCCATCTCTTGGACGTACTCAATTGACTCTGATAATCTTGACAGCAGGTTGAACAAGGCAATAACCTCATTCCGCTGGAGATGCAGCTGCCAAGCACATTGGAAGAGTGAGAACCTGCAAACAAAGGAAGGTGGATAGCAGATCTCAGATTACAAATAGGCTCACCTCGGTGCTTCGAGTATGAATCTCATTGTCCGCTGCAAACAAGATCTTCAGAGCCGTACCCAAACCTAGCACCTGTAGCTTACCCCACAGTCTACATTTCTCACAACCTACACAGTCCATCAAGGCACTGCACAACTGCCAAGTCAGATCAGCCGTGCATCACGAAAACAACACTGCAAATATGATGTCCAGAGATGGGAGGTATGAACCACACCTTATATTTCGGAAATGCTGCTGAATCTGCCCTTTCAGTTCAGCCCCATCTGCACCTTTCCACATCTGGGCTTCATTGAACGGAAGCGGACATGCCGACCTCAGCTCCTCACTTTCGAGGAACTCCACAACCATCTGGTGTGTGGTTGCATCCTCTACCGGATCCCCAGTGCTGTACTCAGCTTGCGAGAGAAAGTCACCAGCCTGTCAGAAAGAGAACAAGAGGGTGAGACATTATGTAGACATACGTTGTAACAAGTGAGTTGAACGAACATTCCTCCGTCAGAAGACACAGTACCAAAAGATCCAGAGACATTTGTGAATCAGAACCACTTCTCACCTTCATGATAGCTCTTAGGACAAAAAGGTAAGTGAAATACAAATTCTTGATCCGCCAGGGATACTGCAGTACTCGCTCATAGAATAAGACTGGGTTGGGTCCCCACTGGACAAAAAAATATTAACATGAGCAATTGAGAAGAATGGCAGTGTATCTACGCATACATCATTAAGCGGCTTTGCAAATCATTCACCTACTTTGTTTGTTGCCTCATCAAGAAGGTAGTCGGCAGCGATGTGTGTGGAAATCGATGTGTGAAGTCCTGAAATAAGGCGGAAAAACACTCGCCTTTCGGCGCAAGTATCTTCTGACTCATCTGATCAAGCAAAATGCAATCAATCATGAGCCTACTGACATTGTTGCTTTTCTTCTGAATTTCTTCTGAACATGTGACAAGCTTACTCACCGTAGAAGCAGTTCTCCTCGTATATAGCATTCCATATTCTGCGTGCAGAGGGTCCTGTGTAGCCCGTGTATCTTTCAGGATTACGAAGTAGATTCACGTAAGTCATTTCCCCTGCATCAGTCACACAGGTTGGGCAGTTAGCAAATCAATCCGAACATCAAGCAACAGCGACAGCATACAACCCAGAAAGAATATTCACCTAAAACCATGATGTACTAACAGTGAACGGTTCACGAGATTACCATTGTCAGTTTCATCGTCGTAAGTCCACGGATTGTCCACTTCCATCCACCGCTTGAATGCAACATTGTCAAGAGTCCGATCGACAGTACCCTGTGGTTTGCCTTCTTGACACACAGTATCCTCTGCTGAAAGGTGCCCCTTATTCCCCTTGAAAGCTTCAGGAAACTCATTGTCTGGACATTCACAGACACTGCAGTCCCTCAGACGGCACATGCCATCATCTGGCCAGAAAAGACAATCACACCATAGTCGTACCTGATTCATAGCGAGACACGGTTACCTAGCCTGTCTGAAACAAAAAACATCCACCATGACAAAAGAAGGCAGATCTTACCTTAAAGTATCGGAAAAAAGGTTTTGTGACTAGTTCACGTAGGATTGGGCGAATCACATCATGATTCAGCTTAGTGACAGTCTGATAGTCGCAACAGCAGTCCTCGACAACTCCGGTCAGATTCTGAAGTTGCTGCAAACAGACAAGCTGAAAACAATCAAACTACAAATTCCCACAAGCAATACACAATGATGAGCCTGAAGCCTACAAGCTGGATCCAAACCCTAGCTACCTTCCTTTGACTGGAATTTCTGAATAGCCGGCTGACACAAGCAAGGTTAACTGGATGTCGATGTACTGTAAGAAATTCTGGCCAAGGTAAGCTGGCGCTACACCGAGGAAACTGAAACTCGATTCAGTACCTTACAGCTGCAAGGCGGATCAGAAGCGGTTGAAGCCTTAAGAATAGGATTATAAAGCGGATGACGTGCGCCAGCCCATGCTATCGCGAGCACTGCTACCAAGGTGCTGATTACAATAAAGGGCCGCACTCTGCAGGACGTCCTCCATTTGCTCACGGCCACATTCTCCCTCGCCATTTCTCGTCTCCACCAACAATTAGAGTACCAGCATAGGTAGTCCAATTCGGGCTCCAAGATCTCAAGAACAGGTTATCGAGAACCGAAACCGATCCAAACAAGCACGACACTACTTCGGCATCCAAAGCCACACCTCCAGCTGGCCGCAGGGAGCAGAAGGAGAGCCAAACAGCAAGCGCCGTGCCATCCCCAGCTCGCCAGAACACTTCCAACCAGCTGTGGTCACCAATCGGCCCGGCTCAGCTCCCGCAACGGCCCACGGCCGAGTCTTCCACCGGCGAGCCTCACGCATCGCGGAAACACACGTGATTCGCAATTGGCAGAGGAACGAGTCCACAGGCGACGCGTCGAGGAAGGCGCAAGCTCGAAGCACCGGAGGAAGCAAGGACTGAGCCCATTGTGGCTGGCTTGGGCGTCACGACCGCGAAGCCGCGTCGCCTTGGCCCCGGAAGCGTCCAGAGACCCGAGGTTAGCCCGCAATTAGGTGCCACCCGATGAGATTAAATCGGTAGACCAAGCTGCCTCGTCGACAGGGCAGCCCACGTGGCGCCCGTGACCAGGTCACCTCTTATTAATTTTATTGTTAATGAACACGGAAATCTAAAATTACAAACCTACCAATACTGGTCAAACTTATACCAAGACATACTTGTAAAACTCTAGCTATTCTTTCAATCACCATCATACCATAATTTGTAAAACACAAAGCTATTCTTTCATCACCTTTTGTAAGTGTTCAGTTCTCCAAAATACAAGTTGCCTTTTTGGATCAATGCCCTCCAGAGTAAGAGGTTTTGCAAGATACCCATAGAGAATGAGCTTAGCTTGATTTTTCTCATCGATTCTTACAAGATCGATGGTCTCCTTCAATCCAGTTTCAGTTTTTGGAAGACTTTTCCAAACCGGACGAACTCTAATCCAATCAACGAAACCACGACCATGGGAAGAGAATTGCTTGTGAAGATTATTGGCATCTTGCCAACCCTCCTGAGTAGGTGGAAATCTCAACAATACCTTGCCTCTATGCCCATGTTTGCCCATAATTGGAATGAATGATCCATTGCCTTTGTATCCAAGATCTAAAAAAACATACAACACAAAAATATAAGAATGAATAGATGTTTATTAGAGTTAAAAGCTTTGTTATGTGGAACCTAAGTGCATTTGTATGTGTATTCCAAGAGAACCAACCTTGAAGCATTAGACTTAGCTCAAAGTCGTTCAAGCCTACCCAACGTTTCTTCACATGACGAATCCGAGCATTTTCAATTATCACCATAGGAGGCCATACTATCTTCCTATGGTGATTTTTTCTAATGCCAGTCTTTGTTATCAATGCTGCACATTATATGAAACCACACAATAAATAGAAAATACAAAGCTTCATAAAAATAAAATAAATAATATATTTTATACAATAATACTTTTGGAAACAGCCTCATACTTACCAGCCATATCAATAGATTTTCCTACGTGGTCTAATCCCAGAACATCACATATTGCTCTTGCATATCCACGATGCTCTGGAAGTTTAGGTGCTTTAATTGCATGTCCATGTGCTACTAGAGATGGTACATCATGAAAGCTCTCTTTCCTGAAGTAGGCAAGGAATATATTCTCACTCAATAAATCTCATACAATAGGAAAGGTCTCGTTTCTCAAAAAAGCAAAGAATATGTACTTACTTAATATATCCCATTAAATATATTATACCTGTTTAAGCTTTCACAAACATGACAAAATAAATTTGTGCTGGTTTCCAAATCTATTTTCACAGAGTCATTATTGGTCAAAAAATTTGTAAACTCGACAACAGCCTTTTCTTCTCGTTCAAACATTTCTTCATCATAGTCATTGGCTTCCTCTATGACCAAGGTTGTTTGAGGTGATTTTGGCCTATTTTGTTCCACTGAAGATCTATCTTGGACATTAATTGATTTTACAGGTGATTCGACTTGCTCTATTGATGATCCATAGAGAAAGTTGGGTTTCCATATCAAGTGGGCATGTTTCTTCTTCGAATTCTTGTTGTAATCTGTATTATTCTGGTCACTTCTTTTACTGCTTGTAAATGCTTTTCCTTGAGAAACAGGTTCAGTAGTATTACTAACAGTTGTCGCATCACTACACTGTGTGTCATGTTGATCCACTTCTTGCAATATGCCACAATTTTGCTCTATTCGTTCAAATTCCAATGAAGTATGCGAAAGTTCATCAGATATGCCATTATTACAGGAAACTTTGGGTCTTTTTTTATCTTTATAATTGTTTTCCCTCTTATCACTTGATGCATTCTTTGTATCGCCATTGCTAGAACAAACAACTCCATGTTCATTTGAAAGAAGTTTGAGATTACTGTTAGCCTCATCCCATGTCTCCCTTAACCTCTTCTTTTTATGTGCTTGTTGCTCATGATTAAGTGCATCTACAAGGTAGTCAAAATCTTCAACCAAAATAGTTCCATCAATTTTTTCTGTCATGCTTGACATGTTGGTGATGATCTTCTCCGCGTCCTGGTTTGTGCTTGTCAAAAACATATTTTTCTTCCCATATTTTTTATCATAATTTTCTTTACATTTCTTTTGACCACATCTTAACCAATTGGTACACACATCATGAGGACCATGTCGGTATTGTTCGTCAATAATATGCTTTTGCCCATTCTTCACACTCACATGTTGTAAGGGAGAATAATCTGGGGCTTCTATACTTGGACTTGGAATCTCAACAGAAAGTCTTTTATACTTGTTTTTTTGTTCTAAAATATGATTAAATGAAGGAAAATTTTGGGGAATTTCATTTTGTTGCAATCCAAAATTTTGGTTTGCATCATGTGAACTAGATGGTTGGACATGACAATCTCCTATATTTTTAAAATATGTATTTTGAACAAAAGATTTGTTTTCACAATTTCGAAAATCATTCATGGGCCACAAACCTGGTTTAGGCAAAAGTTCTCTTGGAGCTTTCAAAGTATTTGCTTCACTAAAGAACCAATTGTTTTCTTGACCAACTACCAAATTACTTAAATTTGTGTTAGACTCACCATTAGCTAATGACTTCCAAGTACCAAATGTATTGGCTGGGTTGCTACAAAACGCTCCCTGGTAGCCTTTGTTAACTGCATCAACTTCAACAGAGTACATGGGGAGGTTATACTTTCTTTCCTCAAAATCTTTATTAGGATTCGAGCAAAAGTGAGGATTAATATCACTAGATTGAAAAACATTGTCAATGGACTTAGCTCTTAAGTTTTGAGGAACAAGTATATCAGACAAACTTGGAGTATTGAATTTTAGCCCGTCCACTTGGATCATTGAAGGGTAAGCAAATTCATCATATGTTGGTAGTTTTAGTGGTCTCTTACTTGACAAATCCTTGTTGGCATCTAGAAAACTGTCTTGAGGGAATCTATCCAAAACAACCACACCCGAAGTAACTTGGTTGCCACATTTATAAGGAAGTATATTCTTTGGAAAGATTGGACAAAAATTCTGATCTATACTTTTTGACCCAATATTGAGATCACTCTTCAGCAATTCAGAGTACGCACCCGCATTTGAAAATGAAGTTGAGCTATATCTAGTATCTAAAGCACTTATAGGTGTGGACTTGGGATGGATACAAGATGTTATGTTTGTATCTAACCCACTGGAGACGTAATCTAATCCATCTAATCTAGAAGTTAAGGTAGTCATGGGGTTCTGACTTACAACATTTTGAGGCATAGAAAAAAATCTGTGGCCTGAAAGAGTATCATAGTTTTCCTTTCTCGTTTCATTGAGATTAGAAAAAGTGGGATTGATGGCAGCACTTTGAGTGAGAGGATTCCCCAGAAGTAAAGAAGACACGTTTTGTGTGATTGTCTGTCCCATCATGCTTCCATCATTCATGCTATAAACTCCACCATATGATGTGCCATTTGCAATTGGAACTTTTTTTTCCAAAAGAGTTGCCACTTCATTCACTCTAAAACCAATCTCCATGTGACCATTCACTTCAACAGCAAATGGAGAAAGCCCATAGGAAGAATATTGTGAGTCCATCATATCACCACCACATTCCACTTCAATCCTCTCGAAATCGTGCAACCAGCCTCCTTTGAACAAGACTATACTGAGTGGCTCCCTATATATAATCCATCATATCTAGTTGCACCATCTTTGTAGAGATGAGACTCTCAGCTCAAGCCAAGTATTTTTTTATTTCTAGTGACAAAGCCCAAGCAAAGATACATGTGTGTATATTAGTGAAGTGGATTTTCAGAAGGGGTTTTTTTATTGATCTGGTTTTTTATTACTTTTAGGTAAATAAATTAATACTGATTAATTTTGGCTGAACTCAGTTTCTTCAACAACTCGATCTATCGCCATCGATACCAATGACCCCTTTTTGTTGTTTTTATCGACACTCTTCCCAACACGCGTTCAACCGAGCTCCGATTCCAGCGCTCACAACCTTCGGAAAACGTAAGTTCCAGCAGCTCACAACTTTCGGAGAACTTGAGTTCCAGCAAATCTTGGGAGGAGAAATGCCTAGAGGCTCCACTGGCACACCTGATAAGAGTGCACTTGCGTTTGGAGGTAGGCACGTGAGGGAGCCATCTTGTGAGACGAGCTTCTAGGTTATCTCAATTTTAATTAGCTTGATCGGGAACGCTGCAGCTCATGGTGATTCTGGCAGAGCTGAACGTGAGAGAACTCGAATCAGCTGGAGGATTACTCAGGAAGCTCGAGCGGCTTCCAGGCTGCAAGCAACTGGTCGGGGAAATCGGGACTCACGAATTCCTGCACCACCTCCGCCTGCAAAATCTCCAGCACTCTGGCCGAGGTGACGTACCGCGGAGTCTTGTACTGGTTGCCTCCTCCCACGGACACCGCGTACTCCAGAAGCTTCCCGAAGGTGCCTTCCCTCACGACCCGCAGCTTCAAAGAGCCGATGGTCTTCGCCACCCGGCCGCGCATATACGGGTTGTTGAAAGACTGGTCCAGCGAGGTGCAGCATTTCTGCAGGACTTCCTGCGGCAGATTTGTGCTGCTCTTGAGCTCCCAGTAGATGACGTAGCTGCCGGGCCTGGCCGTCATGTCGGCGTGGCTGGTGAAGTCGGACAGCTCCAGGCCCGCGTCCCTCAGTTGGAGGGCGGCCTTGGCGACAACCGCCATCAGCTCCGCCTCGTCCGTCTTGTCCGTGTTCACACTGAGTACCACGTTCTTTCTACACACGAACTCCACCTTCGGGGTCTGGTTGTAGAACCCCACCACCTTCACGATATCCGACATCCGGTACCTGTACAATCCTGCAGACACAGATTGCCGTCAGACTCTTCCTTCTCTCCAACTGTAGACCAGCAAAACAAGGGGATCTGACAAGCTTCCGAACCTCCATGGCTGGTGGTGAACACCAGCTCGTAGATCTGCCCAACCTTCACATCCGCAATCCCCACAGGCGGGCCCTCCGAGTAATCGGCAGTGGCAGCAACGTGCAAATCTTCTCCCGCTCCTTCATCCGGCCTGTAAAGCGGGATGAACTCCATGTAAGCCACATCCGGCACCAAGGTGAAGACGGCGTCTTCCGGCCTGTTCCTAGGGTTCAGATTCGACCCCAGCCAGGCCTCGGAGGAGCCATAGTCTCCAGAAACCTGCACACATTTCAACATGATCCGCCATTAATCTTGCCACTCCCGATCGATACTGCATACAGGGTTTCAATCCAAGCATTCCTCACCAAGGGCAAGTCCGGGCCGAGGTATCTCTGCAACACAGGCACGTACGGCCGCATCGCTCCCGTCACGATCCCGATGACAAACTTGGCATTCGGCCATAGCCGCTTCACGATCCCCTCCCACTCCCCGCCGGCACACTCCTCCTCCACTCTGCTCGCGGCCAAGGGATCCGGCCCGCTCAGAAGCTTCTCCACAGCCGCACGAATTTCCGGGTCCCGGACTCGCTCCCAACTCACCTCCCCGGTCCTGAGATCCTCCGCCAGCTCCCGCCACGCCTGCTCCAGGCACCGGAACCCTTCCACCAGCCCGTAGGCGAACAGGGAGTTCAGGCTCTGGATCTCCCGATGGAGCTTCAACCCGCACAGCAGGTGGCAATACATGGACTCCCGGATGTCGTATCCGAGAATGACCTCGTCCGGGCTCACGGTGGCAGGCGGGTTTCCCACCCTGCCCCTCACCCTGTTCTTGAACATGTCACTGCGGAAGAAGGAAGTGCTGTCTGTCGCGGCCACCAGCCCGCCCTTGGTGGGAAACATCCTCCCAGCGTAGCTGAAGGACACGCATCTGGACCCGGGCTCCAGGGGATACACCCTGCAAGGCGAGCTCAGCACCAATCCATCCTCTGCCCGGGAACAATGTAGCAAAAGAATTCCAGCTGAGCTGAGCTCACTCACATGTTTCTGAGAAGATCATTCCGCTTGCCCATCTTGAATGCCGCCTCTCCCTTCCCCTTTGCCGTCACAGGGATCATCTTGGACTTGCCCCCGCTCGTCCCCGAGCTGCATCACAGATTGGGCAAACCGGAGTTCACCGGATTTGCAGACAACTTCCTTGAACTCTGCTGCTGCATTTGCAATTCCATTGCCATAGCCATAGCCATAGCCATTGCCATTGCCTACCTCAGCGTGAGCCTGGCCACGGGCTCTGCAGTCAGGATAGGTGATTTGTCTCCGTCCATGATGCGCTGGATGTCGGCCTCGACGTCGGCATATGTGATGACAGGAACAGAGGCCTTGAAAGAGGCCTCGTCCGTCCTGCCATTGAGCTGCGTGCGGCGTAGGTACTCCGTGTCGGCATTCTCCTTGAGGATTTTCTCCAGGAGCTGCCTCTGCACCTCCACAGCGTTCTTCGTGACGTGCTGCAGATCTTCCCACACCTCCTTGTCCCCGGGCCTGAGCAACACCGGCTCCTCCTCAGCTCCTGCCATTTTCTGTGCTCTTGTCTAGAGCTGCAGACTCCTCCTTCTCTTGCGCACAACACACAGATGTTCACACCGTCAGCGAGACGCTCTTCATTCCTACCACGTGTCCTCCTGCGCCAGATAGACATATCCAATAGCACACCGTTTCCTTTCTGTGGACCAAGAATGGGCAAGGAATCAGACAGTGTCCGGCAGAGGCTTCCAGGAGGCCAGCAGCGCGGCGGGGAAATCAGGGCTCTGGAACTCTTGCACCAGCTGGGCGTCGAGGATGGCCAGCACCTTCGGCGAAGTCACGCAGCGGGGGGTCTTGTACTGGCTGGCCCCGCCTCCAACGCCGAGGGCGAAATCCGCCAGCTTCCTGAACGATCCTTGCTTCACGACCCGGAGCTTCAAGGGGCCAATGGTGTTGGCTACCCGGCCGCGCATGTACGGGTTGTTGAAGGACTGGTCCAACAAAGTGCAGCATTTCTGCAGCACTTCCTGCCTCAAATTTGTGCTGCTCTTGAGCTCCCAGTAGATGACGTAGCTGCCGGGCCTGGATGTGATGTCGGCTTGGCTGGTGAAGTCCACCAGCTCGTTGTCCGCATCTGCGAGAAGGCGGGCTGCTTTGGCCACCACAGCCATGAGCTCGGCCTCGTCCGTCTTGTCCGTGTTCACGCTCAGCACCACGTTCTTCCTGCACACGAAGGAGACCTTGGGGGCTTGGTGGTAGAAGCCCACCACCTTCACCACGTCGGACATGCGGTATCTGTAGAGGCCTGGGAAGATGGAGAGGGGGCCGGGTTCACACAGTCAGAGCTGCAGGGCCGACATGGGTTTTGCAGGGGAATTGGTTCAAGCTTGTGAGGAGTCGGATCATGGGATTATTACCAGCAAAGTTGGTGAAGACGAGCTCGTAGATTTGCCCAACCTTCACATCAGCTATGCCCACAGGCGGACCTTCCAAGTAGACTGCAGTGGAGGCAACATGGACTTCCTCTTGTTCGTCCAGCCTGTAAAGGGGGACGAACTCCAAGTACACCACGTCAGGCACCAAGGTGAAGACACTGTCTTCTGGAGGATTTAGGGGGTCGAGGTTGGAGCCAACCCAGCCCTCACTGGCACCATAGTCTCCCGAAAGCTGCACGACACCATAGTCACCGCTTCACCACCTTTGCTCCACAGTGCATTGCTCTTCAAATCAGGACATACAGCAAACAACACAACGTTCACATGGTTAGAAAGAAACAGGCTGATGAGACTCTCACTCACCAGTGGCAGGTCCGGGCTCAAGTATCTCTGCAACACAGGCACATAAGGAGCCATGGCTCCAGTCAAGATGCACTTGACAAACTTGGCCCTGGGCCACAGCCTGTGCACCACGCCCTCCCAGACTCCCTTCCCACACTCCTCCTCCACCCTCCGAGCAGCCTCCACATCCGGCCCGCCCAGAAGCTTCTCCACAGCCGCACGCATGTCCTGGTCCACCACACGCTTAGCACTCACCGTGCCCGTCCTCAGGTCTTCCACCAGCTCCCGCCAGGCCTGCTCCAGGCACCGGAATCCCTCAGCCAGCCCGTAGGCGAAGATGGAGTCGATGCTCTCCACCTCCTGGTACCGCTTCAGCCCACACAGAAGGTGGCAGTACATGGACTCCGGGATGCTGTACCCCAGAATCACCTCGTCCGGGCTCACCCAGGCGGGCGCATTCTGCACCACACTCCTCTCCCTGTTCTTGAACATGTCGCTCCGGAAGGCTATGGAAGTCCCGGCCCCTGCCTTGAGCCCTCCTTTGGTGGTGAAGACCTTCCCTGCGTAGCTGAAGGACAAGCTCCTGGAGCCCGGCTTGAGAGGGAAAGCCCTGCCATGGATCCAAGCTCCACCCACCCATGTCAGCAACAAGGCGTGATTAGACACCTGACATGCTCCAACTCTTTCTGCAATGATTCACCTCGAAGACAATTCTGTCAAGAGTCATCGGATTCTCACTCACATGTTCCTGGCCAGATCAAACCGCTTGATCATGAGGGGAGGAAAGCTGAGAGACCTGGCCGTGGTGGGGAGCATCTTGGCCTTGCCCCCGCTGGTCCCAGAGCTGCAGTGCAAAAAGGCCCTCAGCACTCAACCACAGCTCCCCAACTGCAGCGTGCTCAACAATTTCCACCATCACCACATCAGTCCATCTGACCTCAGAGTCAAGTTCAGCACGGGGTCCGCACACAGAATGGGCGACTTGTCCCCGTCCGCAATGCGTTGCACATCGGCCTCAATGTCCTCAAACGTGATGAGCGGCACGCAGGCCCGGAAGGAAGCTTCGTCGCTCCTGCCATTCAGCTGGGTGCGCTGCCTCAGGTACTCCGTGTTCCCGTTCTTCTCCAGGATCTCCTGCAGCACCCGCTTCTGCACCACCACCGCATTTTGCAGCTTGTACTGCAGATCCTCCCAAATCTCCTTGTCTCCCGGCCTCACCAACAACTGGGCAACCCGGCCCGCCGCCATCTCCACCATCCCCTGCCCGGACTCGGACTCGGACTCGGACTCGGACCTCTGGACTCAGATGAATTCATTCATGCCTTACAAGAATCTTATCCGATTGTAAGCTTCTTGGCTTGGATTATTTTACTCTATACATCACATAGGTACTGCGATCTGCTTCGGGTTAGGTGATGTATCGGCTACCTGATTCTTTCGAAGAAGCCCCTCCCCTAGAGGGTGCAGAATGGGTTTCATCAGGTGTAAGTCCGGTCCCATTACGATAGACCGGCCATTCCCGCGATTAGAACCACACATTGCGGAGTTCCCAGAGTTCACCGGTCATCAGATTCCCCGCCAGTAGCGCAAGAACTCTGGGTCCTTGTGCAGCTGATCCATCTGGTGGGGGAACAGCCGCAGAGAGGCATCGACGCTTCCAGGCCCGAGCATGCCCGGGTTCAGGACCAGCACGAAGGGGAAGTTCTGGGTCACCTGGCGGACGCACGCAGGTTTACCCCACCCGAAATCGCACTCCATGGCGGGGAGCTTGTTGGATCCCATTGCAGCGGCCCCGTTTCTCGACACTATCGCATGGCTGAAGGCGTCGTGCTGCTCAGACTGCTGGATGAAGTCCGCAATCGCCTCGCTTTTGATGCCCTTGGCGATGGCCTGGGGCGGACGGGAGTCAGTCCCGTTCTTCGGTCCATGCCACTGGAGAGGCGGGAGTGAAGGAGGGTGAAATCATCTCACCTGGTGGATGAGGGTGGCGGCGAAGGAAACAGGGCTGGTGAGGAGCTCCTGGGCCGTGGCCGTGGCCACCACGTTGTAGGCTGCGTTGCCGAAGTAGTTTTGCGGGAGGAAGGGGAGACGGTCCCGGCATCCGGCTGGGACGATGATGGGCGCTTCCTCGCCTCCGGCAACGTCGCGAGCCCGGGTGATGCATCTCCAGAACAGCGCACACACGACCTGGTGACATGAGGAGATGTTGGATGAGTGCATGGCAGCAAGGGTCGTAAGGGGAACGGAGGGCTGGACGTATGTGCTCACCTCGTAGGTGGTGAACCAGCGGGGAGAATCATGGCCGATTTGGGAGACTGGGAGCGCGTCGGCCTTCAGCTGGCTCAGTCTGTCAGGGGAGAAGCAGAAGTATGTCTCCTTGGTGGGGGGTATGAGCTTGAGCCGCGACTTGGGGATCATGCCTCCTCCGTTCTTCACCTCCGTGGTGGACAGAAAGTTGAAGCGCTCGGCGATGTCCGAGTTCCCTGGCAGGATTGCATCGCTGAGCTTCTTCAGGCCGGGAGAGCTGGAAGGGTGCAATAGGGTCCGGTCGTGGAGAGGGGGACTAAGCAGTGGCAGGTTTCTGGCAATCTCTCCCCAGGATTTGACGAAGGTCCAAAACCCCGTCCCGTCTGCAACAACATGGTTGAAGGCTAGGCCCAGGGCAATGCCTCCGCATTTGAATCTTGTCACCTGCAGGATGATCAACTTGAGACGTGCATCACAGCTGCACGCGTACATCATTTTTTCATGCCTCTTTTGTACAACTTGGTTCCAAGGGTTTGGGAATGGTACCTGGATTGAAAGGAGGGGAAGCTTGTGAAAGGTCGTGTGATCACCTTCGGCGTCCGGGGCGGCGATGAGATTGTCAAACAGGTCAGGATTTGGTTGGAACTCTGGTAGCAGAGAATCCAGAGATGAGTCCGCCTCTGCTGTCACGAATGGAATGCCCGCATCATTGCACTTCAGGGATGGCCTTGCTCCGTTTTGGGAGTCGTCTATCTCTGTCAGACTTCCTGCAAACGGATAGAAATGCACCAAGGCATCCCCCAGGCTGGACTTCAGCTTCTCAACCAAGCTGGGGAACGTGGGAGCCCCTCCTTGAGCCGGAAAGAACAGTAGCCGGCGGATGTAGGGAAAATGCCACATGCGCAGGTCAAAGCAGGATAGGAAGAGGCTTTGAGAGCCTGTAGGACTGGTGGGACTGATCGTCCAGGACTGCTGCAGGGTCACCATGTCCGCTCTGCTCATCGGATGTGCAATTCAACTTTGAAATAGAAGCCTGATGCAGCCAAAGTCCTGAGGCACAGAATGTGAGACTTTGTCTCCAGGCGAGCAACATAGGGTGGAATCTCTCCAAAGTGCCCACCACCTCACAATGCGGTGTCTCCTGTGAAACAGAAGGGCTTTCTCACCAACCCATTCATGACTTCCAAGAATAGCACGAAGACGCATAACTATTCACGTGGTGCTCGGTATTCAAAGCTTGTCAGAATGATGCTCCCAGCAGTGGATGGCCGGTGTTGTGGGCTACCTCCCACGATCCAGACTACGTGCATAATTTTTAACCCCTACGCGTTGCCCGATGCTGAATTCCCCGCTGTTAGCAACTGTTCTGGAAAATCAGGACTCTGAAACTCCTCTAATATTCGGCCATTCAGGATGTCGAGAAGCTTTGCTGACTTCACACAGCGTGGGGTCTTGTAGTTACTGTCTCCTCCTCCAAGGCTTTTCACGTACTCGGTAATCTGCTCAAACGTTCCTCCCTGCAACACACGGAGCTTCAATGGCCCGTGTGTTTTAGCAACCCTTCCAACCCTGTAGAAGCTGCCGAAGGACTGATCCATGACTGTGCAGCATGTCTGAAGGGTATCGATGGGCAAATTTTCATCCTTGTTGAGCTCCCAGTAGATTACGTAACAGCCTGGTCGGGAAGTCGTATCTGCATAGCTGGTGAAATCCACAACCTCCAACTGTTCTGCTTTCAGGTGTTTCGCTGCTTTGGCAACCACCGCCATGAGCTCAGCCTCATCTGTCTTGTCCGTGTTTACACTCAACACCACATTCTTCCGATACATAAATTTCACAACCGGAGACTGGTGGTAGAAGCCTACTACCTTCAACACATCCCCCAAGCGGTACCTATACAGACCTGGTCAGGACAAACGTGCAGGTTTTAGATAAAACGTGGTTCGGATAGTCTCTAGCATTGCTGGCTACGAGGACAGCGGACGCAGTCTTACCAGTGAAAGTAGTGAACACAGGTTCGTAGTCCTGCCCCACTTGGAGGTCCCCAAATCCCACAGGCTCACCCTCCGGATGATTTGCAGTGGCAGACACATGAATCTCATCTTGAACTCCAAGATAACCGTCCTTCGCCTTATGCAGTGGGATGAACTCCAAGTAAACCACATCTGATGCCAAAGTGAACACTGTGTCGTCTGGAGCATTGCGGGGGTTGAAGTTTGAGCCAATCCAACCCTCTGAGGCACCGTAATGTGCTGAAACCTGCAGGAAGCACAATTCTCATCCTCCTGCTCATAGTCTGAGGAAGAGTAGACGCAACAGATGCGAGCACATTGATGCTAAAACTAATTCTACTAGTATCCGTTGAGAGCTCACCAGCGGCAATTCAGGGCCTGCATATCTCTGCACCGCAGGCACGTACGGCTTCATGGAACCTGTGATGATTGCTTGAATGTACGTCGCGCTTGGCCATAACCGTTTGGCAATTCCTTCCCAGTCTCCGCTTCCACATTCCTTCTCCACTCTAGCCGCAGCCTCAGGATCCGGGCCTTCCAAAAGCTTCTCCACTGCAGCTCTCACTTCTTCTTCCGAGACTCGCTCCACGCTCACCGTCCCCGTCCTCAGATCCTCAGCGATTTCCTGCCACACGTGCTCCAGGAAGCGAAATGCTTCCGAGACGCGATACACAAATATGGAAACAATGGCTTCCACCTTCCGGTAGAGCTTCAGGCCGCACAGAAGATGGCAATACATGGCTTCCCGCGTTCTCCCAGCGCAAATCACCTCATCCGGGCTCAGCGAAGTCGGGAACGGGAACACTACGTTCTTTGGCCGATTCTTGTAAGCTGCGCTCCGGTAAAAGACGGCCGCGGCGGATCCGAGAGGGAGGCCGCCTTTTGAGGTGGATGCCTTGGATGCGTAGTTGAATCCCAAGACTTTGGCACCGGGAATGAGCGGGAATGCCCTGCCACAAGCGCTCAAAAAACATCAACCAGCTATCTCCACAGGATTCCTGCGACCTTCCGTCACAAGAAGCTGAGCAAGAATCAAACAAGGAGAAAGGTTCAAACATGTTCCGGAACAGGTCGCATCTCCTGAACATCTTGAAAGGAACACCAGCGATCTCTGCCGTCTGCGGTATCATCTTCAGCTTCCCGCCTGAAGTTCCAGAGCTGCAGGCACACGCGATCAGTGCAACGAACTTCAATCTCACAATCGATCCAGGAGAAGAAGGAACCTCGCCAAATCCATCGCCTCCGACAACAATCACCTTAGATACATCGCAGAGATGCGGTCCGCGCACAGAATCGGAGAGGCGTCTCCATCTGCAATCCGCTGCAGGTCCTCCTCATAGTCCGCATGAGTTGTGAGGGGGATGCAGGCCTTGAAGGATTGCTCGTCGGTCCTGCCATCGAGCCGGTGGCGCTGCAAGTATTCCGTGCCAGCATTCTTCTTCAAAATGCTCTGGAGCAGCTGCCTTTGCACCTCCACAGCATTCCGCGTGGTGTACTGCACCTCATCCCAGATTTCTTTGTCCCCAGGCCGCAGCAGCACCGGTTCGAATTCCGCGCTGTCCATAGCGTCTCAAACACAGCATCCGGCGTCTCAAACACAGCATCCGGCGTCTCAAACGCAGCATCCCCAGGTCTGAACGGTAAAACTGGAGCTTTCTAGTATAGAAAGTGTGTGGATATGCTGAAAGAGGAGATTCCAGGCTCGCTTGGCTTGCTTTGTTGCTGAAGGAGGGGATTCAAGCCTTGCAAGGCTTGGCTTGCTCTGTTGCTGCAGCAGCGCAGAGCTGGCGATGGAATCCGGTGGGAGCTTTCCGGGAGGCTTCGACACGCTGGACCGGCTGCTGGAGGCGCATCTGCCACCGGAGGCTCTGGCGCAGGTGCGGAGAGTGATGCTGGGACTGAACGGGACGGAGCCGGCGGGAAGGCTGGAGCTCCCGAAGCTGCTCCGGACGGTGGCCAGTCTCGGGGACTTCGACATCCAGGGTACCAGTTCTCGGCGGCCAGGGAGGAGCTGCGGCTGCCGCGGCTGGTGCGGATCGGGCTCATCCAGAACGCGGTGGTGC
Organism: Anthoceros angustus; assembly: GCA_010909165.1. NCBI lineage: Eukaryota > Viridiplantae > Streptophyta > Anthocerotopsida > Anthocerotales > Anthocerotaceae > Anthoceros > Anthoceros angustus. The sequence continues at coordinate 332,838 of MU008191.1, forward strand.
TGCCTACCACGGCCCCGGTGGCGGAGCAGCGGAAGGCGCTGATGGAGCGGGTGGGAAAGCTGGTGTCCACGGCGGGGGAGGCGGGGGTGAACGTGCTGTGTTTGCAGGAGGCCTGGACAATGCCGTTCGCCTTCTGCACCAGGGAGAAGGGCTGGTGCGAGTTTGCGGAGGGCGTGTACGGGAAGAGCACGGCCTTTCTGCAGGCCTTCGCGAAGCGGTACAGCATGGTGGTGGTGAGCCCGATTCTGGAGAGGGACGAGTTGCACGGCGGGGTGCTGTGGAATACCGCTGTGGTTATTGGCAGCAAGGGGAACATCATCGGGAAGCACAGGAAGAATCATATACCCAGGGTGGGGGATTTTAACGAGAGTACGTATTACATGGAGGGGGAAACCGGGCATCCCGTGTTCGAGACCGAGTATGGCAAGATTGCTGTGAATATCTGCTACGGGAGGCACCATACTCTTAACTGGCAGGCGTTTGGGTTGAATGGGGCGGAGATTGTGTTTAATCCGTCTGCCACTGTTGGGGAGCTGAGTGAGCCCATGTGGGGCGTGGAGGCAAGGAATGCTGCTATTGCCAACAGTTACTTCGTGGGTGCTATCAATCGTGTGGGGACTGAGCATTTTCCCAGGCCCTTTACTTCCGGGGATGGCAAGCCTGCTCATACTGATTTCGGGCATTTCTATGGCTCCAGCTATGTGGCTGCCCCGGATGCTTCTTGCACTCCTAGCCTTTCTCGTTGCAAGGATGGGCTCATGGTTGCTCTGGTCGATCTGAACTTGTGCCAGCAAGTGAAGGACAAGTGGGGGTTTAGGATGACGGCTCGATATGATATGTATGCCCAGCTCTTTAACAGGTACTTGCAGCATGGCTTCAAGCCGCAGATTGTCAGGGATCCTACTTTGGACGAGCATGAGCTGAAACCTTTCTGAGGTTTGATCAACATCCCTTCGTAATTGTAAAGAGCTACTTTTCGCCGAGGTGATTTTTGTATATGTAGAAGACCTGTTAGGTAAGAGCTTGCATTCAAAAAGGAGTTTTTCCGAAGTCCTTGACATGCCGCTGTCTCAGCAGGGAAAGCAGGGAGATGTTAATAGACCTTGCATCAGAGTGGGGCTGATACAGGTTACTCGGAAACTCGATTGTCAGGTTTGTAGGGAGCATTGAGGTGTTAAAAGTCAACTACCCTCCGTGTTTACATTGTACAGAACTTTTCCATGCAAGAAAGTGTACAAGGGGTCAAAGTTGTGTAAGCAGTGGATGGTGGCTACAGCTGCAATTTGGTCCTCCACGTGCGGCCAACAATCTTTTTAGGAGAAGGATCATCAACACCTTTGTCCCTCTGGCCCGAAGTCACATACAACCAGCCATCCCAGTAGGCAACCAACGCAGTTTTCACACGGTAGGGCAGCTGCCCGAGCGTTCTCCAAGCCTGAAAGGTGACATGGAAGGTGTGAGGCTGCCCTCTAATGGTCATTGACATGTTTTTCCATGTGAAAAAAGGGTAAGACGGTGAGGCAAGGAAGTCTTACCAGCTGCTTTGTGTCAAGCAGAAACACGTCTCCGATGAGTACCATTCTTTTGGTCACTGGATTCTTCTCTGTTGAACCACCAGCTGTGATGACCAGGTGCCCAGTTACTGCGGCTGCAAATTCTATATGAGAAATAGGCTTGGGCACTGAAGGCAGGGAACCCCATTTGGAAGCCGCATCATCCAACATATATACGTCTCCGTAAACCGTCTGCAAAGTCAGGAAGTGTCAGCCGAACGCAGGTGCCACACGAGCATGCTGAAGGGGAGTGGAACCAACCTCTGGCTGACGAGAACACTTGAAGATCGGGGAACCTGGTTTGGCGACGAAGTCTCCCTCCTGCCCACCGATTACGTACAGACGGTCTTCAACCACCACAGAGGCTCTGCTTGCAACATATCACACTGGATTCAGTCGGCACCCAAAGGGTCCCAGGCCTTCAGATTTGCAACAATCTGCTGCTACCTGTGTGGGCCACCTCGGGGGATGGGAACTTCATTGCGCCACTCACTTTCAAGAGCCTTGCCATGCTGTACAGCAAGGCTCCAGTGATCCAATGCAGGCTCTCGACGGTTCTCCTTGCTACCTCCCATAACATGCAGCCTCCCCTTCCATAGCTGGGTAGCAGGTGCGTATCTGTCGACCACGTCAAACCTATGTTAAACCACTGCATCCGACAAATCCACCAACAGAGGTTGTGATAAGCAGTTTTGGCTGCTTCTTGATACCTTGGTACAGGGAGGGGAGGAAGGGTAGACCAATCTCCAGTGCGACTATCAAACACAAAATTGGCAGCTGTTGGTCCTCGACATTGTGGCCCATACTGGCCTGTGACAACGTAAATGTATTGGCCATCTGTGACCATTCCTAGGTGGGAATGCGCCATGCCCTTCGGCATTTTGATCTGCTTCCCCCAAGTATTATTCCTCAAGTCGTATACATCTACATGCGAATGCACCTGTTTCTCCAGCATCCAGGAGTGACCAAATCTTACTCAACACATTGTCCAAGACATTGCAACAAGACAACTGTCCACTGCAGCTTCAATCACCTCATCAATTGTACTGTATCCTGCGAAAACAAACAAAAGACTGCCAATTTGCACGGCAGCTCCGTCCAGGCGTCTCACAGGAGCCTCTGCAACCTCTTCCCACGTCAAGGTTGGCAAGTCTACCTTCTCCTCTTCAATATCCATCTCCTAACAGGTAGCAATTGCGCGAAATGCGCAATCAGGTCTTTTCTTGCATGCCAGAATTGGAAGCATGGCAAAACTCTCACTAAATTACCGTGACGGCTTCTTCTACAGCAGGCCCGGAGTCACGGGAGTGGGAGCTCCATCCCGAAAACATGGCAGTCTGCGTGGAAGCCCACAGCAGGTTTGTGAGCACCACAACGCTGACCACGCTTGCGCATGCTCCTAGGACTGCGTATCTGCACCACCACCTCCCCTTGGCGTTGTTGGGGTGTCCCATTGAACGAGCGGAACACAGGGCGGGGACATTATTAGTTTAAGCTACTCAGTTTCCGCGACATCTTGAAGATATGCGGTGGGTTTTCAAGCCTCTGGGCGTCATGTCACACAAATGGAGTGTACCGTCACAGGAATTGGCGGAGCTTTTTCCAAGACAAGCTGGACACATGGTTGTGGCCTCTGGGGACCAAGGTGCAGCGATGCCAGTCAGCTGTTCACCAGCTGCTGCCGAAGAGCTTCGAGGAGATCTTTGAGCAGTGAGCCTGTTGATTGCAGCTACCTGTGAAAAGACTTTTTGAAATAAGGGCCCGTCACATTCTCCACGGGACCTGTACAGATAAAGTGACTGGACTCCCTCCTGATGCTGCAGAGGGATAGTCAGTTAGGCAACAGACTCTTGCATATGCAGATGGATGTATGCAAAATGTGGTGAATTGGGAGGCGCACGCCAGGTTTTGACAGCATGAGCTCAAAGGATGTGGTACAAGGCACTAGCTTGTTGTGAGGAGATGTTAGCTGTGTATTCGGCCTAATGATGCAGCTTTTACTTGCCTTTGAGTAGCATGCAGTCATAAGGGACTGGTGGATGAGGGTCGCAAGCACGTTGTTTCCATGCCTGAACAGCATGGCATCAAACCCACTGCTAAGCATTACGATTGCATGATTGATCTTCTTGGGCGTGCGGGCCATTTAGAGGAGGCAGAGAAGAGGCTATTATCCTGCGAGCGCCAAAGTAATGTTGTGGGCATGGCGTTTTGGTTGTATCGCTGCAAAAGTCACGGGGGTAGAGAGATGTGGTGCTTTGAAAGCATTGTTAGGCTGGACCCTCAGCGGGGGTCTGCATATGTGCTTATGCCCAATGCCGATGCAGATACAGGTAGGTGGACCGATGTAGACTTGATTGAAACACAGACAATGGTAGCAGGGGCTAACAAGAAACCCGCTGTGGCGAGCATTGAGGTGAAGAAGCAGGTGCATACGTTTGCGGTTGGAGACAGAAGAGAAGATATTGCACTTCAGCTAGAGAGCACAAATACACGTCTGAAGCGGGGGGGGAGGCCACGTACCTCACACAAAGTTGGTATTGTAGCCACTGTCTGAGAAGGAAAAGGAAGATAATAGCCACAGTTCCCCGGAGGTCATGTCAAGGTTTGAACAGAGAGACATTGTGGTAAGGGATGGGTATCGTGTGCATCGATTCGCAAATGGTTGTTGCAGTTATAAGGGTCGCCAGAGGTAGCCAGTGCTCGAATTTGCACGCCAGGGAATGTTGATTTTTCTCTTGGGGTGAAAATGCTTACACGTCGTCGTATCAACTCAATACACACGAATGTGGGAAGATTTGAGAGCCTATGAAACTGTGGCGGCATGTGCAATGAACCAGTACAAGGGAGTGTGTCAACAGCCCCACAACCCTAACAGCAATCAGGGGTTGTGTTGTGATAACACACCTTCATAAGTTTCTTACTCCCTTCATGAAAAGTGACCCACTTTGAAAACCACAACTAACACCGAGACTTTCATGCGGGACTTTCAAGAGCAGTCTGTTGCCCTTCCTGCTTGCTCTTATGTGCTGAGCTCATACTGTGATTTCCCCACCTTTACAAAGCTCAGTCTTCACCTTCGAAAACAGAACAACCACTTAAACATCTCAAAACTTAACTGTAGGCTAGGAACAGGCCAAACACGTACTTTTGTGGAACTGGTGTGCCTGTTTAGGTCGGTCTGAAATGAAATGGTGTGTGAGGGGGTTAATTTATACAATGTGTTAATTGTGACATTAAAAGTACAAGATGATTTGGAGTAGAGCTGGAGTAGCTCAGTTGGTTAGAGCGTGTGGCTGTTAACCACAAGGTCGGAGGTTCAAGCCCTCCCTCTAGCGCTGTGGACAAGTGTTTACCTCTCCTGCTTTCTGAGATTTTTGGAGTATCAGACGGAGAAGGAGCGTTCGGAGAATGGAGCCCATCCCATTTCCATATCTCAGTTTAGACAGGATCAGAATCGATATCGTCATTCCAAACTGATCTAATTAACCGAGACAAAATACTTGGGCATGAGCTCGTCACCACGGAGAAAGTGAGGACGCGCGGTTGCCAATGGGATCGAACGGCATCCTTTGGCCATGCCAATCCATTCCGCGGTTTTTTTCTGCGGACCCGGAAAAACCGTCTGCATTATTCTCTTCAGGGTGGTGTGCTTGTGCATAGTAGCTGTGCATCCTTCTTACACTCATCTTCCTTCAACTCATATTCCGACAGCGGTCTCTGTATGATGCGGTTAGCCTCATCTTCCGACAGTGGTTCCTGATTGATGGCCACAGTATGGCAACCGGACCCGTTGTGGACCCAACAAATTGGTGTGTTTACAGGGATTCTATTAGGAGCTCCCCTCACCTCATCCCAGGAGTCAACACCTGGCAAAGGAACCTCAGGTGCAGCAGTGTAAGGAGCCCAGCACTTCCACTTCCGAGAAAATGTGTGGTGGGACGGTTTTCCAGCGATGGTGGTCGGGCAGGAGCAGGAGCACTTGTGGCAACAATTTTTTCTGGAGCCTACCATGTGGTGGGACAACAGACGAGATAAGAAGAGCTCCCGTTCGCCTGACTTCCGGCGCAAGGGTCCGGCGAGGTCCTGTGGTTAAACAGCATGTTCAAGCCAGCTTGGGTTGATGAGCAGCTCGTTTCCTTGGATATGCAGATGGGTCATGGTGCCTCTCCTTCCAAGTCGAGCTCTCCGGATAAGCCTGGACCTGGGAGGCGTGCAGGATCGGAATTGGGCGTCGTAACGGCTGGAACCGTGAGCATGTTATGTCAGCAGGGAAAGCTTTCTGCGGCCGTTGGAGCCCTGGAATCTCCGGCGCAGACAGACTCTGCTATTTCTCAGTCTATGTTCTACACTATGCTGAAACAGTGTACAGCTAACAAGGATCTGGTTCTGGGGCGACGAGTTCATGACCTCATTGTCAAACTGGGATACGAGTCGGATGCGTATTTGGGGAACCATACCTTGCGCATGTATGCGTGCGGAGGTAGGCTGCAGGAGGCCATGGATGTGTTCACCAAGGTGGGCATACCAAATGCCTTCATGTGGTCTTCCATAATCGCGGCACATGCTAAGCAAGGGAAACCTAAGGAGGCCATACAACTGTACCATGAGATGCGTAGGTCAGGAGTGAAGGCGAATAGTCAGGTCTTTGTAGCCGCCCTGCAAGCTTGCGCATTTGCCGCCGACTTGGAATCTGGCAGAAAAATTCACTGTGATGTGTTGCACAGTGGCATTCCTAACTTGTTTGTTGGCAACTGCCTGTGGACAAGTGTTTACCTCTCCTGCTTTCTGAGATTTTTGGAGTATCAGACGGAGAAGGAGCGTTCGGAGAATGGAGCCCATCCCATTTCCATATCTCAGTTTAGACAGGATCAGAATCGATATCGTCATTCCAAACTGATCTAATTAACCGAGACAAAATACTTGGGCATGAGCTCGTCACCACGGAGAAAGTGAGGACGCGCGGTTGCCAATGGGATCGAACGGCATCCTTTGGCCATGCCAATCCATTCCGCGGTTTTTTTCTGCGGACCCGGAAAAACCGTCTGCATTATTCTCTTCAGGGTGGTGTGCTTGTGCATAGTAGCTGTGCATCCTTCTTACACTCATCTTCCTTCAACTCATATTCCGACAGCGGTCTCTGTATGATGCGGTTAGCCTCATCTTCCGACAGTGGTTCCTGATTGATGGCCACAGTATGGCAACCGGAGCGGTTGTGGACCCAACAAATTGCTGTGTTTACAGGGATTCTATTAGGAGCTCCCCCTCACCTCATCCCAGGGAGTCAACACCTGGCAAAGGAACCCTCAGGTGCGGCAGTGTAAGGAGCCCAGCCCTTCCACTTCCAAAAATATGTGTGGGTCGGGACTGGTTTTCCAAGGATGGTGGTCGTGGGCAGGACCAGGAGCACTTGCGGCAACGATTTTTTCTGGAGCCTGCCATGCGGTGGGACAGGAGACGAGATAAGAAGACATCCCATTTGCCTGACTTCAGGCGTAAAGGGTCCGGCGAGAACCTGTGGTTAAACAGCATGTTCAAGCCAGCTTGGGTTGATGGCCAGCTCCTTTCCTTGGATACGCAGATGGGTCATGGTGTCTCTCCTTCCAAGTCGAGCTCTCCGGATAAGGCTGAATCTGGCAGGCGTGCAGGATCGGAAATGGGCGTCGTAACTGCTGCAAATGTGAGCATGTTATGTCAGCAGGGGAAGCTTTCTGAGGCCGTTGGAGCGCTAGAATCTCTGGCGCAGTCGACAGACTCTGCTATTTCTCAGTCTCTGTTTTACACAGTGCTTAAACTGTGTACAGCTAAGAAGGATTTGGTTGTGGGTCGACGAGTTCATGATCTCACTGCCAAACTTGGGTACGAGTCGAGTGCGTACTTGGGGAACCATATCTTGCGCATGTATGCACGTGGAGGTAATCTGCAGGAGGCCATGGATGTGTTCACCAGGGTGGGCAAACCAAATGTCTTCATGTGGTTTTCCATAATCTCTGCACATGCTAAGCACGGGAGACCCAAGGAGGCCATACAACTGTACTATGAGATGCGTAGGTCAGGAGTGAAGGCGAATGGCCACGTCTTTGTAGCTGCCCTTCAGGCTTGCGCATTTGCCGCCGATTTGGAATCTGGTAGGAAAATACACTGTGATGTGTTGCACAGTGGCACTCCTGTTGATCTGTTTGTTGGCAACCGCCTGGTCGGCATGTATGCAAAATGTGGTGAAGTGAAAGATGCACGACAGGTTTTCGAAAGCATGGCCAACAAGGATGTGGTGACATGGACGGCCCTGATTGCTGGGTATGCACAGCAAGGGCTCGGCCACGAGGCACTTGTTGTGTATGAACGAATGGAGCACGAGGGCCTGATTGTGGCAGACCATGTTACTTTTGTTTGCCTTCTGAAGGCCTGTGCAGGCGCTGGTGCCTTACAGAAGGGCAGGCAGCTGCACTCACAGATTGTTGAAAGAGGATTGCTACATGACATACTGGTGGGCACCTGCCTGGTGGACATGTATGCAAAATGTGGTGAACTGGAAGATGCACGCCGGGTTTTTGAAAGCTTGGCCACCAAGGATGTGGTGGCATGGAATGCCCTCATGGCTGGGTATGCACAGCAAGGACTGGGCCAGGAGGCGCTTGTTCTGTATGGACAAATGGAGCAAGAAGGCCTGATTTTGGCTAACCATGTCACTTTTGCTTGCCTTCTGAAGGCCTGTGGAAGCACTGGTGCCTTACAGAAGGGCAGGCAGCTGCACTCACAGATTGTGGAAAGAGGACTGCTGGATACTGGTGGGCAACTGCCTGGTGGACATGTATGCAAAATGTGGTGAACTGGAAGATGCACGCCAGGTTTTTGACAGCTTGGCCACAAAGGATGTGGTGACATGGAATGCCTGATTGCTGGGTATGCACAGCAAGGACTCCAAGAGGCGCTTGTTGTATGGACAAATGGAGCAAGAGGGCCTCATTTTGGCTGACCATGTTACTTTTGCTTGCCTTCTGAAGGCCTGTGGAAGCACTGGTGCCTTACAGAAGGGCAGGCAGCTGCACTCAGATTGTGAAGAGGACTGCTGGATAACGTAGTGTTAGGCACCTGCCTGGTGGACATGTATGCAAAATGTGGCGAACTGGAAGATGCACGCCAGGTTTTTGACAGCATGAACACAAAGAATGTGGTGACATGGAATGCCCTGATATCTGGGTATGGTACTTGTGATGATGGTCACAGAGCACTAGCTTGTTTTGATGAGATGTTGGTTGCCGGGATCCAGCCTGATGGTGCTACTTATACTTGCCTTCTAGAAGCATGCAGTCATGAGGGACTAGTCCACGAGGGTCGCAAACACTTCAATTCCATGGCTGAACAGCATGGCATCAAACCTACTATTGAGCATTACACCTGCATGGTTGATCTTCTTGGGCGTGCAGGCCATTTAGATGAGGCAGAGAAGGTGCTATTGTCATGTGAGGGCCAAAGTAATGTTGTGGTCTTGACGTCTCTGTTGAATGCCTGCAAAAGTCACGGGGATATAGAGAGGGCGACGTGGTGTTTTGAAAGCATTGTTCAGCTGGACCCCCAGGAAACGCCCGCGTATGTGCTCATGGCCAATGCCTATGCAGATGTAGGGCGGTGGATTGATGTAGACAGGATTGAAACACGGAGAAGGGTAGCAGGAGCTAATAAGAAACCTGCGGTGGCGACCGTTGAGGTGAAGAAACAGGTGCATACGTTTGCGGTGGGAGAAAGAAGAGATGATATTGCCCTACAGGTAGAGAGCACCAATGCACGTCTGAAGCAGGAAGGAGGCCACGTACCTCACACAAAGTTGGTGTTGAAGCCAGTGTCTGAGAAGGAAAAGGAAGATGCCCTTTGTGGTCATGCTGAGAAGCTAGCTCTGGCGTTTGGTCTGTTGAACACTCCGAGTGGGACACCTCTTATGGTAACGAAGAATCTACGCATGTGCAGTGACTGCCACAGTTCCACGGAGATCATGTCAAGGCTTGAACAGAGAGACATTGTTGTGAAGGATGGGTACCGCGTGCATCGATTCGCAAATGGTCGTTGCAGTTGTCAGGGTCGAGCGTGAAAGGTAATTCGCTCTCTGGGCGTACGCCCTACTCCACCCCCCAAACGCAGGGTTAAAAAGCGTCTTTACAAGCACACAGAGGGAACATAGCTCGCGTTGCAACTGAGCGCAGGATGGCATCGAGCAGCGAATTCGAACGCAAAGGCCGCACGGATCTCGGGGTGAATGTGGAGAATGGCAACACGCTGCGCATTGGGGATGGAGTGACCGTCCAATTCAGCCGGACCTTGCGAATCCCCGATGACAACAAGACGTACCCCCTCCCGCCAGGCCTGGGCTCCTTCCCCATACGGAGAGTCTCGGATTACGCCGGCAAGGTGCCGGAGAGCTGGCGCAGGCATGGCGGGGTGTTCCTCCCCATGTTCCAGCGGGAGGCCATGTGGCTCCGATTCGGAGGCAGGCCCTGGAAACCTAACGCCATGAAGCTGGCTGTAGGCAAGGTGTGCGCGCTGACGGGGAAGCCATGGTCGGAGGAGCTGCACGGGAAGCCGCAGGACTACCTGGTGGTTCCCTCGCAGCCCTGGTTGGATGGCATCAACTCAGGCCAAGGCACCATCAGCCAATTCATCGCCATGCCGCTAGGGATGGGCTACACTGTTGAAGGGCAGGTGACTGGCGAGGAGAAACACGGTGGCCTTCAGATTTGCGTTTTCGAGCCTAAGGCTGGAGTGTTCCCGGACCATTCCTATCCTTCTCGTCCCCGATCTTTCCTCTCCAATTTTGGAAGCTCGTACGCGGCTGACTCAGCTGAGGGCGAATCATCTCCGCCTCTAAAATCCGGCAGCGTGAGGACTTGTGCACCAGCAGGAGGATTTGTATTCGGATCAGCATCCGGCTCTGCTGCACCAGAAGGAGGACCGTTATTCGGACCAGCATTCGGCTCTGCTGCAACGACAGGAGGATCAGCATCCGGCTCTTCTGCACCAGCAGGAGGATCATTATTCGGATCAGCATTAGGCTCTGCTGCACCAGCAAGAGCATCAGGATCCCGAGGCTCTGCTGCACCAGCAGGAGCATCAGGATCCCGAGGCTCTGCTGCACCAGCAGGAGCGTTCGGTTCTTTTAGGACAAAAGTTCTTGCAGCATGCGCATCCTTTCGAGATGGACGTGAAGCCGGCACCGGGTCGCCTAAGGTGCAGCCAGGCGGAATGGAAATGGGGCTGGGAGCGGGAGGCAGCATGCGGCAGGAGATATACACTGACAAGCACGGCCTGCAGGTGTGGGATCAATCCACATTTTCCAGGGTTTTCGTTCATCTGTGCAACTCAGTCATGTGGCGGGACATAACTGGAGAGGCTCCGCCGGAATCGCCAGTGTCGGCCAAGACGTACGCGTCTTACGGTTTGCCGTGGTTCGATCTGTACGATGAAGCGAGGGAGGGAGTGGATGCCTCTCCTACGCTGGCCGCGGTCAAGACCGTGAAGGAGATGGACCAGGCCAAGGGCTTCGGTCCTCAACAAGATGACTCCTCTGTACCCGTGCCAAGCTGGAAAGTGCATGCCAGCTTGCCACCAGCCTTCGCACAGAAGCTCCCCGTGGACGACGGCGAATGGTGAAATTTGTCTTGTTTTATATCCGTGTAGATCATTTTACCGCAATGTATGTAGTTATCATATTTCAGTCCCACGACGGAAGTCCGTCCTCAGTGGACTTAAATAAAATTCTTCTTCTTTTCTCCGCAGATTGGATAGTTTAGTCCATTTCGTAGTCATTTACAATTCGGCAAGGATTTGGCCGTTGAATCGAGGAGAGAGCACGCGACCGCGACAAAGAACGAACTGCAAATTGAACGACTCGTTAGGTTAACCGCTAGGTGATCGAGTTATTTCTTTCTGAGATCGATAAATATCTCTATGAACTTATGAACCTTGCCTACAAAGAAGGAATTGCAAATTGAACGACTCGTTAGGTTAACTGCTACGTGATCGAGTTATTTCTTTCTGAGATCGATAAATATCTCTATGAACTTATGAACCTTGCCTGCTTATGAGACCGTCTCTATGGAATACCGATCTGGTCACGCGGCATGCACATTTTTTTAGGGTTGTGGACAAAAAAAAAGGAACTATTTGTGTATGTTATGTATGACCACATCAGTCGGGGCTGCGGCCCCCAGTGTACCGATGTCGTCAACCTACCCCAATACACAGAAACTTTTCTTCTCTCGGATTTAGGGTTGCGTTTAGGGTCATTTGCATTGCCGCGCCATTGCGGCACGGAGCGCCATATATTAGTGGTTGCATTTGCGCTGCGCTTATTGTTTGCAATTGCGTTTGCGCTGCACTCATCGTCTGTGTTTTCGGGGTGGGTGAGTGCATTTTCCCTTACATGCAAGGCTGTAGTGTTTGGCACTGGCTGCATACAGGCTGCAATGTTTCCTAGGCCTGCCCCCAATGGGGATGCAGTATGTGTGTCTTGGCCGCCTTAATAAACATGTATATGTGGTGATTGGAACCCTAAAACCCTAAACAAGAAAAACATGTGCATGATACAATCGGAAGGCTATCATAGTGTCATAGAAAGTTTTTGCCTCGAGTACGAACCTACATAAGCTAGCACGTATTATACATATATTGTATGCAAGTATTAAAAGATGCCATGGCATATTTCCGTAACGAACACCCAAAAAAAAAAAGTCACACACAAGATGCCAAGTAACCAGATCAGTATGGAATACTCATCTCGTAACTAAGCCGGGTGTGTGTGACAAGTTTTTTTCTTCCGGTATTCTAGATGATGATGCCTGTGCATCTTCAAGATTCCTTCATTACATACGCACCACATCAGCGCACGACGGGCGTAGGCACCACAAAGTTTTTTTTGTCTCGCGACTTGCCCCCTCGTGTTCCGATCTCGTCATCTACTTTTCTTTCTGCCATTTAGGGGTTTTGTCAAACACACATACTCATGTTTAGGGTTTTCCTGCACCACACATGGACATATATATTGGATCGGACATGTTTCGGCCCCGGTGGAAGCCCCTGAATGTGGGCATGTTAGTCGTTCAAGACTGCGTTTCCCTTTCACTATCGCGTTGACAATGTGGATTTCTTTGTTCTGTCCTTTTGAGACATGAGCCCAGTGGTGGCTTTCTTCTGGTCGAAATGTAAAGTCTGCATCTGTGAAGATGTTGTGGGCAATCGTGCGAGGCCTATATGGCTGCCAAATGCAATCGCACGAGGCCTAGATGGCTGCGAAAGCCAGGCGCGCGAGGCGTAGATGGCGCCTCCAGGCTATCAGCCACAAAGGCTTGTATGGCTGCGAAAGGCAGTGGCGCTCAGCGCGGATGGCTCCTCCACGCTATTTGCCATAAAGGCTTGGCGACGGTTTCCTTACGGCAAACTGACGGGCAGATGGGGTCATGCGAATGGATGTGCGATGGCCCATGTTCTGACAGTCCTAAAAAAGAAAACCTTGTGTGTCACAACCTAAAAAGAATCTTCACACACACACCCCCAGGCTTAGTGACGAGATTGGGACACGAGGGGCAGGCGCCCACGGCCGATGTCGTCAAGTGTGTGAATATCAGAAGTTTTCCCGCCGCATGCGCGACAGGAAAACTTCTTTTGTCACCATCGAAAAAAACCCTAAAGGGCTTGGTGACGAGATCGGTATTCCATAGATTGGTATTCCATACGTCTCTCGTTTTGGGCTTAGACAATTACGTCTTCTCCTTCCTTTTCCCATTGCTGTGTGAAGTGGATTTTTCGATGCATCAAAATAAACTTGTTTCACGAACATGTCATTGTATGCGCTTTCAGTGGCATCTTATGCTAGTTATGTCAATCGGCAAGTTTGGGTGTTTTTCGAGCGTTTAATTTTTCCTCATCTACATCACAAGCTCGTTCGTCTCTTTCCGTGCGTCAAGTTAAAATTTCGCGGGTTGGCCGTCGGGTCACAAGGAAACCCACCGTCCCGCGGAGTGACCGGGAACCATCTCCGGGTCGACGATCCCATTCTCGACAGTCGAAAAGGGGGCCATTCTCGACAGTCGAAAAGGAGGCCATTCTCCACAGTCGAAAAGGGTGTTCAGGAACTATTGTGACGCTTGCATTCAGACTGGTATCACTCTGAAAGGGTTTCGCGGACCTCGTCGTGTTCTTAAATCACCAAATTCTGCAATTGCAAGTTTGTTGGATAGAGCTGCCTTGCAAGAGCTATCCCAGCATGCATTCCATCTACAGCAGCACTTACAATACCACCTGCATAGCCTGCTCCCTCGCCAATGGGGTATAAGCCTTGCATAGACACACATTGAAAGGTTGTCTCATGTCGGTCAATCCTCAGGGGAGAGCTTGTTCTTGTCTAGTAATCAAAACATAACACAATGTCAATGGAGGGTACGTGCAGCCAATTTAAGAGGATGCGCCAGTGCCATCAAGGTTTGTTTTACCTCAACACCATGTAAAAGGCCACGTCTGTCAATAAACCCTGGCATCTGATTGATCATGCTGCTATAGTCAGTTCGAATATTGGTGCAAATCACTACAAGGCTACGGTGCAGTGCAGGTACGAGGCACAAACCTGACGATCAAAATGTGCTAATCCTTCTTTCAAGGCCTCCGTGAGGTGAGGTGGAAGTATATCATGCAAAGGTGCGGCTCGCACACCAAGCCTGTAACTGGAAGATGGAAGCTCGTTTCCTGCCACTTGATCGATGTCAGTTCCTCTACAAACTCACTGTCATGTCACGGGAGGTTCAGGACCCTCGATAAGTCAGATTGCACGAATACCTGACTGGACATCATCCAGAAAGTCTGGGACAGTTTGAGCAGGTGCCACAAGATGACCACCTCCTCGGCGGGCTGCTTCCTGCTCAATCAGCCTCTGGAATCATGAAGAACGGACGTGAGTATTCTTCAACAATGTAACCCTGCATTAAAAGCCTCAAGCTCATCTACAGCTCTAGTACCTGGAAGGCAACAGTTGGTAATGGATCAGTGTCCGAGACAAATGCCTTGCACTCAGACGCTGCCACAGACACTACGATAGCTGCATTGGCCCATTTAGATGAGCGATTTGAGAATGACATTCCATTGATGCAGAGCTCTGTCTCAATTGTACTTGTTGGGACAACCTGCCCAAGACGAACGGTCGTAACAATACGCTGAGTAGTGGACGACAAAACAAGAGGAAAGGCACAGCTACAGGCTCTCCTGAAGTACATCGAACAAAATCCAGAGTACCTGGCCCCCAGGGCACATACAGAATGAGTAGCACCCCCTGCTAGACTTGTCCTCACAAGCTGAGTGAGCAAGATTTGCGGCAACCTTATAGTCTGCGACAGGGACTTTTCCTCTTCCCCTTTGAACTTCTGCAGCCCATTTTCGATACTGTCACAAGGCAGCAGAGTCAGGGAGAAATCAGGCACAAATTACGAGGACGGAGTGAAACCACTGCCACATGGCGCAAGGCATAGGCATTTCTGCTTACTTGCATCTCATTAATAAGCTCCTGAGGATGCTCAACCCGAAAGCCAACCTGCCTAATTTACCGTGTGAGTTATAAAACTAGACCCAGACTTGGAGGAGAACCAGCAAGAAAATTCACCAAAGAATCCTACCGCAAAATCCTTTGGAGTCAAGAGAATATTATGAGAAAGAAGCTGCTCATATACATCACGCGCAGAGTGTCCCACACCCAGTACAACTGCATCAGCCTCAAGCAAGGCTTCCGGTTGTACCAGTGACTGGTTGATGGAGGTCACCTTGATCCCTACAGTCCGTCCGTTACGTACCACCAAATCTTCCATTTTTGTTCCAAACATAATCTTGACCTGAGAAGCAAGAATGTTGCCAAGGTTCAGCTCACTCCAGATGAGATAACAAGAGCAGGGAACCCGTGGTGGAATAAGCCCAAAACTATCAAGCCACATTATCAACACCACAAGCAAGTGGAACATAGAGGTGCAGGTTCACACACTAGACATTACCCCAAGGTCCTGCAAATGCAGCCGGAAAGCACGGAGTATGTGTATGAGCTTGTCAGTCCCAACATGCGGTTTCCCATCAATCAATATATGTGCAGGTGCTCCGAAGCGCACAAGAGTTGCAAGGATCTGAAAGGAAATTCACAACTTGAGATACAAACTGAGGCAATCTCAAACTGAGGCAAGGACAACTAACCAAGGCAGGGGAGGATACAACGTGGTTATCAGCTTACTGTTTGCACATTAACACCATTCTTCCCAGTCCGAGTTGTCAACTTTCCATCACTCCAAGTCCCTGCACCACCCTATAAAAAGAATCAGAATCAGCCAACGATGCAAATAACACCCAAATGAAAGGAACTCGGAGATGACATCTACCAATCGTACCATTAAAGGATCTGAGAAAGCGGTGATGGACAAACCTCTCCAAAGCACAGATTACTGTCAGGGTTCAAAATGCTCCTAACCATGAGTGCCCCAATGTCCCTGCCCCTTCCCTGCACAGGCTGCCCCCTCTCCACCAATATGACCTCTACATTACATTCAGCAAGTGTCAGGGCTGCAAAAAGACCGGCAGGCCCACTTCCCACCACCACTACCCTTGGTTTCCTAGGCTGCGTTGAGGCTAGATTTGAAGAAGTAATCCTAGATTGCATTAATCCAGGATCACGCATCCTGAGCTCATCACTGTGTGTATCCTGTGTCTGCATTTCTGACATCATGCCTCCAACCATGCCTTCGTGGAGGCGAGACATCAAATCAGTTGGCGTCCTTGATGTCTCAGAAAACTCTCGCTTCCCTGCTTTGGGCTTAATTCTTGAAAGAAATTGCTTGCTCCCAGGCCACAACTTTACCAGAACATCCACATGCATGTCAACTGTATATACAAACGTGGGTGGTTCCTATTCACAGCAACTGACAACATCAAGCTCCGCCCTCCTCGAACTCCCAGCTGATTCCATCTTCACGTTAAAACAAGTCGCAAAACCTTACCTGTCTAGCATCGAACGATTTTCGCACTATGGAGAATGCGCATCGTGGTAGACGATCAAACTGCAAATGTTACACGTTCTAATTTCAGAGAAAGACGTCAATCTTTCAGCAGACGAGATGAGATTTAGATAACACCTGTCGGCGACTCAGGCGAACACATTCAGGAACCACCAAGCATCTAACTCACTGGGATCAGTAGAGAGGCAGCAATAGCTTCCAAAAGTGCATCGAACACCGTGAAGTCATCCTTTCCCAAATCTTGCTCAACCGGTACTTCTATCTGGTAGATCCTCCATACTCCTGTGGCAATGTCAATTCCATCCACAGCCCTCCTACTATCGTGCTTCCTTCTCTTGGCCTTCGTGGGTGCATGATTTGTTGGCACCTCCTTCTTTGATAAGATCACTTCCCGGCCCTTAGCTAGTGCAACTCTGCAACAGACAGTTGAAGAGATTCCACCTCGAAGTTTCTCGGCCTTGGGGAAAACTCTGGACCCAGGAGCTCTCACCGGGTTGGGCAGTTTGGACCCCTCAATGCCAAGAGAAGAGCCATCACTACCACAGGAACCATGCCTATGTTGAGACAGAATTGACGCAGGACTGCTGTGCAAAGGCTGGACTCCATACGAGCTGGCAGAGCACTGGTGGACTGCTGGCCATTCCCGCATTTTCACCCAGGAAGGAGTCCAAAATTCGTGTCGGAGTTGCTTGCTGTTCAGGAGAAGGCCCGAAATATCTGGAGGTTTAAGCTTAGGGTTCAGATTCCTGCTGATCTTCTCTACTGTGTGTTGAAGGTTGAAGCACCGATGATCTTCTGCCAGTGTTGGTGATTGCTTAAAAAATGCAGGCCTCGATGTATGCTGTGCCGGTTCCCTTTGGAGGGTGGGGTCGGGATGTTTTAGTTGCATCTTGCTCTCAGGCCGTGGACACAGCTGACTGTTGGATGAGAACTGGTGTCGGGAGTGCTGGGTGGTATCACAAGGGCTCTGGATTGCTACGCCATTCTGAAATCCTGCATTCTATCGAGGATCGGTTGAGCAGCAAAAGCCGAGTTGGTATGAATATGTTGGATGTATACTGCGTTGGTTGTGCAGCTGGAATGCGACATGGAGGGTTAAAGGCTTCGTTGTCTCTTGCTTGAAGGTAGGCAAAGGCAGGGGATAATCTGTTCGATCACAAAAACTCGCCAACCCAATGTGGAAAAAGCTCCTGAGAATCTCGACAAGGAGCCACACAAGTACTTCGATCAAGTGGCGATCACAGTCCGGTCAGGGGACGGTGGCAATGGCACGGTGCTTACTATGCCTCGACCCTCTCTGCCAGGCAAAACAGCTCCTGGCCAGAAGAAGAGTAAAGAGCCGAAGAAGAAGACGAGTTCCTTGAAGAGGGGATCCGATGGCAATCTGGTTTTGCCCATGGGAGGGCATGGAGGGGATGTAGTGATTTATGCTGATGAAGGTGTGAGCAGCTTGCTGGAGTTTCACAGGAAGAGGAGGTACAACGCAAAACGTGGCTCCAACGTGGATGCCATGACAAAAGAGCTCTATTCCCATGTTCGTGATGGGATCCCAGCTCCTCCTCTCCGGATTCCTGTTCCCGTGGGTGAGGCTTTGAGGATTACTTTGCCTTCTCACCATCTGAGGCGCAGTTGGCTTGACCTCCGCGGTAATCGCTTGTTTGCTCCCGGTGCAGGAACTGTTGTCAAGAAGAAACGAGGTGGCAAGCTTCTGGCAGACTTAGCTTTACCAGGAGACGAAATTTTGGTGGCTCGGGGAGGCCATGGTGGGGTGAGTGGCTGTCGTTGGGCAAAATTGGGCTCTCGTGCTGATGGGGTGGAGGATCTAAGACTCGATGATGTGACCATATCAGATAAGCATTATGGAACTGCCCAAGAGCAATCGAAGTCACCTTCGGCCAATCAATGCCCCCACTATGACAGATGCTGAAGACAAGGTGGCTTCTCCCTGCCTGTGATTTTGCAGAAGGTTCTGCCATGACGATGCACAACTGCAGCCAAGGCAGGCTTTGTCTGAATATGTGACTCTAATGGCAGTGCAGGTTCTGACGATCGGCACTCCAGGAGAAGAGGTTGCACTGGAGTTGACAATGCGTGTGGTGGCAGACCTCGGCCTTGTGGTGTGTCCCCCGTTGGTTGTTGCTACATTCTGTACAGTCAAGAGTGGCAGTACTTTAAGAATCTGAACACTACGATTTTGTTGTGCGTGCAGGGGCTTCCAAATGCAGGCAAGTCATCGCTTCTTGCTGCTGTCACCAGAGCGAAGCCTGATATTGCAGACTACCCTTTCACAACCCTCATGCCGAACCTGGGCCGTCTCGATGGGGATCCTGAGAAAGCTGATGGAGGACTGGCTATGGGTGCAACTGTGGCGGACCTCCCAGGGTTGATAAAGGATGCTCACTTGGGGAAGGTGAGATCCTGCCACACGGTCCTAGAACCTCTGAGCATGTTTCATCACGAGAAGAATTTCGTTTCTGTAACCGTTCGTTCGCTCATTTGCCAGGGGCTTGGTCGCATGTTTCTACGACACTTACGCCGAACTAGGCTGTTGATCCACATTGTGGATGCAGCTGCTCCAGATCCTGTGGGGGACTACACAGTTCTCCGAGAGGTAAAAGAGTCCAAACCGAGGTTCCAGTAGGTGAAAGGCAATTGCCATGGAACTAACGTGCCTTGTCCAGGAGCTACGAATGTACAACCCAGAATACGTGCGACGACCACACATTGTAGTTTTGAACAAGCTCGACCTTCCTGAGGTACAAAGCCACGAGATCCAACAGGCAGTAGCCACAGACTTGGGCCACTATTCTGTCATCTAACAGCATCACCCAACTCATCTCTGTTGGCAGGCAAATGGAAGGTTTGCAGCACTGAAGGACTCCATCCTCAACTTCCGAATCACCAGCACTGACGATGAAGGTCCCACCCAGCCAGTCTCCACCTCGGCCACCGACTTGGGTGGCACAACAGTGGCAACCCTCCCACAGCTTGAGCCTGACGCCGGAACTGAATCAGCCGAACCCGCAGCAGCCGAGGAGTTCCCTCCACCTGTTGCCGTGGTGGGCATAAGTGCCCGGTATGTTTCCCAACAAACCCATCCTCACAAGCTCCCCGTAGCCCTCCAGCTTACACATCCTAACTCTCCCTCCCTCTTGCAGGCAAGGCTTAGGCGTGGAAGATTTTCTGAAACAGGTCCGACAGGCTCTGAAGGACATCGGAAGCGAAACTAAGAAAGCACGACCAGAAAAAAGAGTGTTCTACAAACCGCCGTCTCTGCAACTATGATTCACCACTGCTCTTCAACACTCTCCGCCGATGCTTCTTCCATCAAATTTTCTGCCCTTTCTTGACGACTCAACAGACTAAAAAAATATCGTTCCGCCACTTTCGCCTTGTTCATCCTTTGGCGGCACTGTTTCCTTTAGGGCCCGGACTCCGGCACGTTGTAAGCAGGGAAGTCGAGGTGAGGAATCGCACGATGTGCGTTTTACAGTGCCGGAGCCTGCAGCGGCTGCGATGGCCGAGCACGCAGGGAGAGCGGGACGTGATATTTGCGGGAAGCGCATATCCCGACAAGAACGATGTGAACGCAGAGCAGGATATTCCGAGCATGCTCCTGGGCTGACAGATAGCAAGAGAGCAGGGCGGGGACCGGGGTGTTGAGTTTCGCCGGCCGGCGACAGCGGCGAATTTGGCGGAAGCGGCGGACATGGAAAGCCAAGCGGAGACCTGGATACGGCTCGCCGGCCGCCCGCATTGCTCCTCCTCGCTCCCCGACCGCTCGCCCCGCCTAAGCCGCTAGGATAGGTAGGATCCACAGCGCTACAGTCCCAGTGCGCGGGGAGGTAGGCTCGTTAGACAGGCGCTCCGCGCAGCTGCTGCTGCTCCTGTGCAGCAAAAACGCTTTTCAAATTTCTTTTGACCTTTCCCGACAGCTTTCCGACCTGGCGAGCGATGGAGGAGGAGGAGGTGGATTCGAGGTGTATGTGGGATCTGTCCAGCGCGGGGCTCAGCTCTGCTGCTGCCAAGAGGTTTATTGTGGGGTGCGGCGGGTCGGGGAGGGGAATTGGGTGCTGCGGAGATGGGAGGGCAGTGTTTTTTGGGTTGATGGGAAGGAGGGCTTGGTAGGCATGGGGGATCTGGATTTGGTGAGGTTGGGAGCTGGCGGGGCGGGCTTCTTGGAGGGCGCGGCCTGACAGAACGCAATGCGTTTTTGGGACATGGGACGACGCCAGAGATATGGCGACACTCCGTGACCTAGTCGAGGAAGGGAAGAGGCGGGCGGTGGCGGTGGCCATCTGCGTGCTCGCTGTTGCGTATTGTATGACCCTGCCGAGTTCGTCTGTGTGGATCAATATCCCTGTTGCGCTCTGCGCTGTGGCGGGGTTGAGGTACCTTGTGCTGCAGCTAGAAATTCGGTGGAGGGTTCGGGAGCAGGAGGGTTGCAGCGTGTGGGAGGCTGCGGCGAGGCATCAGCAGACCCGGTCGAGGAATGGGGGAATGCGGGGCATGGGAAGGAGGGAGGTGGCGGCGGGCGGTGGACTCTCCTGTGGTGGAGGCTGCGATTGAGGAGTTCACTGACTGTGTTGTGAATGAGTGGGTGTTGCAGCTCTGGTTTTCGGCTTTGTCTCCGGATCTGGAGGTTCCGGAGGAGATCAGGCTGCTGCTGAATGGGGTGATTGGGGAGGTGGCGCAGAGGGCGAGGAAGGTGAACCTGGTTAGCCTGCTGACGAGGGATGTGGTGGATCTTGTGAAGGGCCAGCTGGAGCTTTTCAGGAGGACGCAGTCCAGGGTTGGCGCGGATGTGCTGGCCAGGCTCTCGTCGGAGAAGAGGGATGAGAGGTTGAAGCAGTCGTTGGTGGCGTCCAGGGAGTTGCATCCGGCTTTGGTGTCGGCGGATGCGGAGTATGAGGTGCTGCGGAGGCTGATGGGGGAGGTTGTGGATCTTGTGTTGCGGCCGCAAGATAAGCAGAACAAGCTGGTGCGGGGGCTTGCACGGGAGCTTCTGGGGTGTGCGGTGATGCGGCCTATTGTGAATTTGGCCAACCCTGGACTTATCAATCAGGTTATTGAGGGCCGTGTGCTGGCGGCGAGAAACAAGGTTCATATGGAGCAGCCTCTGAAGAGCACGGCGGTTCCTGTGAAAGTGAACAAGCTGGCGCGGACGGTTTCTGATGACTTGGCTTTGGAGATGTCGACCATGGTGGTTTCGGGGGAGGTGCCCTCTCCTGGTGTGCAGGCCCCTGCGGAGGCCAAGCCTGCCGTTGTTGGGGTCGCAGCAGGAGCTTCTGCCCAAGGGACTCGGTCTTATGGCGCTCCTAGAAGGCAGTCTAGTGCTTCCAAAGGCTGGGCGCGAACTGTTGATGTGGCGAGTAACAAGAGGACCCAAGTCCTTGCTCCGGAACACTTGGATAACATGTGGACTAAAGGGCGAAATTACAAAAAGAGGGAAGTGAAATCTGTGTCATCGAAGGCAGCTCAGCTAGTGCCAATCGCAGCACCAGGAAAGACGCAGGAATTGGAACCTCCGAGGAGTGCTTGGGAGCAGGTCCAGGAGGAGTACGAGGAAGAGATCGCGTCTCCTGCCAGCACAGGGAGCAGAACAGCTCCTTTGAATGTAGTGCACAGCAAGCAGAA
This sequence comes from Anthoceros angustus, assembly GCA_010909165.1. Taxonomy (NCBI): domain Eukaryota; kingdom Viridiplantae; phylum Streptophyta; class Anthocerotopsida; order Anthocerotales; family Anthocerotaceae; genus Anthoceros; species Anthoceros angustus. The sequence goes on from MU008191.1 coordinate 355,051, forward strand.
CAGTCAGAAGACATCAGATCAGAAAAAAAATGTGCAGACAAAAAATGGTCCTGTGAAACCGGTGCACGGCGCTGTCGGGAAAATGTTGCTTGACGACTATGACGAGGAAGATGTGCCTGGAATTGGGTTTGCTGGTGCTAAATGGAACAAAGCAACAGGGGCCAACAGTGCTGTAGGCTCCCATGTTAACGTTGAGCCCCTGAAGGTTTCTGAAGCAAAAAAGCACCCTCTCAGCTTCTTTGATGATATGCCACTCTCTGGTGAACATGCTTCGCAATCTCAGACTCAGAGAGCTCCACAGTCATCGTTGCAACACAGAAGGACCAGGAGCGGCTCAGGATTGGAATCCTGGCAACGAGGACTTGATCATCAGGATGGTCACTGGAATTCCTCCAGATGCTTAGATGCGAATGTGGTGAGTCCGAAAATGGAAGGACAGGGCCACAGTCTTGACAATCCTGTCAGTGTCAAGGCACCCGAAGAAGCAGGTTATGGATCTGGCAGCATGTCAGCATCTTCCCCTGATAAATTCTTCTGCAAAGTCGTGGGTTATCATATTGTTAAGGACGTTCAAGCAAAGCCCTTTGTAGTATACACTATCTCAGTCAGAGACTCTCTGAATCGAATCTGGAAAGTGCAAAGGAGATTCAGCAATTTTGAGAAGTTACATCGACGTTTGAAGGAGATACCTTACTATGATCTCAATCTTCCACCCAAGCGATACCTGTCTTCCAACATGGATGATGCTTTTATACTCGAAAGATGCCAACTTCTTGATGTGTACCTGCAGGAACTGTTATCCCGGCCAAGTATATCTGAGCAGCATGAAGTGTGGGACTTTCTCAGCAAGAACTCGGTGAATTATGGGTTCGATAGTGCTGCATCTATCATGAAGACTCTCGCTGGCAATGTCGATGATGCTGTCGATGATGTCTTCCGTCACATCCGGTGGGTGTCGGATGACCTTCAGGAAGTATTCAAGACGGCCGCTGGTATTAAAAAGCGTGTTAATGTTGGTTCAACGTCCTTGGTAGATTCCTCATTTCCTGCGTCAGATCTCCCGCAGACACTTCTCTTGACAGAGGCCGGTTACAGTGAGAGGGGACTAGCAGCTCATCTGCTGGATGACGAGGATCTGGGGGATCTGGAGAACAGGCCCCCTCCGGCACAGTATGACGGTGCTTATTCAGACAGCGAGTTGCCTTCTAGATCCTTTGCTCAACATCAAACAGGCAGGTATCAGGAATACAGGGGAAGAAAAACGGAAAAGGCCTTGTCTGAAGGGCACTCCCCAGTTGAATCATTAGGTGGGTCAGACACAATAGATGATGAGCTTGGCATACCTCAGGAATGGGCGCCACCAAAACTGAGTGTTCCCCTTCTGAATCTAGTAGATGCTATTTTCCAGCTTCAAGCTCGTGGGTGGATCAGGCGGCAAGTGTTTTGGATGGCTAAGGAAGCACTGCAGCTAGTTATGGGAGACACCCTGGACGATTGGCTGCTCAGCAAAATTCAGTGGCTACGGAAGGAGGAAGTGGTTGCCTCTGGCATCAGCTGGGTTAGAGGCATTTTGTGGCGGGATGGCCTCTTCATCACCAAGCGCAACGCGGCAAACAACTCTACACCGCGAGCAAACAATGGGCCTGGTAGCATGGGTCAGCCACAACCTCTAACATTCGAACAGCAGAGGGAGGCGGCTAGGCGGAAAGATGTCGTACGTGAAGTTTTGATTGACAATGCGCCTATAGCCCTGGTGAGCCTTATCGGCCGGAAGGAGTATCAGAGGTGTGCCAAAGACATATACTATTTTCTCCAGTCACCACTGTTTGTGAAGCAGCTAGGTTTTAGTCTTCTAGAGATTCTTATTCTTGCAGCCTTTCCTGAGCTCCACGATGTTGTCCTTGATGTCCGAAGCTCTGTATTGTGACTGCCCACCTGTCGTCCAAATCAGCCAATAAAGTTATTGATCAGACCGCGTACAAGAAGCGTCTCGTCGTACGTATGTAGTATTTCTTCCGCTGCTCCCACCTGCATTGCCAAGCATGTACACCTCTGAAATCGGATTCTTGCGGACCTATGTAAGTAAGAACCGTGTGAGAAGTGTGAGCGTAAACTTCCTGCGTGCAATTGTGTATTTCAGGCTACTTGCGACTCGGAAAGCTACGAGTACTGATTATGCTTTAGATGAATTTCCGCCCAAGGAGAAACTGGCAACAAAATGGAGTCTTTCTTGGGTCCTTTCACCGCTCCTGGGGGTTCGCTGACATCGCCAACAACCTCCAGCATGACGCAAGCCTTGGCCACACAAGCCGCAACGGGGACATCAACCACCTGAACAAGAATGGTCACCTGCTTACTCGTAGGATCCACATCTGGCAGGAGTTCTGTAGAGTCTCGTGTTATATCCCAGAATCCATTTCCCCTATTGTCGAGAAAGGTGAATTTTGGGGAACTGTTTTCCAACGCGAGCTGCACCCACAGCCTGGTCCTGGGGGTGGTGCTCATGTTCCTGAGTACGACATTCAATTGAATGCCCAGTGGCAGACCACCTACTATTTGCAGTGGATTTTCGCACGTGCTGTTTGGAGCTCTGATCTCTGCCTGCATTTCCCTGATAGTGCCTACATCGCCATAACCAGATATAACCAGCCTAGGCCAGTGGGACAGAGCAAAATTTCTGCCAGCATTCCTCAGCCTGGATAAGTATGAGACAGGATCGGCAGCAGTTTCTGCCACGAGCTCTTGCAATATTCTAAAGGGCGATGCCTCTTCAGAACCGTACTGTCCCCGTCTGTCTGCATTAGCAACTGCTGAGCAAATATGATCCTTGAGAGTTGTCCAAGCGTCTGGAGCGGCAAGGACAGACAGTGACGCTTGCTTCCAAATCAGGACAAGAAAATCAAGCTCTTGCAAGAACTGTTCAATCCGTGGTTGGAGACCGATAAAACAGTGTTGCATCCGTCTAACTCGTGTCTCCAGCTTTTGGCAAAGCAGCTGCAGAGAGGTACCTTTCAGAGAGCTGGCGCCCTTCACAGTAAGACCAGCACGAAACTGGGCAACCAAGGATATACAGTCCACATACAGCATTGTAAACTTGGCTGCCTCATTCCCGTCATAAGTTCTGCTTGCAATACCTTGCAAGTCCTGCCTACAGACACTGTTACCAGAGTAGTCAGAATAACTCCTGAATGAACGACGTAGATCCAGACACCCCAATACAAATACTGCTGGTGAAACAACAGAAGTCTTACCGGATGATTCTTAGGGACTCACGCAGCCCTTTGGATTCCAACAATGACAGGGACTTGGTTGCAGTTTCCACAACGCAAGAAACAGCATCAAACATGTGTGGTACTCTGAGATCTCCTCTAGGTTCCCCACTTCCATTGTCTTTGCTGCACAGAGATGCTCCTTTGACATCACCTTGTGGAGTTTGTATCCCCTCTTCTGCTTGCAATACTGAAGAACTGCCACGACTTTTAACCAATGCGTCCTCCCCAGGCATCCAAGTTACTTGTTTTGCATTACACCCGACTGAATGGATTTCAGGGAGCATTAATCCTTCCAGCAACTGATGGTTGTAGTTTCTAGCATACATGAGCAGGTTGGCTGGGACGATGGACAACACCGTAGAGGTCTCTTTTGAAGCACCAATCAACAGCGCCAAAATTGCAGCAAAACGAGGTTCATCCAGGCCCACCTCACCATACAAGAATGTTTTCATCTAAAAAAGGATGACCACACGGATAAGCACTGAAACAAAATGAAACTGTCGGGTGCTGATGCACATCGGAAAGGAAAGATAAATTTCCTGATTTTTCCTGTTGCATAAAGAAATTCATGACCAACCTCATGGACAAGATCATCGGCAATGGACTCTGTTTGACTTCCATGTGCTGACCCGAACCTTGCAAGTGCTTGCACAACACTAGTCACGTCCTGCCGTTCCCACAATGAATCAGGTTGAATCATCCTTCGCAGTTAGCTAGGAGAAACACAAATCAGAATTGATCCTTACTTCAGGATGTTGCTCCAAGCTGGCTAACAGCTTTTGGACAGTCGTGTGATAAGTTGGAATACTTGGGAGTCTGATCGCAGATAGCAAGTTGTGTACAGCCTTTCGCATCCCGGCATTTGAGTCTTCTAGAACACTGAGAAACTGTGACAAGTGAGCCATGCTAACGTGAACAAAGCCAGCTCCTGGAAACATTGGCCTCAAATTGAACGCCAGGGGCCACAGCAACCAAATTGGAAACAGGGAGTCTACCATGTGTAAATGATTTTCCTGGACCACAAGTTGATCTGCATGGGCCAAACCCAGAAATGCATCCATTGTTTGCATCCGCACATTTGCTGCATGGTCATTCAGCATATCCACCAGAAGATCAACTGCGCCTTTTGACATTTTTTTGGAAATGATGCTCAACTTGGCCAGCGCCTCAACCGCTGCTGCCCGTACCTGGAATTGATCAGTTAATAATCAAATGTCTCCGCAACATTTGTATCCCAGTTGTGCTGGCAGATGATTGCGTAAACCAAGCAACGTCACAGTGCAAGAAGCTCACCTCGTAGTACTCATCCTCAAGTCCATGTACAAAAGCTCCTGCAGCACTGCTGTGAAACTGGACGCTGGCAGATTCAGACTTCGAAATGTCAGATTCATGAACTGCCTGTGGTGTTCCAGATGCATCCTTTGAAAGAACGACCCTTTTGGTCAATGTCTGAAGCAGCACTGCTTCACTGACGAATTTCATGTTGCCTAATGTCTGGCACGCCACCTGCCTTACTCTGAAGCTCATATCAGTAAGCCTCTTGCAAACCTGCAAATGAACATAACTGGAAGCAACCAAGTTACTCTCAGCTGCAATAATTGAAACAAGTTGCACACACAGCTCAGCCACTGGATGAAACCAAATCCGGAAATTTATGCCTGACCTGAATAAAAGGATCGTCCATTTGATGAGTCTGGCACCCATCTTTTATGCACGAGTTGAGATGTGTTACCCACTGCCCAACCTGCACAGAAGACCCAGCAAAGGAAATGCTTCAATACGAGCCCTTAGTGGTTTAGAGGACAAAGCCCCTCGAAATTCTCTCACCAGCTCAATGGCTGCAACACGAACTGTTTCGAACGTGTCATCAAGCAGCTCCACTGCTCGCTCATAACAGCCCCTGGTCAACTTCCATCCCTTTGAGCTGATTAATATCATGGCCCGCAAAGCAGCTTCCCTTACACCCGAATGAGGATCATCAGTATATTCCTCCAAAGCACGAGCCAGCTGATACCCATAACCATGATCAGTCCCATCAGAGGCAGATTCTGCAGAGACCTGTGAATCCTTGACACTTTCAGCAAGCAGTCGAATCGCCCACAAGCGCAACCTTGGATTCGTGCTTCCCAGCTGCAAATTCACATGTGGTGCGATGGCTTCCCAGCTCAATGAAGAAGTTCCGATTGCAAGATGGTGCAAAGAGCGGAGAATTTGCAGCTTGACAATGTCTGCAATCTGGCCATGTCTAGTGGACAGGTACTTCAGCAGAACACTAGTGATGTCTTCCAACATTGGAAGGTGTAAGTTCGTGTCATCCCTTTCCAATTCCTCAGTGTTGTGATTGAGGTCAATACCTTCCATATCCATCTCCGAACACCTGTCCTTGTTCAAATCTATCTCCTCAGTCTTCCGACATACATACCCTCCAGAACTAGCGGCACTTCCCAGTCCCGTAAATCCTCTAAGGCCACATCCAGGATCTCCAGCTTGCTTCTCCAGGGCTGTGAGCTCACCATGGTGTTCGTTCTTACAGTCTGTAGAATGGTTAGCAGCTGTAGTAGCCAGTAAGGACAGACCGAAGACAATCTTCTCTAATACATAACTATTTTCCTCTTGCCACAGTTGCCTGATGAATACACCATGGATGAGCTTCACTGCCTCGCTATCGGGCTCCAGGGAGCCGATCTGTGCAATGATACACTGGACTGCCTCAGACCTAACCCAGACGTCACGATCGCATAGTCTGATCGCATGCTCACGGACCACTGCACTGGTCCTTGTCTGCGGTAGGGCTTGGACAAGCTCCATTGCTCTTCTTCCCTTTGTGATCAAGCCATTTTGCACTTCCGTTGGGGCTGAGCATTAGGCGCTTATTCGCTCAGACTCCACTTTATCCACTCCCGCCGACAAAGTGCTCATTAAACCCGGACAGGATTTGACAGGTTTAGGCACCTCACGTGGAGAACAGGTCTCAAACCCCGAACTGTTACCTCGACTGAGAGACGGGAAACATAAAGATATGTATAACGACTTTCATTCCAGGGAAACACTCGCTTAATTAAATAATCGACAAAACGATTACAAGCAGTGGCCAAAGGCCAGCCCCGCAAAAAATTCTAGGTAGTGCGAGTGGCACTATTGACAAGTTGCATCTAAAGCTTCCCCAACTTTCTATCAATTAACCAATTATTTATTATTTATTATCAAGGGCTGTAAGGGTCTTTTCCCATGTCCACCTTGCCTTCCCCCTTGGCCTTTGGAAATAGATCTACTCAACATTGTCGTCACAAAAGCTGGAAATCCAAAAAAAAAGATAGGACGAAATAGTGTAAGAAGCAGCCATCCTGTAGTCCTGGAGGGGATGAGCTTGCCTTCAATGACTTGTCGAATGGCTTTTGCTCAAACGGATCCTGTCACATTGCACTCGCTCAAGATAGGGAGACTTAAGGAAGATCTTGCCACCCGACAGCGGAATGCCATATAGTGTCTTCCATGGGGAGAAGTACCTTAGTAATGAAAAATTTCCAATATTTAGTGGGGTTTTTATTCTCCTATTGTCCTTTGCTTCAATTGAGGAATTATGTTCTTGATCTGCCTTTCTTATTAAGATATGTCGCTCTTGAGCGAGACCTCCATCATGTACTATATTTTTATCTATCTGTTTTGAGGATTTATGCCAGAGCTGAAGTTGTCCAAGGCTTGGCAACGCCACAAAATATAAGGAATAATGCCGAGCCAACGATTCATTTTACACACCAAATCCTAAGAAACGACAACGTGCACAAGCTGCGGATTTAGCTGCTGCTGAAAACGGGCAGAAAAGTTGTGCACTCAAGGATTACTTCTAAATTGCATTGCAGTCTAGTTCTTGAACGCTTCGTGTGTCACTCCATAATTCTTTCAAGAGTCTTGAAGTCTTCGCTTAACATTGAAACGCCCCTTTCCTCTGTTTCCAAAAGACTGATTTTCTTTATGCATTATCCTTGGGGTTGTTGATTTGAAGAACTCAGATAGTTCGCAGATCGTCTTTGCACCTATTGTAGTCAATGTTTATTCACCAACGTTGCGCTTCGCCCAAGGTATAGAAGGGGAGCAGGGGGTGGGTATATACTCCATAAATTATGAATCTCTATTTTTTCCTAAAAATGAAAATACAATTTGAAGAGCTTGATTGAATGTTTGTTTAGCTAAAAAACCTTTGGCCCGAAGTTTATTCTTCAATTCAATGTGCAATCCATTATAATATGTATTGATTAATTTGTATTCTGATATATTCTTACAATGTGGTACTATCTCAAGGAAAAGCGACGTATATTCTTTCAAATTTCCATTATGCCTCAAATTTGTAAGAACAGTCAAGGGATAAAAAGCTAGAAGGATTGAGTGTTTGAAAACTTGCCAATCCATACCATCTATAGGTGTTAGTGTCGTCACATTGGACCACCATAGAAGTGTCTCACCTACTAAATAGTTGTGTATGAATCTCACATATAACTCCTCCTTCAAACCTCTTGCTTCAAAATATTCCTCCATGTGAACAAACCATGCCATCATACTTTTAGGATTACTATCCATAGTACATATACACATGGGGGGTTTAGACAGTTTTATACATTCATTATCCCAAGATGTGCGATTAAAGTTTACCAAAACCTCATTACATTCATGTTTGCGTCTCTTGATCGTCCACGTATTGGTCTTGGAATAATAAGTTGAGAATATCATATTAGACTCCTCCACAATAAGCAATTCAAGCGAGTCATCCTCTAGTTTTATGAGGTTCCAATACGGTTTAGGCTCATAGAGATGAATTGGTGGTATATACCACCATTCTTTAGTATTGGGATTAAAAAGCACAAACTCAGTAAGTGCTGAGTTATGGTTTCTCCAGCGGATGCATATAAAGTCACTCACCGTAATATATTCACGTAATTTCGCATTTGAGCTGTCAATAAATTTTGGAGGTAGGTAGCTCATATCTATAGGCACATAAGTTGTAATTTTCTCTCCATATCTTCCTTCTTTTCGATGTTTCCGACATAGTGACGTACCATCAAGATTGAAATTCCATTCATATGGCCCATATTTAATAGTACCATAATAATTATTAACATCCCGTTGTCTTGAACACGACATTTCCAAACCTACATCCACGTAAAATGTAAAAAATTATTAAAAATATAATAATTAATGGAAACTGATGCTTAACAATAAATCAATCTAAATTGAAATCAACTCCCATTGTAAACAGATATTTTTAATATTTTAATAATAAAAATTCACCATAAATCACTCAGCTTGAATCATATTTTATCACTAGTATACTTAGCTCAAATAGGTAGGAAATGATATATATATATATATATATAGTCTTAAAGTCTTCAAGAGCTAATCTCAATTCTAATCAGCGATCTAATCCCAATTCTAATCAGCAGATTACCGACATACATAGCCTTAAGATCAAGAGCTAATCCCAATTCTAATCAACAGATTACCGACATATATAGCCTTACTATCAAGAGTTAATCCGATTAAAATCAGGAAGAATTCGAAGAGGAAGGAGATAATTTATTATACTATTAATTAAAAATAAATTATAACCTTACAACTAATTTTCTTAAAAAATCTTATGGAGATTATTTTTTAGATTAATACGTTAGATCATTTACCTATTAGATTCTTTTTGCGTTCGGGTCTAGTCTAACCATTAGCCTCTTTATTTTTTACTTGCCAATGTAGCTCTAATGTTGACCAAGAAAGAGTACAATTGGCCCGTGTATTACAACTCATAATGCCTTAGGGATTTTATTTTTGCAAAAGTATATGGCCTAGGCCTAGAGGGAGCGATGGTATGCCATAAGAACACGTCGTTGGTCAGAGCACCAAGCAATCAAGTTTTGGTAGGGGACGTGCTGCTCAAAAACCCTTCTTGTTACCCGTCCTTAAACAGCTTATCCTAAATAGTACGGGTTATTCTAAATTGTAGAACAGGTTATCCTAAATAATCTAAGTCGGGTCTGTATAGGGGATGGAGACGGACTACCTCTTCATGCCACTTACATTGGATGCTTGGCAAAGTACTTGGATATATTTATTATCCGGAAGGGAAGGCACGATGTAGGCTTATTTTTGTGCGGTCTATGGACAATGAGCGGCTATCTAGCACAATTGAGCCCACCTACCACATGACAATCGGCTATTTATCAAGAATATGCAACAGAATTGTGTATAAAATTCTGCACCAAGGGTCGATTGTATGCTCCGACAGTGGGTGTGTTCATTGGAACCGACCAGGCCTTTTGGCTCTCCACCTGCGTGGGTGGCCCTTGGCCTTTGATCTGTTGAGGCCTGGAGGAGCAGATGCTCGAATATCCAACAGCGTTTGTGTAACCTGGACAAGTTTTTTGGGGATTGCATGATAGGCGTCCCGACATCGCCGATTGTTCAGTCTCCCTGAACAAGGCGAGCACAGAAGTGGTCATGGACCACCGCTTGGAACCAGTGTACGCATGTGGTAATTCTCGATACGAGCAGCATGATGATACATCTTGATACCCTAGCCGATGTCCACGGCCCTGGCCCTGCCAAAATCCCTCAAGGGTTTCTTGCTGCAACCGGTGCATGTGCAGCCAGAGATGGCCTAGTTCTTGCCTGCTCGGTGGCCAACAACTGGCCATGTTGGTTATGTATCACATGAAGCCTGTTGGTGATGAGGAGGAACACTTGTAAGCCTGCGGCAAGCGTTTACTGGCCTGGATTGAGTAACATATATCCTGCGATGTCCACGTAAGCGCCATCCATACGATTGCGGTGGCCACAAATTCACACTTCCATTTCACGAGATGGCCAAGTGTTATCTGGGCGGTATTGAGGCGGGTTTGTCGGGTCAGATTTTGGATGGATCGTTGAGAGCGGGCTGGGCTGTGTGTTGGATTAGCTGGGCGTTCATTCCTTACCTTCTGCTGGCATCGGTGAGAGCGATGGTAGCAAGTGCGGCAGCGGCTGCAACCTGGAGCGTGGCCTGGGAGCATCGCGCCGGGAGCAGCAGCAGCAGCAGCGCCACTGCTTGCAGCAGTGGCTTCGCCACCCCTCCTTCCTCCGACGCATTTTCCCCGCTCTCCCTTGCCCGGCACCAGGCCCCGGCCCCGGCCCCGGCCGCTTTCTGTGGCCTGCGCAGGCTCTCTGCCCCTGCCTGGGACGGCAGCTGGAATTCCGAGCGCAGGCATCCGCGCTGGGCCGACCAGCGGGATGGGGCAGCCCGATTTCCGCCCAGGGCTGCGCTCGTCTCCGAGGACAAGACCAAGGCTTCCTCAGGTGTCATGCCTCAGCCCTGCTTCTGTCCTGTGCATTGTGCGTGTTTGTGGGTCGTGAAGTGAAGCTGGTTGTGGCAGCCCGAATCTGTCTCAGCTGGGCTCTGCGGAAATTCTCATGGCTTCCCTGCTTGAAAGACGGTGTTGGGTTGCCCGGCGCCTGGGCCGCCCGGGTTCAATGCATGTTGGGGGAGGCCCTGGGATGGTGCATTATGTTTACGGGAAGGGAGGAGCTGTTTTCGATGTGGAGATGAACTTTGGCACTCGTTGCTGGTATGGAGATGTTGCTGCTGGCATGGCTGCGCATCTTCAACCCGGTGCAGCTTCCTCTGGAGAGCTTGTTGACTGCATGCTGAACATGCTTTCAAATCGTTGAACTGTTGTCGGATGTTCTGAGTTGGAGGATTACGTTGATGCCTCGAGGTTTCAGAGGATGGCTGCATGGCACCCACTGAGAAGAATGTTCACTTTGGCGGGGTCTTGCAGTGCCCAAGGATGGAGTGGAAAATCTGGTGATAATAGGATCCGGCCCAGCAGGTTACACAGCAGCTATCTATGCAGCCCGTGCGAACCTGAAGCCTGTGGTGTTTGAGGGTTACCAGGCAGGTGGGGTGCCCGGAGGTCAACTCATGACAACTACGGAGGTCGAAAACTTTCCTGGCTTTCCGGATGGCATCACGGGGCCAGATTTGATGGACAGGTCTGGTTTTTCTTCTCCAAGGAAATCTGTCATGGGCCCAACTGATTCCGATCTGTAGCCGTGGATGGCGGGCCTCTACTGCTTTTGCCGTTGTTCGTCTTCCCATGTTTGACTGTTTGACATGTTTTTTCAGAATGCGACGGCAAGCAGAACGATGGGGAGCGGAGCTTAGGACCGAGGATGTGGAGTTTGTAGATGTCAAGAACAGACCCTTCACGGTCAGAAGCACTGAATGTGAGGTACGCGAGAGGAAGTTATGCCTGATGTAGTCATATGTTTGATATACATCTTCCCGGTGACTTAGCAGCCTCAAAGCTAAGGATTTCCACGATGTTGCAGGTGAAGTGTCACAGCATCATTATTGCAACAGGTGCAACTGCAAGGAAACTGGGCTTGCCACGGGAGCATGAGTTTTGGAGTAGAGGAATCAGTGCGTGTGCAATCTGTGATGGGGCTTCTCCCATTTTCAAGGGACAGGAGCTTGCTGTTGTTGGTGGTGGTGACACTGCTACTGAAGAGGCCCTTTACCTTACAAAGTATGCCCGCCATGTGCATCTTCTAGTTCGGAGGGAGAAGCTGCGTGCATCGAAAGCCATGCAGGACAGGTGAAACTCTATCCTATCACCAGATTCCATGTAAGAGCAATTCAGGGCCTATACTTGGTCAGGATTGTTCACTAGGTCCGGATGTGGCTCTTTTGCTGTCTGGACATTTGTTTTTAGTGCTGGTGGTGGTTGAGACTGACATGGAAGTTGTTCACAGGGTCTTAAGCAACCCGAACGTAACAGTGCATTTCAACACAGAAACTTTGGATGTGGTGAGTAATGACCAAGGCCAAATGTCAGGGTTGAAAGTGAAAGACACAAGTACAGGGCAGGAAAAAGTTCTGGAGGTACGGGGTCTTTTCTATGGTATCGGGCACAAGCCCAACAGCCAGCTTTTGGAAGGTCAAGTGGAACTGGACGAGGCTGGCTATGTCTTGGTGAAGAATGGTGGGCCTGAGACCTCGGTGGAGGGAGTTTTTGCTGCCGGAGATCTGCAGGTACTCCTGATGGAATGGATGTTGCTTTTGAAGCAGAGATATGTGTCTTCCGTCTGAAATATGCTCCTGACGTGGGTCTATGTCAAGTCAGGACCATGAGTGGAGACAGGCAATCACAGCAGCTGGATCCGGTTGCATGGCAGCTTTGTCTGTGGAGCGCTATCTTACGAGTAACAATTTGCTCGTCGAATTCCACCAGGTATGAGCAACTCTGCCTTCGTACCAGGTATGAGCTATTTATTTCTGCCTTTGTTTCCACAGTGACACCGATTGAATCATGGTATTTGCATCTGCAGCCAAAGACTGAAGAAGTCAGCAAGAAAGAACCCACAGTACAGGATATTCAGATGGGCTTCGACATCACCTTGACAAAACACAGGGGTCAGGTAAGCCATGATATCCAGACGTGGTACAGTCGTCTGCCATCTTGAGCTGTGGGGATGTTGATGAGATTTCTTACTCAACTAGGCTGACGAGTTGGTCTTTCTGTGTGCAGTATGCACTTCGGAAGCTGTATCACGAGAGCCCAAGATTAGTGGGCGTCTTGTACACGTCTCCAACTTGTGGACCCTGTAGGACTTTGAAACCCATCTTAAACAAGGTACAACTAACTCTTCTGTGCTACACTAGGCATATGTACTGTCCGTGAACAACAAGCGAGACCCCTTCGGGTTGCACCTTCTAACCGATGGCAATCCCTCCCAGGTCATTGATGAGTATGCCAAGGATTTGCACTTCGTGGAAATAGACATTGAAGAGGACCCAGAAATAGCAGAAGCTGGAGGGATCATGGGCACACCAGTAGTCCAGTTCTTCAAGAACAAACAAAAGATCAAGTAAGCTCTTCAGCTGAACAATACTTGCTAGACTTTCTGTGAGGACTGGACTTCGTCTGACGATCTTTTATCTGTCGACAGGGAGATCTCAGGTGTTAAAATGAAGAGAGAATACCGTGAAGTCATCGAATCAAATCTATGACATAGGTTGTAATTCACTGCAATCAGTGAGCCTCATTCGGACAATTCTTATCTCTCAATTCTTACTCAAGCACTTGCAAGGCAAACCTCGTTAGCTGGGCACGGGGATTATTACCTACCTACTTGCACCGGAGCCTCCGGCGGGTGCATTCTGCCCAGAATCGCAAGGGTACAGTAAAACGGTAACAGTGTGTGGAACCTAGTGCATCTTTAGACCTCGAACCGGGGTGAGCCGAATGGATTGGAACAATGCTCTTCCCTACCTACAAAATGTACGGCGGGTGAAGCAAGTCTGCCGATCAGAAGAATGCCTTCAGGAGGCCTGTGCTTTGTGACATACTGGCGGTCTTACTTTAACTCATGGGGCTAGTCCATGCTGCCCTGCAGGGATCCGTGTAGATAGTCAGCGAATTCATGAAATTCCTTGGTGAACAGTATGGTGCGATGGTTGTAAAGCTGCACTCTCCATAGCCCTGAATGGATTCCATGCCTCGAACATGCAAGACGTTGGAAATGCCACAAATCCGTTAGGGCCATGCCTTTCATTTCCCCAAGCATCTTCGCAATTAAATATTCAGCAATAACTTGAGTATTGTCCAAAGGGCGATTAAACAAATGGCGTCTAAATGAGACGCTGTCTTCCCCGAGCAGCGCGTGAAGGCGCTGCGGGCGAGGCGACAGACGGGGCGATGGTGAGGCAATCCGGAGGCTTGTAGAGGCCGGTCGACCAAATGCTCAGCAATCCAAGGATTTCCGCATCGGCAGGCGGCTGCTTACTGCGCCCGGTTCTTGGATCATTATTGCAGCGGTTGTACTGTGGTGTGGCTGCCACAATGGCGGCTACCGTGCCGACATGGAGGCCGAATTTTGTGTCAGTGGAGCGGGGAGGCGTGCCTTGGGAGGAGGCATGCGAGGAGCCAGGCACGAGCATCAGGATCGTTTCCTACAACATTCTGGCCCAGGCTTATGTGAAGAGCGCCACGTTCCCGCACTCTCCTTCCGGCTGTCTCAGGTGGAAGGCTCGGTCCCGAGCGGTGCTGTCTAGGTTGCTGTCGTTCGATGCGGATTTTCTTTGCCTGCAGGAGTTGGACGAGTTTGAGAGCTTCTACAGGCAGCCTATGAGCAGGCAGGGATACGATAGCGTGTATTTGAAGCGTGGCGGGAGGAAGCGAGATGGATGTGGGATTTTCTTCAGGCGGTCTAGGTTTGAGTTGCTGGACAGGCAGGAGATTGACTATAACCGCCTTGTGCCAAACTCATCCGCTCAGGATTCCAGCGGATCCGAGGAGGATGAACTGTCGATGGAGAAGCTGGCAAACCCTAATGATCCGCGGGTCAGGTTGAAGCGTGACTGTGTTGGCATCATGGCTGCCTTCAGGTTTGTGGATGGCCCGCAGCATGTGCTACTCATAGCGAACACGCATCTGTACTGGGACCCGGCATGGGCCGACGTGAAGCTGGCACAGGCGAAGTATTTGCTGTCATGCCTGGCAGAGTACCAGCAGACATTGTCGGAGAGATTCAAGGCTGCTCCGCTTGTCCTGGTGACTGGAGATTTCAACTCTCAGCCTGGGGACGAGGTTTATTTGTTCCTCATTAGTGCCACCTCTAGCAACCACAAGGGGTCTGTTCAGATATCCTCCAGAGACCAGACAGGTGATGAGTCGGTTCCCAAGGATTCTGAGCCATCTCCAGTCCAGCTGCGTAGCCTGTACGCTCAAGCTCGCGGGGAGCCTCCCTTCACAAATGTTTCCCCTGGTTTCACTGGCACGCTAGACTACATTCTGTTCAGCCCAAGCGAGCTGCTCAATCCCAAGTCTTTCTTGGAGCTACCGGACTCGGAGTCAGCTTCTGAGCTTGTTGGAGGACTCCCTAATCACTTTCATCCCAGCGACCATCTGCCTCTAGGTGCGGACTTTGTCATCCGTCATTGACTGTATGGAAGGCACGTCTGGACATCACAGCGCGGGCTGGGCGGTTCAGTCACGGTGAAGCAGAGTGTTTTGGCAGCTCCTTAGGCACTCGCATCCATGGTGCCCACTTTGCCGAAACCCTTTGAACTGTATGCCGATCAAATTTTCAGTGCAATATGCAAGCGTGGAGCGCACACATCACTCCCGATTGAGTGCCGAAGAATCCCTCGTTGCAAGCAAGCAGGTAATGTCACAGCGCGGTCCCGTCCAAATAAAAGTCGTGTCCACTCCAACCGGTAACCGCCGGCCATCGCCTGCTTGAAAAATTAGGTGTATAAAACTGAAGGTAGGTGTGATTGAAACCAATCCCACTCTGGGTCTAAATGGCATGAGGGTGGCCTTTAATCCCTAAAGAACGAACCTACTCAAATCTCAAATTGAGTGGTTGTCGGTGCGTTCTGGGTGTGGGATTTTTTCAAAATCAATTTTTCAATCTCTCACCTTTGAGCATATGTGCCTGCCTGGCATAAAGCGGAAAACGTGGATTTTTAGAGCGAAAAAAACGGACATCATCTCCATGGAGGCGAGATTCCTGAAAGATGCCTCTACTTTATGGCAATTATGCCTCTACTTTATGCTTTGCCTGTATATTACAAGAATGAGTGCAGTTTAGAACAATGCCAAAGAATTGGGTAATGATATTTGGATGCCAAAGACTAGGCATTGTTATGTAACTCACCGTCATGTTCAATGCGGGACGGGACTGGAATGGAAAAACCCGGTGAAAGAGATCCACCATCTTCCGTGTGGCCCCAAAAATCTTGATAATATCCCAAGGAAAGAGGCCGAAGGTCGAAGATGGAAAAACCTGGTGAAACAGATCCAACATCTTCTGCGTGGCCCCAAAAATCTTGATAGCATCTCGGAGGAAGAGGCCAAAGGTAGGGGTGTGCCGTAGAAGACTTCTCGCCACCACGGCAAACCACCCTGGTCCCCCCACCCCAAGTTCCCCTTGGCAGCCTCATTCCAATCCCACTACAAGTTCCCTGGGGCGGCCTCATTCCAATCCCACAACAAGTTTCCCTTGGCAACCTCATTCCAATCCTATGAGGGCATGTGTTATTGTTGTTTGCATCCTAAGTTCACCTATCCATTCTTTAAGAGTTGATATTGTATTCAACTAATTGGAATCACTAGGGAGAAGAAAAAGGATAGGTGTTATGATAGTATTATTCGGATAACCATATATATATGTGGTACTTTAGTGAATTAATGATCATCTTTATTGAATTAATAACATGCATAGAACAAGATTGACATGTAGTTAATGATGTGTTTACTTGTTCTTTGGCCCTATTTATAACTTTATGTATCATCGTCAAATTGCACCACACCTATCCTATTCTAGATTTCACTGATTAGTTATCGATCAGATTAATAGCAAGCAAAAATGTAACACATAGGGTGATACTATTCTTATATCAAAATTTCATCTATTAAATCACTTATACAAAAATCTTGGTCTCTTCCTACATAATTTTCGTACCTAATTATACAATCGATAACTTGGACAGTTGCACTACGAGCATATGGACAAGCTGCTACAAGCCGATTGTGGACAATTGCTACACAGGTTTCACACTGCAATGTGGTAACCATTGTAGGCTCTTTGGCATAGCAATCAACTTTACCCCATATTGCTGGAAATGATAATAAGCCATTTCTCATCTTGACTCTGCATTCATAAGGACTCGACGGGAAGTTTTTGGCTGCATTTTGTACTAGCAAATCTAGCACTATTTTGACTGCTTGTTCCCATGAAGTCCCTGGCGTGAAAGGTGGTCCACATCTAGTAAACAAAGAGGTAGTGTTTGGTGCGATAATGTCTGCCAAGATGTAGTGGACGCCTGTTGACATATGTAGATGAAAAATTAATAAGATAAAGAAAAAAAAGTGGCTAGTACTATTTGCTCGAAGTCCTTTCATCTAGATTTCTATGGTTATGGTTCCAACTCATAGACATGATGATTCAAAATACTACAATCAAAATAGAAACATTGTTATCTTTATATAAAATAATCTATAGGCACAAGGAATCTCTTATAAACGAAGTATGTAGTGAGAGTTTACCTCACAAGGAGAAAATTTCCTCTAAATTAGTAGCGTTGAAATAGGATCATGAGAAGTCCTAGAGAATTTCTATGTCAAACTTGACTTGTTTGGCATAGTTTATTCTTTCTCACTTGTAAAGTATATGATGAATAGATAAAAATATATTTAAAATATTTTATTTGTAGAACGACATATTTCAATTATTCCAGGTAGGACAACAATATAATATGTGGAGTTCCATATATACAATTTTTCCTGACAAAGTTATTATTGAGAATTTTAAAAGAATTAATAATTCTTTATATGAAGTATGATGTAATTCGGATCACTACCTCTATTAATACATAAAGATACTCAGCTTATGTTTTGGTAGTTGGATAGATCTTTATCTAAAGTTCAAAGATGGGACGGTCCCATCTATATGAGAGAAGTTGGAAAGAAACCTATCACGGGTTGAGAACTATGCTCCATTATCACTAGTCAAAAATCTCCTACTTATGCCATAATCATCGAGCTTGTTGAAGAAACGCTCCCTACATTCATTATGTTCTTCCAAAGCATTATTCCTTGGAAAGTAATGAATATCATTGTATGATATGATGTATATACAAAGTTATTGGTTAAGAAAGTATAAAATAAATAAATAATATTATATTAACTAATTATATATTAAATGAAGATTGTATCGTTACATAAGAAAGATACAACAAAAGCCTCAACGCATAGGATTAAGAGGCTTGATAAACTACATAGAATTAGGGTTTTAGTGGTGGTAAAAATCTCACCACTACCTTAGCTCGAGTTCAAGCTCCTAACAACAAAAAGGTGAAAAAACAGCTCACCCACCTCTCTTCCTTTCTTCGTGATCGTGGGGCTTCCACCTCCTACTTGGATGATAATTTCCCAGTTAAGGATCAGGTTCAAGCAAGCCAAAAAGGGCGGGAGTCGCAAGGTCCAAAGATACTAAGTAGAGAACGACGGACAGGGGAGGACATCATTTTCTTAGAACGGACCCACGCAAACCTTTGGACCAGTCCTTTTCTTATTCCACAGCTCTCAGTTGAAAAACGAATGACTGCCCAGGTGGTGGTCACTGCTTGCTGATGAATGACCGACCACGAGACAAGATGAGCATACAACAGTTTGAGAGAGACAAAAGTCATCCCAGCTCATACGCGTTCCACTTGTAGAGCCTCCTCGATTGTTTCCTCAACAGTCCTTCGACGTCTGCAAAAGGGGCCAGCTGCACGCAATGCACAGGAAGGCTGCAACCAACAGCAGCTGGCTTTTGGTAGTATTTGTAATTCCATGGCCTTTACAGGCCACCAGTTGCACAAATGATGTCACAAGGAATCGTATATCTGTCTTAAACAGCTACTTACTCATGTTACATCCACCTGAAACTGTTTCACCAAAAATCCTTGAACCAGGGATGTGTCATGTGCAGCCAAGAGCCAACAATCAACGCAGTACAATAAAACATCGACCCTGAGGCAAGAACGCATCTGGTCGAAAGATGAAATGTCATGACCAGGGAAACAATAATCTTCACAAGTCGTGGTTGGTTTTCCTTTAAGCCTGGAGACTGCTTCACGTATGCTGCAAACTGCGGGATCATCACTCAACTCCCTCGCCACTCAAGCTTGTCAAAAGCCGGTCCATGTGCTCAGAAACTCCAACCCAAAGCCATCGGCAAGGCAACAGAACCGACGATAACTAGCAAGCGGGGTGCTTCCATCATCCCAGCACCCTTGTCAGCCTTGACGGTGAAGTTCCCGTTGTAACTTCCTGCACCACACACAACCACAAGCCGGTTGAGAATAGGATGGAAACCCCCCTCACCAACAACCAAATCGGATGAATGCAGAAAGGAAAACGAATAAAAACGCGAGCAGAGAATTGCGTTAGCCCACATCAATGCTCCCTCACTCACCATTGCTCGTTATCGAGCAGCCCCCGGTGACCGCCGCTTGCACATTCGCCGGCGATGCGAAGGTGTTGAACCGGAACAGGGGATACACTTTCAGCACGCAAGACAGCTGCTTGATGGTCTGGGAAGAGCAGTTGGCACAGTAGTGATTTGTAAGCGCAGGAGGCACGTTCAGCTTCCCCGTCTCGTTCAGAAACTTAGCAGCATCCGGGCACGCTGCAGTCTGCACAGCATCCCGCAACACAGAACATGTCAAGTCACGTCACACCCACCACACCACCCGAGGCCCAGCAATCCAAGCACGACCACACACCGAGTTCTGGAAGCACAACAGCGCATTGTTATACGCCTGGTTCTTATCAAGGTTCACCATCCCCGTAGGGTCGACAGGAGCCGGTGGCGCAGACGCAGCCTCTACCGCCCCTGCACGGAATCCGATACCACAACGTCACACAAAATTCCTTCCACACCAGCCAGGACCGCAATGGCCTCTGATACGGGGGATCCCATCTCACCCAAGGCGATGCTCAAGAGCAGCACGCAGAGCGTGCCCCAGGCAGCTGCGGACGATCTGCACCTGGCCATGGCGCACAAGGCAGAAAATCGCTCCTCCCAAAGCTCTTCGGAGAAAGAGCAATGGCCTCTCGTTGCGGAAAGAAGGCCGGTGATCAGGAAAGGCGACGGAAGGGGCAATTTGAGGAAGGCGGAGGGGGCAGGGGCAGCCTCCAGCTGAATCCGGATCCAGGGCCAAAGACGATCCCGGCGAACCGATGCGGGGGCCCGGGTCCAGGCTGGGGCACACAACAGTGCAATCCACAACCTCAGGCAAGGACAGCGTGATCCATAGGAAAAGCTGTGACAGCTCGCTTAGCCAGGCCGCCAAGTCAAAGAGAGGCCCGCCGGAAGGGAACTCTTCGCCCACTTGAGCTTCACGAGCGGAAGCATATTCCGGCACAAAATCGCTGCCCTCGCCGCTTCCGGCCGCGGCGGGGCCGGAAGGCCAGATGCCCAGGCATATACTATATCCCAGAGCCGCGGGGTTCGGTTGTCTGGTGACCGGGGCCAGCCGGTGGCCGGTGCCCGCCGGCGGGGCCCTGTCGGTGACGTGTGCTGGAGATGGCGGGACCTAACCGGGCCCTCGGTTTAGTAGCCCGCCTCGGCTTACCCGCTGGTGCAAACGCCACGGCAGCGTTGTGGGTTATATCACGGTTCGTGTCCGCCCCGTCCCAGCTCCATCGGCTTGAAGGAGTCGGGAGGCCGCCACTTGGTGGATGTGCGAGCGCCGGATCGTGAGTGCCCGAGAATCGCAAGCAGGTGTGTTGCAGTGCTGCAGTACGGGGCTCTGGTGCACCTGGTCGGTCCTGTCACCGGCCCCGATGCTCGTGCTGCATGCTGTTAATGGCAGCCCAGACCCGTGGGCTGGCCATGGTTGGGTTGCTCGCTTGCAGCTGCTAGCCTGGGTGGCCGAGAGATTTGCAGCTCTTCTGTGTGGGGTTGAGGTGGAAGAAGCTTCTGGAGGGATTAATTTGACAATGTGGGTGTGTGCTGGTGGGATGGACTCGGATGTATGTGCAGGGGATTGACGAGCTAGTTCCCGGCGGGGATCCCGATGAGTTCCAAGACTCCGGTGCAGCAGGCGCCCTCGGGGCGTCGCGAGTCCGATGTCCTCAAAGCTCTAGACTCGGCCAAGACGCAATGGTACCATGCGACGGCGGTGATCATCGCCGGGATGGGCTTCTTCACCGATGCCTACGACTTGTTCTGCATCTCCACTGTGACGAAGCTCCTGGGGCGGCTTTACTACTACGATCCTTCCAGCGGGAAGCCCGGGGTGCTGCCGCCAGGAGTGTATGTGTCGCTTACTGGAATGTCTCTGGTGGGCACTCTGGTGGGGCAGCTCTTGTTCGGAGCCATGGGTGATGCGTACGGGAGGAAGAAGGTGTATGGAATCACGCTTGTGCTCATGATCGCCTGCTCCATCGGGAGCGCCCTGTCTTTCGGACACACCGCCAAGGCCGTAATGATAACGCTGTGCTTGTTCCGCTTCTGGCTGGGCGTGGGCATAGGTACGATCGCCTTGAAAGAACCAAAGCTTGCTGCATGCTAGTTTGTTTGTTGCCATTTCATGTGTCCGAGCACTTGCATTCCCTGGTGCGAGAGCGGTAGCGTGTAAAAATGATTGATTGCATCTCATGTGTGTGTGTGTGAGCCTGCGTCGAGCAGGAGGTGACTACCCACTTTCGGCCACCATCATGTCAGAGTATTCCAACACCCGAACCCGAGGCTCCTTCATCGCTGCAGTCTTTGCCATGCAAGGCTTCGGCATTCTCTTTGGCGGAGTTGTTGCCATGGCCGTAAGTGCCGCTCTGGGAGCGAGTTCGCACAACATTCCGTCCTTTGATGAAGATCAGATCCGCTCAACCCCTCCAGAGACAGATTTCATTTGGAGGCTCATATTCGCCATCGGAGCCATCCCAGCGGCCATGACTCTGTACTGGAGGATGAAGATGCCGGAAACTGCCCGGTACACCGCCCTGGTGGAGGGGAACATGAAGCAAGCGGCAGCAGACATGGCTACAGTTCTCAACGTCGAGTTCCAGCCGGAGGCCGAGAAGGTGGCAGAACACCAGCTGAAGCCCTCTGAGCAGTACGGACTATGGTCCAGGGAGTTCACCAAGAGGCACGGCTTGCATCTCGTGGGCACCACTGTCTGCTGGTTCATGCTGGACGTGGCGTACTACAGCCAGAACCTGTTCCAAAAGGACGTTCTCACAGCCGTCGGCTGGCTGAACAAAGCCTCGAAGATGCACGCAGCCGAGGAAGTGTACAACATCGCCAAGGGGCAAGCGCTGCTCGCACTCTTCACCACGGTGCCGGGATACTGGTTCACCGTAGCCTTGATCGACAGAATCGGGCGGTTTAAGATCCAGCTGGGAGGCTTCTTCTTCATGACGATCTTCATGCTGGCCGGGTCTATTCCATACTACAAGCTGCGCGGCCACAAGTGCACCACCAGCGAAACGGGCTTCTGTGGTGGGCACGTGATTCTCTTCGTGGTGCTGTACGGGCTCACCTTCTTCTTCTCCAACTTCGGCCCCAACAGCACAACCTTCATTGTACCCGCCGAGATCTTCCCAGCCAGGGTGCGGTCGACCTGCCATGGGATCTCCGCTGCAGCAGGTAAACTAGGAGCCATCGTAGGCAGCTTCGGCTTCCTGTTAGCCTCACAGGACCCCAAGTATCCGGATCCAGGGTACCACCATGGTTTTGGCACACAGAAGTCTCTGATCTTCATGGCTTGTGTCAATGCGGTAGGCTTCTTCTTCACCTTCCTTGTGCCAGAAACTAAAGGGCTATCGTTGGAGGAGCTATCAGGGGAGAACGAAGACATGGGCATCTTACCATCAGTTCCACACTCCACCACCAGTGTCCATAACACCGGGACCAAAGACACAAGCTTTGACTCCCCCAGAGTGGAAGTATGATCCTGCCCGAGGCCTCCATCTTCAAAAGAGGTCTTGGAAAGCCACGTATCACCCGGCTTTCCGACACATCTATATTTTTCCGGGAAGTAACGTGTGAATTGCATCACATGGATATGTTCATCAAGCAGTCGACAACAAATTCAGCCAGCATAGACTCTCTTTTTCTCTACAAGGAGGAGAGCCCTATGTATGTTTGAACAACCTTGCCTACTCTATGTTCATGATTAAAGCTCCCCTATTTTTTTGCTTATCTTTAAAATTAAAAATATCAACTTAAATTATATAGGTATACACAACTCCTGCCTCTTGCTTATTTTGTTTTCATAACAATGCTTATAGCTCCGCCGGCTCCTCTTCTTTGGGTTTCGGTCCTATCATAGCCCATGTGAACATTCGGCATCCGAAACATGAAAGGTGTAGAGATCGAAAAAGATATGAAAAGTCCATGGATTATACCACACGACCCCATCTGGATCCTTCTCGGGGTGAGCATTGGGGCAAAAGAGAGTGGGGCATTGGGCCACAAGCGCAGCGTTTCTCCATTTCTGAGGAGAAAAGCATTTCTACATCAACAGCGCTGCGCTTGTGGTCCATGCCCTGTCGCCGGCGCAGGCATGGAGCGATCGAGGTTTCACACTGGGCAGGAATACAGGAACAGGCACTTTTCGCGACTCCCGGTCTAAGCTATATTGGAACCCTTTCCACATTATAATTTAAACGAATGGGATCACGTAGAATATTGTGTTCCATTAACGAGTCATGGACATGGCCCATTTAAATACACATGACAAGAGCCCGGACTCCACTTGTCGGACCGGCACTTTGTGGGACCGTCGGTTCCCGAGAAAAACTGGGGACTTGGGTCGGGACGTTTCCTCGCGAAATAACTCTATATTCACATGTGCTGAAAAAGCAAACAGGGCTCAGGGCCCCGACGCCAGTGGCGGTAGAGGTTCCTAGAAGGGCCTGACCTTAAAAGAACCCAAAACGTACTCGAAACCTTAGCAAAACCATGTTGTCCAGAGGAAACTTAGTCACTAGCGAAGGAAGATAACTTGGCTGGAGGAGGAGTCGCATATGTGTTACCTTGTCAATCCATTGCTGCACAAAAAACTCCATAGTAACCTAGGATTCGGATTGGCAACTTCATTGACCACATGTCCCCAATTTTTTTTTTTTTACATATATGGTTAGGGACCGGGACTGAGGTTGGGACGTGGTCAATCTGAAACTTGGATGGCATCCATCACATTGAAGTAAGCCCGCATCAAACCTCGAGAACCAAGCATAAACCGGTGTCTTCTTCACATAGCATGCATGAATAGAATGATGGGCACGTGTGAAGTAGAAGCTGACTACGAAACTCAGTTGTACATGGAGTTCGAATAAGAGATTTTTTGGATAATCACAGGGCTGGGAAGCACTCCTTCCAGCCCTTCCAGCAAGCTAGCAATAGGATACAATTGCTACGTCAGTAAAAAATCGGGAGATTTCATTATGGTGATCAATGGTTGTAGCCTCAGATGGCGATCGAGAACTTGCCATTAGTACCCTCTTGTTGTTGTGTGGATATTGTTGCCTTATCCTTGTATCTTAATTGCTTCAACCGGAAACTTGCCTACTAGTGAATATAAGGGTGTTTTGGCAATAGCACGGATAGTGTTCCCACTTATGAATAGCTCTTGAATTGGTTGTTTGCAGACTGAGATGCTTAACCCCACAACGACGGCCGTTTTCAGCTATTTTCAAGCAAAAAATTTACAAAATTTACTTAGATTGATTTGTTAGTTTTCAAAATTCAGAAAATTATGACCAAGGTTGTCCAACAAAATCTCTATCCAAATATCTATAACATGCTTGATTCTAATTGCAGCTGAAAAAACTATGGTAATAAAAACGATTGCCCATAAACCATTTCTTACCATGCGAGTGTCTCAAATTGAGCGAAATTGAAACATTCCGTGTTGTTTAGGCATTAAGCAAAAAAGGGGAAAGTATATTAATGTTGCTTATCATTTACCTCTCATGGGAAGCAACGTTGGCAAGGCTTTTAGATCTCTCGCATCTTGATACGTAGGCCCTCGCTATGACATTGCGCAATATGTGGCCTCTGGTCATGAACTATGCAATATCCTGGACAACATGGGAGCGTATAACAAGTTGGGCGGATTGCACATGCATTGGGACTAAGAGACTAGGTTCTACAATTAAACATGCAATCTTTAACATAAAGCGGGGGCTAGTGCAAAGCTAATGAAGGTTCAAATCAATTGTCAAATCAATCTCTGTCAAAATTCTTTAAGCCCTGACTACGTATTACAACATCCCTGTTCATCAGCTCGACGTCAAGGCTGCCTTCCTGAATAGCTTTTCGGAAGAAGACATTTACATGAACCAACTTGTGGGGTATACTATGGATGGCGATAAACTACAAAATATGATCTTTGGTTTCAAACAATCCTCACGTACTTGGAAGGAGGTTGTTTATGAGATTTTTATAAAACTGATTATTGCATGTTTTAATGTCAATAATATTGTATACATATTGTTGATTATGTGAATTTTTTCATAAGTGCTAGCCTTGTATGTTGATGATAATATACAATTCAACACTTGATTCTTCCACATTTATGTCCTAAGATCAAGAAAATCCTTCCTTCCAAATTTGAGACAAGTAATTTCAGGCAACTCACCTTTTCACTTGGTGTACGGTTTTACTTTCACAGCAAGGACAAATATACTATCGATATTCATCAAGAACATTTTGTTCATCAACTTCTTCGTCGGTGTAACATGTCAAATGTTGGTCTAGTATCCACTCCCATGTTTGCAGGTGAGAAATTGTC
This sequence comes from Anthoceros angustus, assembly GCA_010909165.1. NCBI lineage: Eukaryota > Viridiplantae > Streptophyta > Anthocerotopsida > Anthocerotales > Anthocerotaceae > Anthoceros > Anthoceros angustus. The sequence continues at coordinate 380,638 of MU008191.1, forward strand.
TCATGAGCAAAGTCCTACATTAGAGGTTGAGAAGGTAGAGATATCTCTAAGCCTTATACATAGGCGATAGGATCTTAGATATACCTATCTAATTAGACAATGCTGGATATTACCAAGGCTGTTGGAATAGTAAGTTTGTTTCTTAAGAAGATAGGTTTAGACCATCAGATTGTTGTCAAGCAAATTTTTACATACTCAAAAGGCACTTCGAAGAAGGGCCTTGGCTTTCACTGAGGCATTTAGATGGAATGAAGCTCAATGCGTACAGTGATGTAGACTAGGCTAAAGATCTAGATATGAGAAAAGAGTGTTACAATTCAATATTATTTGCTTGTCCACCACGGAAGCCGAATATGGGGCTATGACTCAAGTAGGCAAAGAGATACTTTACAAACGCAGCTTCCTCAAGGGCCTCAAGCAACTTTAGCCTGCACTAACAATGTTGTAGTGTGACAATCAATCAGCAATTGGTTTGTCTAAAAGTCCTATTTCTCACACCAGATCAAAGCACATTGAGATATCGCATCACTTCATCAAGCAAGTGTTAAAAATAGACAGGAAATTTTTTTTTATGTCCCTACATATGAGAACATCTTAGATATCCTAACAAAAGCCTTGCCTCGTCTAATTCATGACATTCGTGTACATATTGGGAGTTGGTATCTGTGACATACCAGCAACCCTATCTAAAGCAAAAGTACACCATATTAGTTTTCCTTTCTACTCATATAAGGTGTGCACGATTGGGTGTCCCAATTCTGTGGAAAAAAAAAAAAGAAAAGTAGTAACCACTCGTAAGTAAGTATATGTGCTTTACGAAAATGGTGTTTTTTGTTTTTTTTTCCTACTCCTACAAGAAACGGGATGAGACGAAAAACCATCAGGGTAAGTAGGTGTTGACCCGCACTTGAGTCGGCAGCGGTGAGGGGCACTTGTGCGAGGCGGCTGTGAGGGGGAACTAACGCGAGGTGACAGTGAGGGAACTTGCGCGAGGCGGCGGTGAGGAAACTTGCGCGTGACGACTGTGAGGGAACTTGCGCGAGGTGCCGGTGAGGAACTTGCGCGAGGCGGCGGTGAGGGAACTTGCACGAGGCTGCGGTGAGGGAACTTGCTCAAGGCGGTGGTGAGGGAACTTACGTGAGGCGGCGGTGAGGGAACTTGCGCGAGGCGGCGCTGAGGGAATTTGCTCGTGGCGACGGTGAGGGAACTTGCGCAAGGCGGCAGTGAGGGAATTTGCACATGGCAGCGGTGAGGGAATTTTCGTGAGATGGTGCTGTAGGACGGGAGATAGTTTGTTGTGCGGCATTGCGCGTAGACAAGGCGTTTGTTGTGGTTCATGATTAGAGTGACTTCGAGTGCATGCTACCTTTAGGTCTGCTGAGCGTTGATGCACAAGCATGCTAGAAATCAACCTTTTGAGCTGTGGTCGGAATCGAAACTAGTCTTTCATTGATGAGGATGGTGGGAGCTTATATAGTGGGAGCTTCTTGTACAGCTTCAGTGTCTTCACCACTTCTTCTCTTGTATTAGCAACCTTTATAGTCTCTTTTTGTCGCTCACACACACTATGAGGTGTTAGTCACCCCTTCATGACAACGCTATAAGCATAGGTGAAGATATACTCATACATATATCAGATACCCCATGCAGTTATGTGAGGTTCAATCTTCTCCTTTCCAGCCTTTTTATAACTTATTGCCTCTACATGCACCTTCACCTTGTTCTTCTCTTGGTCTTCACTCATGGTGTTGTTGCTAATAGTTGTATATTTACAATCGTCTGTCTCTATTTTGTATATGTATATCTAACTTGGACATTCTTTAGTACCTTAGATACTCACAAGTGTTTATCAGGACATCTAATTGCATCTACTCCAAGCAACGTAAAAAAAATAGTCTATTGTACAATAGTTTTTAAAAATATCTTCAAAATCTGTGTCTTTTTGAACTTTGCCCCGACCCGCTATACTTCAACGAACAAGGTTACCCTCGGAAGTTTGTGAACATATATATCCGCTGGACACACCCGGTCAATTAGGGCTCTCGAACCTTTAACCTAATTGCCAAAATGCACTGCTATCGAAGGAGAAATAAAAATCGGGGAAACGGGAAAGGGCAGCGAGTCGTGTCTGTTCGAGCAACTGGCATTGCAAGAATTGGACGGGGTTGTCTACCATGGCACCCTCCTTTTCCTAAGCACCAATTTGGAATTATGTTGGACCCCTGTGAAACGTTTGATAACAGCCTCTTTACCTGTGACATAGCTTCCCTGATGGATAGCTTAAACGGGTGGTACAGAATGTGAAAGGTTCGCTGTTGATGCTGGAAGTTTGCACTTTCTGGGAAGAGATTCTACAAGGGTTAGAAATTCTTGTAGGAGAGATTTGGCAGCCATGTCTTCGAAGTAAGCTCCGGGAAGAATGTGATTTACCCTAAATTGCGTGTTAAGCGCAACCAGCAAGTGACGGCTACCGTGTTTTGATTGAAGGCAATATGGTTGTAGGTGCAATGCTGTGAATCCAGTTGGTCCGGGGCCTTGCAGTCTACAAGTTTAGGGTTGTGGTGTTTGTTGTTAGCACTCTGACAAGGATCGCGTTTCTGTGTCAGGATGTCTGGCTCCGATGTGGTGATGAGTGTGGCCGTGGAAAACATGAGCAAAGAGCTGTTTGAGGCTGCAGAGAGTGGCAAGTTGGAAGCATTTCAGGAAATATCAGCAGAAGAATTGGCAGGGGCACGTCAATTGAGAAATGAGGACGCCCGTTCTTTGCTTCATGTGGCAGCTGCCAGTGGCCACAGTAAGGTGTGTGACTTTTGCTGAGTGGCGACACGTTTGAGTTGTGGCAGTAGAAGGAAGGTTGTTTAAATGATTGAATCAACACTTATCTCGCTGATCCAGATTGTCAGTTTACTCAGTGATGGCGTTGATGCATCCGAAAGCGGGATCAATGCATGCGATGAGGAGGGTTGGACTCCCCTAATTTCTGCTGTCAGCAGTGGACGGAGTGCTGCTGTTGAAGCACTGTTGAGAGCAGGTGAGCAAATAGCGCAAGCTTTGTGATGGCAGGATGGATGTAGCAGGAAGCTCTCCGTCTGCTTTGGCAACCATTTCCCCTGAAAACTTGATGTGATATCCATTTCCCTGTGCTGGTAACCCTCCACATGACCATTTTTGCCTCCAATTGACTTGTGCTAGTTTTCAATGCTAGCTGCATTTAGGGAATATATCTGCTTTGACTGCAGCTGCAGTCTTCATATTGTTCTGATTGCCCGTGAGATTCATAACTGACACTAACCCCTCAGTGTGAATATGTTAACGGCGTTGCAGGTGTAGATGTCTCTGTACCTAATCTAGGTGGGCGTACTGCCCTTCACTATGCTGCTAGTAAGGGTCGTGCCAAAATAGCACATACCTTGATTCTCCACGGTGCTAGAGTCAATGTGAAAGACAAGGTTGTGCCTCTTTCGAAAACTCTGAAGTGCAGGTTTCTCTTGGAAATTGGGATTCCAGAGCATCCTTGTGTCTGACTTGTCGTCTAAATCATCTCTAGGTGGGCTGCACTCCTCTCCACCGGGCAGCAAGTGCTGGGCAAGCAGAGGTCTGTGAGGTGTTACTGGAGGAGGGTGCAAATGTGGATGCCACCGACTCCACAGGTCAAACACCGCTGATGCATGCTGTAATATGTGGCAACCAGCAGGTACCACCATCTTTCTTGGTTGGTTTTGTATCTGTGGTTTACAACTGACAAATACACAGTTACGAAGAGCCAGGAACTACTGTATTGACGTCTCAGGCGTGCTCATGGGTCCTTATTAATGTCTTCCAGGTTGCACTGCTGCTCATACGACACGGGGCCGACGTAGATGCTCAAGACAAAGAGGAATACACTGTGCTTGGACGGGCATCTGATCAATTACGTCCTCTTCTCATTGATGCAGCGAAAGTGATGCTCGAAGGCTGAAGCAGTCGGTAGGGTCATGAATAGCGTGTGGGTGACGATTCCTCCCCGCCTTGTACTCCAGTCCACACAGCTTCGAGGATTCAAAAACCAAAAAGGGGAGTTGTAATGTTTGGGAGTGGGTAAGAATTCCACAAGGGTGTGAACGAACTTCACCCCAGAACTCACTATGTTACATTGGCGTACCTAGCATATTCACAAATTATTGCTAGAGCCCGAGTTTCTCTGCCTATGTACAGCGGCTCTCGAAACATTATCTCTACCTAATCCTGTAGATATATGCACGGTATCCTCGTGGCATGCTGTCAGCGCTACCTTGTTTGCTTGCATGAGGAAGCAGTTCTTCCACTATCATACTGCCAACGAGGGCCTAACAAACAGGACAGCCTGCTCCGCTCCACAAGGGAGAGTACACGCGCCCACCACAAGGGCCCGCCACAGGGGAGATCCAAAATTAGATGGCCACATACTCAGGGATGCTCTCCAGCGAAGCCACCCACGGCTGCTTACTCTTGGACCGTCTGACTGGCCTCTCCTTCCGCTCTGGCTGGTCATTTGCGTTGGCAGCCCTCGTGGCCTCGCTCAGAAGCCTGGTGAGCTGCTGCTTGGAAATCACCAATTGCGGCGGTGCAAAGGGAATTGGCACTGGCGGTTCATCAGCCTCACAAGCCTCCTCCACAAAGCAGGCGGGGTTCGGCAGGAGAAAATACACCCGGCCGAGCTCAAGAAACGCATCCTTAGCCAACATTGCCCCCTGCTGCTTCAGCGCATTCGCAGGACACACCAGATGATTCGGGTGCGATGCCAGCACCGCAGAGCACCTCACTCTCCTCCGATACTCCAGAACCGTTCCGTCATTCCGCAAAACCGTCAGAGCACCTTTCCCGCTCCCCGCACCTCTCCGGCTCCCCCCGGCCTTGCTCAGGAGTCCAAACATGCCTGCGACCCGCTGCCGCAACGAGGCAAACACTCCCGCTGCACGCCCGGTCGCAAGAAGCGCTCGATCCAGCTGGAAAACGCTGGAAACGCCTCACGCGGAGAGAAATTGCACCGCAAGCAACTCCCTCTCCCTCTCCCTCTGCCTCGCCTCGCTGTCAATCCCGCACACCGTACCTCTCCGCTCACAATTGCTGACACCGAACCAGCTCACGCTCAACGTCGAGCTCCCTCACCGCACAGGCAGGAACCAGGCAAAGAAAGAGGCGCTCAATCCCGACAGCGCTCCAAATCCAGCACTTCGCGACAGGCGATCGATCCACACCACAGCAGAGCCGCGCAATCCAGCGCCTCCGCCAGAAATCATCCACCGCCGACAGCAAAGAACAGGATTGGACGGTGCGGGGCGCGGAGCGTGGAGCGTGGAGCGTGAAGCGTGAAGCTTGGAGCGTGAAAATGTACAAAAGGCGCGGCAGGAGAAAGGTGACAAGACCCCGCTCCGCCTGCGCGGCACACGCAGAGCAGGCTGCAGAGCAGAGAAGGCGAACTGGGGGCCCGAGGCGGCCCTTTAACGAGAGTCCCCGGGCTGGCGTCCGCTTGGAGCGCGTCGGGCCTGATTGTTGCCGTTGTCATAAATGGACGCGCATATATTAAGGAGTCGGCAAATAGGAAAAGGGAAGGGAAGGCCGCGTCAACGTGCTTTCATTGTACATATGGGATTTTATTTTCGTTGGAAGACAGCTTTCTCCAATCTCTACTGTGCTCTTCACGTTGTCTCGTGCCGACGCGCAGCAAGCAGAGTCCAGTGTGTCAGCCCAGGCTGCCCGCCGTGCCCGGCCCAGCCGAATCCGGGCTCCAGCCTCCACCCTCCACCCTCCAGCCGGAGCGCGGCTATTCCCATTTTTCTTTTATGCGGGCCACATGAATGCCCTTTCATAAATGCCCAAACCAACTTGCCCACGCAGTAGGTAGCGATAAACGCATGCCCACTCACTGCTCTTCAGTATCGCTCGCATATTTTTTGAACGCTTTATCAATCAACACGAACCGGACCTGTAGGCTACATCTATGTACTACACTTGGCATTCATTGCAATACTTCTATCACACTATGCATTTTCTGGGCAATATATGCACCAAGTCCACCAAGCAGCCATATATGTACATTACATATGTAGCACATGGATTTAACGTGCTGGTCAGTCAAGGATTAGTTATGTATGTGTATTTCACTTTACAAAGGTTTGGGTTGGCCCTTACAGTTGCAGATTCTTGATTAGGCATATCAGTATTGTGGTTTTACGGAATTCTCTATGTGTGCTATGTAAATTATATTTAGAATTATTACAAGGGCATATGTCTCCAGTACTTCTCTCTCTCTCGTATGAGTTGTCATGTAGCTGGACTTGTCTCTCTATGTATCGCTTCAGAACTATTCCAAGTACATATCACCAGTGTGTTACGTACATTACACAGAAGTATGAGAGAACACGTCTCTCAGTGCTTACCTCACAACCATTTCAAGTACATATTACCAGTGTGTTATGTACATTACACGTATATTACGAGAGAACACGTCTCTCAGTGCTTACCTCACAACCATTTCAAGTACATATTACCAGTGTGTTATGTACATTACACAGAAGTATTACGAGAGAACACGTCTCTCGGTGCTTGCCTCTCTCTTGGGCGTGAGCTGTCATGAAGGACTCTCTATTATGTCCGTTCACAAATTATTTTACGTACTCATTGCGTGTTAAGAGATTATGACCGGATACATCTATCGCAACATTTATTGCAACACCAACTAGATGTGACCCGACTATGGACTCATAGACGTGACACCTAGAATCCGACACCACGAGCTCACGATTGGACCTTTGATAAAATTATTTTACCACTTGCAAGTCATACAGCTACCAATAGCTACCAACAGCTACCAATAGCCCTTCTCCAAACTGTGACAAGATCATGTTGTCACTTGCAAGTCACACCGCTACCAATAGCTACCAAGAGCTACCAAGAGCTACCAAGAGCTACCAATAGCCCACAATAGACAAACCAATAGCCCACGATAGACCTTGACTAGTTGAGTCCGTCCGTGCTATCACGGCATGTGACATTAATCCAAGTGTTTGGGTTAGGTCAATAATTATTTTAAATAAATTAAATTACTTATTGTTAGTAATTAATGCTAATTTCACATATAACACCCAGAACAAAGTTGACGTGTGTAGGTCAAAATAGATTGAAATGTTGGGCTGTGTGGCAAGTCAAGTTGGTGCTTGCTCATTTTTGTTGTTTGATTCGTCATGGAGCATGTCCGCTCTGTCGTTTTGTTGATGCCATCTATGGTTTTTTCCTCAAATCCGGCATGTCAGTTCCCGAATAGGGCTTCGGTATAGCCTTTTTGATATCTTTATAACTCTCTAATTAAAGCGTTAAAAAAATAAAAAGCATATCGGCCTAATACCAACGTGCTTGAACCTACAAGTGTCAAACCTTAGCGCTAGTGTAATCTAGACCTATTGGCCCTAAACTACCGTCTTAAGATCCAACTACGCATGTTAGCAAGAAGCAAAAGGTTGACATCTTTATAGTAACGTGTGTAACTTGTATACTTATGAGCCAGTTTCAAGATACAAGACAATATATCCGAGCTCATCGCCCTGACTTTGAATGCTAAGGTGAAATGAGGACAAGTGTGATATATATACTTATCCTCATAATACCTCCACTCCTATCAATGACCTCACTCTAATGGCTAGCATAGTGAACCTCTATGGAAGATTGTATTTCTAGGCAGAAATATCTCACCAATACTTATTAGACTAGTTAGAATAGACTTGGGGTCTTTGCGCATCATTAATTGTATTTATTAAATTATAATTTTATTTTCTATTATTAAAAAATAATGCTAATGCTATGTTCAACTTGCTTTTACATTGATTTTTTTGTGCCTTCTTTGCAGGTATTTGTTTGGTAGATTGAAGGCACTACTTGTCTTCTTTCCGAAGCAGTATGTTTCTTAGAGATGTCATGCCGTGTGACACTTATCTTGGGTTTAGTGTCTGATTAGCATTAATTAATTTAATTATTTATTTAATTAAGTAATTAGTAATAATTAATCTAAAGTGCTTATGTTCATTAAGTATTGATTGATGTTAATTAAACATGGTAAGTAATAATAGCTAAGTGGATAAGCACAAGTAATATGCCTCAGCATACTCCTTGCATATTATAGTGTATTCTTAAGATATTTCCAGCATATGCTGATGCCAATAGAATATCCTAGGAATATGCCGATGCCAAGGGTTAGTATATATAGACCCTTTCAGAAAGGACAAGCTCAGATCATAGCTTATCCTTTAGATATGCAATGCAAGAGTATTGTGAGGGGGCCCTCTAGATATACAAATCAAGAGTGTTATGAGGAGGCCCTCTAGATATGCAAATCAAGAGTATTGTGAGGAGGCCCTCTAGATATACAATGCAAGAGTGTTGTGAGGAGGCCCTCTAGATAGAAAAATTAAGAGTGTTGTGAGGAAGCCCTCTAGATATGCAATGCAAGAGTGTTGTGAGGAGGCCAAAGCTAGGACTGCGAGAGCAATGTGTGAGGAATTTGCGTATTGTTCTCGTGGGGAGAGTGTGTTTATGCGACAATGTGCGAGCTACTCCCTCCTATTATTATTGGTTTGCACCTATATTTGCATATTAGATTTGTTTTGCTTGGTTGTCTGTTGAGGAAGTGCTCATACGAATGCAAGTGCTTACCTCGTGCAACAGAGACCTCTACTCACAAGATCTATTCCTACTCATCTTGGAATCATTGTTTTATTGCTGCATATCTTCTTTGAGTGTGAAAGCTTTACTACCAAGGCTATGGTGAACATAGGGCAATTTCAAGGTCTTACACTACCACTATCAATAGATAACATGAAGCACAATGGTAATTGTCCTTCTAATTATGTGGATGAAATGGAAGCTAACTTTGAGTAATTGAAAGTAGTAAGATACGTGTGGCTTCTAAATACAACAAGCCCGAGTGGGTTGAAATTTTAGATTGTGTTTTTTTTTTTTTGCTGAACTCTAAGAATTAATCGAGTGGATGCAAGGAAGATGTGTGTAGACCCCCAATACTTCGTTGCGAACACATTTTTTCAAAGGTTGGGAAACAATTAGGTAGGGACGGAGCACGTATGATATATGAATTTTCCGGAGCTCATTTTGATGATGAGTCCATCACATCTTCTAAACCGTTAAGACAAGATAGTTAAACTAGAAAGTATGCAGTATCTAAGCGGAGTGGGGATGTTGCAAGTGATACCCTCAAGTGATTAACACTATTATGAAAAGCCTCTTTGATGACAACAAGTGGGACCAATGGTTTTGTTGTGAGGAATTTAAAAAATCTTGTTGTGGTACTTTTTATCTTGCACCCGTAGAAGAGACTTTTCTCTTGGAGGCAAAGGATCCGGGAAAATAAGAGAAGCTTGATGATTCTGTCCATAGCAAGGTCACTAGTTTGTAGATGGAGATAAAGAATATGTCATGCCGTGTGATACTAATCTCTGCACTTGGGTTTAGTGTTTGATTAGCATTAATTAATCTAATTACTTATCTTTAAGTAAGTAATTAGTGTTAATTAATCTAATGTGTTATGTTAATTAAGCATTGATTAGTGTTAATTAAACATGGTTAGCAATAGCTAAGTGGATAAGCTCAAGTAATATGCTTGGCATATTCCTTGCATATTATAGTGTATTCTTAGAATACAATAGCTAAGTGGATAAGCTCAAGTAATATGCTTTGGCATATTCCTTGTATATTATAGTGTATTCTTAGAATATTTCTGGCATATGCTGATGCCAATAGGATATCTTACGAATATGCCGATGCCAGGGTCTAGTATATATAGACCCTTCCATTGAGGACAAGCTCAGATCATAGCTTGTCCTCTAGATATGCAATGCAAGGGTGTTGTGAGGAGGCCAAAGCTATGACTCAAGAGCGATGTGTGAGGAATTTGCGTGTTGTTCTCGTGGGAGAGTGTGTTTGTGCCACGGCGTAGCTACTCCCTCCTGTTGTTTATTGGTTGCACCTATATATCTAGATGCGTATTAGATTTGTTTGCTTGGTTGTTGATCGAGGAAGTGCTTATATGAATTCAAGTGCTTACCTCGTGCGACAAATATCATGTTAACAGAAGAGCTCAATATCGTGAAAGGTGATAGGCAGTTGGTAAAATATAATATGGAGACGATGATTCTGAATTTACATAAGGCAAATTGCGCAAGATGAAAAATATGGCCATGGACTTACAAAAGATAGGTAAGCAGAGGGAAACGATGATTATCAACCTCTAGAAGATAGATGAGTAACACTAAAATCATGATAGCCCAGATTATTGGGAACCAGTGGTCCTATTTGGGTCATGTAAGAGATATTTCATAGTAATGTAGTTCACCAGGATGTATATCCGTACTCCACTTATATACCCGGGCTAGACTTCTTGACTTTGATTACGCATCTCACTAGAATTGCTCGGATTTATTAATTATGCACTACATGCGCCTTACGTATATAATGTTGGAATTGACAACATAATAAGGGCTTCAAAGTTTTGGTTAGAAAAAACTAAATATGTCCATATTTAAAATACTTTTTATGTAATCGAGGATAGACGATACCTTATTTTAGTAGTGATCCGCCCACCAAGGACCAGGAATAATTGGAGAGGGTCAATGCCCTTTGTAGATAGTCATCCCACAAGAGGGCCCCTTAACAACACAAGGAAGGACGCTCTAAAACGGATTGTTTGGGGGTTTCTATGGCTCATCAAAAGTAACATATGTATCTGGCATTGGAAAACTTTCTTGGTGGCATTTTGTAGCCCCGTGTTCCTCTATCATTTTGTGTGCTCCAAGACGACTCTTTAATAAATGAATAAGAGCAATGTACCTAGGAAACCATAATTAAACATGGGCACAAAATCAAGTTAAGATTACAAGAACGCGTTTCATTTCAACTATTCAGGATAAGGAGCAAGGCATAAAAAAGACAAGCCTTCGAGCCCGAATTTTGATTTTAATTGTGATGTGATTCTTCGGATGTATCAAATACGATGGTTTTCATGTGGGAGAGATAGTCCTTATAGCCTATAGTGTAGACGAGCTCGCCTAGAACGTTAGACCCCCACGGAATGATCCTAATCAAGGCAAATTTTGCGAGCAAGTGGGGTGGGTGGAGTGGAGTGGGTCACACTTTTCCACTCACTTCCCCACACAGGTCCCCCTAAGAGTTCTTGGAACTCGTTGGTGAACCCCATAACGCAGGGCCCTATTTTTATCATTTTTTGTGATTTATTGTTTTTGAATATAATTAATTTTAGAAATATTAAAACACCGCACTCTTGCCTCCACAAATAACAGCGATCTACACTCGTATATGGTTTGAAATATGAAACTCACCTCGGTTGTTCACCACTAATTTCCAAGCTGCTTTCGGCAAAGCTACCAATGTCCACGAGGAGAAGCATCTTCATCTGGTTTACAACTTTCACTACTCATCTCGTTGAGCAAACATGATGGGGAGAAGCCAAAAGCAAATCACCACGCTGCCAAAAAATGGGCCAAGTGCAATGCTCCTAGGCCGGTCAAAACATTTTTAGAAGTGAAAAATACGCGTTCCCAAGGTAACTAGAGGTCACAAAAGTGTTTCACCACACACAATCGCATGTGGTAAATTAAGCCTGCCAAATGACTTCTACTTCATCATTCTACCTCCTACTCCAGGTTCACATACCGGCCACCAACCCGCCCGCATATTTCATCAAAACCTGAGCTCTACAATCCATCAGAAGCATACAATTTATGACCACTCAAAGTGCTTGAAACTGACTAGAAGTAGTAAATTCAAAAAAACACCTCAAAATTGCCCTCTTCGGTTTACCATGGAAGGACGAACCGACTCAGCTGGAGTCGTTCACCCTTCGATTCTGCTCCTTGATTTTTTTGCAACTCGTTTGAAGCTCGAGGACATTTGAGCAAAGTATGCTAAGGTCCTGCTGGCCCTAGTCATTTTTACATCAAGAAAAACACTGCTATGGATCGGTTGCTATAAGCCATGGAATAGAAAGACCCTTTTATGATCCCACACAACCATACTAGTTCAGCATTGAGTTTAGCGAGACCATGGTGAAACAGGGGTGTCTTCGCTCCCCTCATCCCGTCCGTTTTCCACCCTGGCCAATGCTTGCACGCAATGCCTTCGTCCCTAGGCCAGTGACCATGACCAGGGTCAAGTGGAAGGTGTGTTTCTATAGATGGGATGTAGGCAAAGGGGTAACGTTACCAAAGCTATGTCAATAGCCTAGGATTCCAAGGGGCGACCAACAATTATGAGGGCTGCCACTTTAGCAAGGGCCATCGCTATATGTAGCGGTCCTAGCTTTGTATCACAGATGAAGTTGCAATACAAGGGCCATGCCCTTCATGCCATTGCAGAGCTTATGAGCTCCATTGTCCAGGCGCATATTGCTCACTAACCTGTGTGTGTGCTACAAGCTCCATTGTCCAGGCGCATGCGTCGGGTTGATACTGCTCACTAACCTATGTGTGTGCTACAGAAGCCTGCTATGTGTGCTAGAGTTTCCCTTGTTCGTTAGGCTCAGCTGCTAACCCAAGTTGTGTGACCAAATAGCAGCTTTGCAAACGTGCGTGGGTACCGACCCCCTGTGTGAGTTTATGTCTTGGTGGTGACCAGCTAACGCAACGTGCTTGCATTGAACATAAGTACAACATACCAATGCTTGTGTGCTGTCGCAACACACTAGTTCTTGAGTGACCCTTCATAAAGGGCCACTCAAGGAGGTTCTCCTCATGTTCTACAATTTGTTGGAAGTGCACTATGTTCCTTCTTCTCTACTGTCCATTGTAGGAACTGATAGACTTGTAACGCACTATCCTAATTGAGGCTTGTCGTCACCTCAAGTGTGGTGTGAGGGGTGCTTAATAGAGTAATAACTGCATATCTTAGGAGGCCCGATAGCTGCATATACCGCCGAGAGGACCAAACATTATCATGGGAGGACTAATATATGTATAAAGCTTCATTGGGTATCATACAAAAGGAAGGAAGATAGGGCTCGTCTTGTGTCCAAAAGTCTTCTAGTTGGCACATTTGAACACATATTGGTAGTTGAGGGCAAGGCCGAGCACAAATGGGGATTGAAGGAGAATATATTACAAAAGAAAGACATTGCGCACTAGAGAGAGAAAGAGAGAGAGAGAGGGAGCTAAGAGCTAAGCTACTTCAGTCGCATTCCTACTTACCAGAGTTAGAGGAAAGCACGCAGCTACCGCCTTCTTCTCCCCAACAAATCTTGAGAGAAAGACTAGTAGTACACAAGAGAGGAGAGTGGTGTGGTGGAACACCTGGCCGGCTGGGTGGGGGCAATCAAATCAGGCAGCCAGAGCCTCATCCTCCACAACAGCATCGACAGGAGGCGTGGTGACCACCAAGTTGCGGTCGCCGTATACATTGTCGACGCGACCGGTTGTGGGCCAGAACTTGGAGGCCCGCACCCAGGAGGCGGGGAAGGCGGCCGCCTCCCGGGAGTAGGGCCGCGACCAGTCGTTGGCGGTCACGACCGCAGCAGTGTGCGGCGCGCCCTTGAGCACGTTGGTGCGGGCGTCGGCTACGCCGTCCTCGATCGCCCTGATCTCCTTGCGGATGGCGATCATGGCGTTGCAGAATCGGTCCAGCTCCGCCTTGCTCTCGCTCTCGGTGGGCTCGATCATGAGCGTCCCGGGCACCGGCCACGACATGGTAGGCGCGTGGTACCCGTAGTCGATCAGTCGCTTCGCGACGTCCTCGGGCTCGATCCCGGCAGTGGCCTTGAACTCCCGGAGATCGATGATGAATTCGTGCGCGCATGTCCCCTTCTCCCCCCGGTACAGCACCGGGTAGTACTCCTCCAACCTCGAGGCCATGTAGTTCGCGTTCAGGATGGCGATCTTGGAGGCATCGGTGAGGCCTTTGGAACCCATCAAGGCGATGTAGGCGTAGCTGATGGGCAGGATCAAGGCAGACCCGAATGGTGCAGCACTCACAGTCCCGAAAGGGACCAGCTCCGTGTCTGCTGCCGGGCGAGGATACCCGGCAGTGGACACCACGGGATGGGACGGCAGGAATGGAGCAAGATGCTTCTTCACCCCGATCGGGCCCATCCCCGGGCCTCCTCCTCCGTGCGGGATGCAGAAGGTCTTGTGCAGGTTGAGATGGCAGACGTCCGCCCCGATATAACCCGGGCTGGTGAGACCCACCTGCGCATTCATGTTGGCTCCGTCCATGTACACCTGCCCGCCGTTCTCGTGGATGATGCTGCAGATCTCGTCCACCCCGTTCTCGTAGACCCCGTGAGTGGAGGGGTACGTGATCATCAATGCCGCCAGGTTCTCCTTGTGCGCTTCTGCTGCTCGCTTCAGCTCAGCAATGTCCACATTCCCCTTGGCGTCGGTGCCCACAGCCACGATCTTCATCCCGCACATGGCCGCGCTGGCTGGGTTCGTGCCGTGGGCAGACACGGGGATGATGCACACGTTCCTGTGATGATCCCCCCGGGCTTTGTGGTACGCGCGGATCACCATCAGCCCCGCGTACTCCCCGGCAGCTCCAGCATTGGGCTGCAGAGACACAGAATCAAACCCAGTAATCTCAGCCAGCCAGTCTCCCAAATCGGTGAACAGCTCCTCGAACCCCTGCGTCTGTTCCCTGGGCGCGAAGGGATGGATGTTGGCCAGCTCCGGCCATGTCACCGGAATCATCTCCGTCGTAGCATTCAGCTTCATGGTACAGGACCCGAGCGGGATCATGCTGTGCACCAGAGACAGATCCTTGGCCTGCAGTCTGTGGATATACCGCAGCAACTCGTGCTCAGAGTGGAAGGAATTGAAGATGGGGTGCGTGAGGTAAGGGCTGTCCCGCTCCAGATCCTTCGGAATCTTCCCCTCCACTTCCGGAGCCAGGGAAGCAACAGAAAAACCCACCTTCTTCCCCCCAGCAAAAATGCCCAAAAGCTCATCCACATCCTCCATCGTCGTCGTCTCATCGAAAGCCACCGTCACCGTCTTCTCATCCAACACCCGGATGTTCACCCCTTGCTTCGCAGCAGCAGCAGCCAGCCCGGCAGCATCCTTCACCGAAACCCTGACAGTATCAAAAAACGGAGCGGAAGCAGCCTCACTCCCCTCCACCCTCGACACCCCAGCAGCAAAAACGGCAGCCAGCCCGTGCACCCGGTCTGCAATCGTCTTCAACCCCTCCGGCCCATGGTAGACCGCATACATAGCAGCCATGTTCGCCAGCAACGCCTGCGCAGTACAGATGTTGCTGGTAGCCTTATCCCTCCGGATATGCTGCTCCCTGGTCTGCATGGCCATCCTCAAAGCCGGCTTCCCAGCCGAATCAATGCTCACCCCAATAATCCTCCCAGGCATCATCCTCTTGTACTCCTGCGAGGTGGCCAAGAACGCAGCATGCGGCCCACCGTAGCCCATAGGCACCCCAAACCTCTGCGCAGAACCCACCACCATGTCCGCCCCCAACTCCCCGGGCGGCTTGAGCACCGTCAAGGCCAGCAGATCGGTAGCCATCACCACCTTCGCCCCGTGCGCGTGCGCGTTCTTGATCAGATCCCTGTAATCCACCACCTCCCCATCCGTGGCCGGGTACTGCACCAACACCCCGCACACATCCCTCTCGCTGTAATCAAACTTCCCCGCCTCCACCACCTTCACCACCATCCCCAGCCCGTCCGCCCGCGTGATGCAAACGTCAATCGTCTGAGGATGGCAATTCGCCGCCACCAGAAAGGTCTTCTTCTTCCCCCGCGCGATGTTGCTGCACATGGTCATGGCCTCCGCCGCCGCCGTGGCCTCGTCCAGCAGGGACGCGTTGGACATGGGCATGGCCGTGAGATCCGTCACCAGGGTCTGGAAATTGAGCAGCGACTCCAACCTCCCCTGCGCGATCTCCGCCTGGTAGGGCGTGTACTGCGTGTACCACCCGGGATTCTCAAGAATGTTGCGCAGGATGACGGGCGGGGTGTAGGTGTTGTAGTAGCCCATCCCCAGATACGACTTGGCCACCACGTTCTTGCCCGCCAGCTGCTTCAGATGCGCCAGCAGCTGCGACTCCGTCAGCCCCTGGTCGAACTTCCCCAGCCGCATCTCCCCCCTCCGGATGCTCTGAGGGACAGTGGCATCCACCAGCGCATCCACGCTTGGGAAGCCCGCGGCCTCGGCCATCCGCACCCGCTCCTCTTCCGTCGGGCTGTTGTGCCGCCTCTGGAACGTGTCGCTCGGCCGCAGCACCTCCAGGGCCACGCTCCGCACTCCCCCGAGCTGCATCCTCCGCAGAGCACCGTGTCCATGGCCGGGTTGCGCATGTCCGCCGTGCCCTCGCACCAGGCCGGAGCTGGCAGACGCCGCTCTGGCGGAAGACATGTCCCGGGTCCCCGGCACCGCAGCGCGCCGCAAGGCCGCCTCCAGGAGGCGGCGAGCGGGGGCCAGCCTCGCGCGCCCCATGGATTCTGTAGCACCAAAGAGCAGAGCCCCCTGGCCTTCCTTCGCTTGGAGAGCGCTGAGCGCGCTTTCTTTGCCTTTGGAGGAGAAAGGGAAGGGGAGGCTGCTTATTAGCAGGTTGCTCGCCCAGGCTGGAGCCCTGTCAGATCCCGGCGGGCGGTCCAGCTTGGCTCAGAAGGCGGTGCGGGACGTGTGGCTCCAAAACCCTAGGGAACATTCCTGCAGACTTCTCGTGGCCGTTGCTCAGCTGGTCGGCTCTGGCCCAATAGCAACACGATATGCTCCTCTCATTCCTGCCACTTGGGCCTACTTGCCTGTCGCCTCCTTCCTGCCCTCCCCTCGCCCAACACTTTGCTCTTTTTTACTCCCCATCTTGTATTCTCTCCCCACTTCTCATACATAAAGAGCACCACCTGGGATTTATGTGGTCCTCGAACCTCGGATCGCCCACCTGCTCCAGACATGCCTCCATTGTACAACCTCTTTTCTTCTTTGCTTGTGTGGTCATCCTCCTCCTGGATCATCCTCATCTCCTAAAAGCTCCCCCTCCCCCAACTTGTGCCCTTCTCTTGAGATTCTCTTTTATGCTCCGATCAAAAGCGCTTCCACCCAAAGTTGTACTACCTTGCGCCTTGCACTCATCTCCGATTTGACAAAGATGTGGTCTATGGGCTCAAACACCTATGCTTTCGTGAAGTTTTCGAGTAGTATTGACTAGGAATGATATTTTCATGGAGCCATTCCAAGAATGCTTATAGATTCCACCCATTTTATTGAGTTGCTGATTTTATTCCATGCATTGGAAGAGTGCTACAATGCACATACTAAAATATTCTTCTTCTCACATCTCTAGACCTTGATGTCTCAAATATGAGAAAGAAATGAGAAGGGAAAGAAGGGAAGGTGACGTTAGAGGAGGGGAAGGGCAGGCTTGCACAATGTGGCAGGCAAGGGAGGTGGACAAGGGCTACCCACTCTTCTATGAGTTGTAGTTTATATCAAAGGCATGCCACTTCCCCAACTCTTAAGCCCTCCATACTCTTCAGCTCTTGAAGACCAAATCCTATTAACACCTCCCAACTCTCAAGACCTGCATACTCTTCAGCTCTTGAAGACCAAATCCTATTGACAACTCTTGCCTCTAAAACTGGTTTTTCTTCTAAGTTCTCTTCGTCACAATATAGCGAGGGTATGTCCACCTTCCCTAGCAATGGTATGGTCGGCAAGCGCGCTCCATTCGGAACCCACCTATGAAATAATCATGTTGCAATTTCAAGAATCAAAGGAGGTCTTCCTTGAAGCTATTACTTGTAGCCATACCCATTGAAGCTTTTTCTTGTAGCCATACCCATTGAAGCCTTTTCTTGTAGCCATACCCATTCAAGCTTTTTCTTGTAGCCATACCCATTGAAGCTTTTTCTTGTAGCCATACCCATGTTACCGCCCATCACAAACCGACGACAACACAATCCCCATACATACATAAGACAAACTTCCGTGCATCACTACCCAACCACCAGCAAATCAGCGTTCGGCAAATCGGCAGAGCCAAGTTTAGAATGCCGCCGATCAGCGAGATCCGTCTCGGGAAATGCACAACCACTCTTTGGACACGGTCCGTATCTGTGTGTACTGCCAGCATCCTTATCGGTTGGCCCCCGCCTAGCCTATCGCTGCATTTTGGCTTTCGATTTGGGTCCCCATAAAGGGGTGTAGGGTGCGCCGTGCAATAGAATACCGATGCGAGACGCTTGGAACTAGAGCCGAGGTAGCAAGCTACCCCATCAAGGCCCAAGCTCCGCCCACTGATAACAAGATCAAGAACTAGTTTACAGGGCCGATTTTATATGCCCTGGTATTCTCATCGCTCACTAATTGTATTGTTCCAGAACACTCACTTATCCTTGGCACTATGGGGTAATGCAAGCGAGCGCTTAAGCAAGTACTCCTCAAGAACAGCGAATGACGTGTCCCGCAATGAGCAACGGACAGACATGGTATAGTATTAGTAAAACTTAAACTGTACTAATATAAAGTGTCCAGGCTTTAGAACAGATTAATTTAGAATCAAGGACCCTGAATAAATTACTTATTCATAGGAGGATGATGGCCTGCAGTAAGGTGGCTCGTCCACTTTAAAATCTTGTATCTATGCATACAATAGGTATCCAAGAATTGTCAAGAAGTTTTTATCAATTACCTCTCATAATAATTAGAATAGTATCACTCACATACATGACCAGCAACTCAGGAGACTACCGACCTACATATCAGGGAGTTTGAACCACAAACTCGGTGTCTTTGTTGTTGGTCTGAAGGCAGTCAAAGGAGTCGCATGAACCTACACATTAGCAAGTAAATCATAGAAGATAACCTGGTCTACACATTAAGCAAGGTACAAAATATGGCTACTGTTTCCTGGCAACCAAATCGTCAATGTCCCATTTGAACAAGGCAATGAGCTTCTTAGAATAGGTGGGGCTGTGTTGCTCGGCCCTGACACGTGCAAGAGAGGTTCCAAACCACCTGGTTGCATCACGACGTGCAAGAACGTGAGAGACGTTATTACCTTTCTTCCCCCAAAGTGGTGGACATGCAGGTCATTCCTGATGGTGTGATAGTCCAGCGAATGGGGCCCAAACTCCAGTCCCTTTGGTCCCATCTGCTGCAAGGCCCTATCAGGACTCTGCACGGGTCGACAATAGTACCTCAGATTCCAGTGACAAGCAATTGAAAGGGTGCCTGCTCAAAAAGGCTTCAGAACTTATTACAAACCCTGATGCGGAGAAACAGAAGAAAGGAGAGCAAGGAGGCCTCGTTTGTTCTTGTCGTCTGCTTTCACCGTCTCCATAACAATTGGCACCTGGCTACCCTGTACCATCACACGCAAAGGAGGGAGGGAGCAACCTGCATAGGTTGAGAGGAAAGAAGCAAGTATTAGCACCGTGCATATGGTAGCTGTTATTTCAAGAAGACCACGAATAGTCTCCAGCATTCCTGAACGATGACCGACCAATGTCCACCACGTGCTGCAGCCGTTATTTCACCCTTCAGTGGACAACTTTGAAGAATCAATATGCAGACAACCGTCGAGGTAAGTGTCTCCATCAACAACTCACCTGATGGTGACATACTGTGATGGCGTGTCATGGGCACACCCGCCGATTTTGGCACCCTCATGTATCCCACAACCAAGTCCTGTAACCACACAAACTCGAGTAACATTGGTGCCAGATCTTGGAGTGCATTCTGTCAGCCTGTGCCGTTGCACTGCAAATACTATGCTTGAGAAGCACAGAGCAGGGAACAGGACATACTGCAAGGCCCTTTGTGTAGTTGAAGCAGTTGCGCATCCACAAAAGTTTAGCACAATTGTCACGCTTTTAGTCCATCTGTACAGTCACGGCATCAGCTGTTCTTGCACAGAAGGTAGGGCCACTTAGGATGCAGACAGACCTGCAGCAGGATGGTGCTATGACGTTATTCAGTTCTTCCGCTGGCAAGCAAAACTATGGTACCTGTGTTGGCACGCATGAGCTTTATCTTCCAAGTTCAACAGTGGATCCAACTTGCATATTTTGTCTCTTAGTTTACAACCTTCTGTACAACAGCGGCACTGAGCTCAAAGCATCCAAGTTTACTTCAAGCATCCAAATGCTTGAAGTAAAGCTGTTCTACAGCATAAGAATGTCAGCCAATGAGATCCACGTGAAAAAGACATAGGAACGTTTAGCAGGACAGTGCATTCGCTGACTCAACGTTACCTTGTACTCCTGCAAAACTCGTAGCATAAGACAGTTTCAGGATCGCCACCTGCAGCTTTCAAGAACTTATCCAGTCCCTGCCTAGAGCCATTGTCCGCTGACATCCACACAAATGCAAATAACTGGCACTGCTGTTTCACCCAGCCCATAGTGAAGAAGTGGAGGAAAGCTGAACTTAGCTTGCCGAAGATAAACTATGAAGAAAAACTAATATTAGCCAGCAGTTTGCCCAACAGCTGAGCTGGTCTCGGAGACTCAAAACAGCTGGTGCTAAGAACATACAGCATCTCCAGGCCAAGATGTCTCTCCACTGACCGTTAGGCTGCAAACACCGGAAAACGACCGTTGGCAAAGGCTGGAGTGCACGGTGATCAATTAAATTTCTGTATACAGACTTCTCCTGGCGGATTGGTACAAAGCCTCCGGCTACCTTGAACATGACAGCCGACCCCATAGAAAAGGAGCCGCTCCACTCCTGCTGCCTGTAGAAGCACCCCAAAACAAATGGGTGGAAATAATAAGTCAGAACGGGAACTAGGTCACATACTTGTGTCGGCGGTCGTAGAATTGACAAGCATAAGTGTATGCTTTGCACAAAGTCAGGAGGGTGAGAACCAGTGGCTTCGTGCAGGGCCCAGGCCGCGTGATTCTGTAGGGCCAAAATCAATGGACATGTACCTCCAGCCTCTAAAACTGGTTCGGTTTCTCTAACGACCATCATCATGGCTACAAGGAAGAGCTTCTTCGGTTTTCTGCGTAGTGCAACAAACAGTTTCGTAACTGGATTCCGGATCGAATGTGCTTTCTGCACACAGTTTTGCTGGGGAAGGTGGGCAAATACACTAGCTGGAATCTGACCAACAGAGAATCCGATGACAGCACTATCTTCTTGATTGATAGCACACACAATCTTCTTGAAGACACCCTCTTCTCGGACGTCGAGTTCGACACAACAATCGTAGTGCTGAACAGTGCTAGAATCTTGATCAGCTGAACCTATAGACCTAGCCAACATCCATCTTGGATTTATTTGGAGCCCCCTGAAAGGGGGCGTGGGGTGCGCCACGCGACGGTGAAGCCAAGGCAAGGCGCGTGGAGCCTGTGCCTAAGCTGCAGGCAGCCAGGACAAGCTCCCCCCACTAGGAACACGCAGTAGGCCCGGGTATCCTCTGGAATGATACGGAAACTCCTGTAGAACCTAGAACTTGTATCGTTCCAGAGGCCCCTCACATATCCTTAACGATATGGGGTAATTGTTATACCGAACTGGAAGCGAACTTTTCATGAGCTACGCGTCTCGACAGCACAGACGTGGTGGGTCCGCAAAGAGAAACTGGGTTGCCGGAAATGCGCAGTGCACATTGATATCCCAAGAAGAAGATGTAGAATTTTATTGAAGTCCACCAAGGACGGATTTCCGTCACGGGACTTGGTACTTAACAACTTTGTACCAAGGCCATGACTTGCCGAGTGGCGCGGTTTAACCTAAAGTAATGGTGAAGCCAACGTGTTCGATCCCTATCAGGGTGACCGAGTTGGTCTAAGGTGCTTGCACCATGGTGTTTCAGATTATGGGTTCGATTCCTTCTACTGATGGTAGCCTGCGTACCTACATCTTCAGTAACGGCACTGGTGAAACATGGTAGAAAGGTGAAAAGTTGAAAAAGGTAAAAAGCTAAGTTAGTAGCTGCCCTGTTAAGAAGATGCATGTGTTGCATGCTTCATGCAATCTCTTGTTAGAGAGGAATTGCTACACCACAAATGAAGAGCTGCCTAGAGAGGACTCTTAGTGATTAGTGGTATGTAAGAATCCCTAGATTTAACATGCCTAGTTAAGGTCAGTCATGGATATATAAGGGCTAGAACAAGGGCTTTGAGGAACAAGTTACAAGTGGGACTCACTCTTGAGAGAGCAAGAGCGCCGCAAGCCTTGTGTTGAGAGAGTGGAGAGCTAGCTAGTGAGCTTGTCATGGAATCAAGGGCGAGCTGGGCGTAGATAGCCGATTCCATCGTTGTATTCTTGTAATAAAGAGCAAGACCTCGAGGAGGTGGCTGCGAGTCGTCGATGGACGGGCTACTTGGAGCCTAGTCGTGTTGTGAGGTTGAGAGCGTTGAGAATCGTGCAAGTCTCTTGTGGAGTGAATTGGCGAGGTCCTAGACCTGGGAAGCCAAGACTTGACGCTTCCTCATCGGGTCCGTGGAGGGGTGTTACTTGAGTGGTATCGAGCGTAGTCCATTCCTCCGAGTGACTAGAGAGTGCACAAGATGGTCAATGAGAAGCGAAGGAGAGGTCAAGAAGCGGCGGTCTCCGCCGATCATCCGCCTCAATCGCCGCCTGAAGATTCATCGTCACAACAAGAGGAAGTGAGAGCGCCGAGAGCACAGAGCCCATCCGGAGAGAAGTCGAGGACTGAAGAACGGATGGTGGAAGTACTTTATCAAGTTCTTCCAGGTGTCTCTGACGATGTAATGACTTCAAGGAAGAAGACAAAGCAGAATCCAGAGCCCACAGCTCAACAAGGCGAAGATGCGGAAGAACAACAAGAAATCTTCCGTGAATTCAGAGCATCTTCAAAGTGGCTCCAAATCGAGCATGAAGCTAGCCCTACCGGATAAGTATGAGGGAGAAAGAGATCCGCAAGTCATTGATTCTTGGATCTATTCTATTGAGACTTATCTCGCCTCATCTCGTGTTGAGCCGGAGTACTACTTAGGTACCGTTGGCAATTTCTTAAAGGGCTATGCTTTGGTCTGGTGGCGAAGTTATGGTGCTAATGTTGCCTAGGGTAACCGAGCACATACCATCACAGACTGGGCATCCTTCAAAGAAGCCCTCAAGAAGCAGTTCCAACCTGCGAATGCTTCGCCTAAGTGCAGCCTTGACAATATCAAGCAAGCAGTGTCTGAGATTATGTAAGTACCTTCGTGAAGTCCATGCACGCACTACCATGAGTGAAGATGACAAACGCATCGCTTCATGGTCGGTTTGAAGGATTGGGCTGTAATTGAGTTGTAGTCCAACTACATTGGCAGAGGCCATTACGCAGCAGATGCCATCCCAGATACTTTCCATTCTAGTACATCCAACTCCTCCAAGATTTCGAGGGGCACTATGCCCAGACTAGAGGAAGCTCTAGTAGTGCGTGAGACTAAGGACATTGGCGGAAATGGAATTGCAAGAGGCAATTCAAGAGGAAATTTCATGGAAGAAATCGAGGAGCGCAGAGGTCATGAGCTCGAGAACAAGTATGGGTTCTCGAAAAGGAGTATGCTACTCATGTGGAGAGCCGGACATTATGCAAATGAATGCCCGAATGCCGAACTCTCAACGTAGCGAAGGAGATCCACACCAAGACTCGTGGATTACAAGTGGCGGATCCGAGGATCCCAAATGACGGATCGGCCACATGTTGCGGCATGTGGTGAGTCTCAGTCTTGAGGAGCACTATTCGGAGGGCGGGTGGAGAGCTCATGTACATACATGGATGTATAAATGGAGCGAGCGAGGATGTTGCTTGACTTAGCAACACATAATTTCATTTCTCCTAGCAAGGCAAGCAAGCTTGGTTTGACATGGGCTAGTACATCCGAGCCATGTAGAGTGAAACAAGCTAAAGGAATGCGCAACACAAAGGTGAATTGCAAGAAGTGCCGTTGCAGATAGGGAATTGGAATGGAGCGTGAGCTTCATTGTAGATATGGATGATCATGAAATCATCTTGGGCTTAGAATGGATGAAGGCCAACAAGGTATGTGTGAACGTGGACTCACGCACCATACGATCTTAGGAGATGAAGAGCACAAAGTGAGTTGTGCGTTCTCAAGCGAGGCTTGGAGACAACATTGATGATATCATCTCTAAGAAAGAGCTCAAATGTTGTGTAAAGGATGGAGAGGAACTCTTTTACTTGTCGCAAGGACTAGAAGATGGTCTTGAGATGGAGTCTCGAGCGCCAAGATTCCAAGGAAGTGCGGTGTCTTGAATGAGTTCAAGGACTTGATGCCCGATGAGTTGCCTCCTTTACCTCCTAGAAGAATTGTAGATCATGAGATTGATCTCAAGCCGTGAAGTACACCGCCTTCAAGAGCGCCATATAGATTATCGCAGGATGAGCTACAAGAGTCAAGAGACAGATGTCTAACACCTAGCCAAGGGCTATGTGAGAATCTCAAAGTCCCCATTTGGTGCGCCTGTTGTTCACGCAAGAAGAATGGAGGATTGAGATTATGCTTGGATTACGAGCACTCAATCGATAACGTGAAGAATTCTTATCCTTTGCCAAGGATGGATGACTTGTTGATGATTGAGGTGCTAAGTATTTCACCAAGTCGGATCTAATGGCGCTATTACCGATTCGCATCGCAGAAGGACATGAATACAAGACGCTTGTAGAACAAGGTATGGATCTTTTGAGTTCCTTGTCATGCCATTTGGACTCACTAATGCACCACCACGTTTGAGACTCTCATGAATACTATATTCGAGATCCGTTGGATGAGTGTGTTGTGATATACTTGGATGACATCATGATATACGATTCTACCTTGAAGAGCATGTCCAACACTTGAGGAAAGTGTTAGAAAGGTTAAGAGCAAATTCTTTGTTCTTAGCTATAACAAAGTGTGACTTTGTTAAGGAAGAGATAGACTTCCTAGGATTCATTGTCTCTGCGGATGGTATCGGGATGGATCCCGATAAGGTAAAGGCCATACGAGTTGGCTGCCAACGAATGTGCACGAGGTGCGTATGTTTTGGGATTGGCTAGCGTGTAAGATTTGTACCGATGTTTGCCAAGATTGCCGCCCCATTAATCGATCTCTTGAAGAAGGCGAAGGCTTGGAAGTGGGATGATGAATGTCGAGGGCATTCGAGTTTGAAGTTGAAACTGACTACCCCAAGATTGGCAATCTATGATCCAAGAAGGATATAGAAGTATAGATGCGCCGATATTGCAATTGGTGAGTGCTCATGCAAGAAGGTAGGTGGCTTGGTCAATCAAGGAAGGCATGAACATGAAAGGAAGTACCCACTTATGAAAAGGAGATGAGCCATCAATTGTCTCAAGATTTGGAGACATTATCTTCTAGGAAGATCTTTTGCCGTATACGCATAATGTAAGCACGAGCTTCTTTACAAATCAGCGACTAAGCGCAAGACAAAGCTAGATGGCAAGATTTCCTAGCAATGTATGATGTGTCTATCAAGTACAAGCCGGGGAAGGAGAATCTCGTGGCGGATGCTTTGAGTCGCAAGCGAGTTTAAGTTTGATAACGCTTGTCAAGAGGCCTAAGCTAGCAACACGGATGGTGATTGAGCCAAGGACACTCACACGCAGATCAAGGAAGCTTATCTGCGAGATCCATTAGCTGTGATTGGATCAATGAAGTGGAGCAACCGGATCTAAGTTTAAGCTTAGAAATGGCTTGTTGATGTTCAAGCAAAACAGATTGTGATTCCCGATTCTCATGTGTTGAGAAGGAAGTTGCTTGCAGTGTCATGATGTGCCAAGTGCAGTCATAGAGGAATTGACCCAACTTATGAGAAGTTGAGAAAGGCTTTTCTTGGCTGGAATGTACAAGCATCGTTGAGTATGTTAAGTCTTGTGTAGACGAGGATAAGGTGGAGCGGACAAATCCGAGGTTTGTTGCAACCGCCTATTCCAAGTGGGCCTTGGAAAAGTATATCAATGGATTTCATTATGCCATTGCCACCAATAATGGACACACTATCATGACGGTGGTTGATAGATTCAAGCAAGCACACTTCATCCCTACGAAGAAGCGAGTGAAAGCTTAAGTTGCTCGATTGTTCAAGAAGCATGTATATGTGTTACATGGACGCCTATGCATTGTGAGTGAGAGATCCCAGTTCTGCGAGTTTTGGCAACTTATGAAGAGCTTAGGAGTGCAATTATGTATGAGCACGTACCACCACGATACGGATGGATCAACGAGAGGGTGAAGAATCCAAGAAGAATACTTACGACACTATATGCGGATGGACCGGAGGAGTAATCATCTTGAGGATGCGAATTTTGTTATAATAACATACATAGCTCCACAGGCTACACACCTTTTCGGATGATGTAACGAAGCAATGGACGTAGTTTCCATGTTGAATGCTAGCGTGTTGAGACAAGCAAGAGAACCACGTGAATTCATTGAGCGCTTAAGGGCGGGCATGAAGTTGCTAAGAAGATATTGGCCAAGGCTCGGGACAAAAAGAAGTTTGGCAGCAGCAAGAGGCGAGTTTCAAGTAGGAGACAAGGTGTGGGTGAAATTGAAGAATTTCCCACACAAGGCGACCTCAAAGTTAAGGCCTAAGTATGGAGGACCTTTCGTAGTTCAAGCGCATTGGAAATGTGGCTTACAAACTACATTGCTGAATGGATCTTCTCTCATAATGTGTTTCATGTCTCTTTCTTTGAAACCATTTGTGATTTCGAAGAGAATGAAGATATGAGCAGGAAGGATTATGTCATCCCGGTTCAACACAATCATGGTCTCGGGAGATTGTTGAATTCTGGCGAGAGAGAAGTGCCCTCTTGTCGTGGTAATGTGCAGTATCTGGTAAGGCTTCGTGGTTATGCGGATCCTGCAGGTTTCACTTGAAGATGTGCAACAAGGATCATGGATGATCTCGCGTTACCGAGGTCATTGAGGACAATGACATCTTCCGATGGGGAGAGATGCTTGGTGAAACAGGTAGAAAGGTGAAAAGTTGAAAAGGTAAAAGCTAAGTTAGTAGCCTGTTAAGAAGATGCATGTGTTGCATGCTTCATGCAATCTCTTGTTAGAGAGGAATTGCTACACCACAAATGAAGAGCTGCCTAGAGAGGACTCTTAGTGATTAGTGGTATGTAAGAATCCCTAGATTTAACTGCCTAGTTAAGGTCGGTGCGGGATATATAAGGGCTAGAGCAAGGGCTTTGAGGAACAAGTTACAAGTGGGACTCACTCTTTGAGAGAGCGAGCAAGTGTCTTTGCACTGTGTTGAGAGAGGCTGTGGAGAGCTAGCTAGTGAGCTTGTCATGGAATCAAGGCGTGTGATTGGGCATAGATAGCCGATTCCATCGTTGTATTCTTGTAATAAAGAGCAGCACCTCGAGGAGGTGGCTGCAGTCGTCGATGGACGGGCTACTTGGAGCCTAGTCTTGTGTTGTGAGGTTGAGAGCGTTGAGAATCGTGCAAGTCTCTTGTGGAGTGAATTGGCGAGGTCCTAGACCGCTGGGAAGCCAGCACTTGACGCTTCCTTACTGGCTGCGCAGTGAGGGGTGTTATTTCTTCTGCATTAAATGCGAAAACATTAACATTTCTTTGTAAATTAAAGAAATATTAGGTGCTGTTGTTGGATAACCATTCTTATATGTAGATCCTTGTAGCTAAGCGACTCCCCGCTTTAGTCCTAAGTGCGTATGACGTGTCCAACCCCCCATCAGTTTTCCGTCCGTCCCGTTGCCTACTAACGTGCGCCTATCGCGCCGGACATGACATACGGGGTCCATGATATGCTTACTGGTTCCTAGCAAGCAGGTCGTCAATTTCCCCTTTGCTATTGTACATGGCAATGAGCTTCTTAGAATAGGTGGGGATGTGTTGCTTGGCCCTGAAATGTGCAAGGGAGGTATCAAACACCTGATTGCAACACGACGTGCAAGGACATCCAGAGACGCGATTACCTCTGCTTCCCCCAAGCACGGTGGACATGCAGGTGATTCCTGATGGTGTGATAGTCCAGCGAATATCGCCCAAACTCCAGTCCCTTTGGTCCAACCTGCTCCAAGGGACGGCCCAATCAGGACTCTGCACGGGTTGACAGTAGTATCCCAGAGTTCTGTGACAGGAGTTGAGGGGGCGAGTGCTCACCAAGTTTAGGAAGAAGGCAATGATGTTTCCCACGAGTCGAGGTGCAGGGGATGTCTTCTCCTTTCCTTTTGTTTGCACCACAATCAGGTCAGGCTTCGGAACAGTACAAACCCTGATGCGAAAAAACAGAGAAATAGGGAGCAGGTAGACCTAGTTTCGCCTTGTCATCTGCTTTCACCGTCTCCATCACAAATGGCACCCTGTTACCCTGTAATAGCAGAGGCAGAGGATCATCCATACCGGTTCAGTTGGAGGGAGCAACCTGCAAAGGAGTTCGCGGAAAGAACGAGGATTCGCACCGTGCTTATGGTTGGTGTTATTTCAAGAAGATCACGAACAGTCTCCAGCATTTCTCGACCCCTCTTATTCCTGAATGGTGGCAGGTCAATGTCCACTAGGTGTTGCAGCAGGTTTTTAACCCCTCAGTGGACAGCTTTGCAGCTTCCATGCAGACAAACTTCGAATGTAAGAGTCTAGCATCAAGAACTCACCTGATGGTGACATACTGTGGATGGCGTGTCATGGGCACACCGGCAGATTTTGGCACCCCCATGTATCCCACAACCAAGTCCTGTAAACACAGAAACTCGAGTAAACTGCTGCCAGAATTTGAAGTGCACCCTTTCAGCCTGTGCCGTTGCATGCAAATACTGTGCATGCGAAGCCCAGATGAACATAGAGAAGGGAACAGGACATACTGCAAGGCCGTTTGTGTAGTCGAAACAGCTATGCATCCACACAAGTTTAGCACAATTGTCAGGCTTATGTCCGTCTGCACTGTCACGACATGAGCTGTACTGGGACAGAAGGTCCTTGCAAACATAGGATGCAGACAGACCTGTAGCAGGATGGTGCTATGACGTCATTCAGTTCATCCGCTGGCAAGCAAAAGTATGGTACCTATGTTGGCATGCATGAGCTTTAGCTTCCAAGTTCAACAACCCAACTTCCATGTTTTGCTGTGTCTTTGTTCACAACCTTCTTTACAACCGCAGCACTGAGCTTACCTCTTCATTACGGCCATCCAAATGTTTGAGGTGAACCTGTTCTACAGCATAGAATGTCAGCTAATGAAATCCACTTGAAAAAGACACGGAAACTTTCAGGAGCACACCGCATTGGCTGACTCAACGTTACCTTGTAGTCCTGCATGAACTCATAGTGCAAAACAGTTTCGGGATCGTCACTTGCAGCTTTTAAGAACTTATCCAGTCCCTGCCTGGGGCCATTGTCCACTGACATCCACACAAATACACATAACTGGCACCTGCTGTTAATCCCACCTCTGAGTGAAGAAGTGGAGACAAGCTCAACTCAGTTCCCTGGGGACATGATATCATGGTTTACAGGCCCATGACGAAACTGATATCAGCCAGGAGTTTTTCCCAACAGCAGAGCTGGTCTCGGAGACTCACCACAATTGGTGCCAAGAACATACAGCTTCTCCAGGCCAAGATGTCTCTCCACTGACCGTAAGGCTGCAAACGCCGGAAATAAGCGTTGGCAAAGGCTGGAGTGCATTTTTATCACTCACGATTCTGTATGAAGGCTTATCCTGACGGATTCATACAAAGCCTCCTGGTACCTTGGACTTGACAGCCAACCCCACAGAAAAGGAGCCGCTTCACTCCTGCTGCCTGTGGAAGCATCCAGAAGTAAAAAGGGTGGACACAATAGCTTCCAATAGCATGAAATTCTAACCGTCCATGGTCATGATTGAGCAGACAGGATACCTCAACCAGAGCGAGTGTGTTCAGATTCGGGGACAACGTCGGTTTCACACCTTTTGCTGCAAAAACCTCTTCCGGTGTCCTGTAGAGAAGAGACACCATTTATCACGTTTGCAAATTTTCAGGAACAGGCTTGGCCATGCAGAAGGCAACTGAAACCATTTTGGACATGTTGCGGACCTTGCTAGGACTGGCTTTGGTTTGAAACGGTCATTCGGATCGCTGCACAAGACACAATACTAGAACTTATTTTCACTCCTTTGGCAAGCAGGTGACATATAGCCGCACACTTTCCGGTCTGAAGGAAATGGAAATGTCACAGCAAGTCAGATTAGAGGACCTTTGCACACAAATGACAGCATCAACTCGATTTGAACGCAGCATTTCCACTGCAATTGCCGTCACAATTCCTGTCCATTGAGCACCTGTCGAACAAAACCTCTAAAAGTCAGCAGTTATGAAAGGCAAGCAAGCAAGGCAGACCTCGCAAAAGCTCCAACCTTCGACAGGCTCAATCTTCCGGGCATAAAGCATTTCCTCGTGAACTCCAAAGTGCAAGTCATCCAAGGAATCCAAATTTCTGCCCCGACCATGCACCTGGGGCTCAAGTGCCTGCATACAAGACCTGTCAAACATTTGCCGAAATTCCTAGGCCTCTGCAACAAACAAGGAAATTATACCTCAATCCTGGACATGCCATCCCCCAGAAAAGCACAAGCCTCTTTCACATGGGCAATATAATATGTATCGCACAGCCCGCACTGGCTGCAGATTTATAGGTAAGGGACTTCAGAACACCATTTGGAGACAGCCCAGAAATGTCATACAGAGTGAAAATCAGGATCTGAAAGTATGCGTATGCCTGCAGTGATCCTTGGCAGGGTAGGTAGACCCGGGCTTGATGGGTTTTGATTTGCTTCTCCAGTCCCCTGCAGAAATGCAAGCCAACCATTACGCTGTCGCCCACAAACTGTACTCTTGGAGGTAGAAGCTCTGAACCGCACCTTGCGCTCTGACGGTCATAGCCCTTGGCCCCGGACGGGTCTTGCAGTAGAGGCCCACACGAACTTCACGATCCTCCAAGCTGTGGATGCAGGTGGAAGAAGAAGGGACACCACTCAGCCAAGCAGGAGGCGAAACGAGGCCATTGCTGAGGGACGAAAATCGTGGCAGGGGGTGCCAGATGGCTGGACACGAGGACACCGGATTGCAACACGACGTGCAAGGACATCCAGAGACGCGATTACCTCTGCTTCCCCAAGCACGGTGGACATGCAGGTGATTCCTGATGGTGTGATAGTCCAGCGAATATCGCCCAAACTCCAGTCCCTTTGGTCCAACCTGCTCAAGGACGGCCCAATCAGGACTCTGCACGGGTTGACAGTAGTATCCCAGAGTTCTGTGACAGGAGTTGAGGGGCGAGTGCTCACCAAGTTTAGGAAGAAGGCAATGATGTTTCCCACGAGTCGAGGTGCAGGGATGTCTTCTCCTTTCCTTTTGTTTGCACCACAATCAGGTCAGGCTTCGGAACAGTACAAACCCTGATGCGAAAAACAGAGAAATAGGGAGCAGGTAGACCTAGTTTCGCCTTGTCATCTGCTTTCACCGTCTCCATCACAAATAGCCTTTGTTGGAAACGAGCCGGTAAGGTCGGATTGGTCAGCCCACATTGCAATCCTGATTCGTTCTTAAGTGACAATGCATTATTCACAGATAGGAGCTATCCTTGGAGACTGTGCACGGACAACCCTGATACCATGTTCACAGATGCAGGATCTCCACTTGAGTTTTTCTCTCTGTCTATGCACGAAAAGGTTTAGCCTCATTTGGGTTCTGGTTGACTTGCTCGTTTTCAAGCCATTGTTGCCGGTTTTGGGGACTTGGGGTCTGGTGTGGTCTGGAAAACTGGTAAGTACATGTTCCTAATGGTCTTGTATGTATGTAGTCTAAGGCTTGACATCTGGCTCTGATCTAGCTAACAAAAGTTTCCTGTCAACGATCTCTGCTCGCTTCTCACTTACAACCTGTGCCGTACACTGTCGTTGAAAGGCAGTGGTACCTGATTGACAGCCCTGAACTTCCAACGTTGTTCAGGTGCTCATTCTCCAAGCTGCAAACATAGGATGCAGACAGACCTGTAGCAGGATGGTGCTATGACGTCATTCAGTTCATCCGCTGGCAAGCAAAAGTATGGTACCTATGTTGGCATGCATGAGCTTTAGCTTCCAAGTTCAACAACCCAACTTCCATGTTTTGCTGTGTCTTTGTTCACAACCTTCTTTACAACCGCAGCACTGAGCTTACCTCTTCATTACAGCCATCCAAATGTTTGAGGTGAACCTGTTCTACAGCATAGAATGTCAGCTAATGAAATCCACTTGAGTTTTCTCTCTGTCTATGCACGAAAAGGTTTAGCCTCATTTGGGTTCTGGTTGACTTGCTCGTTTTCAAGCCATTGTTGCCGGTTTTGGGGACTTGGGGTCTGGTGTGGTCTGGAAAACTGGTAAGTACATGTTCCTAATGGTCTTGTATGTATGTAGTCTAAGGCTTGACATCTGGCTCTGATCTAGCTAACAAAAGTTTCCTGTCAACGATCTCTGCTCGCTTCTCACTTACAACCTGTGCCGTACACTGTCGTTGAAAGGCAGTGGTACCTGATTGACAGCCCTGAACTTCCCAACGTTGTTCAGGTGCTCATTCTCCAAGCTGCAAACATATACCCAAGGACAGTGTGGTGAGCGTTTCATCTCTGATTGGCTTTGCCTGTCCAAGGAACACGAAGAAGGTAAAGAGCTTAAACGAACGAACCGATAAAAATTCCACTGGCCACGCCGGATGACTTCAAGGGCAGCAAACGTGAAGTCTGTGAGGTTGTTAGTCAAACCATACTGTGGGGTATGAATTAGCGTGTATATCCACGCTAGTCGCAACACAGAGTTCAGTGCCTGCCACGACGTATCCAACATGTGAAACATCCAAAGGTGTCCAACTGCCCTTCGGCTGCTGAAAACATCAGTCTCTGGCCATGGCAGACAGTGAGTGAGATGTTATGCTTACCATTGAGATGAAATATAGATATTTTCTTTTGAGGATGAGCTGATCCCGGAGCCAAGGATTGGCTGAGTTTTTCCGAAGGAGTCCCCAATCAACCACTATGTCCCAGTAGATTTGATAAATGGTAGCGATGACTGACGATGTTATAAACAAACTCTGCCATACCGGAATGGTTCCGTGTATATGTCACTCGCATCACCACAGCTACCATTGCTGACAAGTACTTGCCCAAATTAGCTACATGTGCTGGGTCCCGATCCTCGTCAATCCACCTTCTTAGGCACTGTTTTGGAACAAAGCACATAAACAAGATTCTTGATTCTCATCGTCTCATCAATTGAAGCATGAAGACAGGGAGCTGAAGACCCGCAGTGGAAAAGAGATGAGCAGAGAGGATCTTGACCTGCATGAACTCATAGTGCAAAACAGTTTCAGGATCGTCACTTGCAGCTTTTAAGAACTTATCCAGTCCCTGCCTGGGGCCATTGTCCACTGACATCCACACAAATACACATAACTGGCACCTGCTGTTAATCCACCTCTGAGTGAAGAAGTGGAGACAAGCTCAACTCAGTTCCCTGGGGACATGATATCATGGTTTACAGGCCCATGACGAAACTGATATCAGCCAGGAGTTTTTCCCAACAGCAGAGCTGGTCTCGGAGACTCACCACAATTGGTGCCAAGAACATACAGCTTCTCCAGGCCAAGATGTCTCTCCACTGACCGTAAGGCTGCAAACGCCGGAAATAAGCGTTGGCAAAGGCTGGAGTGCATTTTTATCACTCACGATTCTGTATGAAGGCTTATCTGACGGATTCATACAAAGCCTCCTGGTACCTTGGACTTGACAGCCCTGAACTTCCCAACGTTGTTCAGGTGCTCATTCTCAAGCTGCAAACATATACCCAAGGACAGTGTGGTGAGCGTTTCATCTCTGATTGGCTTTGCCTGTCCAAGGAACACGAAGAAGGTAAAGAGCTTAAACGAACGAACCGATAAAATTCCACTGGCCACGCCGGATGACTTCAAGGGCAGCAAACGTGAAGTCTGTGAGGTTGTCAAACCATACTGTGGGGTATGAATTAGCGTGTATATCCACGCTAGTCGCAACACAGAGTTCAGTGCCTGCCGACGTATCCAACATGTGAAACATCCAAAGGTGTCCAACTGCCCTTCGGCTGCTGAAAACATCAGTCTCTGGCCATGGCAGACAGTGAGTGAGATGTTATGCTTACCATTGAGATGAAATATAGATATTTTCTTTTGAGGATGAGCTGATCCCGGAGCCAAGGATTGGCTGAGTTTTTCCGAAGCAGTCCCCAATCAACCACTATGTCCCAGTAGATTTGATAAATGGTAGCGATGACTGACGATGTTATAAACAAACTCTGCCATACCGCGGAATGGTTCCGTGTGTATGTCACTCGCATCACCACAGCTACCATTGCTGACAAGTACTTGCCATTAGCTACATGTGCTGGGTCCCGATCCTCGTCAATCCACCTTCTTAGGCACTGTTTTGGAACAAAGCACATAAACAAGATTCTTGATTCTCATCGTCTCATCAATTGAAGCATGAAGACAGGGAGCTGAAGACCCGCAGTGGAAAAGAGATGAGCAGAGGATCTTGACCTGCATGATTCTCCACCAGTAAGGCAGCATGGACACGATGTATTCGAAGCTCCAGAACAGTTTAGAACCCGTGCAGTGCGTGGAAATGTCGGTGCTGTTTGTCCCATGGATCGATCCTATGCAGTAGCACGCAGCATTTCCACTGCAATTGCCGTCACAATTCCTGTCCATTGAGCACCTGTCGAACAAAACCTCTAAAAGTCAGCAGTTATGAAAGGCAAGCAAGCAAGGCAGACCTCGCAAAAGCTCCAACCTTCGACAGGCTCAATCTTCCGGGCATAAAGCATTTCCTCGTGAACTCCAAAGTGCAAGTCATCCAAGGAACACGAAGAAGGTAAAGAGCTTAAACGAACGAACCGATAAAAATTCCACTGGCCACGCCGGATGACTTCAAGGGCAGCAAACGTGAAGTCTGTGAGGTTGTTAGTCAAACCATACTGTGGGGTATGAATTAGCGTGTATATCCACGCTAGTCGCAACACAGAGTTCAGTGCCTGCCACGACGTATCCAACATGTGAAACATCCAAAGGTGTCCAACTGCCCTTCGGCTGCTGAAAACATCAGTCTCTGGCCATGGCAGACAGTGAGTGAGATGTTATGCTTACCATTGAGATGAAATATAGATATTTTCTTTTGAGGATGAGCTGATCCCGGAGCCAAGGATTGGCTGAGTTTTTCCGAAGGAGTCCCCAATCAACCACTATGTCCCAGTAGATTTGATAAATGGTAGCGATGACTGACGATGTTATAAACAAACTCTGCCATACCGCGGAATGGTTCCGTGTGTATGTCACTCGCATCACCACAGCTACCATTGCTGACAAGTACTTGCCCAAATTAGCTACATGTGCTGGGTCCCGATCCTCGTCAATCCACCTTCTTAGGCACTGTTTTGGAACAAAGCACATAAACAAGATTCTTGATTCTCATCGTCTCATCAATTGAAGCATGAAGACAGGGAGCTGAAGACCCGCAGTGGAAAAAGAGATGAGCAGAGAGGATCTTGACCTGCATGATTCTCCACCAGTAAGGCAGCATGGACACGATGTATTCGAAGCTCCAGAACAGTTTAGAACCCGTGCAGTGCGTGGAAATGTCGGTGCTGTTTGTCCCATGGATCGATCCTATGCAGTAGCACGCAGCATACTCGAGATTTCTCAAACCCGTAACCTGAACATTCACCCAGGATGACGACTGTCAGTTCACAGTAGCAGGAAGTGTGATCAGTTGGTTCAGACTTGTGTTGATTGCATCCGCCTACAACATTTGGAATTTTATAAGAACCGTGACATGAGGTGAATCGTGACATTGTTAAGTGAAAATGTTATGATGTGAGGCATCTAACCTGGCTTGTAAGCTGATCCGCAATGAAGAAATCAAGCAGGACGACCTGTCAAATGAGACCACAGCTGACGTGAACATCAAGGGCCATTCCGACCTGCGATTGATGACTAATTATCTTGGGTTGTTTGTTTTTACCTTGTACAATGGGGCAAGCATGACTCTCGTCAGGCATTTGAGAAATATGATTCTCGAAGACTTGTACAAGAGATTCAAAGGGATGAACAGAAGCAGCAGAAATACCTGCGGTGCAGATTACAGCAGAGCTCATTATCAGAATTCGTCTGCGGAAG
The DNA here is from genome assembly GCA_010909165.1 of Anthoceros angustus. NCBI lineage: Eukaryota > Viridiplantae > Streptophyta > Anthocerotopsida > Anthocerotales > Anthocerotaceae > Anthoceros > Anthoceros angustus. Next base: position 416,797 of record MU008191.1, read on the forward strand.
AACCAGGACAGTCTGATTGGAAGCGTTCAAATGACTTTGCAACGGTTTCACAGCTTACCATGGTCACTGTGAGTGGGATGCTCACGCTCTTGATGCCAAGAAATGTCTCCTTTCTCGAGTTCGTAACAAGATGAGAAAGCATCCCGAGAGTCAAAACTGTCGTGAGCACAGTGCTCAGCAGCAAGACTTCACGATCCTCCAAGCTGTGGATGCAGGTGGAAGAAGAAGGACACCACTCAGCCAAGCAGGAGGCGAAACGAGGCCATTGCTGACAAGTACTTGCCCAAATTAGCTACATGTGCTGGGTCCCGATCCTCGTCAATCCACCTTCTTAGGCACTGTTTTGGAACAAAGCACATAAACAAGATTCTTGATTCTCATCGTCTCATCAATTGAAGCATGAAGACAGGGAGCTGAAGACCCGCAGTGGAAAAGAGATGAGCAGAGGATCTTGACCTGCATGATTCTCCACCAGTAAGGCAGCATGGACACGAGGACACCGGATTCACAACGGATGGACCAGCCATCGAGGTGGGTGTCTCACGCCAGAGACAATCTAGACTGCAAATTACACGGGGCAAAACAGGCTGGTGAGCTGATCCCAGCCAAGGATTGGCTGAGTTTTTCCGAAGGAGTCCCCAATCAACCACTATGTCCCAGTAGATTTGATAAATGGTAGCGATGACTGACGATGTTATAAACAAACTCTGCCATACCGCGGAATGGTTCCGTGTGTATGTCACTCGCATCACCACAGCTACCATTGCTGACAAGTACTTGCCCAAATTAGCTACATGTGCTGGGTCCCGATCCTCGTCAATCCACCTTCTTAGGCACTGTTTTGGAACAAAGCACATAAACAAGATTCTTGATTCTCATCGTCTCATCAATTGAAGCATGAAGACAGGGAGCTGAAGACCCGCAGTGGAAAAGAGATGAGCAGAGGATCTTGACCTGCATGATTCTCCACCAGTAAGGCAGCATGGACACGATGTATTCGAAGCTCCAGAACAGTTTAGAACCCGTGCAGTGCGTGGAAATGTCGGTGCTGTTTGTCCCATGGATCGATCCTATGCAGTAGCACGCAGCATACTCGAGATTTCTCAAACCCGTAACCTGAACATTCACCCAGGATGACGACTGTCAGTTCACAGTAGCAGGAAGTGTGATCAGTTGGTTCAGACTTGTGTTGATTGCATCCGCCTACAACATTTGGAATTTTATAAGAACCGTGACATGAGGTGAATCGTGACATTGTTAAGTGAAAATGTTATGATGTGAGGCATCTAACCTGGCTTGTAAGCTGATCCGCAATGAAGAAATCAAGCAGGACGACCTGTCAAATGAGACCACAGCTGACGTGAACATCAAGGGCCATTCCGACCTGCGATTGATGACTAATTATCTTGGGTTGTTTGTACCTTACAATGGGGCAAGATGACTCTCGTCAGGCATTTGAGAAATATGATTCTCGAAGACTTGTACAAGAGATTCAAAGGGATGAACAAAGCATCAGAAATACCTGCGGTGCAGATTACAGCAGAGCTCATTATCAGAATTCGTCTGCGGAAGAACCAGGACAGTCTGATTGGAAGCGTTCAAATGACTATTGCAACGGTTTCACAGCTTACCATGGTCACTGTGGTGGGATGCTCACGCTCTTGATGCCAAGAAATGTCATACAGAGTGAAAATCAGGATCTGAAAGTATGCGTATGCCTGCAGTGATCCTTGGCAGGGTAGGTAGACCCGGGCTTGATGGGTTTTGATTTGCTTCTCCAGTCCCCTGCAGAAATGCAAGCCAACCATTACGCTGTCGCCCACAAACTGTACTCTTGGAGGTAGAAGCTCTGAACCGCACCTTGCGCTCTGACGGTCATAGCCCTTGGCCCCGGACGGGTCTTGCAGTAGAGGCCCACACGAACTTCACGATCCTCCAAGCTGTGGATGCAGGTGGAAGAAGAAGGGACACCACTCAGCCAAGCAGGAGGCGAAACGAGGCCATTGCTGAGGGACGAAAATCGTGGCAGGGGGTGCCAGATGGCTGGACACGAGGACACCGGATTCACAACGGATGGACCAGCCATCGAGGTGGGTGTCTCACGCCAGAGACAATCTAGACTGCAAATTACACGGGGCAAAACGAGCTGGTGAGCTGATTCCGCCTGTTGTCAATGCAGGCCCCGGCAACCGTGGCGCTGAAGGCGCCAGAATTGCTGCCTCCGGGCTGCAGAACTGGGGGTTTGCTCTACCTGTAGTCCCAGCATTGGCCGAGCTGTGGGGACAGCTGAGCTGCTGCGTGTGTGGAATGCTTTCCTGTCTCAGGCTGCGGACCCTGGTCGGGAATGCTCTGCTCTGCTACGACCCATTGCTGGAGAGGGTGGCTCGACACAAGGTGAGCAGTGAAGGGAGCGGATGCGTGCTGCGGATGAATGCAAGACATGTTGATGACGTGCAGCGTTTGACGCAGGTAGGCGTGAGGTCCATGGCGTCCAACACTACCGATCTGTGTGATGCGCACCCTTTGCCAGAGATATACATTGCCGCAATACAGGTACAGGTGCAATAGGATTAACGCCAGAATGCTGTAGAGAAAACAGGACGACAAAATCAGCATGTGCTCGCTCGTGGCACATGATATGAATACAGTGCCTCATCAGCCCGCAGGCATCATGCATAAGTGCAAGCGAGACTGGTTGATTACAAAGGCAAACCTGAAGATCGGAAACACAGCTGTATCGTCCTTGAAATGATATCTTTTCAGCAAGACAAGATAAACCAGAAACAAGGCCAAGGAACAGCCGGAAAAGACCCCTGCAAGCCGACACATGTTCGGATGAGCCGGTCTGGTAATCCTAACACTTGTGGGTGTACATTGGGAAGCCGAGATGTGTACTTGCCTGACAGAAAAGTTATGCTGTGCGAAGCTTTTTTTTTCGTTGGATTCAGATACGCCATGGCTTGACGCTCGTTCTTTTTGGTGAAGTGTTCAGTGAAGATGCCTTCTACCCTTTCCATGAGCTTGACCACCTGCGAGTTCAGTAGCCAAAAGTTTCTATGAATCTACCTTTGGAGCAGCTTAGAAAGTCCGTTGCCTCCCATGTGGCGAGACAGACTCGGGAACCTCCATGAAAAGTAAAGTACTGAATGAACAAGCAAAGTACCTTGTCAGAACCAGCAAAGTATGATGTTTCGATTGCCCTCAGATATGTGTCTGTAGTATGTCGTCCTGTCACCTGGGTGCAGAAAATTGAACTCGATTAGTCAAGGTCGTTGGAAGTCCAAGCTGGGTTTTAAGGTTCCTGGACGATTTCAATTTGTGTGCGATTTGCTCCTCACCTTGTCATACTTCTTGAGAATTTTCTCGAAGGCTTGCATGTTAAGAGAGCTGTTCCAGGAGTCTGAGATTTGCAGGAATCAGCTATCGGTGTTCCAACAACATTGGCAACTCGTAGTGCTCCAGTCTCCTACATCATCTGTTGTTCTGGTCTGAACTAGGATCTGTAGGGCAGGTTGGGCTTGCTCAATGATAAGAATACATCACAAATAGCCTTTGTTGGAAACGAGCAGTAAGGTCGGATTGGTCAGCCCACATTGCAATCCTGATTCGTTCTTAAGTGACAATGCATTATTCACAGATAGGAGCTATCCTTGAGACTGTGCACGGACAACCCTGATACCATGTTCACAGATGCAGGAGTCCGCATAGCCCCTGGAGACTGGTGCTATGCTGACAACGACGGAGTCATTGTCTCCAACGTGGAGCTGTGATCGAGGATGCCTTCTACCCTTTCCATGAGCTTGACCACCTGCGAGTTCAGTAGCCAAAAGTTTCTATGAATCTACCTTTGGAGCAGAGAAAGTCCGTTGCCTCCCATGTGGCGAGACAGACTCGGAACCTCCATGAAAAGTAAAGTACTGAATGAACAAGCAAAGTACCTTGTCAGAACCAGCAAAGTATGATGTTTCGATTGCCCTCAGATATGTGTCTGTAGTATGTCGTCCTGTCACCTGGGTGCAGAAAATTGAACTCGATTAGTCAAGGTCGTTGGAAGTCCAAGCTGGGTTTTAAGGTTCCTGGACGATTTCAATTTGTGCGATTTGCTCCTCACCTTGTCATACTTCTTGAGAATTTTCTCGAAGGCTTGCATGTTAAGAGAGCTGTTCCAGGAGTCTGAGATTTGCAGGAATCAGCTATCGGTGTTCCAACAACATTGGCAACTCGTAGTGCTCCAGTCTCCTACATCATCTGTTGTTCTGGTCTGAACTAGGATCTGTAGGGCAGGTTGGGCTTGCTCAATGATAAGAATACATCACAAATAGCCTTTGTTGGAAACGAGCCGGTAAGGTCGGATTGGTCAGCCCACATTGCAATCCTGATTCGTTCTTAAGTGACAATGCATTATTCACAGATAGGAGCTATCCTTGGAGACTGTGCACGGACAACCCTGATACCATGTTCACAGATGCAGGATCTCCACTTGAGTTTTCTCTCTGTCTATGCACGAAAAGGTTAGCCTCATTTGCGTTTCCAATTGGTGAGCCCTGATTATGAACTCTCCCTCCTTCCTCCGATAGAACCTGTCGACGATGTTGAGCTGTTCATCCAGCATTTTGAAGAAAATCTTCTCGTGCTCCGCAGCTGCAATGCAGGGCTCGAGGATTTCTGTTTCGTAGTATTCTCCGCCATGCGTGTCTGACTGCCGCTGATGGACCTGCCGCATATATTACGAGCCTTCAAACTACGTAGCCAAAACACTTGTAAATTCTATCCATGGATTACTGCTTCTGAACGACAGACAGACGGACAATATCACCAAGTGCGTACCTTGATAGACGGGGGAGGCCGAAGGCTTGACATCTGGCTCTGATCTAGCTAACAAAAGTTTCCTGTCAACGATCTCTGCTCGCTTCTCACTTACAACCTGTGCCGTACACTGTCGTTGAAAGGCAGTGGTACCTGATTGACAGCCCTGAACTTCCAACGTTGTTCAGGTGCTCATTCTCCAAGCTGGGTTTTAAGGTTCCTGGACGATTTCAATTTGTGTGCGATTTGCTCCTCACCTTGTCATACTTCTTGAGAATTTTCTCGAAGGCTTGCATGTTAAGAGAGCTGTTCCAGGAGTGGAAATGTCAGTTGTGGTCAGTGGCCAGCCCGAATGCATTGTGCTGGGAGCAAGAACGACGTACCTAAAGCTCGCCAGCAAGGTTAGCCCACGATAGAACTCTATAAATGCAGCCCGAAGCATTTTCTGTGCACCTTGAACTTTTTTCTTGCTTATCGTCCTGTGAAACTCTTCCTTGCCCTCGCGCGAGAATCCTTTATTTTCCTCCAATGCTTGTCGTTTCTTTGTAGTGCCAGCCATTTCCTCCCATAGCATCCTAGAAAGCGCTGAAATAGCTTCAAGCGATTGGCCTTGCAGAGGAATGTTGACTACCATGGCGGGGGGAACGGACGAGGCGAGTTGAATGTTAGACCCTGCAAAGCTGCAGTGCTGGTATGTGCACCCTGGTTTCTCGTCGCCTATTGGGTAACACACATGATCGTTCAGTTGAAGATCATATTCCGGGTTTGCCTGCAACGTCAGAGCAGTCTGGCCTCCTAGGTTGGACTGCAGCTCACGGTTGCTAACAGCCAAGAGGTTGAGAGAGAGAGGCTTTAATTTGCTCTTCTCAGCTATGCCCACGATCTTGGCCTCTTCTGAGGAGCCTTTGCCTGAAATGCCAAATGCGTTAGCCACGAGCAGAAAACGTTGATGCCGGAACATGTCACTTAGCTCCTCCTAACAAGGTGCTGTTTCGAGCTAACTCAAGCAGCAGGAGTAGTCACCTGCTGATGCCAGAATTTGGAGGTCGGGATCAAAATCATCAGTGCTTTCCATCGCTGTCAAGGGAGATGAGAAACCCGGATCGGACCACGAGACCGAGTCTTTGCATTTCAACCAGAGTCCTCATTTGCGTTTCCAATTGGTGAGCCCTGATTATGAACTCTCCCTCCTTCCTCCGATAGAACCTGTCGACGATGTTATAAACAAACTCTGCCATACCGCGGAATGGTTCCGTGTGTATGTCACTCGCATCACCACAGCTACCATTGCTGACAAGTACTTGCCCAAATTAGCTACATGTGCTGGGTCCCGATCCTCGTCAATCCACCTTCTTAGGCACTGTTTTGGAACAAAGCACATAAACAAGATTCTTGATTCTCATCGTCTCATCAATTGAAGCATGAAGACAGGGAGCTGAAGACCCGCAGTGGAAAAGAGATGAGCAGAGGATCTTGACCTGCATGATTCTCCACCAGTAAGGCAGCATGGACACGATGTATTCAGCTCCAGAACAGTTTAGAACCCGTGCAGTGCGTGGAAATGTCGGTGCTGTTTCGGCTAACTCAAGCAGCAGGAGTCACCTGCTGATGCCAGAATTTGGAGGTCGGGATCAAAATCATCAGTGCTTCACTGTCAAGGGGAGAGATGAGAAACCCGGATCGGACCACGAGACCGAGTCTTTGCATTTCACCAGAGTCCTCATTTGCGTTTCCAATTGGTGAGCCCTGATTATGAACTCTCCCTCCTTCCTCCGATAGAACCTGTCGACGATGTTGAGCTGTTCATCCAGCATTTTGAAGAAAATCTTCTCGTGCTCCGCAGCTGCAATGCAGGGCTCGAGGATTTCTGTTTCGTAGTATTCTCCGCCATGCGTGTCTGACTGCCGCTGATGGACCTGCCGCATATATTACGAGCCTTCAAACTACGTAGCCAAAACACTTGTAAATTCTATCCATGGATTACTGCTTCTGAACGACAGACAGACGGACAATATCACCAAGTGCGTACCTTGATAGACGGGAGGGAGGCCGAAGGCTTGAATGTGTGACCGGTCCGACGAGCCAGCCCCGTGAATGCTGCCAAGGGGCTTCCAGAAATGCTCACCACCTGGTGCTGGGGCGGATCAGTGGAGGAGTTGGTGCTTCCGGTCTCGACGTCATCACCGTCAGGATGGTGCTCCAGGGCCATGTGCAGAGCAGCTCTGCCCACCAGGGGGGCCTTGGTCCCTTGGTGATGGTGCTGCTTTATCCTCTTGATCTGCTGCTTGAGGAGCTTGTAGTTGCAGTAGGCATCCGTCCATTCCGGGACAAGCTGCTGCGCCAGCTGCTTCTTGAACTTCACCATCTTTTGCTCCTGTCTTAACGGATGGAGGCCAAGATGCTGATCAGAAGCAGCCTGGCATGTAATTCGTGCTGGCATTCAGCTTGATCAACAACTAATTCTGTTCAGACTCAATCCGAGTCCAGGCCTTGTGATCGTACTCTGTTGGCATGACAGCCTTTTCACTGCCTGGAGATGTCAGAGCTGCTTTTGCATGTCTGTCGCCTTTCTTTCAAAGCTGCAGCAGAGGCTCCGGCTATATAGCTCCTGGACATAACCGAGTTCGCTGGAGTCACAGAGCGTAGAAAATTGGAGGATATCTGGGAGTGGTCTGCAGGCTGAACATCTTTTACTGCATTCGTTCGTGGAGCCGAGAGAGGCACGATTCCGTGGCCTGCAGGCAAAACTTTGCAATCATTTCAACCAAGCACGGTTGTGGCTGGGTAGCAAGATTGTGATTTTCCTTGCTGTGAGTGCGAAATCAGGCCTAGCTCCTATTAGTTGAACTTTCTCCAAGTGGTGGTTTCTCCCAAGAGATTCAAAGGGATGAACAGAAGCAGCCTGGCATGTAATTCGTGCTGGCATTCAGCTTGATCAACAACTAATTCTGTTCAGACTCAATCCGAGTCCAGGCCTTGTGATCGTACTCTGTTGGCATGACAGCCTTTTCACTGCCTGGAGATGTCAGAGCTGCTTTTGCATGTCTGTCGCCTTTCTTTCAAAGCTGCAGCAGAGGCTCCGGCTATAGCTCCTGGACATAACCGAGTTCGCTGGAGTCACAGAGCGTAGAAAATTGGAGGATATCTGGGAGTGGTCTGCAGGCTGAACATCTTTTACTGCATTCGTTCGTGGAGCCGAGAGAGGCACGATTCCGTGGCCTGCAGGCAAAACTTTGCAACGGTTTCACAGCTTACCATGGTCACTGTGAGTGGGATGCTCACGCTCTTGATGCCAAGAAATGTCTCCTTTCTCGAGTTCGTAACAAGATGAGAAAGCATCCCGAGAGTCAAAACTGTCGTGAGCACAGTGCTCAGCAGCAAGACTTCACGAGATCGCAGCTCCGTGCCAGGTGCAAACTCAAAGATGAACGCGTAGTTGATGCGCACCCTTTGCCAGAGATATACATTGCCGCAATACAGGTACAGGTGCAATAGGATTAACGCCAGAATGCTGTAGAGAAAACAGGACGACAAAATCAGCATGTGCTCGCTCGTGGCACATGATATGAATACAGTGCCTCATCAGCCCAGGCATCATGCATAAGTGCAAGCGAGACTGGTTGATTACAGGCAAACCTGAAGATCAAACACAGCTGTATCGTCCTTGAAATGATACCCTTTCAGCAAGACAAGATAAACCAGAAACAAGGTCAAGGAACAGCCGGAAAAGATCCCTGCAGACCGACACATGTTCGGATGAGCCGGTCTGGTAATCCTAACACTTGTGGGTGTACATTGGGAACTGAGATGTGTCTTGCCTGACAGAAAGGTTATGTGTGAAGCTTTTTTCGTTGGATTCAGATACGCCATGGCTTGACGCTGGTTCTTTTGGTGAAGTGTTCAGTGAAGATGCCTTCTACCCTTTCCATGAGCTTGACCACCTGCGAGTTCAGTAGCCAAAAGTTTCTATGAATCTACCTTTGGAGCAACTTAGAAAGTCCGTTGCCTCCCATGTGGCGAGACAGACTCGGGAACCTCCATGAAAAGTAAAGTACTGAATGAACAAGCAAAGTACCTTGTCAGAACCAGCAAAGTATGATGTTTCGATTGCCCTCAGGATATGTGTCTGACGTATGTCGTCCTGTCACCTGGGTGCAGAAAATTGAACTCGATTAGTCAAGGTCGTTGGAAGTCCAAGCTGGGTTTTAAGGTTCCTGGACGATTTCAATTTGTGTGCGATTTGCTCCTCACCTTGTCATACTTCTTGAGGAATTTTCTCGAAGGCTTGCATGTTAAGAGAGCTGTTCCAGGAGTGGAAATGTCAGTTGCCGTCAGTGGCCAGCCGAATGCATTGTGCTGGGAGCAAGAAGGACGTACCTAAAGCTCGCCAGCAAGGTTAGCCCACGATAGAACTCTATAAATGCAGCCCGAAGCATTTTCTCTGCACCTTGAACCTTTTTCTTGCTCATCGTTGTGTGAAACTCTTGCTTGCCCTCATGCAGAATCCTTTATTTTCCTCAATGCTTGTCGTTTCTTTGTAGTGCCAGCCATTTCCTCCATAGCATCCTAGAAAGCGCTGAAATAGCTTCAAGCGACTGGCCTTACAGAGGAATGTTGACTACCATGGCTGGGGGAAGGGACGAGGCGAGTTGAATGTTAGACGCTGCAAAGCTGCATTTGCCGAATTTCTTGCCCGCTGGGCGTGGTGTGGCAGCAGGAGCAGCGGGGCCTTTATAAGTGGACGTCTCTAGAGCGGTCCCTTTCCTGCTCCCTGCCATGGCGACATTCGCGCCGGGTCCCTGGCTCTGGACGGCTAGCATTAGAGAGGTGGACCTATGGGCGGAGGCAGAGGCATGGCAGGCCTGGCAGGAAGGAGATTTACATGTTTGTCCTGGGGCAAGGCGGAGGATCCGGGAAGCGAGGGAAAGAAATAAAGAAAGAAAGCAAGCAAGAGAAGGAGGCCAAGCTGTCACAGAACCCACGCTGCCCAGGACAGCCTACCTCAGCCTTGCCTGCCCAGCTTGCGCTGGATACAGTAGACTGAATCTTCTGGGCCCTCTGATCTTCAGGGCTGGTAGGCCAGAGGGTGCCCAGCAGCTCGAAACACGTTCACATCAACAGAAACCTCGCAAAGCGAAACCCTCCTCACCAGATGATTCCATCTCACCTGCACTGCTGCACTTGTGTGCTGCAGGTGAGTGGTTCGGAATTCCTTAAGCTTCATTGGCCGGCTCCCAGCACAGGCTACCACATGAGTACTATTGCAAAGGGCAAATTCAAACGGCTTGGTGTTGTCGTGTCCTGTCTGCTCTGCTCGGTAGCGTGACCTTGGCCGTGGTGAACAAACTCGACGGTGCGAGCCTCTCAAAGCCACACAAATATCTTGTGCGGGATCCATCAATATCCCAGGCCCAAACTCCCAAAGTCCTAACCCGTGTTCTGGAATCTATGCTATTGACCAATGTTCTTCCTTCATGGAATCTGCATTGCTGAGATCGTCACCCTGCCATTATAATACTAGCGTTAAAAGCATTTGCTTACACCCTCGCTCACGTATGCATTGCCCGGGACCCGGCCTGTAAGGCGCGTGATCTGTGTGTTGTGCAAAGCTGGGCTTGATTTGCGTGTCCCTGCCCGCCCACACCGCCGCGCCGTATATTATATTGTTTCCTCCTGCCAACGCCACATGTGCTCCAACATAACTTTTTCTATGTCTCCACACTATTATATCAAATATAAATCAAATATAAATCAAATATGAATATTCGATCAAATTCACCAAAAAAAAAGCTAGTCCGAAATGAGGCATCGTTCTAATTCAGGCAGGCATCCATACCAAAGATGAGGAGGTGTGTGACGAAGGTATGATTTAGAATGACAGCCAAGCAGTGTATAAGAGGAGACACTCCTCTCAATCTCCAGACAACCCAGCATTGCATAAGAGGAGATCTCGACTCCTCTCAATCAGATCAAGCGGGAGGCAATCGTTCAGCTCCTACGTGTGTTTACTTCTAGTATTCAGGGAGTCGTATCAGAGTCACGAGCCATGGCTTGCATTCATAATCCCTCAGCACTGGCAAGAGGAGAGTGTGCTGATTCAGCTGTCCAGGGGCGTCTGCAGGAAGGGTGGCAGACCGATATCTCAAACCGTCTTTTCACAAAAGAAAAGAAGAAAATGAGGTTCTGCTTGCGCCGTCTGGAAGGAAGGGGATGCTAAACTTCACTTCGGCCTGAAACCCTAAAAGTGACTCCCATTCTAGGGCTTGCTGCCCTTCTCGTAGCAGTATGTACGTAGATGCTCGGCGGCTGTCGTCATTTTCGGGTTGCGGTGCCCAGAGTCCGCGCGCAGGTCTGTGCTGTTGGGTGGTGCTTGCTTTGTTGCTGATGTCGGCGTTTATTGATTTGTCGGTCGATCGCCATGGCTTGACGCTGGTTCTTTTGGTGAAGTGTTCAGTGAAGATGCCTTCTACCCTTTCCATGAGCTTGACCACCTGCCAGTTCAGTAGCCAAAAGTTTCTATGAATCTACCTTTGGAGCAACTTAGAAAGTCCGTTGCCTCCCATGTGGCGAGACAGACTCGGAACCTCCATGAAAAGTAAAGTACTGAATGAACAAGCAAAGTACCTTGTCAGAACCAGCAAAGTATGATGTTTCGATTGCCCTCAGGATATGTGTCTGACGTATGTCGTCCTGTCACCTGGGTGCAGAAAATTGAACTCGATTAGTCAAGGTCGTTGGAAGTCCAAGCTGGGTTTTAAGGTTCCTGGACGATTTCAATTTGTGTGCGATTTGCTCCTCACCTTGTCATACTTCTTGAGGAATTTTCTCGAAGGCTTGCATGTTAAGAGAGCTGTTCCAGGAGTGGAAATGTCAGTTGCCGTCAGTGGCCAGCCGAATGCATTGTGCTGGGAGCAAGAAGGACGTACCTAAAGCTCGCCAGCAAGGTTAGCCCACGATAGAACTCTATAAATGCAGCCCGAAGCATTTTCTCTGCACCTTGAACCTTTTTCTTGCTCATCGTTGTGTGAAACTCTTGCTTGCCCTCATGCAGAATCCTTTATTTTCCTCAATGCTTGTCGTTTCTTTGTAGTGCCAGCCATTTCCTCCATAGCATCCTAGAAAGCGCTGAAATAGCTTCAAGCGACTGGCCTTACAGAGGAATGTTGACTACCATGGCTGGGGGAAGGGACGAGGCGAGTTGAATGTTAGACGCTGCAAAGCTGCAGTGCTGGTATGTGCACCCTGGTTGTCGTCGCCTATTGGGTAACACACATGATCGTTCAGTTGAAGATCATATTCCGGGTTTGCCTGCAACGTCAGAGCAGTCTGGCCTCCTAGGTTGGACTGCAGCTCACGGTTGCTAACATCCAAGAGGTTGAGAGAAATACTTTAAGCTCTTCTCAGCTATGCTCACGATCTTGGCCTCTTCTGAGGTAGCCTTGCCTGAAATGCCAAATGCGTTAGCCACGAGCAGAAAACGTTGATGCCGGAACATGTCACTTAGCTCCTCCTAACAAGGTGCTGTTTCGAGCTAACTCAAGCAGCAGGAGTAGTCACCTGCTGATGCCAGAATTTGGAGGTCGGGATCAAAATCATCAGTGCTTTCGACATCGCTGTCCAAGGGGGAGAGATGAGAAACCCGGATCGGACCACGAGACCGAGTCTTTTGCATTTCAACCAGAGTCCTCATTTGCGTTTCCAATTGGTGAGCCCTGATTATGAACTCTCCCTCCTTCCTCCGATAGAACCTGTCGACGATGTTGAGCTGTTCATCCAGCATTTTGAAGAAAATCTTCTCGTGCTCCGCAGCTGCAATGCAGGGCTCGAGGATTTCTGTTTCGTAGTATTCTCCGCCATGTGTGTCTGACTGCCGCTGATGGACCTGCTGCATTACGAGCCTTCAAACTACGTAGCCAAAACACTTGTAAATTCTATCCATGGATTACTGCTTCTGAACGACAGACAGACGGATACAATATCACCAAGTGCGTACCTTGATAGACGGAGGGAGGCCGAAGGCTTGAAGTGTGACCGGTCCGACGAGCCAGCCCCGTGAATGCTGCCAAGGGCTTCCAAAATGCTCACCACCTGGTGCTGGGGCGGATCAGTGGAGGTTGGTGCTTCCGGTCTCGACGTCATCACCGTCAGGATGGTGCTCCAGGGCCATGTGCAGAGCAGCTCTGCCCACCAGGGGGGCCTTGGTCCCTTGGTGATGGTGCTGCTTTATCCTCTTGATCTGCTGCTTGAGGACCTTGTATTGCAGTAGGCATCCGTCCATTCCGGACAAGCTGCTGCGCCAGCTGCTTCTTGAACTTCACCATCTTTTGCTCCTGTCTTAGACGGATGGGGCCAAGATGCTGATCAGAAGCAGCCTGGCATGTAATTCGTGCTGGCATTCAGCTTGATCAACAACTAATTCTGTTCAGACTCAATCCGAGTCCAGGCCTTGTGATCGTACTCTGTTGGCATGACAGCCTTTTCACTGCCTGGAGATGTCAGAGCTGCTTTTGCATGTCTGTCGCCTTTCTTTCAAAGCTGCAGCAGAGGCTCCGGCTATATAGCTCCTGGACATAACCGAGTTCGCTGGAGTCACAGAGCGTAGAAAATTGGAGGATATCTGGGAGTGGTCTGCAGGCTGAACATCTTTTACTGCATTCGTTCGTGGAGCCGAGAGAGGCACGATTCCGTGGCCTGCAGGCAAAACTTTGCAATCATTTCAACCAAGCACGGTTGTGGCTGGGTAGCAAGATTGTGATTTTCCTTGCTGTGAGTGCGAAATCAGGCCTAGCTCCTATTAGTTGAACTTTCTCCAAGTGGTGGTTTCTCCCAAGAGATTCTGATGGGGAACCCAGTACTGAGAGGTGAGATTAGACGGATATGCTTGCAAGCTCTTAATTGAGCTCCCAGTCTTGCTCTCAGCGGTGTGCCCGTCACCTGCACAGCCGGGAACCGAAGATGTGTGCACGACATTGAGAGCCCAGAGATATCCTGCATCCAACATTCAGGTGGGCAATCAAGCGGCCCCACAATTCCTCCGTCATCGCCTGTCTCCCACCCAACCCCACAGATTTCAGCATTCTATAGCCAGCTCCATTGCAGCACATAGCAACACACAGATGTCCAACACCCCAGAAACTTTGCCGACATTGGCTCCAGGCTTCACCCAAAAACTCGGAGCATCACACTGCCACAAAACACGAGGACTGCGATCGAATACAGCGTTCTGTGGCTCAGGATTGTTCAAACGGTTGCAACGGCGCGGGTCGTGGAGAGCCCGTCGACGAAGAGGACAGAAAAGAACATCGATTTGCATACGCTGATCGAGCAAGATCCGAGAGCAAAGACGCGCATGGAGTCTGGCATTCCTTGTTGCAAAGCATCAACTCGTTCCCAAGGGAACCGTGAAAGAGAGAAACGCAGCAGCAGCACACACACACACACACACACACACACACACACAATCGAACACAGGCAGGACAGGGGCTGCCACACTGCCTGCTCGCTTTCCAGCTACAAGGAACAGTGTACACCGCTACAGCATGGGGAAAAGAAGCTACCTGTAGCTCTAGAGGCTTTGCGTGTGCGCTCCAGAGCTGCATTTGCCGAATTTCTTGCCCGCTGGGCGGCAGTGGCAGAGCAGCAGGAGCAGCGGGGGCCTTTATAAGTGGACGTCTCTAGAGCGGTCCCTTTCCTGCTCCCGGCTGCCATGGCGACATTCGCGCCGGGTCCCTGGCTCTGGACGGCTAGCATTAGAGAGGTGGACCTATGGGCGGAGGCAGAGGCATGGCAGGCCTGGCAGGAAGGAGATTTACATGTTTGTCCTGGGGCAGTACACAAGGCGGAGGATCCGGGAAGCGAGGGGAAAGAAATAAAGAAAGAAAGCAAGCAAGAGAAGGAGGCCAAGCCGTCACAGAACCCACGCTGCCCAGGACAGCCTACCTCAGCCTTGCCTGCCCCGAAAGCTTGCGCTGGATACAGTAGACTGAATCTTCTGGGCCCTCTGATCTTTCAGGGCTGGTAGGCCAGAGGGTGCCCAGCAGCTCGAAACACGTTCACATCAACAGAAACCTCGCAAAGCGAAACCCTCCTCACCCAGATGATTCCATCTCACCCTGCACTGCTGCACTTGTGTGCTGCAGGTGAGTGGTTTCGGAATTCCTTAAGGAAAGCTTCATTGGCCGGCTCCCCAGCACAGGCTACCACACATGAGTACTATTGCAAAGGGCAAATTCAAACGGCTTGGTGTTGTCGTGTCCTGTCTGCTCTGCTCGGTAGCGTGACCTTGGCCGTGGTGAACAAACTCGACGGTGCGAGCCTCTCAAAGCCACACAAATATCTTGTGCGGGATCCATCAATATCCCAGGCCCAAACTCCCAAAGTCCTAACCCGTGTTCTGGAATCTATGCTATTGACCAATGTTCTTCCTTCATGGAATCTGCATTGCTGAGATCGTCACCCTGCCATTATAATACTAGCGTTAAAAGCATTTGCTTACACCTCGCTCACGTATGCATTGCCCGGGACCCGGCCTGTAAGGCGCGCGTGATCTGTGTGTTGTGCAAAGCTGGGCTTGATTGCGTGTCCCTGCCCGCCCACACACCGCCGCGCCGTATATTATATTGTTTCCTCCTGCCAACGCCACATGTGCTCCAACATAACTTTTTCTATGTCTCTCCACACTATTATATCAAATATAAATCAAATATAAATCAAATATGAATATTCGATCAAATTCACCAAAAAAAAAGCTAGTCCGAAATGAGGCATCGTTCTAATTCAGGCAGGCATCCATACCAAAGATGAGGAGGTGTGTGACGAAGGTATGATTTAGAATGACAGCCAAGCAGTGTATAAGAGGAGACACTCCTCTCAATCTCCAGACAACCCAGCATTGCATAAGAGGAGATCTCGACTCCTCTCAATCAGATCGGGAGGCAATCGTTCAGCTCCTACGTGTGTTTACTTCTAGTATTCAGGGAGTCGTATCAGAGTCACGAGCCATGGCTTGCATTCATAATCCCTCAGCACTGGCAAGAGGAGAGTGTGCTGATTCAGCTGTCCAGGGGCGTCTGCAGGAAGGGGTGGCAGACCGATATCTCAAACCGTCTTTTCACAAAAGAAAAGAAGAAAATGAGGTTCGCTTGCGCCGTCTGGAAGGAAGGGGATGCTAAACTTCACTTCACGGCCTGAAACCCTAAAAGTGACTCCCATTCTAGGGCTTGCTGCCCTTCTCGTAGCAGTATGTACGTAGATGTCTCGGCGGCGTCGTCATTTTCGGTGCCCGCAGAGTCCGCGCGCAGGTCTGTGCTGTTGGGTGGTGCTTGTTGCTGATGTCGGCGTTTATTGATTTGTCGGTCGATCGCCATGGCGCGCGGTTCTGTCACCACTGAAGTGGCGGTGCGGGCTTGGTGCAAGTGATGCGAAGCAAGAATAGGGACATCTTAGTGCCTCAGGGGCCATGATGACGTATTCTATGGGAATCTCTGATGCACCAGATCTCGCCTTCATGGCCTGACCGAGCTATCACGGGGTCGCAAGTTGGCATCCGGCATCCCGCCCACATGTATTGCGACAATTGGTGGACAATCCGGATGAAATTAAGCTCCTGGCGCAAATGAGGTTCAAGTCTTGAGCTGGTTATCTCATCCAACACAATCACCTGGATATGAATCTTCCTATGACGAGGGCAGAACTGGATGTTGCGGCCCCATCGGCAAAGTGGTGAGAAAGCAGTTGAGGATTCTTTCGGCGGTCTGCTGTGATCACACACCCTTTGAACGAATTGCGGCTAGTCCATCTGGTCCGTCTGTTTCACAGAATCTGAGCTTATCAAACGAGCGTCTCTAGAAAAGGTTGAAACAGAATCGGAGCAAAATCTGAGCTCATCAAACGAGCGTCTCTAGAAAAGGTTAAAACAGAATCAGGGCAAATCGTGCAAATATGAGAAGTATCAGAGCCAGGTTTCGATCCTGGGACCTGTGGGTTATGGGCCCACCACGCTTCCGCTGCGCCACTCTGATGTGATAGGCCATTGAAACTGACACTATATATAAAGTTTTGCACGTTTCTTATTTTCCCACAAAACACGAGGACTGCGATCGAATACAGCGTTCTGTGGCTCAGGATTGTTCAAACGGTTGCAACGGCGCGGGTCGTGGAGAGCCCGTCGACGAAGAGGACAGAAAAGAACATCGATTTGCATACGCTGATCGAGCAAGATCCGAGAGCAAAGACGCGCATGGAGTCTGGCATTCCTTGTTGCAAAGCATCAACTCGTTCCCAAGGGAACCGTGAAAGAGAGAAACGCAGCAGCAGCACACACACACACACACACACACACACACACACACACAATCGAACACAGGCAGGACAGGGGGCTGCCACACCGCTCTGCTCGCTTTCCAGCTACAAGGAACAGTGTACACCGCTACAGCATGGGGAAAAGAAGCTACCTGTAGCTCTAGAGGCTTTGCGTGTGCGCTCCAGAGCTGCATTTGCCGAATTTCTTGCCCGCTGGGCGGCAGTGGCAGAGCAGCAGGAGCAGCGGGGGCCTTTATAAGTGGACGTCTCTAGAGCGGTCCCTTTCCTGCTCCCGGCTGCCATGGCGACATTCGCGCCGGGTCCCCTGGCTCTGGACGGCTAGCATTAGAGAGGTGGACCTATGGGCGGAGGCAGAGGCATGGCAGGCCTGGCAGGAAGGAGATTTACATGTTTGTCCTGGGGCAGTACACAAGGCGGAGGATCCGGGAAGCGAGGGGAAAGAAATAAAGAAAGAAAGCAAGCAAGAGAAGGAGGCCAAGCCGTCACAGAACCCACGCTGCCCAGGACAGCCTACCTCAGCCTTGCCTGCCCCGAAAGCTTGCGCTGGATACAGTAGACTGAATCTTCTGGGCCCTCTGATCTTTCAGGGCTGGTAGGCCAGAGGGTGCCCAGCAGCTCGAAACACGTTCACATCAACAGAAACCTCGCAAAGCGAAACCCTCCTCACCCAGATGATTCCATCTCACCTGCACTGCACTTGTGTGCTGCAGGTGAGTGGTTTCGGAATTCCTTGAAAGCTTCATTGGCCGGCTCCCAGCACAGGCTACCACACATGAGTACTATTGCAAGGGCAAATTCAAACGGCTTGGTGTTGTCGTGTCCTGTCTGCTCTGCTCGGTAGCGTGACCTTGGCCGTGGTGAACAAAACTCGACGGTGCGAGCCTCTCAAAGCCACACAAATATCTTGTGCGGGATCCATCAATATCCAGGCCCAAACTCCCAAAGTCCTAACCCGTGTTCTGGAATCTATGCTATTGACCAATGTTCTTCCTTCATGGAATCTGCATTGCTGAGATCGTCACCCTGCCATTATAATACTAGCGTTAAAAGCATTTGCTTACACCCTCGCTCACGTATGCATTGCCCGGGACCCGGCCTGTAAGGCGCGCGTGATCTGTGTGTTGTGCAAAGCTGGGCTTGATTTGCGTGTCCCTGCCCGCCCACACACCGCCGCGCCGTATATTATATTGTTTCCTCCTGCCAACGCCACATGTGCTCCAACATAACTTTTTCTATGTCTCTCCACACTATTATATCAAATATAAATCAAATATAAATCAAATATGAATATTCGATCAAATTCACCAAAAAAAGCTAGTCCGAAATGAGGCATCGTTCTAATTCAGGCAGGCATCCATACCAAAGATGAGGAGGTGTGTGACGAAGGTATGATTTAGAATGACAGCCAAGCAGTGTATAGAGGAGACACTCCTCTCAATCTCCAGACAACCCAGCATTGCATAAGAGGAGATCTCGACTCCTCTCAATCAGATCAAGCGGGAGGCAATCGTTCAGCTCCTACGTGTGTTTACTTCTAGTATTCAGGGAGTCGTATCAGAGTCACGAGCCATGGCTTGCATTCATAATCCCTCAGCACTGGCAAGAGGAGAGTGTGCTGATTCAGCTGTCCAGGGGGCGTCTGCAGGAAGGGTGGCAGACCGATATCTCAAACCGTCTTTTCACAAAAGAAAAGAAGAAAATGAGGTCTGCTTGCGCCGTCTGGAAGGAAGGGGATGCTAAACTTCACTTCACGGCCTGAAACCCTAAAAGTGACTCCCATTCTAGGGCTTGCTGCCCTTCTCGTAGCAGTATGTACGTAGATGTCTCGGCGGCGTCGTCATTTTCGGGTTGCGGTGCCCGCAGAGTCCGCGCGCAGGTCTGTGCTGTTGGGTGGTGCTTGCTTTGTTGCTGATGTCGGCGTTTATTGATTTGTCGGTCGATCGCCATGGCGCGCGGTTCTGTCACCACTGAAGTGGCGGTGCGGGCTTGGTGCAAGTGATGCGAAGCAAGAATAGGGACATCTTAGTGCCTCAGGGGCCATGATGACGTATTCTATGGGAATCTCTGATGCACCAGATCTCGCCTTCATGGCCGGTTATGTCAGTCTTTACTGGTTTGTATGTCCATCGCCAGCGTCCGCGTTTCTGTCACAACGGACGTGTTGGTGCAGGTTTGTGCAAGTGATGCGAAGCAAGAAAAGGGACATCTTAGTGCCTCACCGGCCAGGATGACGTTTTCTATGGGAATCTCTCTGATGCACCAGGTCTCGCCTTCATGGGTGGTTATGTCGTCTGTGCGGGTGTTGCGGGTTTCTGAACGATGGCTAAGTCTATTTGACGGCCATGGCCTCCTTGCCCCCGCCTCTTGAAAATCATCCTCTGGTCGTAGCAAACGATGAGTGAGGTCTGACGCTTATCATTGTGATGGAATGTAGATACTTCTTCTTCAGGATGAGCTGATTGCGGAGCCGAGGATTTGCTGGGTTTTCGATATCCTGAGACCCCAGACAACCTGGTTACTGTCCCCAGAAGATGGTGATAAATGTTAGCTATGTCGTAAACAAACTCTTACCATACCGCGGGCTGGCTGCGGGGTTATGTCACATTCTTCAGAACAGCTACCATTGCCCATAAGTACGTGACCTAATTGGCGACGTGTCCCGGGTCTCGACCTTCGTCATTTCACCTTCGTGTTTGGAACAAAACACGCAAATAAGGTCCTTGAATGGAGACAACATTCAAAGCAGGGAGACATGAGCTGAAGAGCGCCGCAGTGTACATGGAGGGTGTAGGGTTTAGGGTCTACACCCCCTTGATTCTCCACTAGTAAGGCAGTGTTGACGACGAAGTACTCGGAGCTCTAGAATAGCCCGTGCAATGCGTGAAAATGTCGGTGCCGTGGGTCGCATTGATCGAGACTGTAGTACGCAGCACACTCGAGGCTTCTCAATTTCTCAAACCCTTAACCTGAAAGTACACCCGGGATGACGACCGAGAGTTCACAGTAGCAGGAAGTGTAATGGGTTGGGTGAGACTTGTGTTGATTGCATCTGCCTAATACTATGAAGAAATCAACCAGGACGATCTGTCATATGAGGCATCGTGTCTCAATTCGGCCAGTTGTCACCTAGCTATCCCAACTGCCCCAATGGTTAGCTAGCTAGGTAACCGCCGAAGAGTTGGGTACCTCACAGCGTGTCGCACTTGGCTAGCAGAGAAGGTTCCTTCCCACAACGCTCATTGGCGAGATTCACTTCGTGGAAGCCCTTCTCGGATAGCACACTGACTTTGCACGCAACGACCGCATCCCCTGCGGCATGTGTGTGTCGCCTAGGTACCCACCCAATTGGTCAAGCAGCAGCACTCAGATGTCTCATCCTCAGCAAATTTCTATGAAGCCCTTTTAACGCTCCAGGTGCCCTGAGATTTCAACTCATCGATTGTTGAGACCATCTGCACAATTCACGTTTTCAGCACGTATTCTATGGGAATCTCTGATGCACCAGGTCTCGCCTTCATGGCCATTGGTTTGCTTGTCCATCGCCAGGGTCCGCGTTTCTGTCACAACGGACGTGTCGGTGCAGGGTTTGTGCAAGTGATGCGAAGCAAGAAAAGGGACATCTAGTGCCTCACCGGCCAGGATGACGTTTTCTATGGGAATCTCTGATGCACCAGGTCTCGCCTTCATGGGTGGTTATGTCGTCTGTGCGGGTGTTGCGGGTTTCTGAACGATGGCTAAGTCTATTTGACGGCCATGGCCTCCTTGCCCCCGCCTCTTGAAAATCATCCTCTGGTCGTAGCAAACGATGAGTGAGGTCTGACGCTTATCATTGTGATGGAATGTAGATACTTCTTCTTCAGGATGAGCTGATTGCGGAGCCGAGGATTTGCTGGGTTTTCGATATCCTGAGACCCCAGACAACCTGGTTACTGTCCCCAGAAGATGGTGATAAATGTTAGCTATGTCGTAAACAAACTCGACGGTGCGAGCCTCTCAAAGCCACACAAATATCTTGTGCGGGATCCATCAATATCCAGGCCCAAACTCCCAAAGTCCTAACCCGTGTTCTGGAATCTATGCTATTGACCAATGTTCTTCTTCCTTCATGGAATCTGCATTGCTGAGATCGTCACCCTGCCATTATAATACTAGCGTTAAAGCATTTGCTTACACCCTCGCTCACGTATGCATTGCCGGGACCCGGCCTGTAAGCGCGCGTGATCTGTGTGTTGTGCAAAGCTGGGCTTGATTTGCGTGTCCCTGCCCGCCCACACACCGCCGCGCCGTATATTATATTGTTTCCTCCTGCCAACGCCACATGTGCTCCAACATAACTTTTCTATGTCTCTCACACTATTATATCAAATATAAATCAAATATAAATCAAATATGAATATTCGATCAAATTCACCAAAAAAAGCTAGTCCGAAATGAGGCATCGTTCTAATTCAGGCAGGCATCCATACCAAAGATGAGGAGGTGTGTGACGAAGGTATGATTTAGAATGACAGCCAAGCAGTGTATAGAGGAGACACTCCTCTCAATCTCCAGACAACCCAGCATTGCATAAGAGTCGACTCCTCTCAATCAGATCAAGCGGGAGGCAATCGTTCAGCTCCTACGTGTGTTTACTTCTAGTATTCAGGAGTCGTATCAGAGTCACGAGCCATGGCTTGCATTCATAATCCCTCAGCACTGGCAAGAGGAGGTGTGCTGATTCAGCTGTCCAGGGGCGTCTGCAGGAAGGGTGGCAGACCGATATCTCAAACCCTTAACCTGAAAGTTCACCCGGGATGACGACCGAGACTTCACAGTACGCGGAAGCGTAATGGGTTGGTTCAGACTTGTGTTGATTGCATCTGCCTAATACTATGGAGAAATCAACCAGGACGATCTGTCATACGAGGCCACAGCTGAATCGGACATCGTGTTCCAATTCCGCCAGTTGTCACCTAGCTATCCCCAGTAATTAGCTAGCTAGGCCACCGCCAAAGAGTTGGGTAGCTCAGCACTTGGCTAGCAGCAGAGAAGGTTCCCTTGCCTAAAACACTCATTGGCGAGAACCACTTCGTGGAAGCCCTTCTCTGGACAGCACACGGACTGTGCACGCCTGACAAGAACGCCAAAACAAGAAAGCCTGCCTACCTTGCGGCCTGTGTGTGTCGCCTTGGTACCCACCCAATTGGTCAAGCAGCAGCACTAACGTGTCTCATCGTCCGCACATTTCTCTATGAAGCCCTTTGACGCCCCAGGTGCCCCAAATTCCATCTCACTGCACTGCTGCACTTGTGTGCTGCAGGTGAGTGGTTTCGGAATTCCTTGAAAGCTTCATTGGCTAGCTCAGGCTACACATGAGTACTATTGCAAAGGGCAAATTCAAACGGCTTGGTGTTGTCGTGTCCTGTCTGCTCTGCTCGGTAGCGTGACCTTGGCCGTGGTGAACAAACTCGACGGTGCGAGCCTCTCAAAGCCACACAAATATCTTGTGCGGGATCCATCAATATCCAGGCCCAAACTCCCAAAGTCCTAACCGTGTTCTGGAATCTATGCTATTGACCAATGTTCTTCCTTCATGGAATCTGCATTGCTGAGATCGTCACCCTGCCATTATAATACTAGCGTTAAAGCATTTGCTTACACCCTCGCTCACGTATGCATTGCCGGGACCCGGCCTGTAAGCGCGTGATCTGTGTGTTGTGCAAAGCTGGGCTTGCGTGTCCCTGCCCGCCCACACACCGCCGCGCCGTATATTATATTGTTTCCTCCTGCCAACGCCACATATACTTTTCTATGTCTCTCACACTATTATATCAAATATAAATCAAATATAAATCAAATATGAATATTCGATCAAATTCACCAAAAAAAGCTAGTCCGAAATGAGGCATCGTTCTAATTCAGGCAGGCATCCATACCAAAGATGAGGAGGTGTGTGACGAAGGTATGATTTAGAATGACAGCCAAGCAGTGTATAAGAGGAGACACTCCTCTCAATCTCCAGACAACCCAGCATTGCATAAGAGGAGATCTCGACTCCTCTCAATCAGATCAAGCGGGAGGCAATCGTTCAGCTCCTACGTGTGTTTACTTCTAGTATTCAGGAGTCGTATCAGAGTCACGAGCCATGGCTTGCATTCATAATCCTCAGCACTGGCAAGAGGAGAGTGTGCTGATTCAGCTGTCCAGGGGCGTCTGCAGGAAGGGTGGCAGACCGATATCTCAAACCGTCTTTTCACAAAAGAAAAGAAGAAAATGAGGTCTGCTTGCGCCGTCTGGAAGGAAGGGGATGCTAAACTTCACTTCACGGCCTGAAACCCTAAAAGTGACTCCCATTCTAGGGCTTGCTGCCCTTCTCGTAGCAGTATGTACGTAGATGTGGCTCGGCGGCTGTCGTCATTTTCGGGTTGCGGTGCCCGCAGAGTCCGCGCGCAGGTCTGTGCTGTTGGGTGGTGCTTGCTTTGTTGCTGATGTCGGCGTTTATTGATTTGTCGGTCGATCGCCATGGCGCGCGGTTCTGTCACCACTGAAGTGGCGGTGCGGGCTTGGTGCAAGTGATGCGAAGCAAGAATAGGGACATCTTAGTGCCTCAGGGGCCATGATGACGTATTCTATGGGAATCTCTCTGATGCACCAGATCTCGCCTTCATGGCCGGTTATGTCAGTCTTTACTGGTTTGCATGTCCATCGCCAGCGTCCGCGTTTCTGTCACAACGGACGTGTCGGTGCAGGGTTTGTGCAAGTGATGCGAAGCAAGAAAAGGGACATCTTAGTGCCTCACCGGCCAGGATGACGTTTTCTATGGGAATCTCTCTGATGCACCAGGTCTCGCCTTCATGGGTGGTTATGTCGTCTGTGCGGGTGTTGCGGGTTTCTGAACGATGGCTAAGTCTATTTGACGGCCATGGCCTCCTTGCCCCCGCCTCTTGAAAAATCATCCTCTGGTCGTAGCAAACGATGAGTGAGGTCTGACGCTTATCATTGTGATGGAATGTAGATACTTCTTCTTCAGGATGAGCTGATTGCGGAGCCGAGGATTTGCTGGGTTTTTCGATATCCTGAGACCCCAGACAACCTGGTTACTGTCCCCAGAAGATGGTGATAAATGTTAGCTATGTCGTAAACAAACTCTTACCATACCGCGGGCTGGCTGCGGGGTTATGTCACATTCTTCAGAACAGCTACCATTGCCCATAAGTACGTGACCTAATTGGCGACGTGTCCCGGGTCTCGACCTTCGTCATTTCACCTTCGTGTTTGGAACAAAACACGCAAATAAGGTCCTTGAATGGAGACAACATTCAAAGCAGGGAGACATGAGCTGAAGAGCGCCGCAGTGTACATGGAGGGTGTAGGGTTTAGGGTCTACACCCCCTTGATTCTCCACTAGTAAGGCAGTGTTGACGACGAAGTACTCGGAGCACTAGAACAGTCTAGAACCCGTGCAATGCGTGAAAATGTCGGTGCCGTGGGTCGCATTGATCGAGACTGTAGTACGCAGCACACTCGAGGCTTCTCAATTTCTCAAACCCTTAACCTGAAAGTACACCCGGGATGACGACCGAGAGTTCACAGTAGCAGGAAGTGTAATGGGTTGGGTGAGACTTGTGTTGATTGCATCTGCCTAATACTATGAAGAAATCAACCAGGACGATCTGTCATATGAGGCATCGTGTCTCAATTCGGCCAGTTGTCACCTAGCTATCCCAACTGCCCCAATGGTTAGCTAGCTAGGTAACCGCCGAAGAGTTGGGTACCTCACAGCGTGTCGCACTTGGCTAGCAGCGAAGAGAAGGTTCCCTTCCCCACAACGCTCATTGGCGAGATTCACTTCGTGGAAGCCCTTCTCGGGATAGCACACTGACTTTGCACGCAACGACCGCATCCCCTGCGGCATGTGTGTGTCGCCTAGGTACCCACCCAATTGGTCAAGCAGCAGCACTCAGATGTCTCATCCTCAGCAAATTTCTCTATGAAGCCCTTTTAACGCTCCAGGTGCCCCGAGATTTCAACTCATCGATTGTTGAGACCATCTGCACAATTCACGTTTTCAGCACGTATTCTATGGGAATCTCTCTGATGCACCAGGTCTCGCCTTCATGGCCATTGGTTTGCTTGTCCATCGCCAGGGTCCGCGTTTCTGTCACAACGGACGTGTCGGTGCAGGGTTCGTGCAAGTGATGCAAATCAAGAAAAGGGACATCTTAGTGCCTCACGGGCCATGATGACATTTCTATGGGAATCTCTCTGATGCACCTGGTCTCGCCTTCATGGCCGGTTATGCCGTCTGTGCGGGTGTTGCGGGTTTTTTGAACGATGGTTTTGGCTAAATAAGATCCTTGAATGGAGAAAACCAGTGTTCCATCATTCAAAGCAGGAGACATGAGCTGACGAGCGCCGCAGTGTCCATGGAGGGTGTAGGGTTTAGGGTCTACACCCCCTTGATTCTCCATCAGTAACGCAGTGTTGACGACGAAGTACTCGGAGCACTAGAACAGTCTAGAACCCGTGCAATGCGTGAAAATGTCGGTGCTGTGGGTCGCATGGATCGAGACTGTAGTACGCAGCACACTCGAGGCTTCTCAATTTCTCAAACCCTTAACCTGAAAGTTCACCCGGGATGACGACCGAGACTTCACAGTACGCGGAAGCGTAATGGGTTGGTTCAGACTTGTGTTGATTGCATCTGCCTAATACTATGGAGAAATCAACCAGGACGATCTGTCATACGAGGCCACAGCTGAATCGGACATCGTGTTCCAATTCCGCCAGTTGTCACCTAGCTATCCCCAGTAATTAGCTAGCTAGGCCACCGCCAAAGAGTTGGGTAGCTCACAGCACTTGGCTAGCAGCGCAGAGAAGGTTCCCTTGCCTAAAACACTCATTGGCGAGAACCACTTCGTGGAAGCCCTTCTCTGGACAGCACACGGACTGTGCACGCCTGACAAGAACGCCAAACAAGAAAGCCTGCCTACCTTGCGGCCTGTGTGTGTCGCCTTGGTACCCACCCAATTGGTCAAGCAGCAGCACTAACGTGTCTCATCGTCCGCACATTTCTCTATGAAGCCCTTTTGACGCCCCAGGTGCCCCCAAATTCCATCTCATCGATTGTTGAGACCATCTGCACAATTCAAGTTTTCAGCACACAGCCCGTACGGGTGCACAGTCTCACATCGACACTCACAACTGTGGATTTTGTGCTTACTAGGCCTCACAGTTTCATGGCGCTCTAATTCCAACGACTTCATTTCTGCTTTCTTTGTGAACCACCCACATTTGCTGGGCTACAGGGCCTGGGGCCTGTCTATGCATCGAATCCGAGTGATTGGGTCGCAGGTAACATACTTTGTTAGGCAATCCATGTTGGAGCTCACTTAGGCAAGTGCCCTAGCTTTCTGGGCGTGACGGAAGCCCGTATGCAGAACTGTGTTAGAGACCGTAAAAATGACCATTCCCCACATACACGAGCGCCTTGCGATGTTGCACGGCTGAAACACAGACCATATCCTTCTTGCAAAACCCCCGGCTTCTGCGCTTCTGTTGCTCAGATGACACTCAGATTCACACTTGGAATAAGGCGGGGATATGTCCACCCTCCTCCCTAACACATTTTGGTAATCAAGCACGCTCTGCCGGGAAGCTATGGAGCACTGCGAACCACGTTGGCTTCGAGGATGCTCCTCCGAGCCCGAAGTCTCTGCGCGGTTGCCGATTCCAAGATCTCCCGCCATTCTTTCAACCTAGTAACATCCATTTTGGGATTAATTTGGGTCCCCTGGAAGGGGTGGGGTGCGCCAGGCAATGGAGGTAGTGCAATACCAGAGCGACGCGCGTGGAGCCGAGGTAGCGAGCTACCTCATATGGCTCCACCCCCGGAAAGAAATAAGATTAATATCATGTGGGTCGATGACCCACGTATCAGATATTAAACTGATAAGAACAGATACTACACTTGATCTTAGCCAAAAGGCCGAGAAAGGTATACTAACCATTGGAAAGCACCCACTACTTGTATCGTTTCGAAGGCGCCTCATTTATCCAAAGGACTATGGGTTATATGTTTCTGAACTGCGAAGAGAACCGGTCAGCAAGTCCTCCTCAGAAACGGCCAATGATGCAATTGATTGTTTAGAACTGCTCCTTGTAAGCGCAAAACAATGTTTTTAAACCCTCCTCATCTGCTCCGTCCTTAGTGGACTTCAATAAAATTCTTCTTCTTCTTCTTCGTCTTCTTCTTCTTCTTCTGCTCTCCTTCAATCGATCAGCAACAAGCTGCTGCAATAAATCGGCATGGTTGTGTGCTGTCTTTGAAATGAGACACTGCCGCCTCACACTTGTTGTCGCAGAAGTGTAGAACACTCGCTTGTTGTTCTCCGGAGGGACTTTTCCTCACCTTTGTTAAGGATCATATTTTTCTGCCCTAATCCTTGGCAGCCTGAGTGTTGATGAATCGGCCTTGTGGTGTTTCCCTGTCCAGCAAATCCTTGCCAACCATCATGGACATGTGCAGCATGGACTCTGTATGCTTCCCAACATTACCACAGAACGTAATGAAACACATTTTGCAAGAGAAAGGTGGTCATGGAAGCCATAAGCGAGCCCTAAGGAGAAGCTTGATGCTGGTGTCTTCCACTCGTTGCCGTAGGTCAGGTGATCTTTTCCAATTCACGACATTTCTGTCAAGGACAGTTGCAGCAGGGAAAGTCCTTGGTCACAGCACTCTGGTGCCATGTTTTCTTGCTGACCTCAATCTACAGGCATGAAAATTCGCTGCGATTTATTTGATTCAGAAATGACTGACCGTATGGTGGCTGGAGGTTGCCGTCAATCTGACTGTCATGGATAAGAGCGCAAGAATTAGGGCAGAAATCCGGACCTGGCCAATACTACGGACGAACCCAGAGTCCACTTGGATAAGACACTTCGCACACGCAACGCACACATTTCATGGCCTGACCGAGCTATCACGGGGTCGCAAGTTGGCATCCGGCATCCCCCGCCCACATGTATTGCGACAATTGGTGGACAATCCGGATGAAATTAAGCTCCTGGCGCAAATGAGGTTCAAGTCTTGAGCTGGTTATCTCATCCAACACAATCACCTGGATATGAATCTTTCCTATGACGAGGGCAGAACTGGATGTTGCGGCCCCATCGGCAAAGTGGTGAGAAAGCAGTTGAGGATTCTTTCGGCGGTCTGCTGTGATCACACACCCTTTGAACGAATTGCGGCTAGTCCATCTGGTCCGTCTGTTTCACAGAATCTGAGCTTATCAAACGAGCGTCTCTAGAAAAGGTTGAAACAGAATCGGAGCAAAATCTGAGCTCATCAAACGAGCGTCTCTAGAAAAGGTTAAAACAGAATCGGGGCAAATCGTGCAAATATGAGAAGTATCAGAGCCAGGTTTCGATCCTGGGACCTGTGGGTTATGGGCCCACCACGCTTCCGCTGCGCCACTCTGATGTGATAGGCCATTGGAAACTGACACTATATATAAAGTTTTGCACGTTTCTTATTTTCCCACAAAACCTTTATATAAGAACGCCGTTAGTAAGCATTTTGATCTTCGATTGGTACTTAATGGGTGACTAAAGGTATTTAGATGGGGTGCCTAAAGCGAGTGGATGCCCTTGGTGCAAGTAGCTTAGGCACACTATGGTAGAGGTTGTTGAGTCGTTACCTTAAGAACTCCATGAATGATGTTATGATTTGCTTCCACCTTTGATCACATATGGAAATAGATAGTATAGAAGAAGGTTGAGAAAGACGATTAAAGTTTCAAAGACGAAATAAGCCTTAGCATAATAGAATTACAATCTAATATTCGTACAAGAAGAAGAAGAAGAATACAAGCTCCCAGCTCCCCACATATCTGGTTGCTGCATGGCACGGTATGTGTGCTCCTAAGTTATGACACTAGAGGCTTGTTTAGCAGCTGTGAGTGGCTAGTCTTATGAATCACACAGCAACGCACATACAGGCCACAGTACTGCCGCAATCAAGACATGATAAGAAAGGGCGTCTTCTTCGATAAGAAAACCTAATGAAGATTATCGGCAAGCTTAGTGATGCAACTGCGGGGTAGAATATGCAAAACAGGCAGCAAGTGCTTAAGCAAGTGGACATGTATCCGAAGTTTTACAAGATCCTGCGGTTTGCTGTCTGGCAGCTTGTCATCAGGCATTGCGTTGTTTGACAGGGAACAGACCGAGAGAGGTCACCAGTCCAAAAGTGGTGCCCCTAACAGTGTACGCTCCAACCAGTCTTCCGCAATGGCGTCAACTTTCTACCCATCCTCTGAACTCTTCAACCACCTTCGTAATCCGGACACTGTGCAATTGTATGTACACCACAGCCACTGTGTGTCGGTGAGCTACATCTTAGAACCCTGCTACAAAGAGTACCCTGCCAATCCTGAGGGAAGGCATGAATGAATGGAACAAAACTGAAGAGGCCGCAGAGCCTAACTAGTATGATACACCTCAACCCAATTGCACACTGGCAAGGGCTGAGGAACGGGATGGAATGCAATGCTTGTCTTCACAAGGCGTCGACTTCGGGGATGGTGGAGAGGGAGGAGACCCAACTCTGCCTCGACCGGGCGCGCCTCCTGGGCGCCGGCGCCGAATTCTGCAGCGGTTTCCGCACAGGAACCGGGCTCCGCTTCAGGCCGGGCGAGAGGGCCCCGACGCCCGCTTCCCGCAGGATCCTGGCCATGTGGTCCTTGGAGATGACGAATTGCTGCGACTTGAGCAGCGAGCGCACCGGGGACGGCTTCTCCAGCAGGAAGTAGGTGGTGCCGCCTTCCAGGAAGGCATCCGGGGCGAGCATTCTGCCCTGCTGCCGCCGCAGCAGGGCCACGGCCGGGTAGATGGTGTAGCCGGGGTACGTCACCAGGAGCTCGCTGCACTTGATCCTGTTGGGAAATTCCAGTACCGCCCCGTCCTGGAGCAGGACTGTGACCGCCGCGTTCCTGCCCGCGCCCGCCTTCCTCAAAAACCTGAACAATCCTCCAGCCTCCATCGAAGTCGCAGCGCCTGGATGCTGGAGGTGCTGCAGCAGCCGGTGGGATGCTCTGCGGAGAGAGCCTCGGACTAAGTGGGGAGCGGGAGGCGTCGGGATTGAGGCAGGATTGCAAAGGCTGGGAGAGGAGGCAGGATTGCAAAGGCTGGGAGAGGAGGCAGGATTGCAGAGGCTGGGGGAGGAGGCAGGATTTGTAAGTGGTCGGAGGCTGAAGCAGAAGAAGAAGAAGAAAAGGGCTTGGAGCAATCCGAGCCACCAGGATTCACAAGCTAAAGCTAAATCCGAATCCTGCGAAAGCGGAATCGGAGCCTCCGTACACACAGTGCTATATGCTAAACGGCTGTTGGAGGTTACTATATTCCAAAGGGGCACAAAGAAACGCCGGTGCGCAATCGCCGCCGACGCCCAGAGAGAGGCTCCCCAACATAATCCAATCGGCTCCCTGCGGAAAAGGTGATGAAGCTCGGCCTTTACTGCTTTCAGGGAACAGGCACTCGTGTGTTGAGTTCTACTTCCTAGTAACTCTCCGCTTGATACATGTTTAGACACTCTCCCTCGGCATTCTCGCCGTTACAAAATGGGGAGCGCAGAAAATGTAGACTGGTTAATAAATTGGGAAGAAAAGACTTTATTATAAAAAACTTTTTTGGGTGGATGGAAAACCCATCCACCCAAAAACAAAGGGGAAAACCAAGGAAGGGCACCATGCCAGGGGACTAGCCCCGAGGATAAGCATTTCAAAACTACCAACCGCCTTAAGAACTTCGTAGTCATAGTCAGGGATGTAATAAAAAGGGTCTACTTTATCGCTAGTGACTGGTTAATTACATGATACTCTCTCAAGACAATTTAAATATGCAAGTTGGCCTACTACAGTTCTGAGCGCTTGTGGAACAAGTTGCTGGATCTAGAGACATTTGAAAACTCATCCATGAGATCGTTCTTCCATTTCCACCCATTGGCAAGCTCATTCTTCACTCCTCATTCCTCATTCCATGGGGCAAACAATCAAAGCCGGGAAGCCTGAGATTTGATCGTATTGCCCGATGAGAGATACATGGAGATACACCGCGTCGTCAACAAGGAGAGCGATGCAGGATCGGATCGGATCCATGATCCATGATCCATGTGTTCACATATGTACATACATACAGCTGCATCCCACACGGAATGGAATGTGAAGCGAAGGGGGAGCCGCTGCCGTGGCGGCTGACTTCATGTGAGGTGGGTCCGACTGACCCCGCGTCGGCATGTGCAGTCGTGCCCACACATGACGGCCCTTTGATTTCTGAATCACCAGACCTACTTACAAATGTGGACATTCAGAAACGACGTGGGCGGAGAGAGCCGGGATTGGTTTCCTCACGCCCTGGCTGACCAATCGGGGACTGCGCTGTGTCGAGATGACAGTGGCCGCACAGCCCTTGCAGCAGAGAGCAATGTACTGCATGGAGCTAGAGCTGGTGTGGATGGAACGAATATGGATGTGGTCCGTGGGGGAGCTTTTGGGTTGTGTCAGAAGCTTAAAAATGGCTTGCCCATTGGCACATACCATTGCTCGACAGGTGTACACGTGTTCCTTACAGAAGACAGGAAAGAGTGGAAGAGCAATGTACAACCCCCGAGCACAAGTGGAAGGTCTTCCAGCCTAGCCATCACTAATTCGCGAGTGGAACCACTGTATCAGCTCACACAGGAGCGATTTCAGGAATGCTGCACAGCGATGACACCCATGTGCAGTTTCCTGCTGGCTTGTGCCGCCTCACTCTCATCACAGGCACTGGACTCCGAGATGGCACGCAATTGAGGCTCCTGGGCTCGAGGGCAGGCCTGGCTGGCCTGGCAGTGCGCCTGCCGGTGCTACCTGCTCCTGCTCCTGCTCTGCCAATGATGCTGCCAATCTGCTCCAAGCTGAAGCCCTCAAGCTCTTGGCAGCAATCTTCTGATGCTGAACTCGACGTAGTACAGGAGTCGTGGGAGCAGTCTGGTAGAAGGAGGTAGATCTGCCCTGTCTCCAGAAAACTATCCTTGGGAACGATCCTCGCCCGCTCTTGAGGCGTACCTTGGCTGGCCAGGCACACTCTGTGGGACGGGTGGGCAGCCAGCAGCACAGAGCAGCGCATTCTCCTGTGAAATTGCAACACCTTCCCATCCCTCTGCACAATTGTCACCAACCCCTTGATCCGATCCGCCGTGCCTCCCACGGTAGCCATGACCTCCGATCGAGACCCCACCAATCGCCAAAATCCTGATGGTCCTCAGCTTGAGCTCTCTTCTTCTCCCCTACTAAAGCTGAAGTATGTGTGTGCGTTCTTGCGCGCGAGACCACTGTCTTCGTCTTCCTCCCTAAAGTCTGTCAGTGAGCTCTTGTGCGCGAGACCACCCACGCTTCATCGCGAGCGCGTACGAGCGCCGGTGCGAGTTCTGCGAAGGCTTGCAAGACGCTACAAGGTCGGATTTCTGGTCAGCCAAGCACACAGCTCATATACAGAATTTTGCCAGGAGAGCTATGGGAGCGGCGTTAGGGAAGCCGGTTCCATTTTGCAGGTTCGAAAAGGACAGGGTCTTGTCCGAGAGTCTTGCCGGTCACAACCTGCAACGTGGTCATTTAAGGCGCAAGCCTAGCAAGAAATAATTAAAGTATGGTCTACTCTCACCTGAAAAGCTTCCACTTGTACAGAAATTGCTGCAGGTCTAGAGTCCTCTGGAAGCTCGAGCAGGACCGCAGGTTAGTCTAGCTGTAGAAGGAAGTCACGACCGTCTTCCGCCGTTCAACTGGAGGCTTTTCTTGTTTTGACTCCCAATGAAGGCTGACGCTGGCCCACCACGCACAGAAGTTTCCACTTGGAGCTGGCTGGGGTCTGGCGGCCAGCGCATCTGCAGGTAGGGCAGCACAACATATGGAGGAGGCAGGCCAGCGCACATGCGCTGGGGCACCGCGTATCACAACCAACTCGGAAACGCAATGGAGAGACACTTGCTTGCTGCCTTCCTGCACCAGTGCACACTGTAATTTTAATGACAAGAAAGCTTAAATGTATAATGTGGCCTACAACAGTTTCCTAATGGAGCGGAACATAACATTCCCAGCAGCTGTGACCATGGCGGCAAGCTAGGTTATGAAGTGTCCAGCAGAAGCTAGGTTCACAAGAGCAGGCTAGTAAGCAGTGGTGATGATACTTCATGGCAGAATTACAACCAGTGGGCAGCCTACTGTGAGAGAAACAAACCATCCCCGTCCCTTCATTAGGGACGGATTTATTGTGCTTCGGAGGGAAAAGTGTACATCTGCAAGTAGATGACAAAGGTAATCCCAAGCGACAAGAATGTTGAATGTTGGAAAGTTGGAAAGTTGGATGCTGATGTTGATCTCCTCTTCATAGTTCACGCAACTAACTAAGTAGCCTGAATAATATTTACACTTGACTGGCTTGCCTTGAACTTGAGGACTTGAAGACTGCTAGCACACCGGGAACAATGTCATGACGCTTTCACTTGCCTGCCTGCAGGCAGAAATTCCACACTTGTCGGCACCAAATAATTCGAAACCAGCACTTCAGACACTGATTCGGACCTCCATCAGCCGAAGCCTCTCAGCCTCTGCGAAAAGCATGACGGCATTGAAACCGAATCACCTTGCAATCAGCACATCATACCGGTGCAACCTCCGGGATGGACGCCAAGGACGACACCCAGGGTTGCTTGGATTTGCCCCGCCTCCGCCTTTGCCTTTTCTCCAGAGGATCCAGGGACTTCACTGTCACAGCTTCCGAAGATCTGGCAGGCGGACTCACATCTCTCCCGCGTTCAGAAAGAATTCTGGAGAGATAGTCCTTGGAGATCTTGAAGCGCATGGAGGACTCAGGCGCGCTTCCCCGCGCATCATCCGCTGATCCTCCAGGCTTGGGAAGGAGGAAGTAGGTCTCCCCCGGTTCCAGATACGACTCGCCTTGCAGCATCTTCCCCTGCTGCTTCAGCACCAGAGAGCTGGCGGGACACAATGTGTGCCCCGGATACGAGGCCAAGAGCTCGGAACACTTGATCCTTTGCGGAAACTCCAGCACATTCCCATCGTACAGCAGCACGGTCACAACCCCGGTGCCGCCATCTCCTCCCTCGCCTTCCGCCTCGCTCCACCAGATCTTGTTCGAGATCGCAAGCATCGCGCCGGCAAGCATGGCCAGATCGCCGATCCCAACCAGTCGCAGCTCAAGCAGACGCAAGTTGCACCACGAGAGCCCCGGGGTAAGCAAATGACTTGACGTGACTTGACGCAACCACATGACAATCCTTTTAACTTTCTCCAACCACTCCACAAATGCTCCACTTACTCCAAATAGATAGTGTACAACCAATCACGCCTCCCGTTCCTACATATTACCCACTATATAATAAATTATAGATTTATTAATAATAGATAAAAATATACATTAACTATACCACGGTCTGTCATAGCTGTACCTTATATAACAATCTTTAACCAAATATTGTGCCACTCGAGCACTCGGACAAAGAGGACCTAGAAGTTTGGAAGCTACTTCACTAAGACACAGCCCACATTGTTCTGGAGTCGACATAGTTGATTGATCTTGTTGAGTTTCATCATCCCAATTATAACAAGTAGCTACGCTCCAAAAATATTGCTTGCCAAAAAGATCTGGAGTGTAATAGTATGGAAGTCCATCCGGAAAATGCAGCTCCGCTAAATCAATAAGGGTATCGAGATTACTTCGGACACTGAATTCAAATGGATCGGTTAGAGCAAACTTGTTCCCGCATTCGTGAAATAAAGGGGTTGTATTAGGGACAGGATCTGAAGATATTTTACATGCATTAAAATATAACATCAATAGTAATAATAAGGATGTACGATAGTGTAAAACTAATTCTATCAATTTCCACATATTTCTCCATTTCTTACAGGTAGCCATTTTTCATACACTTCACTTGAACACAAAATTTTCTCCCAACATACCAAAACTGTAATTCCACTGCACACAAAAATTATAAGTTCAAAACCAAGTAACCCCAAATATTGAACATACCTTAGATACTAGAACCTCGAAATATAATAAGGCACTGAATCTCACTACACATACAAATTGCAATACATAAGATGCTCATAGAATCTCCCTTTTGAAGAACTTATGTTTAAATATATAATATGTTGGAGTTTATTTTATAAAAAATATAATTATGATACGTGTGATTATAACAGGAGAGAGTCCATTGCAGAAAACAATGCAAGTACAATATTGATCAAGAACCAATTTCAACTTTAGAATCTTCAAAAAGAATCAGTTCCCAACTTTGTGTACACGCATGTTTTTATCGATTGATTTGGTGAACGTTGTTGAACAATTTATATATTCCTATACATATATATATCAAGTTTCTAGAGTAATGGTGCAATAATGTTGAGGCCCAAATTGGTGGAAACAATATTAAGACCCACGTTTAGGAATATATGACGATCTAACCCAAGCAGGGAGATCACAAATGGAGTATGTGTTGTTTTGAGGCCAACCCCTTCAAAGAGATTTAAAAATACCACTAAAGAATATGCAGAACTAGACTTGGAACAAAATATTACTTTTCTCTCTAGAGAATAGTAGAAATTGAAATGAGGACTTGTATTACATTAAATGCACTAGTTGACATATAGGTCTTCCTCGCCTTAGTTGTTATTGTTTAGCTTGAGATTTCAGTAAACTTCATAACGTGGGGCACTCCATGCTTGTAGGTAGTCTTTTTTGTGTTAATTCCAACAAAAATTAGAAAGAGAGAAAAAAATAAATTATAATGATCCATACAAGAGCACGCACTAAAACTAATCATTCTATGGAACCAGGCAACTTAGGCATGACACCCTAACCACGGAGGCGTTGGGCTTTCCGTAAGCATCATGACTTGGGGCACTCTATACTCTTTTTTGTGTCAATTCGATCAAAATTAGAAGGAGAGAAAAGGTAAATAATAATGCTCTAATAAAGGCACACACTAAAACTAATAATTCTATGGAACAAGGCAACTTAGGCATGACACTCTAGCCACGGCCCCTCTACAAAAGCTACAAACTCTACATACTTCTCCCAAAATAGACTCTCAATTGTCGTTTTGAGAGCTCCTTTAGTGATGTTGCACGGACCAATTGTAGGAAATATTGTAAAACTAAAGATCTATTTAATAAGTATTAGTTGATAAATTAAATAGTAAAAAAATCATAAAATACCTTGGTTATCTTCACATTTATGAGCAATGCATGTTTTAACCTAATCAAAATCACATCCAAAATAACAACCTTTAACTTTCATCATGAAAATATACTCCAAGCATATACATATATTGTTTTTGTATCAGTTGATTACGAATATATTTGATGCAAGTTTCTACAATGTAGTTTCGTATATGTAGTCTTACATGGTGTATAACATGCAATTTTCAATTGAAACGAATCCGCAACAACTTTCTCATCACCTCTAAGTATTTGAGTTTTATAATTTAATGTACTCAGAGGACACCTTGGGAATCTCTCGTAGGCTTCGCCAGGAGCAGAAGAAAGCGCCTAATCTATAACACTAGGCACTTCTCCATTATTCTTTAAAGACCTAAAACATGTCCGATGAAAAATCCTATATTAGGGGGAAGCTGTGGACCAAATACTTGAGAAGTGCAAACTTCAAAACACAAGGACTTGAGTGTAAGTACAAAAACATGCATAATTTGGTCAATAGAGTTTAAGGATATAATATAATAATTATTTTAAATAATTTACTATTTACATCATCCAATGTGCACGCAAATCACTACCATTTTTATGGGAGGGGAGGAGAAGATTGGGGCGAGCCCGTCGGCACGGGACACGACACATGCCCAAAACTAGTTGTTATGATACGCAACTTGAGGCGTATCAAATAAATAATTTTTGAAATTTGGTAGGTACTCAGATAGTGATATATAAAAAATATTAATTGAGATGCGGTAGTTGTGTCTCATTAGGGCGTTAATAAACAAACAGAATTCGCTTGAAACCTGCCCAAAGCCCAAACGAGAGATGATGATGCCGCCCAAGAAAAAAAGTGGAAGACTGTGCATCACCGCAAAACGTGCCGGGCTCGAGTGTGGCAGGGTCCGTGGAAATTGCAATCCAGGTTTCTCCAAGATCGTCGATCTTGGAGAAACAGGAGGTGTGGAGCGCACAGTTTCCCAGAACCATATTTTCACCTCGTGACCTGGTGGCCGCGTCCTTCGCTGCGGTTCAATTCCCCGGACCCGGGATTCTCAAGCTAGACTAATATCCACCGTGTTCTTTCCCGCGTGACGCGGTCTCACGCCATCTGACGAGGAAGCAATGAATTCGGTGGATGGTGACGGAAGAGCATACTTTCGGCTGGTACAGATCCTGATCCTCATCCCAAACATGAGGTGTGAAAGCATTTGGCAGCTGGTCCGCGCCTCTGCCTCTGCCATCCGCCGCTCCGCCACGCTACTGTTTCATTTTAGTGTTACCGTGTAGTGCAGGGCACGGGATAAACCGTACCTCCGAGGCTCAGGAACTCCGACATCCTGCTCGCCTCCACTACTGTGCAACTGCCACACGTGGCGCAGCGCACATTGAGTTAATCCCGGACGTCCTCTTGGTGACAAGGTAATGTGTAGAAATTTCATCGCCCAATTCCTAGCCCGTACAAGACATCGAAGTTTAATAGCTTTGTTGTTGGATGAAACCAGAGAGAAAAGTGCTTTACCTCACGAGGCCTGAGCGACTCAAATTCAGTCGGCGGGGGAACGTTAAATCGCTCAAGAAGGGAGAAAAGTAGCTTAGGCCTTCTGGGTTAAGCAAAATACAGAGATGGAATGTTGTTCTAGCACGTTGTGGATTTCTAATGTACTGTGGAATACTTCTTCTTCTGCTGCTGCCGCCCACCAGAAGTTGGGGTCGGTAGCTGGACGAGATGGCGCTAGTGCAGCAGAATTGGTGAAGTGGTCAAAGGAGGGCGGTTGCGAGGTGACGGAAGACGCTTGCATCGTGCATTCAATCATGCGGAATTTTAGACTTTAATTTGTCATGGCGGTCGTTGCAACACGTAGTGCGATGGCAGTCGGATATTTAGCCTGATTTTTCAGTTTTGCGAACACTTTAGCCTGATTTTTACACACGTCCAATTCCCAGGCTGGTGCTTCTCCAGGCACCCGGGTGACACAAATATTCAATTCAAGATACTTGAGAAACGTGACATCATGCACATCTGTAACCGGTGGCTCTGGAGAGGGCTCTCAAGGTGCTGTGGTCCAGACTCCCGCATATCGATTGACTAATTCAATGTGTTTCAAGTACATGTTCATGGACTCAACATCGGAACCGCAGAACCGTCTCGTGAGATTAAAGGAAACGCAGATAAGCGAGGTACTCTGGTCATCTAAGCAGTCAAGCATCGGCCAGACCAATGGAGGAAGCAGTGGAACTGATGGAAAGGACGGATGGAAAGTACTTAATGGTGATAGAGCAAATCTACATTCTTCTAATTTGAAACTGGCATCCTGTGCCGTGACATCCATGAGGCTCTAGTGTTCCTGTTGTACAAATACAAGTACATGGATTTGCTATGTAGCATATGATGTCACCACAGGGACGAACACATTGGCTAGGGACAGACACTCGGACTCCAGCAATGAGTTCATCCCTGGTACAATTACAGCAAATACGGGCACTGATCGAGGCTTGTTGCTGAGAAGTTGAGGACCTTTGGCTCTCATATACTCAAGGGGGACTTCATCGAGAAACGCAACAGCCCGTCTATTCGCCTCTACCGATAACAAAACCTCCCATTCAACGTGTCAAAGAGCCGCAGAAAAAAACCAGCCTTTCACATCCCGTGCTATCCCGCCTCCTTACGAGTATGTCATTCTGCGCTGGTCAGGCCTAGTCCTCGGATTCGGAGATGACGTCGAGAGCTCCCAGCCCTTGTGCATGCACTCGGGCACCACGCCGGCGTGCGGCACTTGAAGATTTCGAATGAGCCGCAGAACCTTGCTCCTGAGACCGGGTCTCAGTGACAACCGCCTCCTCACCACGGAGTGCGGCCAAGTACTCCTTCGCAATGACAAACTGCATCTGCGGCCGGCCAGGGACAGGCTTAGGCAGGAGCGCGTAGATCTGGCCGCCCGCCAACACCGCATCTTTCGGCAACATCTTCCACCCGGCCGGCTGCTGCAGGAGGTCCTTCGCAAGACACACCCGGTGATTCGGGTAGGAAGCCAGCACCTCCGAGCACTTCGCCCTGGCAGGATACTCCAAAGCCTTGCCATTCCCCTGCAACAAAGTCGCCACGCCTTCCTCTTCTTCGATCCTCCCTCCACAGGAACCGAAACACCCGGCCGTCACCATGATTGGAGTCCTCCCGATCCCTACCAGTCCGACCGAATCGATCCGATGTTCAAACGGGCCTCAAACCAACTCGTTCCCCTCCCCGCCTCCTTCTCCCGTGCTTTGCCTGCTGATGCAACATACGCCGTACCTGTCCGAGCCTCCTCTTCCCGCAAACAAAACCGGCAGTGTGAGGGAACGCGACGCAGCCAGCAGCCAGCAGCCGCTGCGGCCTAATTGTACAATGCGCAGTCTCGGGGGATGAAACCAGCCATGGCGCGAAGGATGCCAGGGGCAGGATTCAAGGCCGAGAACTCCAGCAGCAGAGACAGCCGAAGCCGGAGCGGAGGAGGTGAAAGACTGGCGGCGCTTAAGAAGAAGCCGCAGCACCTTGCCATTAAGTAGCGTCGGCAGACGCTCAGGCAAATTGCGCAAGTTGGGAGATAGGATCCACTCGTGGACGGACAAGTTGGTCCCTGTCAGAACGAAGAAGGCGGGTGGAAGCAACCGCTTCGTCACGTTTCTCCCTCCATCGGCCCACCGACACCCTTCCGAAAAAGGAGGGCCACACAACTTGCCCAGCAGATTGCGGGTTGGTCCATATTGTCAAGCGGGCTGCGTTTCTCAACGCTTTTTACATCCAAGATACCGGGGAGTTTCGTATGTGAGCATGTGGACACCTACCCGCTACGGGTTCATGATACTATGCGCAGTGATACGATGCGGTACAAGATAAAATAAAGAAGCGTGGATATGAAAACTCTTTGGTTGCATGAGCCGCGTAGAAGATATTTACCGTGGCAGAGTTTACTCGGCTGCTCCAGAATCGTGCCAAATCTGTGACTGTCCAAGCACCTTTCAGGACACCGTCATATTTCATCGTGGTTGCCCTCCGGGGCGGTGGCTTGTTATTTCTGCGTGTGCTTCTTTCCACGACCAGGTCACATGTGACGACGCGCTTCACCAAGTGTCCCTGTCATCTTCATACATGTCACTGCAAGCTTGATATTAAATGCAGAAATGACCGAGGACAGGGCCCTCCTCCCTGGCCCAGAAATCGGTTACCCTTGAAGTTTCAGGAGGTGTGACTTCAACGTCCACAAGCATCTGATGCTCCTGCATTGCTAATGACTCTGGACTCTAGTACAAGAAGCTTGGGAGTTGCAAGGACGTATACTACTGAAACAATGCCAAATTCAAGTATCCAGCCTCCCTGGCAGGTGATGGATACTGATACTGTAGCAAGTATGCCAACCTGATTCATGCAGAAGATCACGAGCTTGTTAAAACGCAATAACTGGAAACTGAGCTCTGAGGTATGCATGGTCACATGCGACCACTTGCTTGCCTGGGAGAAATTGACGGGCAAGCCCATAGCTCTCGTCCAGCTGTCCGAGATTGTATTCTACTGTTAGCAAAAATCAATAGTCCGCCTTTGGTTTCTTCGGCGGAGGTGGTCCCATACTGCCGTTGTGATGATGCTTCCGCTTAATTCCAAGAAAATGCTCCACCTGCCAAGAAAACTCGGGGTCAAATGTGAACGGAGGAGTCGCCCAGGAGCAGAGGCTTTAAAAAACATGTAAAACACCCAGTGACTAACCTTCTTGTCCCCAAGCATAGGAGTTAGACTCCCGACCTTGTGCTTATCACCCAACATGGGAGTCAGACTGCCAATGGGCTCCTTCTCCACGGTTGCAAAGCCACTTCGAGGATCACTTGTTTGTCTGCAAAACAGGATTGTACTTGAGGTTTTGATCTCCAAGAAGACAATAGATTGGCACAGAGCTGACCAGGAAGGCGAAGTTGCTCGGGAGTACTTACCCAGGCTTGATGTGTCCACTGATAACAATGTAAGGGGAGTGGAGATTTGCCTGCGCCTCTCGAATTTTTTCCATAGACATGAGAGGTGTATCCCCTGAATTCATTTGCTTCAGCTTCAGCTCCTCCTGATGCTGCTTCATTCTTTTTTCCTGCTTCATCTTGCCAGGACCCTTTCCATGGAATTTATGTGACAGCTTCCGAAAAGCTTCCTTTGGTGTCATCTGCAGGAAACCGAATAGACCAAGCCCAACAAAAGCAGACTACATTAGCTGCTAGAGAGAGACCAAACTTGCTCAACTAAATCCAGAGAAAGACTGAGCAGAGTCAAAATGGAGATTGTGAATGTCCACAGTTACCGTTCGGCCAAACTCGTCAACACGATCCAGGATGATCTCTCTGTGATCTCTCTTGAATTGCATAGTTGAATCATCCACTATCCCAACTAGCTTGCTCCTCTTCTTATCCATATTCCTCCCTCCCCAGTCCACAGTTTCCTTCAAAGTGCCTCTCTCCTTAAGGAGCGTTAAAACACCAGCCAAACCCTTCCCAACTGCAACCTCCTTAATGGGAGTCTCCGGCTCATCTTTGTCGTCCCTTGACTCATCTCCAGCACCCTGTGCATTTGCAGCTTCCTTAACTTCTGTCCACCCTCCATCAGCAGTTGGGACCTCTGGCTCCATAGGAACAGCTGGAGGTTCTTCTTCCTCCTCTCCAAAAGCATCCTTTGGTCCAGCCCTTCGGGTTATGGCTGCATGACAGACAATTACATAGAGCTTAAGCACCACCAGCAGAGTTTGAAATGCGGAAGCTTTAAGCAAATAACGACACCAGCCATGAAGCGTTTACCTTCATCAAGTTGGAGGCTCCGGCAAAACTCCCCGGTGTCAGTAAACACGACCTTTGCTTCTCCCTCCTTCTTATCCTCTCCCCCTGCTGCCCCTGCTCCCTGAGAAGCTTCATCTGACGCCTGAAGTCCAGCTAAGCGCACAGCAAGACTTTTGGTGCCAGCTCCTGAGTTTTCGGCTTGCTTCTTAAGTGCTGCTTGTCGGGCCCTCACCAGTGACCTGAATAAGTCCTGATCTTCCTCTGCTCCAAACACTGGAGTGTCCTCATCCACATCCATCGGAGTAAACACTTTTTGTTGGAGAGCTTTGGAGGCATCCATAGCTTTGTGAAGCGCACTCTGGTAAGCACTCTTTCGTGCATCTGCCACACCTTCCTCCTCTGCCTTCTTTGCAGCCGGGACACTACGAGAACCCCGGGCGCCGTGATCAGAAGAACCAAGACCAGCTGGAGCTGCTTCTGCTTCAAGAGCATACAGCTCAAGCTTGTTTTTTTTGCGCAACTTCTTCTGCTTCTTGGGTTTCTTGAACAGCACCATTTCTTCCTCTGTAAAAAAGTCTGCGGCAATAGCCTTGGTATTCAGTGACTGTTCCATACGGCTGCCAATACCTTGCAGCTTTTGTCGAATCTGAGCAGTACAGGCCGAATTAACTCAGTATCCCGAAAAAAAAAGTTATGGGCACCACTAGCATAACTTCAACTTTGACTGAAACCATGATGCAATAGGCACACAGTTGCGTAAGTTAAGCAAACTATGGGATCCACTACAACTAACCCTGAGTACTGCAGCAGACAGATTAACGTACCTCTTCCAGCTTTTGTTTGCTCTCGTCTGCAATACCTCCGGTCTCATCAAGGACAACACCCTGCAGATGACATAACCAGATGTGAGGTTGTCCCAAACTAAGTTAGTTCCTCAACTACAATGGCAACTTTGCAGTGGAATAGCTCCATAAAGATGGTAGTGCAGAACTACAGTGACCCGAAGTTTACCTCGTCTTTAACTGCATCATCATACTGTGGTAATATACTCCGCGAAGCAATTCCAGTGATATCATTGTCAAACCTGTACAAACATGTGACCTGTCACGTACCCAAAATGTGGCATGACTCAAGCAGATGGCATAACACAAGCCTTCTGATAGTGAAAACAAATGAAACTAAGGGACAACAAAATAATGAACAGTATCTCAACATACTTGTCTTCATAGATTCCCGGTTTTTTCTTGGCTGCCTTATAAGCATCTTCTCGTTGTTGCTGCTGGGCGATTTCTATGTTCTCCAATTCATCAACCTCTGCATCAAACTCACATTCATGAGCACTACAAAGACTGCACCCATCAGAAAGCAAGCAAAGTCTATATATCCCTGGCATTCCATAAACGTGGAATGTTTACCTTCGTTCACATCATCTCCCGCCAGAATGTTACTATCCTTCAGAGTAAGCACCACAGAGCCACCTTCCATCACCTGATCTAACCCATGTCGGACTTTCACTCCTGCCAGATTCTCTGCAAAACATCCAGAAAACCCCAAAGAATCGGTTGATGCACGCATGGCAATTCAAACCCTGCACAATCATAGTGATAGCAAACCCAAAAATAGCTTACTTTTGTCAATATTATCAGCTGGGTCTTCATCAATGGAATCCTCCTCCTCTTCATTGTCGTCCTGGAAGGGGCAAGTACACATATTTGCTTTTCTTCAGTGAACAAGAGAGTGGCCACAAAAGCAGGAGGACAATAGTGCAATCTGAGATAGCAGCCGACCTGTTCAGACAGCATCTTGGCCCTTTGAGCAGCCTTTTCCATCTCCAACTTTCTGCTCTTATTGACCCAAGATGAAATATCATCTTCGGCAGCCAGGTTTTCAGGTTCGGTCTTCTTGGCAGATCTTCTATCCACATTAGACTTTAACCTCTCCTCCCGCATCCTGCAGTGTAGTGCAATGTATGCTCATCTCAGACCAGGTGCAGATAAACTGGACACTGGGTTGCAAGGTAACCCTGCAAAACCATACACCCGTGGATCTTGAAAGAAAGGGTTCTGGCAAGTCACAAACATGAAACTCTCCCATCTCTAACATGCAGCACATCATGGTAGAACTTCAAAGAGATTTGCTTCCCGACATTCAGCAAAAGGAACTATCCTTGCTGGTGTGCTACAAAGCTACATAAGATACATATCCCACTCGTCAAGACAACCCATGAGAGCAGCTACTCACAGACGAAGTTCTACGGTACAGGAGACTCCACCAGACCACCCACTGCAAAAAACTGCCAGGGAAAGGGCAAAATCCCAAAGGTCGAAGATGTACCTGGATACTCGTGCTTCCAGTTCGGAGGATGCATGCTGAGGCTCCTTGTGAGACCTCTCCTGCTCATCACGATGCCTCTCCCTTTCATCCCGCTTCTCCGCATCACTTTCTTTATGCTTAGGCTTTTGCCGCTCCTTCTCCTTAAGATTTCTCGATTCCCAATCATTACCCAC
This sequence comes from Anthoceros angustus, assembly GCA_010909165.1. Taxonomy (NCBI): domain Eukaryota; kingdom Viridiplantae; phylum Streptophyta; class Anthocerotopsida; order Anthocerotales; family Anthocerotaceae; genus Anthoceros; species Anthoceros angustus. The sequence goes on from MU008191.1 coordinate 461,465, forward strand.
ACTCAGCAGTCCTTTGTGAGACTTGTCACGCTCCTCTCTCGGCTTCTCCCTCTCGTCCTTCTTCTCTGCGTCCTGATCCCTATCCTTGTCCCTCAGTTTGGACTTCTGCCGATCCCTCTCGCTATCCCTCTCCCGGTCCCTATCTCTCTCGCGATCCGTATCCCTATCTCTCTCATTTTCCCGCTCCCGATCACGCTCCCTGTCCCTCTCCCTGTCCCGTTCCTTCTGTTTCTGCTTCTGCCGATCCCTCTCGAGCTCTCTTTCCCTATCCTTCTCCCGCTGCCTTTCTTTGTCCTTCTCCCGCTGCCTCTCCTTCTCCACTTCCCTCTCCTTCTCCTTTGCCCTATCCCTGTCCTTCTCCTTCGCTCTGTGCTCCTTGTCCCGCTCCCGTTCCTTGTCCTTGCCCCCCTTCTCCTTCTCCTTCTCCTTCTCCTTCTCCTCCTTCTCCTTCTCCTTCTCCTTCTCCCTATCCCGCTCCTTCCCTTTCTCCTCCTCCCTGTCCCTCCCTTTCTCCCTTTCCTCCTTCTCCTTCTCCCTGCCCTTTTCTCTATCCCTGTCCCGCTCCTTCACTCTGTCCCGCTCCTTCTCCCTGTCCCGATCCTTTTCCTTCCCTCCGCTCCGGGCCATCCCTCCTCCTGCTGCGCTCCGGCAGTCCTCCCGCCTCCGCTCAGCCATTGCACCTCAATCAACTGAATTTCCAGGCTCCATGCATCCCAATTCCAGGCCCCCAAGACAACCCCGATTCTCAGCTTCTCGCAAAAGCTTTCGCCAGCCACTACACCGTCATCAAATCCTTCATCAGCATCTCCTCGAGCTAAGAGCTGTTCTGGGCGATACACTGTGTGCTGCGTCGACGATGGCCCTAAAAAACGCACTCTTGCGAAGTAGTTTCACTTTTACTGTACTCACACTCAGCTACTTCGCGATTCAATTCGCGTTGAGACGTCCATCTTGTTCCCAAATATGGCCGCCCGCTACTTGGTCGATTTGGATGGCAAGGTGGCGTTGTGTTTGGAGCTGAGCAAGACGTCAGCTTTCCTCTGGCGCTGAGCCTGGCCAAGCACGGCTGCAAGCTTGTGCTGATCGGGAGAAGAGCGGATCTGGAATCGGTCCCGAGATGGATTATGGAGGATGTAGATGAAGCGCTTCGGATCAACGGTGGCAGCAGACTGCTATTTAGTGACGTCAAGGTTGTGGAATTCGATGCAACCGCCGGGGAGGCGAAAGCTGATGCAGCGGTGGAGGAGGGAATTCGTGCATTTGGCTCTGTTGTTGTTCTGTTACACTCTGGCTTGTACCAGGGTGATTCTCGACAGGGAAGAATTGCTAGCATGTAATTCGACTGTAGTTTTGACAGTTCCTTGTCGTTAACCGCTTGGAATTTGCACAGTGAACAGCGAAACCGACACCACCGCTCGAGCTGGCAGAGGAAGGGTGGGATAAAACGATGAGTCAGAACGTGAAGGGAGGGTGGCTTCTCAGCAAGGCTGTTAGCAAGCGGATGCAGCAGCAGGGAAAGGGGGGATCGATTATTTTCGTCACCTCCATAGCTGGCATTCATCGATCCTTATTTCCTGGTCACGCTGCTTTCGGGACGTCTATTGCTGCTATCCATCACTTAACTCAGGTAAATGCTGAATCTCAATTTCTCGTCGTCATCAACGAATTTCGATGCAAGTAGGATATGCCGGATCTCGGATAAAGTGCCATCCGATTATGTGTTTGCTTGTTGGAACGGTTGAATCAGGCTTTGGCTATGGAGTTGGGGAAGTATCAAATTCGAGTGAACGCCATCGCCAGAGGACTCCTGGAATCGGACCGTGGCATAAACCCGGCGGGGACACCGGCCGAGGTCGTTGTCCGGTTGAAACGGTGGCTTCGCATTAGCCAGGATTTGCCTGCTCTGGTGTTACTTTATGCAGGGTACTTCAACAAATATTTGACCGCCAACATCTCTATTGTAGACGGCGGGCTATCGATAGTGAAAGCAAGGATGAAAGCAGCAGTGTAAGAAAGCAGAAACTCCTACGCAGAGTGCCTCCGCCGGCCCGATGAGGAGCGGGATGAATGACTTCAGAAGAGGACAAGACCAACTATGTATGTATGTATGTATAACCCTAGTTCTTTATGACTAATATCATCTGATCTGTACATACATGATGTGCACATACATTGAGGCCAGAGGACGATCCGACAGTGGTAGCGAACTACACAGAGCCATATCCGGTATGGCAAGACGAGAAATAAATGGGAGCTGTGATCACTTCCCGACAAGCGACTTCAACCACCAGGCACCGTGCTTGTCATGCTCTTGGTTCTCCTGGTCTCCGCCTTCAGGCTGGGGAGTTTTATGCAGCTTGCTCACATCGAAGCCCTGGCCCTCCGCAATCTGCAGCAGCCGCTGGTAGGTCTCGTCACTCAACTCTGGAGTTCTGCTCAGAATCCACAAGTACTTCCTGGTGTTCTCCCCAACCAGAGCCCACTGATACTCCTCATCCAGAGCCAGCACCCAGTAGTTCCCCGTCACTGGAATGACAGGCAGGAACGGCGGCACCCAGAAGCGCACCTTGAACTTGGCCTCGTCGCTCTTGGGATCCGCCTTCCACGCCTTCCCCTGGATGCTGGCCCGCTTCCCCCCTGTGAAGGTCTCGTTCAACACCCCCACAGTCCCGTCCTCCTTCAGAGTGTAGCTTGCCCTAGTGTTGGTCCCGTCCTGGGGCTGGAACCTGGAGGGCATGCATGCTATCTCGTACCACCGGCCCTGGTACTTCTCCAACTCCAGGCCTGTCACAACCTTGGGCTCATCTGCCACTCCCATCCCCGCAAGCTCTGCTCTCAACCCTCCCTCCCACAGCACCCTACACCCTGGCAGGCTCTCGCAATGGACAACGCGGTGTTCACCCTTTCCCGTTCTTCAAACGAAGCAGGTTTAGAATGCAGAAGGACAAGTTACTCGGGCCGAACACCTTCCCGTTTTTCCGACAAGCAGGTCTTGAACACAGAAGAAAACTTGAGCGCCAAGGTATGAGGCCCCAAACCTTCTCGGCACTTCCACTCAGTCGAGAACCTTCTTAGGCGAGGAATAAGACATGCACACCTGGAGCTCCCGTGGTCATTCAGAACGGGCCACCAAGAGCCAGCCAAGTGGCCTGCTTTTGTATTTTGCGCGCATTGTCCTGGCCGGATTGGCCTAGCCACGGTCCGTCAGAGCGCAGCACTGCCAGCGCAGCAACCTGATGGTGACGTGGCAGGCTCCTATGCCACATCACATGCCCTAAGCCCGGGTTCGGGCTGTATAAGCGGGTCCGTGAACAACTCTGATCTGTTTCAGGATTGTCGATATCGAGGTGCAGCGCGGAAGGATCTGGTGAGTCGTCGTTCCGTGCAGATGAGTTGCTACTGTAGTGGAATTTTGTTGCAACTTGTGTGAGATCTATGTTTCGCGTTTGCTTCTAAGCTGGCATCGGAAGTGTGATCCATTTTGGTGCTTGTTGGATGGGATCGGAGTTGTTTCTTTTTTTGCGTTTTACAGGTGCCTGATCTGAGCGGTGTTGGTGTGACGTTGGGGCTGCCATTTTGGTTGCTTTTGATGGTGATTAGGGTTTGAGGAAGGTCGGATGGCGGGTATGGCTTGCTCTAATGTTTGTTGGCGTGGCTTCTTGTTAATTGGTTGGTGCAGGTGGTGACGTGTTGGTGACGTTATTCTCGTGGAGAAGCAGCAGCCATGGCTCTGGAATGGATTGCATTGGCTCTGGCAACAGGTGCGGAAGGGCTGCTGCTGCTGGTGTTGACGCTCCCTGGGTTGGATGGACTCCGGAAAGGCCTGATTACCGTGGCCAGGGGCCTGTTGCAGCCCCTCCTCGCGGTTGTGCCATTTGGCCTGTTTCTGCTGCTCGAAATTTACTGGAAGTACGAGCATATGCCACACAACTGCAAGGACACTCACTGCAGTGTAGCTGAGCAAGACCGCCACATCAAGTCCCTGTACAAGAGCCAGCGGAACTTGGTTTTGGTCATTGGCTCCATATTGCTGTATTGGTTGCTCTACCGAGTGGTGCAGTTGTTGGTCCAACTGGAGAAGCTGAATACTCAGTACAAGAAGCTCAAGGAATCCGAGTAGAGGCAACTGTAGTGCACTTCTGGTAGAGATGTGACTCATCTGACTAGTTGAAACTTTGAAGAAGGATAGACGCGTTTGATTGCTCACACGGCTTGCAGCCGGATGGACGGGTGTTCACTACTGTAGGATATTCTATAGATCTGTGCTTCGATTCTGCAGTTCACTGGCGTAGGGGAAAGGATGCAGCAATTGGTTCAGGTTTTGGAAGCCAAAGAACCGGCTAAATCCAAGCCCATGTGAGAAACACTGCGATGCGTAAAGGATCTTTTCTGAACCTAAAAGATACCCTCGTGCCTTGTGAAATGAGTCGGCCTTGCACGCTAATCTAAAAATCAATTCCTCCCGTCGCGAAGTTCTGGGATGAACCGTAAGCAGCATTTGTCCTCTTGCAGACGAGGAACAAAAGGGACACGTCGTTCATGTGTTTCCATGTCGACCCTCCTCCCCCGACGTGCCTCTTAGGAGTTGTCGAAATATAGCTCCAGTACTGGACACCTTCACTTCAATCAGAGTGCAACATCAGAGTGTAAGAAATGGCACTTAGGTGTGGACTAATCCTTATTTGCTCCCTGTTCTTATGCGCCTGTATCGATGCAAAATTTCTGAGCTTGAAGAGAAACTTCCACCAGGGTGATACACTGAAAGTTGGCAAGTTCTTAGAATCTGGAGCGTATCGTCTTACACTGGGGTCTGATTGTGCTCTGGAAATCAGTAAGAAAAATTCCTCAAAACTAGTTTGGTCTTCCGAAACAGCCCATCTCGGATTCCACATATGTGAAGCTAAGCTAGAGATTGACGGTGACCTGGTTATAGTCTCTTCACACGATCCTAAAAATCGGAGTGTGACCATTCAACCTGCGAAGAAGCATCTTATTTGGAGTTCAGAGAGTGGTAGAAACACTCCATATTATGGAAAAATTGCAAGAAACAAGATGTATTATCTTACACTTCGAGAAAGTGAGTATGGGGTTGGTGAAGCTGTGATTTTCATATCCTTTTCACGTGATAGGACTTGGACCACTTTACCAATTTGGTCAACCGCTGGAGAATTTTAGAATCGTCAGTCATTGTTAGCCATCTTTGCATGATGTGTAGTTTTGTTTATCTTAAATTTCAACTACCTCCGGAAGCCAAAAAAAAATGATGTTTCAATCTATTTTCTTTCGCAACCTTTATAGGATTTGATGTTTAAGTTAGAGATCTACTTGTCACAGACCTTGAGCGCGAGCAAACTGTGCACCTATGTTAAGCTGAATTGTAAGTGATGTACTGAATATCATGATACGAGTGAATTTAAGTGGTGCTAACAGTGTGTTTGGTTTCATAACATCCGCATCCATCACAAAGATATCAACCACATGGATGTATTTTGATCACAATTTTGATTCAAGAAAAATATGAAACCGTGTTATGCCCTCACACTTACACGCTCAGCTTGGGAGTTGAGAGAAACAAAGTGGCATGTTCCGAATACTTCAACCGGCACTCCTCGTACTGTAAGGGGTAAACAAACAGAGGTACACGATAGCGATAGCCTCGGAGAGGAGAGGAGGCAAGCCATATGAAAATGAGCCATCTGTCAGGCCTTGATATGGAGCAGAATAGGTAGGCGGGATTGGGGAGTTGTCACACTTGAGAGCCCTGCATCCGCAGTGGGTTGATTAATAGGGCTATAAATAGGAGTTTCTCTCTGCCCGAGGAGAATGCTTTAAAATCCAACACAGTTAGAGGCTGGATGAGATGAATGAGGGCCGGAATGGGGCGACGAATCCCGTGGCGTCTGAAGGGATGAACGCCCCTGAGCATTTCCGACCCAAGCGGAAGCGAGTGTGGAGCAACGGCATGATCGCCCAACATCATCATGAGCAGGGGCGTGGGCGTAGGGTCCTGGGTCCTGGGTCCTGGGTCCTGGGGAAGGGAAGGGCAACGGTAACCAGCGATTCGGGATTCGCGATTCGGGATTCGCGATCCCAACAACATACCATGTACATATACACATGCAGGCTATGCCGCTTGGCAGACATCCCAGTTACAGTTACAGACTGCCCTGTGAGAGATGTGCGACGGTGGAATCGGCAGCCGCACAATTTGAGACGTCAGAAGACAAGACGACAGGGCGCAAGCCCAGTTTAACAAGCCATCAGGAGTCGCAGCAGACTAGTGTTCGGGGCGTGACGACACACCGTCGGCGAGCAGGCTGCAGGGGTGACGTCACCCTCGCCTGCTCCCGAGCGTCAGCGCATGGCGGACGCGGCGACCTACTGATAGGAACGACGAGAAGAAAGCCTACTGCCTCTCACGCCATTACCATGACACCAACATGGAGTGCTTTGCCTTTGCCCGGGCCAGCTCGCCAGCTCCGGAAGCTCTTCCTGTTTCTGTTTCTGTTCCTGTTCCTGTTCATGTTCATGTTCCTGTTCCGGTTCCTGTTCCGGTTCCTGTTCCTGTTCCACGAACATTCTGTGACCTCGTCTCCGGCCCCGTAAACTTTGGGCTAGTCAACTTCAGCATTAAACTCGCCACTGCGACTGGACGACTCACACTCTTTGTTGACTGCACTGTTTCACGCAGTCAAGCTCGTGGCTGGCGTCTTCATGGAGGGCCTCTTCTTGGGATGATACGTGTGCGTACAGATCTCCCCATTCCCCACACCCAAGGGCGCCAGCAAGGAAAACCCAAAAACCTATGACACAACCCACAAACACCCACAACATATCGTTGGACAATTCCAAACCCTGAGGGCCCTTTCCCTTTCTTCTCAACCCACCCCATCGTACCGTGTAAGGAGGATGAGGATCTGGGTGTCCTCGGCTGCCCCTTTCCGAAAAGGGGCCAACAAGGAAAACCCACAAATCTGAAATAGAACCCACAAATACCCTCAACACACCCTGGCACAAGTCCAACAGCGAGTCCACGGGACGGACACGGCGTTGTTGTAGGGGCGATGCGGTGCGTGTACCTCTCCCCTTCTCGAGAAAAGGCAGCAGCAAGGAAAACCCACAAATCTCAAGTAGAACCCACAAAGAGATGCTCGGAGATGTTGAACGGACGTGCGTGGTGCTTAGGGTATGGAACGGCGGAGGAGGGAAAGCAAGCAGGACGTGTGACACAAGGCAGACGGGCCCCGAGTCACCCGACCCGTCACGGCTGGAGTGACGGTGCGGTTTAATGAACCACGAGCGGCCAGATTCGGCCAGCCCGGCGGAGATATGGCTGTACTTGGGGGGTTTGAAAAACTGTGAGAGCGTAGGCGCTCGTAAAGCCCGGGGCCCGGGGCATGACTGGCAATAAACGGCGTGCTGGCGATCCACGCCGATCCCGTCGTGGGCGTCAAGCCAGCCCACCGCTTGCAGGTACGAGGTAGCAGCGTACCGCTGGCCCCTCATGAATCGCCCAACAAAGTCCAAAGCGGAGCGTGAAGCGGAATAAAAGGGGCGAGGGGCGAGGGGCGAGGGACGAGGGACGAGGGGCAGACTGCACTTCTGCAATCCGGCATGCCATGTTATGTGCACTTCCCTCGGTACAGCCTGATCATTTCCAGAACATGCTGCTACTGACGGGCCTGTGAGAGTCCTGTGAAGTCGCTGGCTGGGCTGAAGCCGGGGCCCGCTGCCCGCTGCCCGCTGCCCCGACCCGTACACTGGATCCCGTGAAGCTCCAGGCCAGCGGCTGACACGCCTAACATGGGCCGCGCAGGCCCCGCGGTACGGCCGGCTACCCTACCCGCCCGGGTAGCGGCCACTGGGAACCGCCCGCCCGGTGGCCTGCTACAGGACAGCGCGCGCGGGCTGGGGTCAACGACCCGTTTCCCCGGTGACTTCGTGTCGGCCCTTTGACTGCGCGGTCAAGCCCGCCTGGCCGGGGCCGGGGCCGGGGGCACCGGGGCCGGGAGACCGGGGACCGGGGACCGGGGACCGAGAACCGGGAACCGGGAACCGCGCTGGGCCTAACGTAACGGGAGTTTAATGCGGGATCTGCATTTCATCATGCCTGGGCCTGGGCTTGGACCTCGGGAATCGCGGTTCCCGGTAATAATAATAATAATAATAAACACAATCGACGTCCCATTAACTAATTGCAGGCCGGAAGGCCGGGTCAGCACTGCCAGGATCTCCCCCAGGATCCTGCTCCCTTAAAGTGCGTCCTTCGTTTATCCAGCCACCGATTGCCCCCAATTCCCAGGCTCCACGTCCCCCTCGGTCACCACGGCGACTACACCTATCTCCTGCGGTCATCCTTTTACCGGGTCCACCGTCGTCGCCGCCGCCGCCGTTGTTGCCGGCGCCTAACGACTAGACGGCCGGGCCCGAAAGGAGGGACGAGCTGTCTATGCATACGCTTTACGCTTCCTTGCCCTTGCATGGGACCCATCGCATGTAACTCCACTTTTTCCCATGCACCTAACATTTCAATTTCAATTTGGACCTTGCTAAAATAACTTATCTACATGTTGAACCAGGGACAAGTTCATTATGTGAACGTTAAGTACGCTTGCAGTACCCGGTATTTTTTTTCGCGAGAAAACGATCATATTAGATTAGAAGCAGCAAGCACTGCAGTGGATTACAAGATGCTGAGCTGAAAACCTCTCATGGGGAGACCTGGTCAAAACGTGCAGCCTGCTAATCGTCCTGCACGAAACCACCGTCTCCCAAAGGTACCTATGCTAACCTCATATTCCTTGAAGTTTGTTGCCGTGACTCCAAGATGGTAAGAGAGTTCTAACAAAGCCACGGGCAAGAATGATTCCACATCACTTCTGCCCCTGATTTGAGAATACTCGTTAAGTCCAAAGAGAGCTGCTGATGAGCAGTATGCAGAAAGCGACACGGAGCCACACTTCAATAGCCGCCCAGAAACTACGTGCGTACCCACAGCGGTAGAGAGAGTGCTGACTCTTGTGGGGGCCACCATCATTGCACATCCTGCATGAGTCTTCTCCAGTAACAACCAGTAGCCCATCCCATCGATCGGCATTTGGTAGGCTGGCTTGCAGAAAGAGCCAGACCAAGGATCGGATTTTGGGCGGGATTCCGGGCGTGAACCACAGCAACCTAAGCGTACCCCTCTGCCTCCTCAAGCTCAGGTGTAGTCTATTGGCTAGGGGTTTCCTCTTAGCCAATTTGTTGCGGGACACCATCCACTGGTAGGCCTCATTTGTCCTAAAATTGAAGAAGGAGCGATTCTCCTTGGAGAGGCTGCCCGGAGCCCTGGGACATAGGTACATGTCAGGCCTGAATACAAGGTACCAATTTTCCGCCAACCTGAACCAGTACCTACATAGGGGAAGACCAGGTGATTGATGAGCTTTGACACTTTCACCTTGTGTTCGCCACCGCCTTACCCTCATGGTGCGGGAAAGAACCGTGATCGGCATGAGATTCCCTGCTGGGCCGGCCATTGAATCTCGACTTGTTCTAGCCAGACTCCCTGCATCATGTGTAACGCTGTAGGACTGCCATTGCTTAGCTCCCTGCGCCTCAGCAACGAAAATTGCACTATCAAGCTCCGGGGTAGGATCCTCAGCCTCCGAGTCAGTCTCATCCTCGACACTTTCAAAGGCTAAGGCCCCCCACTCGCCCTCTAGCACTTCGTCCTGGGACCCTCAGCGCTGTACGGATGCCCTCACTCATCCCTTCCCGCACCCAAGAAAAGATGGTTCTAACATGCCTCATAAGGATAGAGAACTCCTCCTTTATCTGGACAGCAGCTTTCCAGCCATTTTCTCGGCGACACCACAGATGCCCGAGCTGGTAGAAGCCATGTCTAGCAGCGTTGCTCAGAATCTGCGCCCTCAATGTACGGGAAAAAAAGCTTTGTTTCCACAGCCCTGAGAAGCCCTGGAGAGGGAGGGCAAGTGCGTCGTCAATGCACTTAAGGTGGGCGGATTAACAAGTGCTGGACAGCTAAGTAGCTGTTCCAAATTGAAGTGAACAAAGGAGAACAGCCCCTGGTGTCCAAAATAGGCTTGTCTGCCAGAATGTTATCGATAGACCGTCGCCCATGTGAAGCTGCTTGAACATGGTCGAGGTGGACATTAATGAAGCTTTTCCATGGGTAGGGGGATGGGTCAGCCGCCCGGAGTACCCATTGTGAGTGCAAAGCTTTCATTTTGCTGACTGGATCAACCAACCCTAGCCCGCCCCAGGATTTGGCCTGTATAAGGTGTTGCCAGGCCATGCGGTGTAAGCTTGAGGCCGCATCGGCTGGTTTATTCTAGAGGAAATTCATGATGATTCTGCGTAGCCCCTTTAAACTCCTGATCAATAGGAGCCCATAAAAACAAGTAATACCAGAGGGAAGCAGTGAGTATATGGTTTATAACAACCATGCGCCCTGCAAAATTCAACTCCACAAGCTGAAGCCCGCATGCCTTGCAAATAAATTTTAGACAAGCATACTTGCCAATTGCCTCATTCTCATCCCCTTCTTGAAACGGCAGGCCTAGATACTTGTGGGAGGACGGCCCTTGCACCCTGGAAATATGACTCAAGCATTGAGGAATGTTATCCTCCATGTTCAAACACAGCATCCGGGTTTTTGCCCAGCTGACCGAACACCCGGACAGCTGTCCAAAACCTTTGACCTGCATCAACATGGCTTGAAGGGAGGACACTTTGGCCAAGGAAAATAGCATGGTATCATCAGCAAAGGCTGAAATTTTCAGGGAAGAACCATCTAGGGCTGGGACGCCTGCGAACTCCGGATCCTCATTGATAGCTCGGATTAGGAAATCTGAGATAATGATGAAAAGGAACAGTACCCGGTATTCATCTACCAGCCGACTCCCCTATTAGTCTCTACCCAAAGCTAGTCCAGTTGTCCCGCTTGTCCAATTCAATAATCTTGGTAGGTTTTAGAATAGCATGCTAGCTATATGTGCCTAGCAATGGGTTGATACATTTCATATTTTTAGGCTATATTGCTCCAAATCCTGAGTTGCTCATTTCTACATGGCTCGAGGGTGGTATCATGCATAGTCAAGACATATGATGAAGAGAAGCACGGAGTGAAGTGGAGAATTTCTAGAGATCATGATGTATTAATGAAGAGAATCACAGAGTGAAGTGGAGAATTACTAAAGATCATGATGCTAGCACAAGTTCGAAGTTCCAAGCTCAAAGTGAGGTGGAGAACTAGAGATCCTGATGCTAGCACAAGTTCCAAGTTCCAAGCTCAAAGTGAGGTGGAGAACTAGAGATCCTGATGCTAGCACAAGTTCCAAGTTCCAAGCTCAAAGTGAGGTGGAGAACTAGAGATGATGATGCTAGCACAAGTTCAAAGTTCCAAGTTCAAAGTGAGGTGGAGATCTAGAGATCATGATGCTAGCACAAGTTCCAAGTTCTAAGCTCAAAGTGAGGTGGAGAACTAGAGATCCTGATGCTAGCACAAGTTCCAAGTTCCAAGCTCAAAGTGAGGTGGAGAACTAGAGATCCTGATGCTAGCACAAGTTCCAAGTTCCAAGCTCCAAGTGAGGTGGAAAACTAGAGATCCTGATGCTAGCACAAGTACCAAGTTCGAAGCTCAAAGTGAGGTGGAGAACTAGAGATCTTGATGCTAGCACAAGTACCAAGTTCGAAGCTAGAAGCTAGAAGTGAGGTGGAGAACTAGAGATCCATAGAGTACACGCATGTACAAGTTTGAAGCATGAAGTGAGGTGGAGAACTAAAGATCTCGATGCTAGCACAAGTTCTTCACCGATAGTATATGTCGAGTGCAAGGGTGGTGTTATGTCCCATCAAACATATGACGAAGAGAAGCACGATGAAGTGAAGAACTAGAGAACCTGATGTTACCACAAGTTCTTCATCGACCCATTAGTGCCTCGCGTATATCAAGTGCAAGGATAATATCATGCACCATCATACATATGCGTCCATCGAAGTGCGCACAAATGACTCACGTACCATCTCCATGTGGTATGATTGAAGGAGTCAATACAACTCCATTGAGATACTTCCTAGAAAGTCCTATCGTTCAGAGTATAGGCTAGTAAAACCGTTGCTTGAAGAAAAAGAAAATAAAAGTCGATCGAATTTTAGCTTTTTTAGTTTATCCTCAAAATGCGAGACCATCTATATGTGTATATCTGTATGGAAGCATCATAAAGATTATCTCCCTACATAGTCCATATATATTCTCATCTTATTGTTCGAAACTTTGTTGAGTTATTAACATTCCACAAGAAAAAGAGATTTTGCATTCATATTGCGTATAGGATTTGAAGGTATCATGTGCTCACGAGTCTGCCTATCACACGAAGCTCATGCTTTTCACTCATATAACATGACCAGAAAACTGCAATGGAAAGTAGATGGTGTATATCCATTTAGATGGTATGCAAAGACACATGAAGCGCTTACATTAAAAGCAAGAGCTCCAAATTTAAGTAAGCTCAAGCATGTCAAGTAAGTACTTCAAATCTTCAAGTAGGCTCTAATATATAGCCAATGAGGGCAACTTTATGCCTTGATCTAATTGCAAGCATAAATTAAGATAAGCTTGGACTTAGGGTAGAGAACGAACATTTACCATCAAGAGTCTAGAAATATATAGAATCTTCTAAAGTGAGACATCGACCAGTCTTTGAGATATGGAGAATGTTCCAAAGTGAGACATCATCTAATCTTTCTCCAAACTCTGGCAGTTGTTAAAACATATTAAATCATCGTTTTCTGGTGGTTGAACATCATAGCACAGTATAATAATATCGTAATGTGGGCAAAGGCATTCATGCACAACAACCATCCTTAATGATAAACACCAACTCGATGAAACCAAGACCTCAAGAGTTCTTCATATCTAAAGGCATATGAGAAGCATCATCTTGTGGTGATGGGAAACAACCTTGGATAATCAAGACATTCTCTCCACTAGACATAGACATCGTTACAAAGATCTTGACCCATAGAAAAATCCCAAAGTGGAAAACGACAAGGAGCCTACATGTATTCAAAAATCAAACAATATATTGACAAACGGGAAGAATGATTCGTACATTGCCTACATCACAACTCCATCACACTCCATGAGGACATGATGAGGAAAGAAGAGAAGAAAATAAATATATATACACAAACATGAAGAAGCGGAAGCAAGAATGACACCAAGGGCAATGGTGCAGCAAATAGCAAGGCCACAGGCCCACAGATGATGAGCCCTCATGCAGAAAGGCAGGCAGGCAGGCAGGCAGGCTGGAAGCATGGACAAGCAAAGCGAGCACACTGCACACACTCATGGCGGACGGTGGCCAGGCCGCACTCATCGCCATCTACTCCGATATACGTGCAATTATGTGAACGATCGAGGCCATAATAAAAACTTACATAACAAAATATGTGCATGTATGTATGCATGTATGCATGTATGGCTGTGAGGCAGTCCGTTCCCAGCAGCAGGGCAGCAGGTCAATGCCCGAGCCCACGTGGAGCGCGGTGTCTGACACCTGCCAGGCAACCCGGAGCGGGACCGCAAACCGGCTGTCACAGCGAGGCTGACTCCCGGTTGTCTTCCAGTTACCAGCCACCGCTGGGCCGGGGCCGGGGCCGGGGCCGGAGCCGGGCCCGGGCGCCCGGGTTAGGGGCCACGGCCCACGGCCCACGGCCCCATGCCCCATCGCCCCTTCTTCACCTGGGAGGCTGGGACACACTCGCTCCTTTTCCCCGTCCTTGCCCCTCCCTCCCTGCCTTCCTCTTCGCCTCGTCCTCTCCCCGCCTCCTCCTTCCTCCAGGCGCTCCTCCCGGGGCCGGGGCCGCACAGATCCGCGATCGCCCTCGCCCGCAATTCCACGCCCGACCGGACCCCGCCCCGCCCCGACTCCCGCCATGCCGCGCCCCGAGCAGGTGCATGCGCGCCTCCAGCTCAGGGCCAGCGCCAGCTCCAGCGCCAGCGCCAGCTCCGGCTCGCAGGTGAGTGCGCCGGCCACCCGGGCCCGTCCCGTCCTCCTCTGAAAGCAATTTGTGCCGCGCGCGGTGCTGCCGGAGCCGCCTCCGGCCGGCTCGAATGCGCCGGCCGGTGCTTCCGATCTCGCCTCACTGCTCGCTTCCGGCATTGCTGGCAGATTGAGGCGCGGAGCGGAGGGGAGCGGAGGAGCCATGAGCTCGTCGCTGTTCTTGTACCAGGACAACTTGTATTATCTGAGGTCTGTGGGGCTGCGCTCCGGTTTTGTGCTGTGCTATGCTGGTCTGTGATGTCGGATTTTTTTTTTCTGCGCTTTTCCTGCTTTGAGTAGATCTGGCTGCGGCTTTCGTGCGAGGTTGGGAGGAGGATGTTGAATTTCTGTGGCCGTGCTGGTGCATTGAGCGGAAGGTGTGGCGTGCTGGCGGAGGCGCGGTTTTTTTATAGTGTGCGTGGCTAGCGGCCGTGGTTTGTTTGTTTGGAGTAGGAGTTGCATGTTTTGGAGCTGGTGCTGACATTGGCGTGGCAGGTTTGTGGCAGAGGCGTGTCGTGTTTCCTGGTGTTTTCCTGTGCTTTGCTGACGTTGTCGCTTGCTCGCTTTTGTGAAAGCGCGCCGTTTGTCGTGTGGCGTTGCGTTGCGTTTTGCTTTTTGGTCGAGCCGGGGTAGGGATCAGGGAGTGGGAGGGGGGGAGCTTGTTCTGTGCTGTGGCGTTGTTTTTCTGACGTTCTGGTTTGTGCTGTGCAGTGGGAACCAGGGATGGGCCCCGTCTAACAGCGCTGACGTTGATGAGTCGCCGAAGGTTGGTGGGAGCACCAATAGCGGGTCGCCTCCGACCAGCTGTGTGAGTCAGGCAGAGATAAGCCAAGCGAGTGAGGGTAGCCGGACGTCGGGGTTGGGGTGTGTGAAGACAACAGCCATGAAGAAAGGAGGGAATGGTAGCGGAGGAACGGTTGCAGGCATGGGGGGCATGCCGAAAAAAATGTCAGGGAGCTTGCCTGGGGCGTCGCAGCAGGCGTCGCTTGTGGCCTCGCTGCAGGCGGAGGCCGTGAGGCAGCAGCAGGTTGTATCCACAACTTTCGTAGAAGCTGACACGTCGAGCTTTAGGGAGCTGGTGCAGAAGCTGACTGGAGTGTCTGAGGATTCTCAGGAGAAGCTTCCCATCACTCTGCCGTCCAGGCATGTGAGTAGGGAGACTAGTGGCCAGCGAGACAGCTTTAACATGCTTAACAATCATAGGGACAGCAGTGGGATGACATGGGAGATCCCTCGTGACGCCTCCACTGTGTATAGCCATCTACAGAGTCGGGAGATGATGATGCCGACTGGAAACCATCAGGAGTTCAGGCAAGGAATGAGTCAGCGGGATGTCACCAACATGATGTTTGACGACAGGGGCTTTGGGAGGAACCCCATGAGCCAAGAAGCCTTTGCCAACTGGGAGAAGCTGATTGCTAGCAGGAACCTACCTGGAGGGCTGAACAATGTGGATCCTTATAGGACCGTCGCCAACGTTGAACCGTTGGCTGTTAGGAGATCTGCCTTCAAGCTTCATGACAGGAAGCCGCTGGGCAAGAAACTGGAGCTGAAACAGGGGGCCATCTTGAGACGTGATGGTGGAGGAAACTCACTTCTTCCTGGTGGTTGGACTGGTCATCCGGTTTTGTCTCCTAGATCTGAGATCGAGCACAGCCCTGTCACTCCTTTGACCCGTGACCCATTTGATTCTCACTTGTACAGCCCTGCGACTCCTACCTCGTACGAGACCAGCAGTGGTGCCACTGTGTCCGCACAGATGGGGCCCGAAGGATGCAGCCCAAGCACTGCAGTATCGGGCTATAACAATTGTCTGAACATCATCCAGCATCTTGAGAGCCGTGGCAAATCTGCTGTACAAGATGTTGCCAAGGAGCCCCCAAGCTGTAACATGGGTCTGATGGCCAACGAGAGTAGGCGTTTGGCAGAAGCTGAAAGGGAGTATGTGCTGCATCCGCCGTTAGAGAGACGAAATGGCGAGCCGCAACTTTTAACCCTTTTCCCACTTCATTCTTCGCATGCTTCTGAGAAGTCCTGAGCGTATGCCCCTATTGGAGTGAATGTTTTTGAATTTCGTTTGCTGCTGGAAGATCTCGGCGGTGAGCTTCGAGACCTGTGTAGCAGCACCCAGGCTCATATTTGCATGTGCAACAGGAACCCGTGGTGGGCAGTGCAGATGCAGGGCAGATAAAAAGTCTTGTGCATTGACGTTAGCAGAAGACTTCCTTAATTTCCTGCGTAAAGCTTGTGCATTGAGCTGGGCAAAGGACCTCTTCACCTGGCTTGCGTGCTGGAGAGAGTGAGGAACAGCAGACAGGCTTGAACTGTGTGGCGGACGGACATGCAGAAGGCGAACGCTTTTTGTTGGCCGTGTCTTGTAGGCCGGTAATGAGTGAACTGCTCATTATCAATCCGTCGGCCGCGTGGTTGTGTGTAGAATGTCCCTGCAATAGAGCAAACTATTGGGGAACTCTTCCTCTACCTCTTTCACAAGGAACACTGGTGAGGAAAAGCAAGAGATAGGAAAAGCGAGAAGTTGATGGAATAGCCATTCATTGTGTGCTCCTCTCTCAAGGGACCTTGACCGTCTTGATGTTTGGTCACTAACGTCAACTCAGGCGAACGTCATGCGTCTGCAAGATGCGTCTTATGACTACTGAAGTACGAGGCTTGAAACTTTCTACCGAAAAGATAGTTTTACACGCAGATATAATTATATCATTGGCGCAATGATGGGAAAAGTTTAACTTGTTTAAGTTACCATTCTTTAGGTTTCACATAAATACATATTATGAAATTATTAACTCCAATGTATACGGTTTGTCCGTGGAATTAGACGTAAACTATAAATTCTAATATATGCCGTGTGTCTACAGAATTGGATGGAAACTGTAAACTCTAAAAGAATTAGATGGAAACTGTAAACTCTAAAAAAATTAGATGTAAACTGTAAACTCTAATATATATCGTTTGTCCCCAGAATTGCACGCAATCTGGTTAAGTATGATTTCTTCAACCTTAGAGGCTTGAACTAAATCTTCTTGTATATTTTTTTGCCTAAAATTGATTAAAAAATCATTTACAAATTAAAACCTACGAGTTAGAGAAATTCAACTTTGACATTGAACAAAACCCTGACTTGAAGAATGGGACTCAACAAAACCTTAACATAGAGAAGCAAGACATTAGATACATAGACAAATATAAAGTTAGTTATGCACTAGTATGAAAAGGAATTTCTTTGGTTAGATTGAAGCTTTCTATTTTAGCACAAGTGGTCTTTGCAGCAATGGTACTAAAAGTCTGCAGGCGCAGTCTGAGGACACTAAAACTTTCAAGTGGGGCCAATTTTAGCAGGGTGCCTCTGCTATATGTAGCACGCCTCTGCTAGATTCTTGTACTTGCGAATTCAGCGATGAACGAAGATGTGCCTCTCTACTCACTGTGGAGCTTTTGAGCTCCTGTGTCTCGACCTTGCAAGCATCCTGCTGGGTTGTCCTTGTGCCTGTATGCCGAGTGCTTGGTGACTCACTATCGATCAATGTTGCAGGAAGCTTGCTATGCTTGAGAATTCCATCCATTTGTGTGCGTGTGTGATAGAGACTGGTAATCACCTTCGTGGCAACTACTCATTTTAGCCATAGGCAATATATTATGCCAATTGACCTTGCCTGACCATTGTCACGGGGCTGCGCCACATAGGAAGGACTCACTATAGGAAGTGTATCATTTCTTAGGTCAGACTATGGAGTATTACAAAGTGTCTTGTATTAGTAGCAAGATAGGAGTAAGGGCCTTGCTGCCTAGGCAAGCCTAATACCTTCATAGAAAAGAGTCGTTTAACAGAACTTGCCCAAAAGGAATAGGACTTAACAACAAAACCCAACATGGAAAACGGGACTTTATAAAAAGAATGGGACTTAATCAAACCCTAACATGGAGAATGGGATTTGATAATAAAGAACGAGACTTGATAAAACTCTAGCATGGAGAGCGGAACGTGGACAACTCAAGAAACTAGGTATGATCTTCCAAGGGTGTCAAAATGAAGAAACTAATCATATGAAGAAACTAGGTCTAATCCTCCAAAGGTGTCTAAACCAAGAAACTGTTGCCCTCGAGAAGGGGACTTGGAGAAATGAAGAACCTATAACCTGCAGAACGGGACTTGAATGAATGAGAACCTATAATTCTGGAGACAAATCAAAAGACTATAACCTAGAGAACGAGACTTGGACAAATGAAGAAACTAAAAATCTGGGAAACATGGCTATGTCAAACATAGAGTCATGTTCCCTAGTTTACACCTCCTGCACAATAAACTCCCCGTTTATACCATAGAGCTATGATTTCAGCTCTGTTTAGAACATACCTTCGTTTTGGTCTCACTTTTATTTATAATAACTATTATACTATTATATTAAATATTTATATAACTTTAATAAAATTATCATTTATTTACAGTTTAATAATTATGACAGTAATTGATGTAATTTTCTACCTCATGAATGCAATAAAATTTGTACTTTGAAGTGTCATGCTTCACACCTCCTCGTCTCTGAAAAGAATGTGGATACTTTATGTAAGAAAAGAGATGGAAAAACCCATCTACCCCAATAGAAAAAAAGGGAACAACCCAACTAAGGGCACCGTGCCAAGGGAAACTAACCCCCGCGATCGCTCACCTCAAAACTACCCACTGCACGGATAATTTTTGTGGTCGGGATAAGAAAAAGCCTACCTATCACCGGGGTCGAAGAAGCCGCCTCCCCTGCACTTTTCGCTGTCGTGTACACCGTGTTCGCCAGCTCCCCTCCTCCTTGTCTATTATACTTTAACACTTTTTTCATGAAAAATTGAGACTCATTAAAGAGCCTCCGATCATCATTTTTCCAAAATCTTCGATTATCACTAATCTGAAACCTCCGATTATCATTTTCATGAAACCTTCAATTGTTACTTTCCTGAAACCTCCAATTATTACTTCCTCAAAAGTCGTTGAGGTTGCCAAGTTGTATGAAGAGAAATGGATATACCTTGATGCAAAGAGATAATGGAAGCCTGGTAAACCTTGGCACATCCTTGATAAATTTATCCAAGGTCTTTTTCAGCATCGTATGTTTCTTAAAACTTACTCAAGTTCTTTCCCAACACCATATGACTCTATAGGGATGAAGAGATAGATCCCTTGCGTTCTTCTATATTTGGAAGCCTACTTCGCTGTGCTTTCTTTCACTGCACATTGTCGGAAATCCACTATTATCTACCCATTGAGTTCGAAAGTAGAAGAGGCATTTCATCTTATTGGTAATGGTAATGATGGAGTCATAGTTTCATCATTTCATTTATTAACCTATCAATTTTTAACTTGATTATATTGGTATAAAATATATATATTTAATCTATTTTCAGAAAAGATAATCTGATTTAAGTTCTAGTTTCTTTTACATCAAAACTGTAGGTTTTACATAAGGTAGATATATCGGCTAAGGTAGGCTTCCGAGGATTTTGAAAAACACAATTTAGTGCCTACCAAAAAAAGGTCGTGTACATCGAAGTCTTATGCAAGGAAAATGAATGCACCCTACAGCAATGAGACTGACATAGTTGCCCTTGCATTGAATTTAACCCAAAAAGAGTGTAGCTTTACTACATTACGTATTTAGTCAGCCACTCAAATTTCCACCCTATTCAAGACCAAGAACAAGAGGATCGAGTAAAACCTAATTGATTTTTTTGTAGGTCATATTCAAAGAAAAAATTTTGTTGTTGCATATTCCCAATAATATTAAATGTATTCAAGCTGCTATCAAAAATTGCTAGGCAATATAGAGATTCGTCTTTAAATAAAAGATTTTGCTTGAGAAGATGCATATCAACCTCACCACTACCATTTGCATTTTGAAAATGGAAAGTTACTCTTGGAAATTGCGTTGAATGGAAAGTGTCTTCTGATATGTTGTAACATAATCTATAATTGTTAGAAGGTACCCTTGGCAAATTTGTTTGCCTATGAAAAGCTCGAGCCAATAGGATATTTACAGGAGCGGCCAACTCTGTGAATGTCGTACCAGAATCAATAATGGTGCCAGTATAGGGTATATCCGTAGCTTCAAATAGTGAGGAGTCTATATTCAATCGTGTTCCTCCTACGGAAATTCCTGTCATGTTGAGATAATAATAAGAAGGTTCCCATGAGGCTCTCAGAATTGGAGTGTAATGAATGTGATGTTGACTTGTATTATGACTTTTTGAAATATCTCCAAATGATAAATAACTAATAGCATGTTTTTGAGTCATTCTGTTTGGAAAGCAATACCTGGTGACACACATGTACACAAAAACTTAAAGTCAAATTTTAATTCTTCAGTTTAAAAGTATTTTTAAGATTAGATTAATATCACAATAATTTTTAACTAACATCAACAAATACCTGAATTTCACAAAATGTTTTTTATTTGTTCGAGTCGCAAGCTGCTTTCCAAGAGAATCGGTATATCTACCTAACCCCAAAATACCCGTATCTGAGCTAGTATCATGAACCGTTGTAGCACATCCAAATTGAATGCCTGATATCTTTCTATTTTTATTTGATAAGTTTTCCAGAGTCACGGCCTCTGTAGCAAGATCTCCACTGGCAGATGTTCCATCTCCATATTCATCATTAAAGGTCCTCACCGTTCCATTTTTGGAACGAAGTTGTTTATATGTGCTCGACTGCGAAGGATTAAAAGAACCTAAATGTATATTACAATTTTGATCTTCACATGGTTCACATCTAATCCACAATCGGCTACTGCCAGTATCTAAGATAAGCAAAGTATCTTGTGGTGGTGTTCCAACTTGAAGTCGAACAAAATACTCGTCATTCCAATACCTTCCCGGTGATACCACCGGACTTCTTAAGTTAACTTTCTTTGATGGTTTTAAGCTTTTACCCCTTGATGCGATATACCGTTTGGCATCTTTCGACGTATCATTCAATAAATCTGCATGAAAAAAAGGAAAAGTATATTGAGGAATCTCTCCCAAAATACCTTGCAATGATGGCAAGACCTCTTTATCGAGGATCTTCGTGGTATGATCACACCTCACAAAACCAATGAAAGGTATGAGAATAATATAAAAATGACATAATAATAATATTAACATTCGAACATTCCATGCAAACTTTATGAACTCCATCATATGAAAGCTTTAGTGGATGGTCGACAACCGTTCTCCCGCTCTTTATCTAATTTATTCAAAAGTTGAGATGACAAAAGATCTCATGCTTCACTAATTCGAAACAAAAAAGGTTGCCTCCAAGTCCTAGATAACACAATTTCTCTGATCAAAATTTACACCTTGCCCACAATAAACTGCATTTTACACCAAATTCTCTGATAAAATTTCCAAAATTCATACCTTACGTACAATATGTTCCAGTTCACACCTCGTACATACTAAACTCCCCTTTAAGCCTCATAGTTGCCGTGGAATAAGTTGTGAGTCAATTTCACATCCTGTCAAGCCTAAGGTCTTATAAGAGCATATACATTAGCTCTCTTACTTTCCTTTTTAGTAGGAATGAGCTTTTCTTGGTGAAGTTGGTTATGACCAGTTATCATATGATCCAAATAGTTAAGGTCGTCCTGGCTGGTTATTATATGATCTAAAAAGTAGTCTAGAATTCTTTTTTTTCCTTAACAGAGGTATATATACAGTTTGGGACACTGGCTTTTTTGGTCATGTGTGGTTTGTCCTTTCCTTGTTCAAGGCTCATACTGGCAGAAAGAAGCAGCCCCATTGGAAGAGTGAATGTTGATGAATCGGCCTTGTGGTGTTCCTCGTCCATTTTGAAATTCCTATCAGGCAATGTCACTCGTATTGATCCACGATGGTCTTAGCGATGCGATGAAAACGTTTTTTTCGGAAAGATCATGAAGGCGGTCTCGGAGGACGGAATCTAGGCAGTTTCAGGATGGGCGGAGCACATGATGCGAAAGTGCCTACGTTCCCCCTTCCAACATAGTCTACGTGCATTAGAAGTGAAATGATCTACTTGAGTGGAACCACATTTGTGGTCTGACCTGCATTCACAAGGTGGGTGCCTGTTGCATCCGTTGATCCATCGTGCCATGGCTGTCTGGAGTGTGTTAATCTGGCTTCTAGGAAGAGCGCCTGCTCACGTGACTTCAAAGAACCAACCAAGGTGCACCACCTCGGGACTAAAGCCAGCCCGTCCAAGAGGATGTCCGGCTGGAGACGGATCTTCCACCGACGGTGGTCGTCACGGCCCTACGAGGGCCTCTGGCCGAACGATTTGTATAATCCAACTCGAGCGGATGTGCGGCTTGTTGGTATTGATGGGGAGTTGGGTCGTCGGGCCTCCGAATTGGAATGGAGGTCGCTGGATGATCAGTCAGCATTCGTGACGGCTGAAATCGTGAGCAAGCTATGTCACGAGGGCCATCTCCGTGAGGCTGTTGAGGCTTTGGGTGTTTTGGTGCAGACAGATTGTTGCATTTCCAACTCTCTGTTTTATACTGTCCTGAAGAAATGTGTATCCGAAAAGGATTTGGTTCTGGGTCGCCGCGTCCATGTTTTGACGGTGAAGCAGGGGTTCCAGTCGGACACTTTTCTGGGCACCCATATCCTGCGGATGTATGCTTCGCATGGCAGGTTGCAAGACGCGATGGATGTGTTTCAAATGGTTGGAAAACCAGATGGCTTCATGTGGTGTGCCATAATTTCTGCGCATGTTAAACATGGACAGGACAAAGCCGCTGTAGACCTTTATCATCGGATGCGCAGGTCAAATGTGAAGGCAGATGGCCATGTGTTTGCGGCAGCCCTTCGGGCTTGTGCAAGGGGATCAGATTTGAAAACTGGGCATCAGGTGCATGCTGATGTGCTGGCCAACGGTGTCGAGTCCGATTCGTTTGTCTGTAGCTGCTTGGTGGACATGTATGCAAAGTGTGGCAGCTTACACCATGCCCAGATTCTGTTTGATGGACTTGTGCATAAGAATGTGGTAACGTGGAATACCATGATAGCAGGATATTCTCAACAGGGCAAGGGACAGGAAGCCCTTCGTCTCTACGGGGCTATGCAAGACGAGGGCATTATTGCACCAGATTCTGTGACATTTGTCTGCCTTCTGCAGGCATGTGCAAGTGTAGGCACCCCAGCTTTGAATAGGGGGAAGGAGCTTCATGCTCAAGTAAGAGAACAAGGACATGAAGCTGATCTGTTTGTAGCAAACAGTTTGGTGAACATGTATGCAAAGTGTGGCAGCTTGCAAGAGGCTCGAAGCGTTTTTGACGTACTTGGTCAAAAGGATGTGGTGACATGGAATGCCATGCTAGCAGCTTATTCCCAGCAGGGCATGGGCCTCAAAGCCCTTGATCTCTACACTGTGATGCAAGAGACCGGCATCACCCTACCCAATTCTGTTACCTTTGTATGTCTCCTCCAGGCATGTGCAAGTGTGGGCTCATCAGCTTTGAAGATGGGAAAGGAGCTTCACATAGAAATTAGAAAACGAGGACATGAGAATGATGGCTTTGTCGCCAACAGTTTGGTAGACATGTATGCAAAATGTGGCAGCTTGTCAGCTGCTCAGAGAGTGTTTGACACACTTGGTCACAAAGATGTGGTGACGTGGAATACCTTGATAACAGGATATTCCCACCAGGGCCAGGGCCAGGAAGCCCTTAATCTCTACAGTGCTATGCAAGAAGAAGGTACTGTTGTACCCAATTCTGTGACGTTTGTGTGTCTCCTGCAGGCATGTGCAAGTGTGGGCCGCCCAGCTTTGGAGAAGGGAAAGCAGCTCCATGTGCAAATTAGAAAACAAGGATATCAAGCCGATGTGTTTGTAACCAACAGTTTAGTGAACATGTATGCCAAGTGTGGCAGCCTGGAAGATGCGCAGAGAGTATTTGATGGACTTGGTCAAAAGGATGTGGTGACCTGGACTGCCCTGATTGCCGGGTACTCCCAGCAGGGCATGGGCCAGGAAGCCCTTTGTCTTTACAGTGCTATGCAAGAAGAAGGAATTGCTGTGCCCAATTGTGTGACGTTTGTGTGCCTCCTGCAGGCATGTGCAAGTGTGGGCAGTGCAGCTTTGGACAGAGGGAAGAAACTGCATGCTCAAATTAGAGAACGAGGCTATCAAACTGATTCTTTTGTTGGCAGCAGTTTAGTCAACATGTATGCAAAGTGTGGCAGCTTGGAAGATGCTGAGAGTGCATTTGGACGACTTGGTGAACAAGACGTGGTTGCATGGACTGCTCTGATTGCAGGGTATTCCCAGCAGGGCAGGGGCCAGGAAGCCCTTCATCTCTACAACATTATGCAAGAAAAATGTATTGGTGTACCCAATTCCGTGACGTTTGTGTGTCTCCTGCAGGCCTGTGCAAGTGTGGGCACCCCTGCTTTGGCAAAGGGGAAGCAGCTTCATGTGCAAATCAGGGAACGAGGACATCAAGCTGATGTGTCGGTGGCCAACAGTTTGGTGAACATGTATGCAAAGTGTGGCAGCCTGGAAGATGCTCAAATTATTTGATGACCTTGGTGAAAGGGATGTGGTGACATGGACTGTGCTAATTGCAGCATATTCTCAGCAGGGCATGGGCCAAGAAGCCCTTTTCCTTTACAGTGCTATGCAAGCAGAAGGCATCGCTGTACCGAATTCTGTGACATTTGTGTGCCTACTGCAGGCATGTGCAAGTGGGCACCCCAGCGTTGGAAACAGGGAAGGATATTCATGAACAAATTAGAGAACGAGGACATCAAGCTGATGTGTTTGTTTCCAACAGTTTGGTGAACATGTATGCAAAGTGTGGCAGTGGAAGATGCCCAGTCTGTGTTTGACGGACTTGGTCAAAAGGATGTGGTGACATGGACTGCTCTGATTGCAGGGTATTCCCAGCAGGGCATGGGCCAGGAAGCCCTTTGTCTTTACAGTGCTATGCAAGAAGAAGGAATTGCTGTGCCCAATTGTGTGACGTTTGTGTGCCTCCTGCAGGCATGTGCAAGTGTGGGCAGTGCAGCTTTGGACAGAGGGAAGAAACTGCATGCTCAAATTAGAGAACGAGGCTATCAAACTGATTCTTTTGTTGGCAGCAGTTTAGTCAACATGTATGCAAAGTGTGGCAGCTTGGAAGATGCTGAGAGTGCATTTGGACGACTTGGTGAACAAGACGTGGTTGCATGGACTGCTCTGATTGCAGGGTATTCCCAGCAGGGCAGGGGCCAGGAAGCCCTTCATCTCTACAACATTATGCAAGAAAAATGTATTGGTGTACCCAATTCCGTGACGTTTGTGTGTCTCCTGCAGGCCTGTGCAAGTGTGGGCACCCCTGCTTTGGCAAAGGGGAAGCAGCTTCATGTGCAAATCAGGGAACGAGGACATCAAGCTGATGTGTCGGTGGCCAACAGTTTGGTAAACATGTATGCTAAGTGTGGCAGCCTGGAAGATGCTCGGAAATTATTTGATGACCTTGGTGAAAGGGATGTGGTGACATGGACTGTGCTAATTGCAGCATATTCTCAGCAGGGCATGGGCCAAGAAGCCCTTTTCCTTTACAGTGCTATGCAAGCAGAAGGCATCGCTGTACCGAATTCTGTGACATTTGTGTGCCTACTGCAGGCGTGTGCAAGTATCGGCACCCCAGCGTTGGAAACAGGGAAGGATATTCATGAACAAATTAGAGAACGAGGACATCAAGCTGATGTGTTTGTTTCCAACAGTTTGGTGAACATGTATGCAAAGTGTGGCAGTGTGGAAGATGCCCAGTCTGTGTTTGACGGACTTGGTCAAAAGGATGTGGTAGCATGGACAGCTCTAATTGCAGGGTATTCCGAGCAGGGGATGGGCCAGGAAGCCCTTCGTCGTTACAATGCTATGCAAGAAGAAGGCGTCACTGTGCCGGATGCTGTTACATTTGTTTGCCTCTTGCAGGCATGTGCAAATGTATCTGCTTTGCATCTGGGAAGACAGCTACATGCACAGATCGAGGAAGGGGGGCTCCAAGCTGATCTCTCTGTAGCCAGCAGTTTGATAAACATGTACGGAAAGTGTGGGAGTATGGTTGATGCACAGCAGGTGTTTGATGCTTTGCCTGAAAAAAACGACGTTACCTGGAGTGCACTGATCGCAGGCTATACCTGCCAAGGACACAGTGAAGTGGTTTTTGACTTGGTTCACATGATGAGAGAGGATGGCATACAGCCAGTTGGCATCACATTCCTGAGCCTCCTAACAGCATGCAGCCATGCTGGTCTAGTGAATAAGGGCAAAGAATACTTTGAGGCAATGAGCGGACAATACGGGATCACTCCCACCCTGGAACACTACACATGCATGGTGGATCTTCTGGGCCGTGCAGGCCGTCTGAACGAGGCATTAGCTTTGATCAGGAGAATGCCTGCATCACCTAATGCTGCAGTTTGGCACACTCTGTTGGGTGCTTGTCAAAAGTGGAGCGATGTGCAGGTGGGACGCCATGCTTTCCGCCAAGCAATGAATCTAGACAAGAAAGATGCTGCAGCATATGTGTTAATGTCGAACATATACACCGGTGCCCGAATGTGGGATCAGGCACAGAAGATGCAGGAGATGAGAAAAAGAGTCGGAGCCCGGAAGCTGCCGGGTCGAAGCTGCTGGACAGACATGGAAGGTCAGGTCCACAGCTTTTTGGTTGGGAGTTACAAGCATCCCAGGGTGAACCAAAGAAGAAAGGATGTGTGCCACATCTAGGGAGACGTCCTGATGATGGAAAGGAAGTTTCCTTGTGTGGGCACAGCTAGAATCTGGCCCATTAAACACAGGTTCCGAGGAGACTCTCATGAATTTGAAGCCTCTGCAGGGCTATTGCAAGATGAAGGCATTCGCACTGATTGTGGTGCATTTGAGCAGAAAGCCCTTCGTCTCTGCACTGTTATGCACTGTTGCGTCCAAGCCTGGGACACCTGCGGTTCTCCTCTGCAGGCATGTGCAAGTGTGGGCGGCCTGGAGAAGGGGAAGTGAGAACAGGGACATCAATTCTATTGTCTTTCTAGCCGGCAGTGTGATGAACAAGTATGCAAAGTGTGGGCACTTGAAAGTTGCTGGGAGACTCTTTCATGGACTTGATCATGACTTCGTGGACTTGATCGGGGCTGGTAGCGTGGACTGCTTCAATTGCAGAGTATTCGACAGCAGGGCATGTGGTGAAATACAGAGTGATACGCAAGAGGTAGGCATCGCCATACCGGAGACAGTGACGCACGATTGACTTCTGGGCATTTGCCTCTATGGCTGCTTTGCACCTGGCGAGCAGGGAGTGGCGGCAAGACGGGGCGAACGTAAAATTGACAGTACAGTGGTATGCCTTGCACACCGCCTTTGACTGAGCGGAACACTTCGACATCAGAGGAGAGAAACACTCTGTGGCTTGGCAGCCGCGTGATATTGAGGGCCAAGACATTGGACAGCTCCAGCCTGTAAAACCTATCGGGCTTCTGCATAACTTTCTTGGTCCCAAAGCAGCGCGTCCTTGAAGCCTTTCTTGCAGCCACCATAATGGTCCTTCAGCTCAGCATGCCCAGGACAACCAGAAATTGCACCACCATCCCAAACCTACAACACATTATGAAGCAGCTCGCCCGCCCTCGAAAGAGAGTTAGAAACCAGTACAGCATTCTGATGTTGGTCCTCACCGTGACCAGCGTCTAGCCGCCGGAATTCAGCACTCGGATTTCAGCTACGCTCAAGTAGTAGCTGTTTCGACCTTCCGGGGTCTGGTGATCAGTTTTCGGTTTCCTTTGAGTCCCGGCGGTCAGCATCTGGCGACCTTCCGGGGTCTAGTGCCCAGTTTTCGGTTTCATCTGTTTCTTGAAAGTGAACCTTGTGCCTCCCGCGACAACTTTACGAAGCCAAAGATTCAATTATGATACAACCATGTTACAACTGTGCACTCTATGTACATGTTGCGACTTGTGAGCTCCTTTCATCTGCTCTCCTTAAACCGATCATCATCCAATTCAAGGCCCTCTGCAGCAAGAAGCTGCTGTATCAACTTCTTCTTGTCCTCCTCGTCCTGCTTCCTTTTCAGTATGTCCCGTTTCTTCAAAACCAGAGAATGCCGCCTCACAGTTGTCTCAAAGTTTGAAACGCTAGCTTGCTTTTCTCGGGAGAGAATTCTCCTTTCCTCTTCTGGGTCCATCTGCAACAGATTCAAACTTGTCAGCTCTGGGAGAAAAGGGAACGCAATTGCCTCCCATTGTTTCTTGATGTCACATGATACCTTATGCTTTGCCAGACGACGAGCTTTCAAATTCATCTCCCGCTGCTGCTGCTCAGCCCATGCAGAGACAGCCATGTCCCCACGTTGCTCGAACGCTTTCTTCTTCTTAATCACCCACTCTACCCACGATTTTGACGCCTGCTCCAAACAGCAGGATGTTAGATCGAGCTACCGGAAGCACAAAGCTGGATATAGTCCTGTTCAAACAGGCATGGGATGAGCTGAAACCCGACCTTCATAGGATTTGTTCGATGGTCAAGGTCATATTGTCTGCGCTGATCCTTGTCCATAAGAAGCTCATAGGCTGCCTGAATCTTGATGAATCGACCTTCGGCTGTTTCCCCGTCCAGTAACTCTGTGCTACCATCGTACACTGGACATGTCCACTATGCACTCAGATGTGTCTGTAGAAAGATATCCCGACATGAACTGTCAATCGCCTGGCAGGAATGAGAGTCAAGATGCCCTTACCATCCGGGTGAAACACTTTGGCAAGACGCCGATAGGCAGTCTTAACTCCATCGTCGTTCACATCCCTCTCCACACCTTCATCCATATGCGAAGCATACCACTCATACAACTATTCCACGAGCAGCACGCCCCAATCCGGGCAAATCAGGAAGCGACCAAAAGCTGATCACTGCTCATACCTAGAATATCATACGGCGACTCCGCATCCGTCCATTCCGCTGATCTGACTGAAAATAACCTCCCTGCCAGCTTTCTCCTCCTCCTCTCTCCATGGAACACACGCCTGCCGGACGATTCCTGAGAAACCCTTCCCAACTGGCAGCAGCGGGCATCACCTGGAACACACTTGCGTCTTATCCACGTCCTCTGCAGACGCCCCAACCTTAATGCCCCTACCTGAAGCAGCGAGAGGCAAGGGGAAGAAGCTGAAGCCAGAGATGAAAGACTTATAGAGGAGAGGCAAGCGGCCCGGAGAGATGCCATTGGAACGCCGTCAGAGCGGAGCCTACACGGGGCTAGAATTTCAAACGAGTGAGACAGAATCCGCTGCGAGTGCTTTCATGTTTAGAATTCCCGGAAAACCTGTCTGGCGATCCACATCTTCCCCAGCAGGAACCAGAACTGATAGTCCACAAACACCTTACAATCTCTGAGCTACAGGATCGCCAAAATCCCCATTCCTCCTGGGTATTGAAGATTGTTTGCCTCACACGCTTCACAACTGCAATTCGGACTGCTCTCAACTAGCAACTTTTCCAAGGCACAAACGTATCAAAAGCAAAGCATAGTATGCTCCTTCCAGCTGATCACGGCAAAGAGAAGTTTCCAATTCACGGCCACAGAGCGCTTGTCAGCGCAATTCAGCACACAGGAATGCGGGAATTTCTGAACTTGCCTGCCGCATGTGGCAAGGCCACCGAGATTCCGAGATTTGAGAGACTGAATTCCCAGAAACGTTTCTTACAGGTACTTACATGGAAATGTGGAAGATTCCGAATAGGGCTGAGCGAAGCCCTAATTTATATGCACTGGCGGGAACTTGAAGGAGGTGCTTGATCCCGGAGGCTTCAGCTGAATTGAATGTATCGACTGTTGAGACTCTGTCTGCGTGCTCGATGGGTGAGGGATTGTTGAACGGAGGATCTATGGTGTCGATGTGCTGGACTTTCTCGACACTGAGGGTTGAGGCCGTAGTTGGAGGAATTGGATGGGATTGATGACTGGGGCAATTGGTCCCTTGTCGTTGTCTAGGCACGACGGTGTAATAGTTTGGGAAGAAGGAGACTAAGTCTGGGTCGGGCTGGGCTGGGCTGGGCTGGAAGGTAGGATGAGGCCTTCACAGCAACGGCCTCCATACGGGTACCTGCGGCCGCCTCTCCCGCGTCTGCAGCCTCCTCAGCATGGAGCTTACTTGCCGCATCCCAGCTACATGGCTGGGTCGGGGGCTGCCGCACCAGGTATACCGGCCATGGGGGTCCCAATGGGCGCTGGGCAGTATGAGTATCTGCAGGGAGGCGTCGTGATGCAGGGTGGGGATGTCATGAACCAGGGCTGGATGAACCCTAGACCTGATAATAGGGGCTGGGAGGCAGGTGTGTTCGCTCAGGTGAGCCTGGGTGTTGGTTTGGTACCGTGACCAGATCGTGGAGAGGGAGTCTCTGCTGGAGTATGTGGATTTGGCCAGGTTTCGGTACGCGTTTTGACTAGCCGTGGCTTCTCGCAGGGTAGACCACCACAGCCACACTTCAACGGTGGCATGACTATGATATGTGAGGGGGTTCCAAATGCTGTCAATAGTCATGGCCTGCATCAGATGAATGCCCATGCTTTCCAGCCGCAACCTCATCAGGCACCACAGATGATGCCGGGCGTGGGATTACTGCCCGCACCCCATCCATCTGCTCCTCCGGGTTATCATCATTTTGGTGGGCAGCCAGTTTGGGGTCAGGCCCCACCAGGTCAAGGCTGGTATGGTGGCATGCCTCCTCCGCATGAAATGAATCAGTTTCAAGCGTTGCCGCCTGAATTCGGGTACAAGGATCCTGGGGCCGGTGGTGGTTCTAGGAGATCTGCACCTGGAGGAAATCGAGGAACAGAAAACTCTGTTCCTCCTGTGTTGAGCTCCCAGAAGCCGACTGAGTGAGTAGATTGCTGGTTTGTCTATTCGCTTATTGTGAATTGCACTTTTCTTCCTAGGTCTCTCTGTGATGTGTGGTTATCATGGTAATCAGGCAGCTGCATTGTGCAGCTTGTGACCGGTCATTCACTAACAGTCAGCAAAGAGCTGCGCACATGAACACTCATGTCAAGTGTGATGCACAGGGCTGCACGTTTGAGGCCTCTAGTAAGCGTGCCGCTACCTATGCTGGCTATTCTGCAATGTGTCTTTGCGGCTCTGCTTGTGTGATCCAAACCCAGGCCCTTCAGCTCATTTGCGTAGTTCCACTCTAGCATCCTCTCACTATGAGTGTGCAATGCTTGCGATAGGTCTTCCATGTTTAAGTACTGTGTAAGCCAAATCAAAGATTGTGTTTGGATTGGCAGCAAGGGTTGTCAAGGAACACAAGCTTACACATGGCAAGAAACCATCTCTGGAGCGGGTTATATCCAGGTACCATGGGCGTGAGTCTTTTATATGTTGGCTTCACCACGAAATTGGTTTGTGGGGTTTCTTGCTGATGCCATCTTTACAGAAAGCCCATTTCCAAAGAGGCAGAGGTTGAAGCACAGCGATGGCGAGATGAACGGCGAAAAAATTATCCTACAGTGGCAAACATCAAGCGCAGGGTATGACCCTGGCCAGGGGTATGCATAGTTTTCTCCTTTTCTATGGGTGGAATATCTGATTTTCTGTAAGTGGATGCAGGAGGAAGAGCTAGCTGCTCGCAGAGCAACAGGAGAGATGATGGATGAGGAGGCTTGCAAGCGGAGGCAGGTCTGTGTCCATTGTCACGGTGTCTGCTTATTACGATGACCTGCTTGTGTGGGAAAATATTTTTTGCTGCCTAATGGTCCTCTTGTTAACTAATGTGCTTTTGTACTGGCAGAGATTAAAAGAGATTCTGGCAAAACAAGCTCAATTGGGGTGTGCAGTTGCTGAGGTTCCAGACTATATGTTGAGAGATACTTACGGGGCTGGGCGCAGGCCTGCTGGGCAGACCAGAGTGAATGGGAAGAGGAGGATCCAGCAGGATACAGTGCTCGACACTACACTCAATAGTGTGAATGGAGAGAGGCCGGCGAAGGTTGCAAGGCTAGAGAACGACTCTCAGGTGGATTACACCGCTGAAGAGGATAGGACTTCCATGGCAGTTGGTAACGTGGTACCAATTTCAGAGGTAGTTGATGGTAAGGAACCACACAACCTTGCGGACACCCGGCAGACAAGGCAAGGAACACGGGTGTGTCACTACTTTTTGAGAGGCCGGTGCAAGAAGGGAGGGAGATGTGAGTTTCTCCACGAACGAAATTCCAGGCATAAGGGCGCTGGACGAGAGAACAGGGGCCAGCAGATGGTGGGGGTGGCAGCCCAGCGGAAGCCAAGTCTGTTGGCCAAACTACTGGAACCTGAGGTCCAAAGAGACCACAGTCACATCCTACAGTGTCTCCGCTTTTTCGTGGATAACAATTTTCTTCAAGATTATCCAGAGAAACCGCTGGAGTTCTCCAGCTGGCTGTCTGAAGAGGAACGCATGACTGAAGTAGAGAAATGGGACACAGCGGAGAAGGGCTGTGTAGTAGCAGATGTAGCAGAGGATCTCGAAGTAGCCGATGTAGCAGAGGATCTCAGGGTAGCCAATATAGCAGAGGATAGTGGAGGAGCATTTGTAGCACAGGATGGCGGAGGCGCTGTGGCACAGACTGTCGGAGTAGCAGCTGTAGCACAGGATGTCGGAGTAGCAGCTGTAGGAGAGGACTGCCCGGTAGCAGCTACAGCAGAGAACGGTGGCGGCACAGAGGACGTCACACAGGGAGATGACAGCCAGCAGGGATGCAACACCCCGCAGGGAGCTGACACCAGCTGGCGGGCTGAAGAGGAACGCATGGCTGAAGCAGAGAAATGCAACACAGCGGAGAAGGGCTGTGTAGCAGATGTAGCAGAGGATCTCAGAGTAGCCGAGATAGCAGAGGATAGTGGAGGAGCAGTTGTAGCACAGGATGGTGGAGGAGCCGCTGTGGCACTGGATGGCGGAGGAGTCGCTGTGGCACAGGATGGCGGAGGAGTCGCTGTGGCACAGGATGGCGGAGGAGTCGCTGTGGCACAGGATGGCGGAGGAGCCACTGTGGCAAAGACTGGCGGAGTAGCTGCTGTATTACAGGATGGGGGAGTAGCAGCTGTAGGAGAGGTCTGCCCGGTAGCAGCTACAGCAGAGAACGATGGCTGCGCAGAGGACGTCGCACAGGGAGATGGCAGCCAGCAGGGCTGCAAAACCCCTCAGGGAGGTGACACCCCAAACGCATCCGACGTCCTGCGGGGTTGCAGCGTAGTTGCTATAGCACAAACCTGCGACAAAGAGAGGAAAAACGGTTTTGAAGAAATATGTGACTTGGAGACCGCTTGACTATAGTCAGGTTTCGTATTTAACTGTAGTAAAACTTACCGGAAATCTCTTTTCCCATGTGTCTGGATGGATAATCTGAATACATTTCGAGCCAGTTGATTTGTGGATACGGGCATTGCCTGGAAGGACACTTCCATCACGGTACTCATTGGAAATGTTCGTCAATTGGAGGTAAATGTCAGCAATATCGCAGTGTTCACTTATCTACGTCATTGCTCAAATGCGAGGAATTGTAGCATGACACACTCCTAGAATACAGGCCTAACCTAGATCGAACCGCAAGTACAATTGCGAAACCCACTCCTCCAATGGAAGCCCTAACGAACGAAAGTAAAACAGCGCAGGTACAACTGCGTAAGCCACTCCTCGAATGCAAGCCCTGCCAAAGGGGAAGACTGCTACGACTGGAGGTTCTCGGTGTACGTCTAGCCTAAAAAACTGAGGCAGTGCGGAGACACTCACGAAGCTAAATATGTTTCAGCTTCCACATACAAAGTTCATCAGCACGGCATCTCACCGAGTCTACCCTGAAGACAGAGAGCGGACACTACTGAGTCATAGCTTTGCACAGCGACCCGATATTGCTAGACATGCATGCCTAACCCTACAGGCACGAAGTACAGGAACACAACATTTCTTCCAGCCATCCAACAAATAGCAGCATCGGACAAACGTGACATAGGTACACAGGAAACGAGAAGCTTCTGCGATTGCAAGAAGTAGCAAATAGCAAACACACAGCATCGGGCTGCCAAAATTCCACAAAGGATCAAATCTCGCAGGAAGTACGTTCTGCAGCTTGCAGGAGACAGCACCTTGCAAACGAAAAGCGTACAGCTGTCAAAATCGTCCAAAATTGCAGCACCACATCTGAGTCCACTATTGGGACTCAGCCAACCTATCGACAAAACCTCTACTTCTTCTCGTCCTTCTCAGCCTCGGCTGCCTTGGCCTTCCTCTTCCCAACCAGCCGCTGGTTCATCCTCTCTAACCGCAGCTTCCCGTACACGCTCGCGTCCGTCATAGCCGTGTCCACCTCCACAAGTCCAACCTCAGGCCTCGGCTTCACAATCGGCAACACAGGGCCCTGCAGCTGAGTCACGGAGCTCAGTTCCTCGGGAGTGGCATCTCCGGCCTTGGTCTTCTTCCCCCGCCGGGGGAACACCACCAGCTTCGCCTTGTACGTGTTCAGCCTCTGCACGTTGACCTGCAGGCTCTCCAGACACCGGTTCTTCCTCCGATGATCCACCGCAATTCCGATGGTCGGGGCAAGCTTCTTACTGATCCCCGCCTCCTTCAGCTCCTCCAGGGTGAAGCCGCGCCCCGCCCTGATCTTGCTGTTGTACCGCAGCGTCTGCGAGTGCACCACAGGCCGAAGCGGCCCCGCCGTTGGCCGCGGGAAGATCCGCACCGCCTTCCTCTGCCTCACAAGACGTCTTCTCTTCTTGCGCGCCGGCTGGTTGAACCACGTCCTCACGTAGTTCTGCCAGTCCTTCTTGAAGTGGCCATTCGGCACAACGTTGTTGTGCTTCATCTTCCTGCCGCTGAGGTCTCCCCGCCTTCACGCTCTCGAAAGAATGTCTCCGCCGAGCCTCCTTCTTTTTGAAGGCTGCTTCGCCTTCCTATAAATTGCCCTAACCTAACCTGACCTGACCTAACTTAGTAACCAGAGTTAGGAAAGTAACCCCTGTGGGTTAAACTAACCCGAGGCGGCGATGGCAGGAGCTTGGAGACATGCCGGAGACGATGACGACGGGGACTCTCCTGTCCGTGGCGCCGCCAGTCCAGCACAGTCCGCACTGCCCGAGGCTCTGGCGATGGAGGAGGCCTGAGCAGCGGAACGGGAAATGTACCAAGCCCGGCTATGGCGTCCAGGTGCGGGAGGGGCGTGCTGGGATTGCTGTCGGGTTGTTTTCCAGGCATCTGGAGGGCGGGGCAATGAGGCGAGGAGTGGCTTGCTTCTCGAGCTACTTGGGCCGGCCCACGCATCCAGGCATGGCGGAGAAGATCACGGATCCCTGTATGACGCTGCACCAGCCGTGGGCGTCGTTGCTCATACATGGGATCAAGAGAGTAGAAGGACGCTCCTGGCCTGCCCCCAAAAGTCTTCTCCCAGGTGGAGCTCGTCTTCAGGGTGTTGTTGGAAGCGGAATTGCGAAAGGAGGTGGATTTGGTTTGGTTGACACTGGAGTGTGGGTGCAGGCCGGTTATGGATTCACGCAGCTGCTAGGCCCCCGGAGAGGGAGATGCTTGAGGCTCTTGAGAGGTTTTACAAGTACGCTTACGGGCTGGATGGTGTGACGGAGTTCCAGTGTCCTCCGCATTATCCCACATCGGTGCTTTTGGGTAACGTTGTGCTGGACAAGTTGATGCTGCCTGGAGCTTGTGATGGGTGTCCTTCTCGAAATGATTCCTCACTTTTCTGGAAATCATATTCAGGTTATTCAGGCTATGGGTGGTTGGTTGTGTACTGCAGGTTGTGTGAATGTTGTGGGTTGCATGAAGCTTGAGGATCTGGTCAGCTGGCAAGATGTAACTGAAGGTGTAAGTTCAGTTGAACCACAACCTTGGAATGTGTGTCACTTGTGTGTGCTTTTGCTTCATGGAGTGAGGATGATGTTGTTGTTCTGTCCACTTCTTTCTTCTGATTGTTGTAGTTGCGTTCAGCTCAAACTGCTATATAATGTAGCAAGTTTGTGAAGTGATGATAGGAATCTTGGATGGCTGCAGGTGCGACTAGAAGGGGGTATGACGGAGTACTGCTGGCTTTGTGAGGATCCGCAGGTTGTTGTTCGTTGCTGTCATGTCTGCATGTTCCGTAAGTGTCGTGTTTTGTTCTGATCTGCATGATGAACACATTGGGGACTTACCCATTTATGTCATGCAGAGATTGGCGGTGCCATTTGGCATGCGGGGTCAGCAAGGCATCTACCAGCTCGACAGGCGGGTAGGTTGGAGCTCTGGACCCGGCACTGCACTTGGAATTTGCACCTGTTGGGTCGTCCTGATGTACATGCTTGTTGGGCAGTATCTTGACGGAGCACTGCGGAGTTTAAGGCCAATGACGGGGCCCTCACCCGTCAAGTTCCCCGTCTCGCCTCTCGATGTCCTGCGGCCTCCACGTCCAAGTCTCATCTCACGGGAGAGTGCAGAAAGTGCAGCGGAGGCGGAAAGACTGTAAGCTTTCTCTCTCCCCATGCCACTCGCAAGGCATCAGGCATCCTGCTTCGAAGTGTCCTAACAATGCACTCTGGTGTCTCCCCAGGGAAGCTGAGAAGTCCAAACGTTATAGCCAGTTTCTCCAGAGTATCAAGGACAAGTATACTTAGCTGCTGCTAGGTGGTGATCACTGTACATCAAGCTATTTCCGCCACACTGAAGTGTGGTTTGAGCAAGTAGGCAGTCATTGGGTTTTTCTTCTGGAGGGTCGGCAACAACATATGATTCTGCCTGCTCAGAGACACTGCACACGCAGGCCTGTAGCAGGAAACAACCGCTAGAAGGTAAGCACCGCGTTTGGAAGTGCCACCATATGTCCTGTAGGATCCATGAGACTTAATTGGTGTCTTCTGCAAACAATCATCCTTTCAGTGCACGGCCACTGTCATACTTTCACCATCCATCAATGCATATACGTAGGTGGTTATGCAGGGCAGACCTCGGATAGGAGGATAGGACTTGACGGATGGGCAGTCACCCCGGCGGTCCTTCGGGCTCGAATCTTGCGACGCGGCCTGTCTCTCTCCTCTTTGCAAGATATCTGCCCGGTTCTATGCCGATGTTATGTCGATTCTTTCACATTCTCTCATCGTCTCAAAAATGTTTTACTGGTCTGTTTGTGACATGCGCAACATCGGGCAACGCAGCTAATTAATTTTGTACAATTATATGCTTGTCATTTATCTCTATCAGTTGATCTCTTCCTTTACATAGATTAGTTTCCTTGTTCATCATCGCAAGGGTATCAATACACGACTAGGAAAGTTATAAATGCAATTATTGCATATCGTTGGGATATAGAAATTATTTTGGAAGAAATTAGAGTTGTTGTTCTTAGTAAAGGTATGCTTTCAAGCGACTTTTGTCCTACTAATATCCTACAAATCCACAATAATATAATAGCTATGGTCGAAGGTATGGGGGAGTTAGCGAGAGTCCTTGAGGAGACAGTCCATTCCACCAAACTCATGTACGTCCTTCCAAAGGTGACAAGAGGAGAGTATTCAATTCCCATAGAGTTTTCAATTCCCTTTGGCCTTACGAAGAGAGTCCTAAATCTGTGTCCTGTCAGTTTTATTCTTTAAATCTACCCTCAACAAATGTGTGTTATTCCTGCATTAAGTGTTAGTCGACCTTCTACTCCCTAGGCATTTCTATATGCTAAGAGTTAATTCCTAATTGTTACCACTTTGCTCCTCCCGAACTAAGATTAATCAATAAGTGTTATTTTATTAATTAATATAATAATTATTCAAATAATAAAAATTATTGATATGGATATTCAATACACTTAATACTATAAGAAAACTATATGATCTCGATAATACATACTCAATTAGTGTAGGAATAGACTCAGGCAAACCTCAAATATAACTTTTATAGGGTTAATTTGATATCTTAGGTTTGTAATATATACAATAAAATATTTTTATACTTATTTTTTATAATTATTACGCTTTATTAAATGTCTACTGTGCATGGTACACCCGATGGGTAACTTTTATTGAGGGTAACTTGTAGTTTTCTTTGTGCTGCACCTCCTTAGGAAGGAACGACATCTATATTTATAGACGTTTACAAAAACTGTGCATCAACAATGATATTTCCATCACTTGACTCAAAGACTCCCGGTACTACACTATTACTACAGTAGCTTAGCACCATGGCAAGGATATGTCTCCTCGATACATATGTTAGGATGGCATCAAAGGGAACTTCCAGGAAGCGTTCGTCTAGGCATCAAAGGGAACTTCCAGGAAGCGTTCGTCTAGCAACCGTTAAGTTTTAAGCTTGCTCCCTTGGTAATTGCTTTCTTTCCGTATGTGTAAAGTTGATTATGTAATCATTCACAGGAGAGAAGTTACATAAAAACATGCATAAAGAACTAGCCTCTTTTAAGTTTTAAGCTTGCTCTCTTGGTAGCTGCATTCTTTCAGTGTTTGTAAAATTGATTATGTAGCCATTCATCAAAGAAAAGTTGTTTAAAAACATGCATAAAAAAACTTTATTCAAGCTCAGGTTTAGCTTGGGCCTCTCTGTCTCGCCTGCCCCTGTTCTCGATTCCTTTAATTCTATTGTAAAATCTAACCATCCATACATACTTCAACCATCCACCCATACATTCATTGACTTATATTTATTATTTTATATTTTTCTTGCAAAAAACCAAACTTACAACATGTACAATTTAGTCACAAAGAAGTCCAACATGTTCGAAATAACACATACAATAAATTATTTGCCCCAAGTAACTAGTACTCTCTAGAACCTACTAACCTATTGCTAAATATATGGATAGCATGGATCTACTAGCCTATTGTCGTGGATCAATATCTTCTAGTCTATTGCCAGTTTAGGGATAATATCAACCTCTATGTCCTAGCCTATAGCTGGCCCACAGATACCATTGATATACTATTTTGGACAATATGTTGATACAGAGGGAAAGAATGTACTCTTTTATATTGTGGGCTATGGAGTTATTGTGCAACTAGAATCAGAATAGTAATGCCAAGTGAAAGAATGTGTTCTTTATGATGTTGAATGTGGAGTTAATATAGAGCCTAAAGCACAATAAAGTTTAATGAAGAAGGAGTTCTTTGTAATCCGGTATGTGGAATTATTGCAGAACCACAAAAACAACAAAGTTGTGTTGAATACCTCTGCACCGTTTGCAAGACTCTTCCTAGCTTAGGTTGAGCTAAGTGCATCCATGTTATAAGGCTTGTTGGAACTTTAGTGATCTGCGTTGTGCAGTTCTTCATTATCTAAGTCGGCTCAACTTGTGCTTGGCTAGTGGAATGCTTTTTCTAATCTAAGTTAGGTAAAGTGCACTGGCTTCTATAAGGCTTTTTCTAGCCTCTATGCTTTGCTGAGTTAAGTTTCTTGTATATTATAGGCTAGAAGGTCATTGCAACCTTTGTGGCCGTTCTTCATAATCTAAGTTGGCTCAACTTGTGCTTGGCTAGTGGAAGGCTTTTTCTAATTCAAGTAAGGTGAAGTGCACTGGCCTCTATAGCCTCTATGCTTTGTTAAGTTAAGTGCCTTATGTGTTATAGAGCTAGAAGGTCATTACAGCCTTTATGGTTGCTATTGTTGGAAGGCTCGTCACATTCTAAATTTAATTGAGTGTCGCTACTATTATTGTATGCCCCTTCCTCGCTTTAGGAACTTCTCTTGCGCTAAGATTCCTAAGGGCCTTTATGATTCTAGAGGCCTCTCATTTCAAGGCAAACCAAACATGTCTATAATACAAATATCTATTTCTGACAATTCATATCTATGATTACATCTATGGAACATAATCTCAGTCAAAAGATTATTGAGCAAAATGACATGCAAATACTATCAGCTATCAAAAGAACTAGAAGACCTTATAATGAAACATGAAAAACTTGGACAACTAGAATGTATTAACACACACTGAATACTAAATTTTTTTCGTCAATACTTTGAGGCATGAAATACGATTATATATGTATTTCTAATACTTACCATGAATATTAAATTTTATGATATTATAATTAAAATACCAAAAGTAGATCATGATCATTGACTATTATTAATTTTTATTGTTATACAATTATCATTGACAGGCCCATAATACCTTTGCGATGATGGACAAGGAGACTACTCTACAAAGAGAAAGGGATCACCTAATAGAGTTCCAACGCGTAATTTTAGAATTTAGAAATGCAATTCGTGCTCATCGGGCAGATTTATCCATCCTCTCGCATGAAATTAGAGTTTTTGTTATTGATAAAGTTGTGCTTCCAAGCAACTTCTTTCCGAGTAATATCCTACAAATCCACAATGATATGATGAATATGGTCAAAGGTTTGAGGGAGATATGAAAAGTCCTTAACCAGATGGAGGAGTTCACCGAACTGATTTATTTCCTTATGAAGGTGGCAAGAGGGGAGTATACAATTCACATTGAGTATTTTATTCCCTTTTCCATTTCCCCTTTCAACATGAGGAGAGTTCTAAATGAGTTCTAAATTTGCGACCTGTCAATTTTTTACTTCTAATGTAGCATCAATAAATGTGCAAGTTCGTGACATGCCCAGAATTGTACCTTGTTATCGAAGAAAGAATCCGACAACGGGTTTCAATTGCCCTTCAACGGGCGCTCTCAACGGCGATCCTCCACAAGGCGGCGACAGTAGGTGACGCATCTTCCTTTACCTCCGTGGTTTGCAGGCCGTTTATTCTTCCTGCATATGACATTATCGGTGCAGTAGGTGACTTTAGGTAGGGAGCTCATTTGCTCCTCTTCACCTCGACCCCCTGGTCCCCTTTGGCTGTCCCCTCCTAGATGGGCTTTTCCCATCGTTTTTTCACCTCAATAAAATCTCCCCCCATTACTGTAGGAATGGACTCAGCTAAATCTAAAGTATAAGCTTTTAGGGTTATTTTAATATTTTTTAAATGTAAATCTATAGCCCTAGGGCTATAGCATGGTCTTATGTCCCTCAAGTCGCACGATAATAGTCAATATGGGCTGGCAAAAA
This sequence comes from Anthoceros angustus, assembly GCA_010909165.1. Classification (NCBI taxonomy): domain Eukaryota; kingdom Viridiplantae; phylum Streptophyta; class Anthocerotopsida; order Anthocerotales; family Anthocerotaceae; genus Anthoceros; species Anthoceros angustus. Next base: position 502,558 of record MU008191.1, read on the forward strand.
ATATATTCATATTTATTTTTGATACATTCGCTAAATGTTTACTGCCATTGGTACACCCAAACAATAACTCTTATCGTTACAGCCCGTAATTCTCATCACTTGACTCAAAGGCTACCGTTACAATCTCTAGCTCAACACCTTGGCAAGGATCTGCCTTCCAATGTAACAAAAGAGCTTGAATTAATATAAGAGCCCTCAATAACTTCACACCTTGCTTCCAAAATGTAGGATTGCTTCCTGCCAAGAAACATAACAAGATAACAGTAATGCCATCTTTCTCAAGTTCCCCACATGATTCCCAGCAGCTTCGAATAATTGGGTCATCTGCAAAACTTGGGCTGCACGAAAAGCTTTGGGATGTAATATAACTGATGGACCTATTGAATGTATCAGCTGCCCTCTCCCGGAGAAACAAAATTTTTCGACGTCCTTACCGTCCTCGTTGTAGACTGCAACAATCCTCAGAAGCTCGGGGTCTGAGGAGTTGCGCTGATGAGTCTAGGAATGGCCGCTTTCATTCTTGTTTCTCGTGTACATATAGGTCCTGGCCTCGTTCATGCCAAGAACTCTTGGAGGTAACCGACCGGGTTAGTCCGGGTTTTACCGTTTCTACCTACGATTCTAATTTACGCATTTACCCATATTAATCGACTATTTCCTAATTACGACCGGGTTAGTCCGGTTTTACCGTTTCTACCAGTAAGTCCGCCATTATACGGTCCGTGGCGCGCACTATTTCCGTCCGTTAGGTTGCTAGCACCGCGCCATAGCGAGACGGTTTGTGTGGGTACCCTATCCGGCGAGTGAGCCGCGACATTCTCCCCACTAGGCGTGGTCTCGTCCTCCCGACCATCAAGGGTAAGCCGGAGCCGAGGAAATCTGCGACACCAGCCGCCGCTTCCCGTGATGCAAGCTCGTCGGGTTCGCCGCGCCACCACCGATAATCGGTGATGGTGCGGCGAGCCGGGCGCTATGGCGCTACTGGATGATCCGGCCAGTTCCCCGGATGGAGGTCTCCGCCGCCGCTTGTTGGTGTGCTGGTTGGGGAGGGGAGGGTCGAGCTGTCTTGATGCGTTGCCGAGCTAACATCTGCGTTGTCCCGTGGCAACATTTCAGGAACGATGGCTGCACGAGGGGCTGTTTCGCGACTAACCTGGGCCCCGGTCGTGGTCTGCTGCAAGTGCGGTGGTCGTGTGATGACGGGCTTCAGCATGGAGACATGGAATGTCTTACATATGCGCCAAGCACGGGAGCTCGAGCCGAACGCCACCGGTTCACTCGTCACGATCCTGGAATGGTCCGCAAATCGGTAGCTAAGTTTGTGCTTCACGAACTGTGGAGGGGTATCGATGTGGTTTCATCCGAGCCACACCATCTCGCCTGACCGGTAGCTCACATGTCGGCGGTCGGGTTAGCCGACCGTATCGATTCTCGGTGAGCTTGCTTCGTGCTTGCTGGATTTCGTGGAACACGTCAGCCTCACGCGCTCGCCATCTGCCTTGTGCCGAGGGCCATAGGTCAAGTGAGGGGGCACGCCGTAAAGGAGCTTGAAGGAGCTACCGTGGTCGCATGGCGGGAAGAGTTGTATGATTCCAAGAGAGGTAACAAGGTTTCCCACGCCTTGCTTGTCGTGAGTGAAGTGCCGCAGCATGTCTTCAAGCACGATTGTGCTCGCCGTCCGACCGGGTGACATGAGGACGAGAGGTGCTTGTTGGATTCAGCGTCTGTGAAGGTCTTAAGCTCGAGGTAAACTCAGATCTCCATCGTCCGGAGCTCCATGAAGTCTGAAAATTTCTCGGATGAAGAGCTGAGCTAGTTTCGCTGCTGTAACATTGGCTGTGGTAGGGATCAAGTGGCAGGTTTTGGACAGGCGGTCCATGACCACCCAGATACTGTCCTTACCAGTCCGAGTACGAGGCAGATGTGTGATAAAGTCCATGGAGATGGACTGGAATCTGCCAGTGGGGATCTGCAGAGGAAGTAACAGACCCGGCTGTTTCCGATTCTCGGTCTTAGCTTGCTGGCAAGAGGTGCAGGAGCGCACCCAATTAATGGCATCAGCCCGCAGCCCTGTCCAGTAAAAATGCTCCTTTACTCTAGCATATGTCTTGTCGACTCCAAGATGGCCCGAGATGGGGCGGTCGTGGAGATCATGAAGAATGGACCTCTTCACATCTGCTAGTTGTTCAGGTATAACGAGTCGACCTTTTCTATACAAGCACGCATCTTTCAATGTGTATTCTTGCATGAGTGGGGTAGGTGTACCTGACTGTACATCTGTTAACAGCTGCTGATAAATTGTCCATAATGTTGGATCTCGCGGAAGGGCCTCTCTCACCAAACTGATGGTGTTGAGCTGGGTTGTCATGAGGGTGCAGGCCCGGCGGCTCAGGGCATCGGCCACTACATTAGTGGTCCCTGTGACATATCTGATTTCGAAATTGAAGTCGCCAAATACTCACCACCTACCGCTTAGCGTGTTGGGTTGATCAAAAGTGCTGCAATGAATGATGGTCGTGGCATGTGAACTTGACCAAGCGGTAATGACGCCAAGTTCTCGGTCGTGCACTATGGCCAACATCTCTTTGTCATGTACGGCGAGTTCAACTGGGCACCCGCAGCCTGTGACTCATAGGCAATGACCTTGCCCTCCGGGAGAGTACCGCCCCATGGCGAAGTCCAAGCATCGGTGTGCACTGTAACTTTGGATTGGCCACCGCTAGTACAGTGTTGTACTGAGCCTCCTTGAGGGCCTCGAAAAGCTTGTCGCTACAAGTCCTGTGAGCTCTCTGCGACATGAGCCATCCGTAATGGGACAATCTTGCTATAATCACGATAAATCTCCGGTAGAAGCGATATGCCTGTGAACCCACGCACAGTGATATCCGGGCGCTTCCACCCGATATCGCTTTGATTTTTCCGTGTCCACCTTGATACCATCTCGCATCGATCGATGGCCTAGGTATTCACATTCCTCCTTCATAAATACACATTTGCGTTTTGCGGAGCTTGTTCTTGCGTAGAAGATCAAACACCTTCCTAACCAACTCACAATGGCTGCAGGATCGACGTGTATATTAGGATGTCGCCGAGGAAAACCTCGACGCCACCGGTTCACTCACTGATCCGAATGGTCCGCAAATCGGTAGCTAAGTTTGTGCTTCACGAACTGTGGAGGGTATCGATGTGGTTTCATCCGAGCCACACCATCTCGCCCGACTGTAGCTCATGTCGCGGCCGTTAGCCACCCGCCGACGATTCTCGAGCCGTGAGCTTGCTTCGTGCTTTGGATTTCGTGGAACACGTCAGCCGGCTCACTGCCCGCCATCTTGTCGAGGGCCATAGTGTGAGGGGGCACGCCGTAAAGGAGCTTGAAGGAGCTACCGTGGTCGCATGGCGGGAAGAGTTGTAGGCGTATTCCAAGAGAGGTAACAAGGTTTCCCAACGCCTTGCTTGTCGTGAGTGAAGTGCAGATGTCTTCAAGCACCGATTGTGCTTTTCGTCTGCCGTCCGACTCGGGTGACATGAGGACGAGAGGTGTTGGATTCCCGCTCGTGAAGGTCTTCCAAGCTCGAGGTAAACACCTCAATTAACGACACGTCCGGAGCTCCATGAAGCCTAAAATTTCTCGGATGAAGAGTCGAGCTAGTCACGTGTAACATTGGGCCGTAGGGATCAAGTGGCATGTTTTGGACAGGTCCATGACCACCGTACATCGCCCTTACCAGAGCACGAGGATGTGTGATAAAGTCCATGGAGATGGACCTGAACGCCGCTGGGGATCTGCAGAGAAGTGCATCTACTGCTTCCGATTCTCGGTCTTAGCTTGTCGGGCAAGAGGTGCGAACGCACCCAATTAATGGCATCACAATCCCGAAAAAATGCTCCTTTACTCTAGCATATGTTTTATCGACTCCAAGATGGCCCGAGATGGTGGAGATCATGAAGAATGGACCTCTTCACACATCCGCTAGTTGTTCGTATAACGAGTCGACCTTTTCTATACAAGCACGCATCTTTCAATGTGTATTCTTGCATGAGTGGGGTAGGTGTACGATCGCATATCCGCTATACCGATAAATTGTCCATAATGTTGGGTCTCGGAAGGGCCTCTCACCAAGTCGATGGTGTTGAGCTGGGTTGTCATGAGGGCGGCTCGTGGCATCGCCACTACATTAGTGGTCCCTGACATATCCGATTTCAAATTGAAGTCGCCAAATATTCACCAACGGCTGTAGTTGCTCGTGTTGGGTTGATCAAAAGTGCAGAATGAATGATGGTCGGTGGCATGTGAACTGACCAAGACTGTAATGACGCCAAGTTCTCAAGTGCACTATGGCCAACATCTCTTTGTCATGTACGGCGAGTTCAACTGGGCACCCGCAGCCTGTGACTCGAGGCAATGACCTTGCCCTCCGGGAGAGTACCGCCCCATGGCGAAGTCCAAGCATCGGTGTATGCATGAATTTGGATTGGCCACCGCTAGTACAGTGTTGTACTGAGCCTCCTTGAGGGCCTCGAAAAGCTCAGACCGCTACAAGTCCTAACAGGAGCTCTTTGCTAGCAGACATGAGCGCGTCTGTCAATGGGACAAGAATCTTGCTATATCTCGATAAATCTCCGGTAGAAGCGATATGCCTGTGAACCCACGCACTGTGTGATATCCCGCACTCAATATCGCTTTGATTTTTCCGGTGTCCACCTTGATACCATCTCGACCGATCGGATGGCCTGGTATTCACATTCCTCCTTCATAAATACACATTTGCTGCGTTTTGCCAGGAGCTTATTCTTGCGTAGAAGATCAAACACCTTCCTAACCAACTCATAATGGCCTGCAGGATCAGCCGTGTATATTAGGATGTCGTCGAGGAAGACCTCAATGCCACTGCCAAGGAGGGGACGCAGGATCTCCTGCATTAGACACTGAAAGGTGGCTGGTGCATTTGTGAGGCCGAAGGGCATCACGATGAACTCGAAGTGCCCATGTCTCGTCTCAACGCAGCTTTATATTCATCCCTTCTCTTCGATCGATGGCCTAGGTATTCACATTCCTCCTTCATAAATACACATTTGCGTTTTGCGAGCTTATTCTTGCGTAGAGATCAAACACCTTCCTAACCAACTCACAATGGTCAGGATCGACGTGTATATTAGGATGTCGCCGAGGAAAACCTCGACGCCACCAAGGAGGGGCGCAGGATCTCGCATTAGATCGAAAGGTGGCTGGTGCATTTGTGAGGTCAAGGGCATCACGATGAACTCAAGTGCCCATGTCTCGCCCCAACGCAGCTTTATATTCATCCCTTCGATTCGAATCGATGGAAGCCGAGCGCAGATCCACCTTGGTAAAATATCCGCCCCATGCGGTGGTCTAATATTTCGCCTATGCGTGGCATCCGGTACACGCTTTAACAAGGCTCGGTTTAAACCCCGTAGTCGATACATAGACGCCACCTCCATCCGGTTTTCCCACCAACAACCTGGAGCACCAAGGGGAGACCAAGGTCGGATGAACCCTTGCTGTAAGAATTCGTCAACCTGACGCTTGATCTCCTCACTTTCTGATGCAGAGGCCCGGTAAGGTGGTATGCTCACCGGTTTATGACCAGGTACTAATTCGATGCCGTGGTCGATAGCTCTCCGGGGTGGCAGTCCTGTGGGTGCTGCGAAAACGTCCTCATACTCCGCCAACAGGTCCTTCATCTCCCGGGGTAAGGCTGCCTCATCTTCCCTGGCTTGGGCAAAGACGTGACTCACTGCTCCTTCTAAAGGGAGAACCTTTTGAGACGCTACATACAGGAACTTGCCGTGGGCGTAGCTTTACTAAGAGCCGACACGGCAAACAAGTGTTTGTCGGCACGTATTTGTCCCCTTTCATCACGTCTTTGTTCTTGGTTGAGGTTCACCTAACTACATTACTTGACTACCATCTCCAACCCATTGGAGTGTTTGGCTAGCCAAGGTTTGCCAATGATCATGTCATGGCATGTGGTTGGCATCACTGTGAACTACCTGTAACCACCGGGAAGGCAACCTGCGGATGTACTGCTCCTTGGTGTCTCGCCCATCCGTGGTCATTAGGATGTGTCCGTGTCCCGTATGACTAACCCCGCTGCATTAATGAGACATAGTGGTGACTAGCACGAGTCTAGCAAACTAGTGGCTTTCTCTCCATTCACCTCACTAACAACTTGATTGGCACATGATCCAGTTACATGGCTTGTTACGCCCATGGCACAACCGAGACATCGCTGGAGCTGCTATGCTCACCTACCTCTTCTATGGTGACCGAGTGACCACTCTTGACATTGGAAGTCCGTCCTAGAGGTACGAGTAGACTTACCCGTTTCCTTAAGCCAGCGATGAACTCCTTCCTATGTGGGCAAGCCCGGATCCGTGGTCCTTCATCTCCGGTAAGGTGCCTCATCTTCCCCGGCTTGGGCACGTGACTCACTGTTCCTTCTAAAGGGAGAACCTTTTGAGGCGCTACATACGTGAACTTGCCGTGGGCAATAGCTTTACTAAACACGGCAAACAAGTGTTTTGCCGATGCGTGTTGTCCCCTTTCATCACGTCTTGTCTGGTTGAGGTTCGGCCTAACTACATTACTTGACGGTCTATCTCCAACCCATTGGAGTGTTTGGCTAGCCAAGGTTTGCCAATGATCATGTCATGGCACAGGTTGGCATCACTGTGAACTCCGGGACCTGCTGTAACCAGAAGGCAACCTGCGGATGTACTGCTCCTTGCTTGGTGTCTCATCGCATTACCACGATGGGAGTGTCCGTGTCTGTATGACTAACCACCTTCTGCTGCGACTAATGAGACATAGTGGTGACTAGCACGAGTCTAGCAAACTAGTGGCTTTCTCCATTCGGTCTCACTAACAACTTGATTGGCACATGATCCAGTTACGGCCGGGCTTATTTACATGGCACAACCGAGACAGGTGGCGTTGCGGCTCTACCTCTTCTATGGTGACCGAGTGACCACTCTTGACATTGGTACATAGGTAGAGTACGAGTAGACTTACCCGTTTCCTTAAGCGGCGATGAACTCCTTCCTATGTGGGCAAGCCCGGGATCCAAGTGATGCAGCCATCGGGTGAAACACAAGTGTTTCTCATGGTATTTCTTTTCTCCTCTTCGTGAGAATCTTGAATACGGGCTTCTTTTCTCACAGACTGCCACCATTTATCTCGGCCTCGACGCTCGCTGTGTGAGATGCTTGTATTTATTGCTACCGTAGTTGATAGCGGTTCTCATTGCATCGCCTGTGGTGTTTGGATCCGTTTGGTTCACGCCACCGAGATCATTCTTCGATGAACCGCTCGATCTTCGCTCTTCGCCCAAGCGGGCATGTCCAAGGTGAGTTGAAGAAATTTATCGCAATAGTCTTGAACTGCTCCTAGTTGTTGTATCTTCCAATCGGTGATAAAGCTCCTTCGATGGTTGGTGGGAGGAAGTTCTCCAAGAAGATCGCCGGAAGGACGACTGTGAGTAGATCGGCTTCTCCATTCCAATCTCCACTGCTCTCCCTCCGCCCACCACTGTAGGCATAGCCTCCAAGGACATAACACAAAATTGGATTTTTGAAGATCGTCCTTCTCCGTCGCGTCGTGTATTTGTCGAGCTTGTCCAACCAATCGTGTACACTTGTGCATCCTTTTCATTGCCGTTGAATGTAGTCGCTCTACGCCTGTAATTCTTTGTCCAACTGCACGGGGTTTGAAGAGCGCCCCTTGCGACTCAATTCGCCTGCACGCCTTGCCCTTCCGTGCCTCCTGCTCATAGCGGAGGAGTTGCAGGCGTCTCACGGTGCCTTGATGTCTTGGTTATCACCTTCGCTGTAAGAGCTCGACTACCAACTTCCTAAGGTTCCCCTCCGACTCAGTCCCTTGCTGGTCCCATCGCCCTTCGACGCCTTCCACCGCGCCTGACTTTGTCCGTGGGCTTGTGCAGCGCATGTGTCTGGCAGTGTCTTGGTGGATCGGGCCCACGTTGGGGCCGGGTTGTGGGGATCATGGTGGATCAGCGCAGGATCGCTGTTCCAAGGCTTGAGCACGCCACTCACCGGCGTTCCAGCCCGCCTTCTTCCAGTAGCGACTCTACCGGTTCGGCGACCTCCACGGAGCATCCGGTGTCCTGTGAAACGAGTTTCGGACACGCCCGCAGTTCTCTCCATTCCCTCACTAACAACTTGATTGGCACATGATCCAGTTACATGTGCTTACAGCCCATGGCACAACTTCGAGACACCGCTGAGCTGCTATGCTCGCCTACTCCTTCTATGGTGACCGAGTGACCACTCACTTGACATTGGAAGTCCGTCCTAGAGGTACGAGTAGACTTACCCGCTTCCTTAAGCCAGCGATGAACTCCTTCCTATGTGGGCAAGCCCGGATCCGTGGTCTGCAGTTAAGGGTGAAACACAAGTGTTTCTCATGGTATTTCTTTTCTCCTCGTGAGAATCTTGAATACGGGCTTCTTTTCTCACAGACGCCCCACCCCATCTCGGCCTCGACGCTCGCTGTGTTGAGATGCTTGTATTTATTGCTACCGTAGTTGATAGCGGTTCTCATTGCATCGCCTGTGGTGTTTGATCCGTTTGGTTCACGCCACCGAGATCATTCTTCGTGCCGCCGATGAACTGCTCGATCTTCGCTCTTCGCCCAAGCGGGCATGTCCAAGGTGAGTTGAAGAAATTTATCGCAATAGTCTTGAACTGCTCCTAGTTGTTGTATCTTCCAATCGGTGATAAAGCTCCTTCGATGGTTGGTGGGAGGAAGTTCTCCAAGAAGATCGCCGGAAGGACGACTGTGAGTAGATCGGCTTCTCCATTCCAATCTCCACTGCTCTCCCTCCGCCCACCACTGTAGGCATAGCCTCCAAGGACATAACACAAAATTGGATTTTTGAAGATCGTCCTTCTCCGTCGCGTCGTGTATTTGTCGAGCTTGTCCAACCAATCGTGTACACTTGTGCATCCTTTTCATTGCCGTTGAATGTAGTCGCTCTACGCCTGTAATTCTTTGTCCAACTGCACGGGGTTTGAAGAGCGCCCCTTGCGACTCAATTCGCCTGCACGCCTTGCCCTTCCGTGCCTCCTGCTCATAGCGGAGGAGTTGCAGGCGTCTCACGGTGCCTTGATGTCTTGGTTATCACCTGTAAGAGCTCGACTACCAACTTCCTAAGGTTCCCCTCCGACTCAGTCCCTTGCTGGTCCCATCGCCCTTCGACGCCTTCCACCGCGCCTGACTTTGTCCGTGGGCTTGTGCAGCGCATGTGTCTGGCAGTGTCTTGGTGGATCGGGCCCACGTTGGGGCCGGGTTGTGGGGATCATGGTGGATCAGCGCAGGGATCGCTGTTCCAAGGCTTGAGCACGCCACTCACCGGCGTTCCAGCCCGCCTTCTTCCAGTAGCGACTCTACCGGTTCGGCGACCTCCACGGAGCATCCGGTGTCCTGTGAAACGAGTTTCGGACACGCCCGCAGTTCTCTCCAAGCTCGCGGTGCGCTCTTCTAATCGACACCGGAGAGCCTCTTGCAGGTGTGATGCTTCTGTGGCTTTGGTTGGCTGGACTACGGGCGCATGCTCGTGGAGCGACTCGTTTGGCTGTGGGATTGCGGGGCCGTTCTTCTTCCTTGGTCGGCCGCGTTTGCGTGGGAGTGCTGCATATTCACCGTGGCATCCTGCGCCTCAATGTCGCCGACGCCTCGTAACTGCACCGCCGCCCGTGATTGTCGCCGGCGCCCGCTGCCTTCTCTCGACTTGTGTCTCCGTATCCTCTGCGGGGACTAGTCCAAGAGTACGCACTGTCACCTGCCGATCGGACGGAGGTCCGCCTACCTCCGCGCAGTACTAATTCCATCCAGCAGCTCTTCGTCCTGGCTGGAGATCCGTCTCCACCTCTTGTGGTGAGATGTGATCGCTCATGGTTGGCGTGCCGTTCCGGCAGCAATCGATTGCTTTAATTGTAGGCTCGATACAATGCAACAATCCTCGGAAGCTCGGTCCGAGGAGTTATGAGTCTAGGAATGGCCGCTTTCATTCTTGTTTCGTGTACATATAGGTCCCGGCCTCGTTCATGCCAAGAACTCTTGGAGGTAACCGAATCGGGTTACCGGACCGTTCTACCCACGATTCTAATTTACGGGCATTTACCCATATTAATCGACTATTTCCTAATTACGACCGGGTTAGTCCGGTTTCACCGTTTCTACCGTTAGTAAGTCCGCCATTATACGTCCGGCGCTACTATTTCCGTCCCGTTAGGTTGCTAGCACCTGCGCCATAGCGAGACGAAGTTTGTGTGGGTACCCTATCTGATGAGTGAGCTGCTGTGACATAGACCCAGTTGATCCATTAAACAAGTGCATGACAAATGTCGGATTGAGTGACGGGAACCTGCACAAAGGAGGTGACTAATTTCTTCCGACACTCTAGGTCTAACACACGCCCTAATAGAAAGGGCAGCCTATATTACAGTCATTGTTGCAATTTTATATTACACTTCTAGATTGCAACATGCTTAGGAGGCTTGGTATTAAGTTGGTCACTTTCTTTCCTATGTGGTGCCACCATCTTAACACAAACTTGGCTCTCTCTCCTACCACCTCACCCTCATAATTATACCCCCTCTCCTACAAGCATTGTTTATGATTTCCTACATGCAATTGCAACATGAATGTAACAAGGAGCCCCCTCTCTCTCCCCTATCATCCTCCTCTCTTTATGACACCCCCTTTGGAGAACTATTTGCTTATGTTTCACCCTGCCCTCTTCATTACACCCTCTCTTACAACTATTTGTTCATGTTGCCCACACCAAAACATTATTGTCACATGGTCTAGCAACTCTCACATTTCCCTCCTACCTCGTAACTTCACCATTGCTTTATCAATGTTTTTACTTGACCATAGCTATTCACGGGTTGAAGACTAACTTGTTTTTGGTTTCAACCAGTCCTACAATGATAATAAATGTGCACCCTTCCATTGTGCACTTATATTCATGATAAAATACAGGATATGTATATACTTATATGTAGATAAATATAGGGGATAAGTATATGTAGATAAAAATATTATATTAATATTATTAAATATGATTATATATGATCATTAATTTAATTTAATTTATATTAAGGTATAAATTACTTATCAATCGGGCCATCAATGCCAAACGTTAAAATTTAGCTTAGCACCCATCAATACTCCCTACTACCGTACCCCGAGGGGTGGTTCAACAGGATAATGCCAAAATAATTATTTTTTGAAAAAATAAGGTCCAACATAAATATTTATATTTTTCAAAATTTCAACATTTACAAAAATAATTTTATCAAATTTCAACATTTATTAAAATACATAGATATATATATAAAACTAATGGATATGTATAGACCTCCCCTAAACAGGCCCTAATTTTCCACACAAACCCTAATTTCCTTGTTTTCGGCATCATAAATTCATAAATTTTTACCTATTCAACATTTTAAGTATAATAATTTCTGGATTTTCAACATTTACCAACTTTAATTAATTAACGCCGAATCACCCCTTGGGGTACGGTAGTATAGACCGAGATCAAATCCTAAACTTCCTAATTCTAAGAAATATGACTTAACCAATTTACTATTTTAGTTGGAGCATTAAGATCCCGGGATTTATTTGTACGAAAAACATAAATATAATATTATTTGCCTATGTCTAAGTTTGTGGGCGCGGGGCTCACTCTGCATTCGGAGGACAGATTCAAAAGAGAAGGCGGAGGAGGAGAAGGGAGGGCGAGAGGGAAGGAGGAGGAGGGGGAAAGCGAAAGGACAGGAGGGGGAGACTATGATGTGGAGTTGATGCGTAACTCCTCTACCTCAGATGAGTAGTAGCCAACAGCAGCCATGGTCAAGGCAAGGGCAAAAAGGCACGTAACGGACATGAGGAGTTGTCTAAGGGGAGAGAGAAGAAGGGAGGACTAGGGGGGAACATTCAGGTGCGTTAAAAAAGAGCCAGGGGAAGTCGACAGTTCGTGGCCGTAGGGGGGACACATAATGGCGGTGACACAGAGGAGAAGATGGAGGCAGAAGAGGAGGCAGTCGATGAAATTCAAGATGTGCCTTTTTAGGAGGCATTGGATAGAGAAAAATAGGCTGTTGTGCTAGAAATTTGGGGCATAAAGATGCGTCGAGATTTGCACAAATGGTAAATACAAAGTACTATATAATGAACATGTACAGACCAGCATACGTACGTAACTTGTATGACATACATATTTATTGCATACAAAATATAATATGAACATATATCATTAAAACTATGATACCATATATATCACCGTAAATTATACACATATAGTACGAAGAACGTATTGATACAGGTATTTATGTGTGGTGGTATTGATGGGCGTATTAGTAGTAAGGACTATGTAAAACTTGGTATTCCATAAGGTAAAAGTAAAAAAAGAATGGTAGATGGGGAGGAGGTTCGGTACCAAGCCTAGAAAAGTGTTACAAGACTTTTCTTGTAACACTTTATATGTTACAATCTTGTTGCAATCTTGAGAGAGGACAAAAGCACCTCTCACTTCATCTCAACATAATTGCAACACCCTTGCAACATGATTGCAATAAAAGCGTTGGTCTTGTTTGCAAGCCGAAGTGTAACAAGGGGCCCAAAAAGTGTTACATAGCCCCAAAATTGCAACATGAGTGTTACATGCAGGGGTCCAAATCTTAACATAAAATGTAACACAAGCAGACTTTTCTAGTAGGGAGGGGCGTCGGCCTGCTTGCGCCCTTGGTCCATTACCAGGCATAAACCACTGAACTTGAGGGGTCCCAAGTTCATGGTTGTCACGGAGAGCAGGCCTCCGACGCCCGAAGTCCTTGTCGGGGTTGTAAGCAATAGTCGACACCAACATCGAAGCTCCTAGACAGTGCTTGCAAAATTCATTCGCTCATCCTCAATTTTATCTTGTGCAACAATCCTCAGATGCTCGGGATCTGAGGAGTTGGGCTGATGAGTCCATGAATGGCTATCTTTCATTCTTGTTTCTCGTGTACATATAGGTCCTGGCCTCGTTCATGCCAAGAACTCTTGGAGGTAACCGAATCGGGTTACTGTTTCGACCGTTGTACCTACGATTCTAATTTATGGGCATTTACCCATATTTAATCGGCTATTTCCTAATTACTGGATAACGATCGGGGTTAGTTTGGGTTTTACCGTTTCTACCTGTTAGTAAGTTTGTTATTATACGGTCCGTTGCGCGCTGCTGTTTCCGTCCCGTTAGGTTGCTAGCACCTGCGCCATGGCGAGACGAAGTTTACAAACTTCGTTTGTGGGTACCCTATCTGACGAGTGAGCTGCTGTGACATTCTCCCCCACTAGGCATGGTCTGGTCCTCCTGACCATCAAGTGGCTGGAGCTAAGGAAATCTGCGACACCAGTGCTTGCAAAATTCATTCGCTCATCCTCAATTTTATCTTGTAACAATCCTCGGATGCTCGGATCCGAGGAGTTAGGCCGATGGAGTCCATGAATGGCTATCTTTCATTCTTGTTTCTCGTGTACATATAGGTCCCGGCCTCGTTCATGCCAAGAACTCTTGGAGGTAACCGAATCGGTTCTTTCGACCGCTGTACCTATTCTAATTTATGGGCATTTACCCATATTTAATCGGCTATTTCTAATTGGATAACGATCGGGGTTAGTTTGGGTTTTACCGTTTCTACCGTTAGTAAGTTTGTTATTACCACGGTCCGTTCTTGTTTCTTCCGTCCCGTTAGGTTGCTAGCACCGCGCCATGGCGAGGCAAGTTTACAAACTTCGCTTTGTGGGTACCCTATCGACGAGTGAGCCGCGTGACATTCTCCCCACTAGGCATGGTCCGGTCCTCCCGACCATCAAGTGGCGGAGCTAAGGAAATCTGCGACACCAGTGCTTGCAAAATTCATTCGCTCATCCTCAATTTTATCTTGTAACAATCTCGGATGCTCGGATCCGAGGAGTTAGGCCGATGGAGTCCATGAATGGCTATCTTTCATTCTTGTTTCTCGTGTACATATAGGTCCCGGCCTCGTTCATGCCAAGAACTCTTGGAGGTAACCGAATCGGTTCTTTCGACCGCTGTACCTATTCTAATTTATGGGCATTTACCCATATTTAATCGGCTATTTCTAATTGGATAACGATCGGGGTTAGTTTGGGTTTTACCGTTTCTACCGTTAGTAAGTTTGTTATTACCACCACGTCAAGCTGGCCCCTGCTAGGTTGCTAGCACCGCGCCATGGCGAGAGTTTACAAACTTCGTTTGTGGGTACCCTATCTGACGAGTGAGCTGCTGTGACATTCTCCCCCACTAGGCATGGTCTGGTCCTCCTGACCATCAAGGGTAAGCTGGAGCTAAGGAAATCTGCGACACCAGGCTGCTGTTTCCCAGGATGCAAGCTCGTCGGGTTTGCCGCGCCAGCCGACCAGATAATCTGTGATGGTGCGATGGCGGAGCTAGCGTTGGCGACGCTGGATGATCCGGTCAGGTTCCTGGATGGAGGTCTCTTGCTGCTCGTTTGGTGGTGTGCTAGGTGGAGAGGGGAGGGTCGGGCTGTCTTGATGCGTTGCCGAGCTGACATCTGCGTTGTCCTGTGGCAACATTTCAGGAACAACGGTTGCACGAGGGGCTGTTTCGCGACTAACCTGGGGCCCGATCATGCTCTGCTGTAGGTGTGGTGGTTGTGTGACGACGGGCTTCAGCATGGAGACATGGAATGTCTTACATATGCGCTAGTGTGCGGGGAGCTCGAGCTAGAACGCCACCAGGTTCACCTGCCTGCTAACGGAATGGTCCGGCGAATCGGTAGCTAAGTTTGTGCTTCTGCTGAACCAGGGAGGGGTATCGATGCGGTTTCATCCGAAGCCACACCATCTGCCCGACCTGGTAGCTCACATGTCGGCGGTGCTGGTTAGCCGACCTGCTATATCGATTCTGAGCTGCCGTGAGCTTGCTACGTGCTTGCTGGATTTCGTGGAACACGTCTTCAGCCAGCTCCGCTACGCTCTGCCATCTCTCTTGTGCCGAGGGCCATAGACCAGGCGGAGGGGGGCACGCGCCATAAAGGAGCTTGAAGGGAGCTACCCCTGTGGCTGCATGGTGGGAAGAATTGTAGGCGTACTCCAAGAGAGGTAACATGGTTTCCCACTGTCCTTGCTTGTCGTGAGTGAAGTGCCGCAACATATCTTCAAGCACCTGATTGTGCTTTTCTGTCTGGCCGTCCGACTCCGGGTGACATGAGGACGAGAGATGCTGTTGGATGCCCAGCGTCTCTGTGAAGGTCTTCCAGAAGCCTGAGGTAAACTTCGTATCCCTGTCGGACACTATACTGTCCGGAGCTCCATGAAGTCTGAAAATCTCTCGGATGAAGAGCTGAGCTAGTTTTGCTGGTGTAACATTGGCTGTGGTAGGGATCAAGTGGCAGGTCTTGGACAGGCGGTCCATGACCACCCGGAATCATCCTTACTCCGTCTGGCGGATGTGTGATAAAGTCCATGGAGATGGGGAATGCCGATGGGGATCTGCGGAAATATGAGACATTTGTTTCCGATTCTCGGTCTTAGCTTCTTGGCAAGAGGTGCGAGGCGCGCAATTAATGGCATCGACCGCGACATCGATAAAATGCTCCTTTACTCTAGCATATGTCTTATCGACTCCAAGATGGCCGAGATGGGTGATCGTGGAGATCATGAAGAATGGACCTCTTCACATACGCTAGTTGTTCGGTATAACGAGTCGACCTTTTTCTGTCTATACGCATCTTTCAATGTGTATTCTTGCATGAGTGGGGTAGGTGTACCTGATTGTACATCTGTTAACAACTGCTGATAAATTGTCCATAATGTCGGGTCTCGAGGGAGAGCCTCTCTCACCAAGCTGATGGTGTTGAGCTGGGTTGTCATGAGGGTGCAGGCCCGGCGGCTCAGGGCGTCGGCCACCACATTAGTGTCCCTGTGACATATCTGATTTCGAAATTCAAGTCTGCCAAATACTCCGACCAACGGCGCTGCCTTGCGTTCAGGTTGGGTTGACTGAAAAAGTGCTGCAATGAATGATGATTGGTGTGGCATGTGAACTTCTGACCAAGCAGGTAATGTCGCCAAGTTCTCAGTGCGTGCACTATGGCCAACATCTCTTTGTCATGTACGGCGTAGTTCAACTGGGCACCCTACTGACTGTGACTCGAGGCAATGACCTTGCCCTCACAGAATCGCCCATGGCGAAGTCCAAGCATCGGTGTGTCTGAATCTGGTAACTTTGGATTGGCTACGCTAGTGTGTTGTACTCAGAGCCTCCTTGAGGGCCTGAAAAGCTTGTACTGCTGTAGGTCCTAACAGAAGCTCTTTGCTGGCAGATTGGCGGAGCGCGTCCGTCAATGGGACAGCAATCTTGCTGTAATCCCTGATAAACCTCCGGTAGAAGCCAGATATGCCCAGGAACCCACGCAGCTGTGTGATATCCTGGGGCAGCTTCCACTCCGATATCGCTTTGATTTTTCTGGTGTCCACCTTGATACCATCTGCACTGATCAGATGGCCTAGGTATTCACATTCCTCCTTCATAAATACACATTTGCTGCGTTTTGCGGAGCTTGTTCTTGCGTAGGAGATCAAACACCTTCCTAACCAACTCATAATGGCCTGCAGGATCGCCGTAGTATATTAGGATGTCGTCGAGGAAGACCTCAACGCCACTGCCAAGGAGGGGACGCGGGATCTCCCGCATTAGACACCGAAAGGTGGTGGTGCATTTGTGAGGCGGCATCACGATGAACTCAGTGCCCATGTCTCGTCACGAGCTTTATATTCATCCCTTCTACGATTCGAATCGATGGAAGCCGAGCGCAGATCCACCTTGATAAAATATCTCGCCCCATGCAGCTGGTTTAATATTTCATCTATGCGTGGCATACATGCTTCTAGGTTTGGTTTAAACCCCTGTAGTCGATACATAGACGCCAGCCTCCATCTGGTTTGCCCACCAACAACACTGGAGCACCGAAGGGGGAGACCGAAGGCCGGATGAACCCTTGCTGTAAGAATTCGTCATCCTGTGGGTGCTGCGAAAACGTCCTCAAACTCCGCTAGCAGGTCCTTCATCTCCTGTGGTAAGGCTGCCTCATCTTCCCTGGCTTGAGCAGCACGTGACTCTGCTGTTCCTTCTAAAGGGAGAACCTTTTGAGACGTGCTACATACGTGAAATTGCCATGGGCGGTAGCTTTACTAAGAGTCGACAACAAACAAGTGTTTGTCGGGGCATGTTGTCCCCTTTCATCACGTGCTGTTGCTGGTTGAGGTTCAGCCTAGCTACATTACTTGACCAGTCTATCTCCAACCCATTGGAGTGTTTGGCTAGCCAAGGTTTGCCAATGATCATGTCATGGCACAGGGTTGGCATCACTGAGAACTCCAAGACCTCTGTGTAACCACCGAGGAAGGCAACTTCTGCAGATGTACATTGCTCCTTGCCGGTGTCTCGCCCATCCGTGGTTACCATAGTGGATGGGGATGTCCGTGTCTGTATGACTAACCTCGCCTTTCTCGCTGCAGCCAATGAGACATAGTGGTGACTAGCACCAGAGTCTAGCAAACTAGTAGCTTTCTCTCCATTCAATCTCACTAACAACTTGATTGGCACATGATCCATGTTGCATAGCCCGTGCTTGTTACAACCATGGCACAACCGAGACACTGGTGAATTTTGCTGACTACCACTCTTCTATGGTGGTGAGTGACCACTCTTGACATTGGAAGTCTGTCCGTAAGTGCAGTAGACTTACCCGCTTCCTTAAGCCGGATGAACCCTTGTCAGAAGAATTGCCATCCTGGGTGCTGCGTCCTCAAACTCCGCTAGCAGGTCCTTCATCTCCTGTGGTAAGGCTGCCTCATCTTCCTCGGCTTGAGCAAAGACGTGACTACTGCTCCTTCTAAAGGGAGAACCTTTTGAGACGTACACGTGAAATTGCCATGGGCGTAGCTTTACTAAGAGCGACAACAAACAAGTGTTTGTGGGGCATATTTGTCCCCTTTCATCACGTGTTGCACTTGGTTGAGGTTCAAATTTTAGCTACATTACTTGACTACCTATCTCCAATCCATTGGAGTGTTTGGCTAGCCAAGGTTTGCCAATGATCATGTCATGGCATGTGGTTGGCATCAGAACTCAAGACCTCCGTGTAACCACCGGAAGGCAACTTCTGCAGATGTACATTGCTCCTTGCTTGTCCGCCCATCCGTGGTCAAGTACCATAGTGGATGATGTCTGTGTCATGACTAACCTCGCTCTTTACCTTAATGAGACATAGTGGTGACTAGCACGAGTCTAGCAAACTAGTAGCTTTCTCCATTCAATCTCACTAACAACTTGATTGGCACATGATCCATGTTGCATAGCCCGTGCTTGTTACAACCATGGCACAACCGAGACACTGGTGAATTTTGCTGACTACCTCTTCTATGGTGGTGAGTGACCACTCTTGACATTGGAAGTCTGTCCGTAGAGAATGCAGTAGACTTACCCGCTTCCTTAAGCCGGATGAACCCTTCTTTGCAGGGGTCAATCTCGTCACATGGGTGCTAACGTCCTCAAACTCCGCTAGCAGGTCCTTCATCTCCTGTGGTAAGGCTGCCTCATCTTCCCTGGCTTGAGCAGCACGTGACTCTGCTGTTCCTTCTAAAGGGAGAACCTTTTTGAGACGTGCTACATACAGGAAATTGCCATGGGCAGTAGCTTTACTAAGAGCCGACACAACAAACAAGTGTTTGTCGGGGGCATATTTGTCCCCTTTCATCACGTGTTGCTGCTGGTTGAGGTTCAGCCTAGCTACATTACTTGACCAGTCTATCTCCAATCCATTGGAGTGTTTGGCTAGCCAAGGTTTGCCAATGATCATGTCATGGCATAGGGTTGGCATCACTGAGAACTCCAAGACCTCTGTGTAACCACCGAGGAAGGCAACTTCTGCAGATGTACATTGCTCCTTGCCGGTGTCCCGCCCATCCAGGGCTGTTACCATAGTGGACAGATGTCTGGTGTCCTGTATGACTAACCCTGCTCTTTCTGCTGCAGCCAATGAGACATAGTGGTGACTAGCACCAGAGTCTAGCAAACTAGTAGCTTTCTCTCCATTCAATCTCACTAACAACTTGATTGGCACATGATCCATGTTGCATAGCCCAGGCTTGTTACAACCATGGCACAACTTCTGAGACACTGTCGGTGAATTTTGCGGCCCAGCTACCTCTTCTATGGTGACTGAGTGACCACTCTTGACATTGGAAGTCTGTCCGGTAGAGGTACGAGTAGACTTACCCGTTTCCTTAAGCCAGGCGATGAACTCCTTCCTATGTGGGCAATCCCGGGATCCGTGGTCTGTAGCCGTGCAGGTGAAACACATGTGTTTCTCTTGGTATTTCTTTTTCTGCTCTTCTGTAAGAATCTTGAATACGGGCTTCTTTTCTACTGCACTGGCCACCTGACCCCATCTTGGCTTCGACGCTCCTACTGTGTTGAGATGCTTGTATTTATTGCTACCATAGTTGATAGCGGTTCTCATTGCATCAGCCAGGGTGTTTGGATCCGTTTGGTTCACGACAGCCCGGAGATCATTCTTCAAGCCGTCAATGAACCGTTCGATCTTTTGCTCTTCGTCCAAGCGGGGCATGTCCAAGGTGAGTTCAAGAAATTTATCGCAATAGTCTTGAACTGTTCCTAGTTGTTGTATCTTCCAGAACTGATGATAAAGCTCCCTTCGGTGGTTGACAGGGAGGAAGTTCTCCAAGAGGATCTGCCGGAAGGACGACCAGGAGTAGAAACACGCTATTCAGTGAAGGGGGTGAATATCCGAACCCCCTTCTGGTTGAACGAAACCTCCTTCACTAATAACACATGGTTCCCAAAACCGTGTTTTTTTGGATTTCCAGGTGTCCCATACCATGGACAATGATTCCTACAGTTGAATGCGCAGTTTGTGAAACAACAAAACCAGAAGGAAGGGTCAAGGGCGCTGGCTGGCCGGCGCCGTTAGTGGTCAAAAGTAGTTTGTTTTGTGCGATGATCCATTTCCACACTGACAAAAGGCCTAGTAATAACACAACAGAACTAGGTATGGGTACGTACGCAAGCCGCTTGGAGACCATCCTGCTTTTAGGTTCCGCCAAAATTGACCACTAGCATAATAGTTCACAACTACAAACGTCTACACGTCTGGGCTAACTTGTGACTCAACCGGTGCTTGCGCTGACATCGAATCATAAACTACAGCCAAGTTTCGTATCCGCTCAAGTTCTTCCTCATCGAAAGTGTCGACTTCAACCAAAGCCCTCGAGTCCTCGTTCCCATCTGTCTCTTCATCATTAGCATCTGCCCCAGACTGCCAAACGTTATCCAGTGTTTGTTGGCCAGCCTCCAACAAATCGCCAGTCCTGGTCTTATTCCGGCGGGCACTCAAAGAAACCACTCGTGCTTTCAAGGAGTCCTTCTCGATGCAAACCTCCTTTGCCCGTAATCGCAAGTCCTCTCCGGTGGGCTTCAAAATTCAACTCCTCAAGCGCATCCGGGAGCACCTCAAATCCATGAATTCTTTGTGAAATATAACTCGCACATCTCAAGTCAGCCTCGAGGGCGATACAATTCCTTCCTGTAAGTAACGCTGCCAATAAAGTTGTGCCGCTCCCAGAGCATGCATCCAGAACCCAATCTCCCTCTTTGGAGAAGGTTGTAATAAGTCTCGTCATCAACCCTAGTGGTCTCGTAAGGGCGACCACCAACTTGTCATGTGACATGTAAACTTTTTTGACAATCGTGTCGTGAGCAATGACGACCTTCCATTGTTGAATGTTCCATGCATAGCATTTGGTAGCATTGCAATTCCCTTTGTGCTCCCATCCTTGGACCCCATCCGATAGTTATGTATTCCATGCCTCAAATCCACCTGTCATTGTTCATGTTTGTCTTGTCCCATACGAACGACACCAAGCCCTTTCCCGCCTCCACTTTCGCATTGATTCTCTAACGTATGTGCCTCCTCCACTCCATGCATCACAATCATCCTCATCATATCGCTAGTGGTCTTCTCAAAGAAAGCTTTGGAAGGCAGAATCCATCATTTGCTTATCCACCCTCTTGTCCATAGGTCCAATGTTAAAACCTCGGGGCACATCCATGACGAGGAGTGTGTACTGCCTTGCCCTGAGAAAACCACGCATATCTTGTACATCACGACTTTCGATTTGGTATTGTACCTGGCTCTCTGTTGATGGAACTGTGAAAACCTCAAGACCTTCCTCCAGGTCCTTGTCCGCTAATGCGCGCTGCTCGTCTTCAAGCCCTTTCCAATTGTTTATCTCGAAAATAAAATGCTGGAAGTCAGCTGGGAGTTTTGTCAGCACTTCGATGTCTTTCAATTGCTGCCAGAAAACGCACGTTAGTCATTCTGTTGGGAGGCGCCGGCCGGCGCCTCCTTTTTCCGCGATTGGATTGAAGGCGCGGCGGCGCCTACAAACCCATATCTGAAGTGAGGCAAAGAAGCACTTTCATCAAACATATGCAGGACGGGGCGGAGGCGGGGCGCGGCCGGCATCACCCCGGCCCCGGTTCAATATGAAAAAAAACGATGCGACATACCTTTCCGGAGAAGGATGTTTGAATCGTGCTAGCATATTGTCCGTAGAATGTAAAGGATACTCCTCGCGCACCTCTTCAAATGACGAGCCGAGATGCTTCACCATTGCTACTTGTATGATATGAAATTTTTCCAGTGTGATCTCTTCCTCCATCCTTGGATCTATCGCCTCATTAACACCTTCTCAGTGGCGCTTATCAGTATTTGCTGGCCACACTCTCCAAGTGGTATTCCCTGAAAAGATTTCCATGGCTTGGCCAACATGTCTCTAGGCTTGACGTACACACTATCAACCTGCTTGGGGTCATCCGCCAGCTTGCGCTTGCCTTTCCCTTTCTTGCTTGTCCCCGCAGGAACGTGTTTCTTCTGTTCTGGAAGCTCTCCTGCTTCCCATTTGGAAAAAATCTTGTCCACATTCTCCCACACCTTCCCATCCTGCTTAGCAATACACAGAATGTGGGTCCGATTGTCCACTTTGTTCTGCTTGTACACGTCGTCCTCCCGCCCTTCATCGTCTTCAATCAAACCTAGGACTTTGTACAGGTTGTATTTCCATGACATGGTCATTTGCACTTCTTCCCTCTTTGCGATGATCAACTCGTCCCTTAAATACCTGACTTGCTCTACAAAGTTCATCTTCTTTCTTCTGTCGGACATCATATTGTGATATGTTGCAAGCACCCGCATCTCATGCACAGTAAGCCCACAGTACACATGTGCTTCAACATATTGGAACCGCTTCTTTCCGGGTGAGATATCTGATAAGTGCTTCATAGCTGCGTAGGTGTGGTTACCACCAAGAACTCCTATTCCTAAGGATGGGCAAGCCAGAGCAAGAGACATTTATAGAGTCCTTGGTTCAAGCGGAGGGAGGGGGATGTGAAAGGGGTAAAGTATGCACACACATTTTGGGGTCCATTCCGATGCGCTGCTGCTTGAAGGCATTTAGAAGAGTATATTGCATAGGGCTATGATATGAGGGAAGCGAATCATTTCAATGCCCGTGGGATGGTTTCGTGCCTAACCCCAAACCACGGTCTTCTTATGCGCTGGAGCGATATCACGGATGGATAAGACATTTCTAATGATGGTAGAAGCGGCAGAACGTGGAGGTCTTCAACCTTCCGCATATACCTAAACCTCCGGGATCCTCTATGTGAAAATATCCATGGTTCTTGAAGTTATGGAAAAGCAACTTCCCAAGAGTGAAAATACCAAAATCCAACGGGTTTTCCACGTGCTCACTCTGCGCAGTCAAGAGCACAATTAGGAACATCCACAAATCCGATCAAGGTAATTGTTACCACTTTCGGCTGGTTGACATGCATGGGAACTTATGAAATGGTTTTCTTGAGTGGGGAATGGTTGTTTTGAACTCGAGGCTTTATGGGCAAGATCCCTATAACCGGTCTTCGATCTTTGTATGATGGGATGGGGTGCGCCGGTCGTCCCACATATGCAAAACCCTTGGGATGAAACCACGAGAGGCCATGTACATGTGGTGGGGCCGGCGGCCGGCATCACCCCGGCCCCGGTTCAATATGAAAAAAACTGATGGACATACCTTTCCGGAGAAGGATGTTTGAATCGTGCTAGCATATTGTCCGTAGAATGTAAAGGATACTCCTCGCGCACCTCTTCAAATGACGAGCCGAGATGCTTCACCATTGCTACTTGTATGATATGAAATTTTTCCAGTGTGATCTCTTCCTCCATCCCTTGGATCTATCGCCTCATTAACACCTTCTCGGTGGCGCTTATCGATTTGCCGGCCACACTCTCCAATCGGTATTCCACGAAAAGATTTCTGTGGCTTGGCCAACATGTCTCTAGGCTTGACGTACACACTATCAACTGCTTGGGTCATCCGCCAGCTTGCGCTTGCCTTTCCCTTTCTTGCTTGTCCCGCAGAACGTGTTTCTTCCGCTCGAAGCTCTCCTCCCATTTGGAAAAATCTTGTCCACATTCTCCCACACCTTCCCATCCCGCTTAGCAATACATGTAATGTGGGTCCGATTGTCCACTTTGTTCGCTTGTACACGCCCTCCCTTCATCGTCTTCAATCAAACCTAGGACTTTATGCAGTTGTATTTCCATGACATGGTCATTTGCACTTCTTCCCTCTTTGCGATGATCAACTCGTCCCTTAAATACGACTTGCTCTATAAAGTTCATCTTCTTTCTTCCGGACATCATATTGTGATATGTTGCAAGCACCGCATCTCATGCACAGAAGCCCACAAGACACATGTGCTTCAACATATTGGAACCGCTTCCGGGTGAGATATCCGATAAGTGCTTCATAGCGGGGTGTGGTTACCACCAAGAACTCCTATTCCTAAGGATGGGCAAGCGAGCAAGAGACATTTATAGAGTCCTTGGTTCAAGCGAGGAGGGGATGTGAAAGGGGTAAAGTATGCACACACATTTTGGGGTCCATTCCGAGCCGCTTGAAGGCATTTAGAAGAGTATATTGCATAGGGCACAACAGATATGAGGAATCAAGAGCGTAATCATTTCAATGCCCGTGGGATGGTTTCGAGCCTAACCCCAAACCACGCGGCGCGCTTGGAGCGATATCACGGATGGATAAGACATTTCTAATGATGGCCGCCGAACGTGGAGGTCTTCAACCTTCCGCATACGAAACCTCCGGGATCCTCTATGTGAAAATATCCATGGTTCTTGAAGTTATGGAAAAGCAACTTCCCAAGAGTGAAAATACCAAAATCCAACAGGTTTTCCACGTGCTCACTCACAGTCTCAAGAGCACAATTAGGAACATCCACAAATCCGATCAAGGTAATTGTTACCACTGGTTGACACATGCATGGGAACTTATGGAAATGGTTTTCTTGAGTGGGGAATGGTTGTTTTGAACTCGAGGCTTTATGGGCAAGATCCCTATAACCGGGTCTTCTGATCTTTGTATGATGGGATGGTGACACGACGTCCACATATGCAAAACCCTTGGGATGAAACCAAGAGGCCAACATGTGGTGGGACGCCGGCCGGCCCCTGGAGGCCAAGAACCCTATGGTGCGTTAAGAGCCCACGGAGATGGGCGCCGGCCGGCGCCCACCTCAGTGCTCTTTAACGGGCACCATAGGGTTCCGTCGGCTGAGGGATACCAACTGGCCAACGCCCCACATGGCGAAGGACCATAGGGGTCACCCTACAATTTATACATGTGGTGGCCGGCGCCCCTCCATAACCAAAAGCCGAAGGCATGGATTGTGGTTGCTCGTAGTACGGCCAACGACAATTGTCTGCAAATGCGCTAGGACGGAACATGAAGGTTCTTCCTCCGTTGATTTGGGGCGGGACGTCGCCCAGGCAGTGTACTGTCCCAGCATAGGAGGGTCCTTCATATCTAACTGGATGTCTCTTCAAATGTACACAGTGTGTATGTTTTAAGCAGAAAAATATCAAGCGGCTTTAGATGCCCATCGTTTGCGGTTACATCGAGCGGTGAAGATGGCGAAACACGGAGCAAGAGTTATGTAGAACCACATATGTACCTTCTACTTTCAATCGATGGAATGGACCAAAAGAAGACGGAGATTCCCCATCTACTTGATGGCCAAGAACTTGGATGAGGAGTGCCGTATTCGAGTTCATGTGGTTGGGTGCATGATCCACAATTACACGTTTAAGGCAAGAGCTTACTTGCATTATGCGAACTTGCGGAATGATGCCAATCTCACGATTACCATCATCCGGATGTTATTCATAACTACGAAGGAGTATTGCCGAAAGTGTTATATTTGCAATTGGACAACACTGCGGAGAACAAGAATCAATCTGTTTGCATATCTCAACATGCTCGTGGACATGGGGACGTTTGAAAAGGTGAAAGTGGGGTTTTGTTGGTGGGGCATACGCATGATCAAATCGACCAAATGTTTTCATGCTTTTCAAAAGCTTAAAACACAAGGAAGCTCACACTCTTCACCGCGAGATTTTGATTAGTGCGTACACTCCACCGGAGGTGAAGATATTGATCAAGTTCGGACTTCCGGTCATATGTTTGGCCCATAAGGCAAGGGAAGGTGGACACGCATACAAGGCGGCGGTCAAAATTAAACAACCTCTCTTTCGGCACCAATTCAAAATTACGAGAGAAGCCAAAGGTGACCGTGGGTTTTGTAATCGCCATCGAGCAAGATTCCACATCGCCTATTGGGAGGCAGGAGGGTTGGAGTTTTTGACATTCGTGCGTTGGACACAATAACGGCAGCCTTTAACCGCCCTCGGTCAAGGGATAGAAAAGGAAAGTTGGCGGACTTATCACCTCGGATGGTGTGGCTCATTTGAAGGAAGGTCTTTCGGCCCTTAGGCCTTATGTGACATCGGAGGAATACAAATGGTGGGAAGCTTTACGGGTGGACCAACAAGAGATTGTTATTGTTCAAAACAACATTGGGCTCGTCCTCCGGCATCCTTGGAAGTGGTATTCGAGGTCCAAGTAGAAATGTACCGACGAGTGTGTATGTTTTCAAAGAAAAATATCAAGCGGCTTTAGATGCCCATCGTTTGCGGTTACATCGAGCGGTGAAGATGGCGAAACACGGGAGCAAGAGTTATGTAGAACCACATATGTACCTTCTACTTTCAATCGATGGAATGGACCAAAAGAAGACGGAGATTCCCCATCTACTTGATGGCCAAAGAACTTGGATGAGGAGTGCCGTATTCAGTTCATGTGGTTGGGTGCATGATCCACAATTACACGTTTAAGGCAAGAGCTTACTTGCATTATGCGAACTTATGGAATGATGCCAATCTCGATTACCATCATCCGGATGTTATTCATAACTGAAGGAGTATTGCCGAAAGTGTTATATTTGCAATTGGACAACACTGCAGAGAACAAGAATCAAGCTGTTTGCATATCTCAACATGCTCGTGGACATGGGGACGTTTGAAAAGGTGAAAGTGGGGTTTTGTTGGTGGGGCATACGCATGATCAAATCGACCAAATGTTTTCATGCTTTTCAAAAGCTTAAAACACAAGGAAGCTCACACTCTTCTGCCGTCGAGATTTTGATTAGTGCGTACACTCCACCGAGGTGAAGATATTGATCAAGTTCGGACTTCGGTCATATGTTTGGCCCATAAGGCAAGGCAAGGTGGACACGCATACAAGGCGGCGGTCAAAATTAAACAACCTCTCTTTCCAAAGACCAATTCAAAATTACGAGAGAAGCCAAAGGTGACCGTGGGTTTTGTAATCGCCATCGAGCAAGATTCCACATCAGCCTATTGGGAGACAGGCCGGGTTGGAGTTTTTGACATTCGTGCCGTTGGACACAATAACGGCTCCTTAACCGCCTCCCCAAGGGATAGAAAAGGAAAGTTGGACTTATCACCTACGGATGGTGTGGCTCATTTGAAGGAAGGTCTTCGGCCCTTAGGCCTTATGTGACATCGGAGGAATACAAATGGTGGGAAGCTCGGGTGGACCAACAAGAGATTCTTATTGTTCAAAACAACATTGGGCTCGTCCTCCAAAGATCCTTGGAAGTGGTATTCGAGGTCCAAGTAGAAGTAACAGCCCAACCTCTGCGACTTGATGATGAAGCTTTATTACGAGGCGTTGTTGAGGGACCTTCCACAACGAGATATGTATTTGGGATATACCAAAACTTGGAAAGACAACGAGGAGGGAATGAGCGTTTGAATGGTGATGTGTTGGAAATAAATAAGGGCATGTTCATTGCGTTCCGGTACAGCGAGGACACGCTATGAGACCATTTTGGATTGGGAAGGTGATTGACGGTTTGTTTGATGACCCACGACCTCACTTACTTGTTCATGCAGTACGAGCACAGATGCGTTTGAGGGTAAATGCGTTGAAGAATACATAATTGGGGATGCAGCCAAGCAACAAACCGGGAAAAGGGGTCGAAGGGTTGAACCTAAAAATATTCGAAGTTTATGTACAAAACCGTCATCTTGTATTATGGTTTCACCTTGAATTCTCGGAAACATCATGCGGTAGACAAGAAGGCAATCAAGGACAAGTGAATGAATTGCGGGCTTCATACAACCAGCAAGTCAAAGTGGCACAGAGGATGAAGATGAAGATGGCGGTGATGATCACAACCTAACGAAGATGGCGTCAATTTAGAAGGAGAGTAGATTGCACTTGAATGTTAAAAGTGCGCATAGGCGTAGCCTCATTTTCATTTTGAGAAGGAAACCGTGCAAGACACATTCGATCGTTCATTGTAGCCCATTCTCCTTGGGGAAAGTTTGAAACGACGATATTCTACAAGATGTTAGCCGATGGAAACTCCACGCTCCAATCGACGGTTTTAGTCCTAAAGCACTAGCGCAGTTCAGGGGACACCCTTTTGCCGCGCAATTTGCACATTTAGAGCATGTGCACATTTAGGGCTTGCACGATGCCAGTCACTAATAATGCATCCATACCCAGCACTTTCCATTTTTCATCACGGCTAGTCACATGACTATACATAGCATCCTGTCGGATGGTTGGTGACACACATCTGACCCTCTTGTCTCAAAATCGATTCCTCCAACCTACCAAGGGATAGGAGATGACATATCACTTTACGGGATTGTGGGAGGCGGTGCGGGCGGCTGGCGGCGCCACGCACGTTCCATGAATTCCATGTCGTACAGAAGGGATTCGTATGACCCATACCACCACCACCCCGCCTGGAAGCGTTCTCTGGGGGGAAACTTGAAATATGAGAGTTCTGACATTGGTTGGACCATGTTTTCCCGATTGTTTGCGGGGGCATCGTCAAATGTACTCATCTTCACCGGCATTCATGGCCCTCCATTTTGGGCTGTAAATGGGCTCTACAGTCGGCATAGGTGTAAACTACAACCATTGCTCCACATGTCACGCGCAAGCTGCTCATGCAGTGTTGGTGTTCACCCTTCTTTCGATCATCTTTTCCGGCTGGCGGTGAACAAGGGATTCAACACCCATCCAAAACCCCCTTCGGCAAATAAAGAGCAGAAAACCCTCATGCTGAATAATCACCCCCTTCACTAAATAGCATGTTTAGATTGGCTTCTCCATTCCGATCTCCACCTGTCTCTCCCTCTTCCTCCAGCACATGTAGGCGTAGCCCTCCAAGGACATAACATAAAACTGGATTTTTTGAAGATCGTCCTTCTCCGTCGTATTCAGGTATTTGTCGAGCTTGTCCAACCAATCGTGTACAGCTTGTGCATCCTTTTCATTGCCGTTGAATGTGGTCGTCCTGATCTTATGCTGTAATTCTTTGTCCAGCTGTGTGCGAGGTTTGAAGAGCGCCTCGTCCCCTTGTGACTCAATTCGCTCCTGGTACGCCTTGCCCTTTTGTGCCTCCCAGTGCTCATAGCGGAGGAGTTGCAGGCGTCTCACCAGTGCCTTGATGTCTTGGTTATCACCTTCGCCAGGTAAGAGCTCGACTACCAACTTTCTAAGGTTCTCCTTCGACTCCGAGTCCCTTGCTGGTCCCGTCGGTACCTTCGACGCTTCCTTTTCTCCACTGCGCTGACTTTGTCCGTGGGTTTGTACAGACGCGTGTGTGCGGTAGGTGTGAGGCCGGATCGGGCGTGTTGGCGTTGGGGTTGTGGGGATCTGTGCTGGGAGCGGTGTGGGGATCGATCTGGGCATCAAGGCTTGGAGCACGCCACTCAGCTGGCGTTCCAACCGCGTCTACCCTTCTTCCCAGTCTCTACCCGGTTCAGCGACTCCTCCACAGCTAGCGTCCGGTGTCCCTGTGAAACCAGAGTTTCGGACACGCCCTCGCAGGCTCTCTCCAAGCTCGTGGTGTGCTCTTCCAATCGACAGCGGAGAGCCTCTTGCAGGTATGATGCTTCTGTGGCTTTGGTTTGCTGGATCACGGGCACATGCTCGTGGAACGACTCGTCTGGCTGTAGGATTGCGGGGCCGTTCTTCTTCCTTGGCGGGCCGCGTTTGCGTGGGAGTGGCTTTGTTGCATATTCAGCTGCGGCGTCCTGCGCCTCAAGGTCGCTGATGTCTTCAGGTAACCGTACTGCCGCCTCGGCCCGTGATTGTTGCCGCTGTGCCTGCTTGCGTCTTCTCCTGATTTGTGTCTCCGTATCTTCTGTAGGGACTAGTCCAAGAGTACGCACCTCGGTCAGCTTACCGCGATTGGACGAAGCAGGGTTCGGCCTACCTCTCTGGCGTACTTTGTAACCAATTCCATCCAACAGCGCTTCGTCTTCTGTGCTGCTGGAGACCCGTCTCTCCACCTCTTGTGGTGAGATGTGATCACTCATGGTTGGTCGTGCCACAGGTTCCGACAGCAAGTACCGATTGCTTTCAGAATCGAAGGCTCTGATACCAAATGCAACAATCCTCAGATGCTCGGGATATGAGGAGTTGGATGATGAGTCCAGGAATGGCTGTCTTTCATTCTTGTTTCTCGTGTACATATAGGTCCTAGCCTCGTTCATGCCAAGAACTCTTGAAGGTAACCGAATCGGGTTACTGTTTCGACCGTTGTACCTACGATTCTAATTTATGGGCATTTAGCCATATTTAATCGGCTATTTCCTAATTACTGGATAACGACCGGGGTCAGTCTGGGTTTTATCGTTTCTACCTATTAGTAAGTTTGTTATTATACGGTCCGTTGCGCGCTGCTGTTTCCGTCCCGTTAGGTTGCTAGCACCTACACCATGGCGAGACGAAGTTTGTGTGGGTACCCTATTTGACGAGTGAGCTGCTGTGACATCTTGAGTTGTCTTCTTCTTCTTTTTCAGATGCTTCCGGATCAGGTTGGGCTTCTTCGTTCCAGTTGGCCTAAACTGGCTTCCTTTGGTCCTATTTCAAAATTTGACTGTCCATATGTACTTTAATCATCCATCCATCCATTTAATTATATCTATTGTGTATATATATATATACTAAGAAATAAATTTATACATACATAACTTGGTTATAACATGTAAGTGATAATAGACATAGTACACGATTTGCTCCAAGTAACTAGTACTCTCTAGAATCTACTAACCTATTGCTATAGATAATTTGATCCAAGTAATTAGTACTCTCTAGAATCTATTGAACCTATTGTTGTTGATAACATGGATCTACTAGTCTATTGCTAGTCTAGGGATAATATCAATCTATGTACTAGCCTATTGCCAAGGATAATTCTATCTATGTCCCAGGCTATTGTCAGGGAATCATTATACTATGTCCTTGGCTATTGTTAGGGAATCATTATACTATTTCGGCCAACATCTTGCTGCGTAGAGAAAGAACGTGCTCCTTATAATGTGGGCTATGAAGTTATTTCGAAACTTGAAGCACAATAAAGCTGAGTGAGAGAATGTATTTTTTATAATGTGGCCTATGGAGTTATTGTATATGTGGAGCAAGAAACACAATAAAGTTCAGAGAAAGAATGTGCTGTGGCGTAGTTGAGTTGAATACCTTTGCAGTGTTTGTAAGATTCTTCTTAACTTAGATTGAGCTAAGTTCGTCCGTTTTGAGGCTCATTGCAATATTCGTGATATTCCTTGTGCGATTCTTCATGATCTAAGTTGGCTCAAGTGCTTGGTTGTCATTGCAATATTCGTGATATTCCTTGTGCGATTCTTCATGATCTAAGTTGGCTCAAGTGCTTGGTTGTCGAAAAGCTTTTTGTAACCTAAGTTGGATGAAGTGCATTGGCTACTTTAAGGCTCGTTCTAGCCTTTATGCTTTGTTGAGTTAAGTGCTTTTTATAGTAAAAGGTTAGACGGTCATTGCAGCCTTTGTGGTCATTGTTGTCGGAAGGCTCAATTTATTTCATTCACTTGTGGGCTACATTCTAAGTTCAATTGAGTGTATCTACTATTGTATGCCCCTTTCTAGTTTTGGGAACTTCTCTTGCTCTAAGATTCGAATGGGTCTTTATGATTTTTGAGGCCTTTACTATTTCAAGGCAAACGAAACATGTCTATAATACAAATATCAATTTCAAATAATTTTATATTTTGGCTTATATCTATAAGAGATATTGTTGCTAAGAAGACTATTGAGCAAGAAGTGAAGCTAAATGACATACGAAATATTATCAGCATATTAAAAGATGTAGAAGACCTTGTCACCAAACATGGAAAACGAGGAGGACGACGAGAATCTAGTAACATACACAAAATGATACAAAAATTTCGTCAATACTTTGAGGTATGAGAACTAAACCCAAACACATGCAAACTTCATGAATCCACAACAAAGTACTTACAATAATGATATAGATATATTTCTCATAGTTATCGTGAAATAAAAATTCTGAACTATTGTAATGAAAATTTGAAATGCCATAGTTAGATCTCGAACATATTATTATACGTTGGCTATAATGAATATTGTACAATTGTATGATTGTCATTGACAGGGCCATAATATTACCCTTAAGATGATGGACAAGGAAATTATTCTACGTAGAAAAATAGATCAACTAATAGATTGCAGAGATCGAATCGAAGAACTTTTAAGTGCCATTCAAGCTCATGGAGTAGATATATCTGCTTGTTTGGATGAAATTAAAGTTATTGTTTTTGGTGAAGGTTTTCTTCCAATCGACTATGTTCCGACTAACATCGGTACAGATCCACATTAATATTATAGTTATGATCAAACGTGTGAGGGAGTTAGCGAGAGTCCTTAACCACATAGAGAGCTACACCATAATGAGCAACAACCTTTTTAGGGTGAGAAAAGGGGAATATTCAATTCCCATTGCATATTTAATTCCCCTTGAGTATTCAATTCCATTTGGCCATACAAGGAGAGTCCTAAATCTGCGACCTGCCAGTTTTGTACTTTAAATCTACTCTTAATATATGTGCCCTTAATAAGTGTCATTCATGCGTCAAATGTTAGAAAAGTAAGCCGTCTACTTGCTAGGTATTTGTACATGCTAAGAGTTAATTGTTAACTTTTATTACTTAAGAAATTCCTCTAGACATAATGGTCCTAATCGAGAAGTGTGATATTATTTAATCTAAAATTATAATTATCAAGTAATTGAAAAATTAACATTGATCTTCAATACATTTAATACTACAAGAAAACTGTATGATCTAAAAAAGGGACAGACTTAATTATCGTAGGGGATTCTCGGCAAACAGCACAATTGTCTATTGATTAATTTAAATCAAATATTATAAAACTTATTTATGTTTATTTTGGATAGTTGTGTCACAGTACTAAATGTTTGCCGCTCATTGGGACACCCGGTCGGTAGCTATCGTCGGGGGCAGACTGTAGTTCTCTTTCTACGCACCTCATTAGGAAGGAACGGCATATATATGTAGACATCTACGAAAACTGTGCATCAACAACGATATTTCCATCACTTGACTCAAAGACTGCCGTTACAATCACTAGCTCAGCACCTCGGCAAGGATCTGCCTCCCCATACAACGAAGGAGGTTGAACTGATACAGGAGCCCTCAATAACTTCACTCCTTGCTTCCAAAATGTCGGATTACCTCCTGCCAAGAAACGTAACGAGATACATTAATGCCATCTATCAAGCTCTGCACACGATTTCCAGCCGCTTAAACTCATTGGGTCATCTGCAGGATCTTTGCTGTATGAAAATCTTCAGGACTAACGATACCTGATGGACCTGTTGAGTATATCAGCTCTCCACTCTCATCGTAGACCCAGTCGATCCACAGAACAAGTGCATGACAGCTGCCGGATTGAGTAATGGGAACCTGCGGGACGGAGGTGACTAATTTATGGGCTGCAGTGTGACATTCTTTTGACACTCTGGGTGTAGCACATGGTACATGATTTCCATCTCCCCAAAGACAAGATTTCCAACCTTTATTTCACCTCGAGCCGTTTCAACCTTCCTGTCGAAGTTGAATTCTATCAAACTGAAGGCCTCTGTTAGTTCCTGTCAGAAGAACAGTTGCATGAGTTACGATGGAGGTGAAGCATCCCCCTCTGCTTTGCAGAAAATAATAACATCATCCTCCGGCACCCCACCTCCATGTGCCCGCATTGCCACAACGCATACGGCAAGACTGGTCCTTCAAGAGGCTCGGGGAGCTGGCCACATGCACCCAGGGCCACATTCACACAAGTGTGATCGAACCCCTCAACTAATCCGAGACTACATCTGCTTTGCCACAAATCCTGCACAGCCAAACCATGGCAGATGAGGTTCCAGATCTCTAGCACAAAGTTGAAAACAGAATGTGTTCACTAGGCTACGTACAGGAAGGTGGACAGCCATTCCCCGGAGAATCGCCCTGAATGGGACAATAGTGAAGTCGTCTGCAAGAAGGGGGTCCAAAAGAGTTCTCTCAAACCTGGCATGCACAAGCAGTATTAGACACGTGACGTTGGCAAAATAGGCGTGATTGCAGTTTGAGGGTGATTGAACCACTCAGAACACACCAGAAGCGGAAGTTCTGCCATGGAAGCTGGCCCTCATTATCCCAGTAATATGGTTCAGCTAGTATGATATCCACCTGCTTCATTGCAAAAACTGATTAGAACCACATATTCCGTGGTCAAAAAGATCACACACATATGGCAATGGGACTTTCAAAACGCTACAGGTAGCTATGTGCACACCTTCTGGCCACTCAAGTCTTCCGAAGTCAAAGATGATGCTTTCTTCGATAGCACATTAATACGCTGAGGCTGGATATCATTCCTTTCCAGCACGCTCCGTATCAGATCAGGGTTGTGATTTCTGAACCCAGGCAACAACGTTGTAACTTCTGAAGGCGTATTTGCCCGTGCTGCTGCGAGAGTCATAAGAAGGCTGTCATCTAATACAAGACACCTGGACCGCAATCTTCCTTCAGTCTGCATTCAACAGGTAGGTTAGCCTCAGATAGTGGACCTTTGCTGCTGCATCATTGCTGGTTCTCAAGGCCATAAACATAAAGGCTAGCTTCCACAAGTTGTATTCCCCGATCATGTTCACAAGAAGCAGAAGATACCCTACCACTTTGGTAACCGCTGTCAGCACTAAAGATCGCAGCTGTTGGTCACCCAGCATGCCAACTCTTTCCGGCTTCATCGCCAGTCGTGTACAGTTCTTGGCTGGTTCAGAATGATGAAATGCTTCACTGATTGATTCTTCTTGATCCGATTTGTGGACATGGTACTGCACACTTATGCTGTCATGAACGGATTTAATCTTCAATGTCGCATCACAAGCAACCTCCAAATCTTGGCGCCTAAAGAACCACACTGACTGCTTCCAATGTTCTCGCCATGGAGAAACACCTGAAAAGCACACGAGAGCTATTAGTGATCAGAGCAGATTTAGTGGCATCATCAACCAAGGGAACTGACAGATATATACCGACATGGGGCGCACTGCCCACGAGCTGGGCCCACTGAGGAGCAGTGGAGTACGTCACTGAGCATTCTTCATCCAAGTAAAGCACCCACCTGTCTTGCAGTGATCAGTTTATTTGCTAACCAGGCTCAGAAATGTCTAAGATTCTAAATCTGATGAAGACGAGCGACATTCTTCTCATAATCCTTTCAGTGCAAACCTGGCAACTGCTACTAACCATGAAACCAAAGCATGCACCGTTCCACCTTGAGTTACAGGAACCTCAAGGACAATCTGCCTGTAATCACTCGGCATCTTGGAGAAATCAAAGGTAAAGACCTCAAACGGTTCTGAGAGCTGCACACAAACGCCCCAAAGTTCAAAGAAGCCCCCCGAAAACCTTAACCCTACCTCCTTAGAATGCCACGAATATGTAGGCAGCACCACTCCTTACTACTCGTAAGTTGTTTGAGAGTGCGTCAATTTGCAACTCGCACTTTGTTGGCAACCAGCTGTCGAGAGAACCATGAAGGGACAGCCCATCAGCTTCGCTGCCCCTCAGGTCATGGCATCTCTTCAAAAATTCGCATTCCACGAGCTGCGAGCAGACAGGGCACGTTGTTCTTTGAGCACGACAGATATCCGTAAGTTTTGTTCGACAATATCCAAGACATACCATGCCACCATGAGACAAACCTGACCATAAATGGCGGCCTTGAAGGGCACTGTCCGCGGATTGGGTGTGAGCAAATGAGCATGTGCGTGCCGCAATGTTGGGATAAGCCCTTCGCCTAGGAGCTCTGAATCCAATATCTCGCTGACCTGAATCAGCACGGTGGTAAGGCACAAGCCAGAACAAACCTGCTTGCCTAATACCCTCTGCGGTCTCTCTGAACCCAAGTAGCTGAAATTTGAAAATCAGCCCACTACCCACCAGAACATCGGCCCGAGAGGGCATATCAATCCCAACTTGCATCTCATCAGAACGCTTGTGGACAAGGCGCACACCTAAACTCATCCCATGGGCACGTAGCACCTTTCTTGCCAGCCGAAGCATGGGAAGAAATGATTCGCAGGAAGTGACTCTGCTATGTGCAGCAGATTCAATCCCTTCCATGTTTCCTGCAGAGCCTTGTTCCCGCATGGCACGCAAAGCCATCATAGACAACAATCCTGTTCCTGAGCTGCAAAATCACGAAACATTTGAGAGCCAACGTAACCTGCCTTCTCGCATGCTTGCCTGGGCATCTACAAGACAAACCAGGCAGCATCCCCAAGCTGGCCCTCATACCCAATGTCCAGAACATGCCGAGCTCCCTGCACCGCCTTTTCTATGGCTTTAGAATAAGCTGCGTTGCGCGCACGGTCATTAAGCATGTCCAGGTAGGAGGTCCCGCTCAGCTCCCACTTTGCACCACTGGTGCAATCGCCCTGGTCCTGGTCCTGGTCCGTGACCACCTCCCATTCCGACACCCCGGTGAGTGGGTTCAGCCGCTGTCGCAGCATCACTGCCGGGGGAGCTGGGCCCATGGCGGGTCCACTGCAGTTACGCTGATGCCTGCCCTTAGCAGCCCATACCCGCGCCCAGTAATGCAAGGCAAGCTGTCTGGACGGCTTCCGATGGGCAGCCAGCCTCATGCAGTGTTGCTGAATTTTGCTTGCGTGCAACAGCAACTCGTAGGATAGAATTGTTTTTGCAGTAATCCAGTCCTACGAAAGTGGAAAGCCATTGGCTATGGTTTCCCATCACCACTTTCAACCAGGCAAGGAATGTCCTTGTTTATATTCGAATGTTCCCACACACGGGACAGGTTGCGCTCATGACGGCCACCAGCCTCTTGAGTGCGAACACCTCGCCCATGATTAAGCCCACAATCAGCTAGCAATTAGCTTAGGAAGCATCCGCATTTTCTTGGCTGGCCCCATCCGGCAAGAACCCAGCACATGTTTCTAGGACTTCTGTTGTGGCTTTTGGAGAAAGCTGCGTCCCTTCCAACACACCAGCGATGGATCCCGAGTAGCGGCGGAATCGTGTGACTGCCTGTGCGGCGGGATCAGCCATGAGCATTGTGCTGCCCACTGCTTCTGTGATCCTGGGTAGTAGGGAGCATCGCTGCCTCTGCACTTACCATGGCGGGGAGAGGAATGCCAAGGCCAGATTGAGTGCCCCAGGGGTCTTCCATTTGAGTTTCATGTGGCCGTCAGGATCCAGCAGGAAGAGACTCAAGGCCTCCATCAGATGCAGTAGATCAGAGCAAGACTCTTCCAGGAAGGATGAAGGAAATGGATTAGTGGGGCAGCGGACAGGCGCCAATTCGCCTCTCAGAGCTCCTAAGGTGGCTCCGACACATGAAGGTCTGGTGGGTCGGAACCCAAATGGAGAGACTTCCAAAGAAAACGATGCCTCCGGAGACTGCATTGTGGACCCCCAGCTGCCATCGGAGCAAAAGGTGTGCTGGTTCTTAATTTTTGTAACATGCTATGGGGTAGCAATTAGTCATGTGGAGCGACTGACATGGCTAAGTGTTTGTTGCAGAGAGTGGGATCCGACTTGAACACCCTGGTCAGGAGATTCTGGAAGGTAGCTGCTCCATATTGGAGCTCAGAGGATAAGGTGCAAGCACGCCTACGGCTGGCTGGCGTTTTTGCGCTCACCTTGGCAACCACTGGGATTAGTGTAGGATTCAACTTCCTT
Source organism: Anthoceros angustus (assembly GCA_010909165.1). Lineage (NCBI taxonomy): Eukaryota > Viridiplantae > Streptophyta > Anthocerotopsida > Anthocerotales > Anthocerotaceae > Anthoceros > Anthoceros angustus. The sequence goes on from MU008191.1 coordinate 540,226, forward strand.
GGGCGAGATTTCTACAACGCCCTGGCCAGTGAGTTGATCACCGTGTGATTTCGTTACATCATGCTTTTTCTTCTTCTTCGTTGAAGCTCATTCACCCCCTTCTGTTCGTGGCTCCTTACTCATGGTCCTTGCGCGTTCATGTTCCAGGCAAGGATGAGGAACGTTTCATGACCCAGCTACTGTATTATCTGGGAGCATTCATTGCCGGAATTCCGGTGAGCATATTGCCGTAATTGCTTGGCTACTATTTTCTGAAGCGAAATCAACATGCATGATACATTGGTCCTCAAGAAGAGATTTCTTGGTTACTACTGTAATTCGGTAGATGGTCTGCCACCCTAGCTGGAGATGTAGCTTGGAGCTCAGTCCTAGTCTCCTCTCAAGTCTGATTGCATTCACTCACTCGACTGATGGTTATTCACTGATTTCTTATGTTTGAAGTTGTTCTTGTTAGGTTTTCGTGTTCCGAGACTATGGGAGGGAGACATTATCACTGCGCTGGCGAGCATGGATGACTAAGTTTTACATGAGCAGATACTTCGACAACAGGACATTCTATAACATTCAGTCACAGTCCCTCATCGACAACCCTGACCAGAGGATTGTGGATGACCTCAATGCTTTCACAGGCACAGCCCTCTCATTTGCACTAGCAATATTTAATGCAACAATAGACCTTATATCATTCAGCGGCATTTTGTACGGCATATACCCGCCACTATTTGGCGTGTTGATTGTTTACTCCCTTGGAGGAACAGCAATCAGTGTTGCACTGGGCAAGGTGAGGTGAACCCATGTAGACATCATTGTGTGACCTTTGACCAGTAGATCTTGAATGCATTGTCCTCTTAGATAAGACCAGGAACTAATTCTATGTCATTTCCAGGGCTTGGTGGGCTTGAACTTTATGCAGGAGAAGCGTGAGGCCGATTTCCGTTACGGCCTTGTGAGGGTGCGGGAAAATGCTGAGTCCATTGCCTTCTATGGGGGAGAACTGAATGAGATACAGTTGCTTATCCAGCGGTTCAAGGAATCCTTCAACAATTACAGCGTGAGTCCCCTAGCCTGCCTGGCAGAGTGCACCAACAAAGTGTTGAGGTCTTTACTTATTTTGTTATGACTTATCAGCTATCTGACGATGCTTTCTGTCGCACAGAAATTGTTGATAGCTTCCAGAAACTTGGACTTTTTTACAAGTGGATACCGTTATCTTATCCAACTTCTCCCTGCTGCAGTCGTGGCACCTCTATACTTTGCCGGGAAGATAGAGTTTGGTGTCATCAACCAGTCCTTTTCTGCTTTCAACCACATACTTGGCGATTTCTCTATTATCGTGTACCAGTTTCAGTCGATTAGTGCATTTTCAGCTGTTGTTGATCGACTTGGTAGGTTTCCTGACCATAGCTTGACAATCGCATTCATGTAACTCACACACAGTTGTCTCATCTTGCAACTCTCTGGCTGGGCAGGGGAATTCAGTGAAATATTGGACCAGCAAAACGGCCCATTGGAGGAGTCTGCTGAAGGAGACTCCACAAAGGATGCTTATACAGCACAGATATCCCTCCTTGATTTACCTCTTGGGCGGATGGACAGGGAGCAACATGGACAGGTCCTATTGGAAATATGTAACCTGACGTTACGAACTCCTCAAAACACCATGACGTTGGTGAACGACCTGTCTTTACGTGTGCATCAAGGTGAACACCTGCTGGTGAGAGTCCCAGTCACAAATGCTTTTTATCTGCAGAAGGTGGCAATGATGTCTTAGCCTGCAGTAGTGACTAGGGTCCCCCTTTCCACCAGGTCATGGGAGCAAGTGGCACCGGAAAGACATCACTTCTTCGGGCTGTTGCTGGACTTTGGCGTTCGGGTGATGGCACCATCAAACGGTACGTCCGATCAGAACAAAACGAAGTGCAGGCAGGTGACGGAACGTCACAGCAGGAGTTGTCCACTGCTGCTGCACCAGCCCTCTTCGACTCAGATGTCGGTGTCTTCTTCGTACCTCAAAGGCCTTACATGGTGCTAGGTAGTCTTCGCCAGCAGCTGCTGTATCCCACCTGGACCCAGGGTCCTGCGGAAACCGCTTCTGAAGCGAAAGGTAATCAATCAACTCCCTCCGTCTGTTGCTACTGGTTCTGTGAAGTTGGATGATGTTAGCTAACAGAACGAGTCTCTCCCATTCCAGATTCGCTACCCTTTCTTGGCAGACCTGAATCCGAATCTGTGGGACGTCCCATCGACAGTGCCCCAGACGACGACGAACTGCTCCGAACTCTTGAAAAGGTGCGACTGGAGCACCTCATGTCACGCTGTGACGGACTGGACTCCCGTGTGGAGTGGTCCAGCATCCTCTCCCTCGGAGAACAGCAGCGTCTTGCTTTCGCTCGGCTTCTACTCACTCGACCAGCTCTGGCTCTCATGGATGAGTCAACAAGTGCACTGGACGAAAGCAACGAGGTACACTTCCACTCCGTCCCTCCCATCCCCACCCAACTGCAGCTCCCTCTGAATTCCATCAACCCGCAGAGACACCCACATCATGGTCTCAGCCAAGAACTCAAACTGTCCTGCAGGCCCATCTCTACTCTCAGGTGAAGGCAGCAGGAGTAACGTTCATCAGCGTGGGCCACCGCAGCACCCTCCTCAAGTACCACACCCACATCCTCCAGCTGACAGAGTCCCAAGACAACACCGGCTGCAGATGGGCCTTGAGCCCAACCCAGCAACGTCTCCCAGCCCAGCCAGAGATCCAAACCACGTCTAGATCTGATTAGCCCATTAGCCAGCACTCTTGAGGGCAAATGATGTGCATCATCAGATGTGTATGTATCGACACAAGCCGTCACCCCTCCTTACAAGAAAAGCAAAGAGAAGCTGACCATCTCTCAAGCGCTCCTCTTCCTACCTGGACCTCCCCACCAGCCACTTCCTGGCACCTGTTCCTGTGTCACCAGCATATGGCACTGCATATATATTTCCTAGAAAGGCGGCAAGGTTCTGTTACCGTGCACTGTGCCCATATCCCACCTGCCTCCCCATAAGGAGTTCAGATACGTACTGGCTGCCAACTGCCAAGAACCCTCTCTCTCTTTCCGTTCTGTTCCCGGTACGGCCCATCACGCTTGTGAGCCCACCACAGTAGCCCACTGTAAAAGCCATCCTCCATTGGGATTATTACCTGGACTAGTCCTCTCTTCCTGTTGAGACTGCTTGAAGTGAACGCTTCCACAGCCAGGCCACTAGTTCTCCCAAATAAGAGTAGGTACTAATCTCTCCCATGTTGTAGACGACCTACCTCTGTGCCAAGTTCCTCCTACTACAAAAATCCTGTAAATGCTAGAATGAGCCCCTAAGAATGCTGGAAGGAGTCCCTAAGAGTGCTGGAAGGAGTCCCGAAGAGTGCTGGAAGGAGTCCCGAAGAGTGCTGGAAGGAGTCCCGAAGAGTGCTGGAAGGAGTTCCTAAGAATGTGAAACCAAGCCCTCAAGCTTCTGAACAGGGCCCCTTAACCAGGATCACTTGCGAGTGAACTGTGGGTGGTTACCGATGGTGGGCAGTTTGAAATGTGAGAGGAGCGTATAAAGGATGCTGCAGTGGGAGCTGTGCCAGAAGAGTGATAACATCAGTGCAGGCTGGGAAGGTACGCTGTGCCGTCCTTGACCCGTTGCAATAGCGAAGTGGATATGGGCTTCCCCCGATAGTCGGAATCTGGGAATAGCGGCGTGGTGTTCCGGACTCTTCGCTCGCTGCCGCGCTGTCTGCAGGCCCGATCGTGCCAGAAATGGCGCAATGCGCGCAGCCCACAGGCTCCCTTGCCCCGAGACCTCTCCGGGCTGCCCATCTCCTTCCCTCTTCCTCTGCCTCGGTATCTGGAGTCGTCCTACCCGCCCGGCGCAGCCATGCGCCCGCCTAGCTCTGCTGCTGCTTCTGCTGCTGTTACTGCTGCTGCTGCTGCTGCTCTTGCTGCTGCTGCTGCTGCTGCTCTTGCTGCCTGGAACGCCCGCTGGACTGGCGGATTGGAGCTCGGATGCGCCTGTTCCCAGAGGGCGAGGATCTGCGTCCCGGGGCGTGCGTGGTTCTTGTAACGGGGAGCGGGGTGGCACAGGATTATCATGTTACGGACAGTTAGCGCGGCTGCCTCTGGGAAGATGAAGTGGTTACTCTCCACCTCGGATCTGGGTCCTTCCCTCCGCTGCGATTTCATGAAGTTCTTGAGGCTTGCTGGGCTGTGACTGGGGCAGCTCTCGCAGCGGTGGAAGGGGAGGACAGGGATTTGTGGCCTCAGCCATGGATGCAGCGGATTTTGCACGGGGAGTGCTGGTGCTGGTGCTGCGGCTGGTGCAGCGCAGCTGGAATTGACAGGGCTTGCGTATTTGGTTTCCGATCCGCGGGAGGGAAGCTGGGTGTGAGCGCAGAAGCTGCAGATGCTGGGTCCTGGAATGCGGGGAGACATGAAGCTCGTCTTCCTGCTCTTGCTGCTCTTGTTGAACGCGGGTGTGGGTTCTACGGCTTCGAGGCATCATCGCCACCACAGTAGGAGGGCGCGTTTCTTCGCGCAGGCGCCGAGCCCGGGTGCGTCTCTCTGGACTCCTCCGCCGACGCCAGGAGCTGACTATGCTGTGGTGCCGTTTAAGGATGTTTCCTCTCCTTCTCCTTCCCCTTACGGTGAGAGGCCAGATCCCGCGGATGTGCAATCCCCGGATCGTGAGCCCTCGCCTGATCTCTCTTCATCAGGGCTGGCTCCATCCCCTATCATGTTCTCCTGGGATGGGGAGCTGCCCCCTCCAAATGATGCTCTACCGCCTGCCAAATCCTGGCATGGGTTTGAGATTCCTCCCCCCACTCCTGGGGATGATGGGCCTTCCCAGTATTTGCCTCCATCGCCCGCCCCAGGTGGTGATAATGGGCCTTCCCAGCATTTGCCTCCATCGCCCGCCCCAGGTGGTGATGATGGGCCTTCCCAGCATTGGCCTCCATCGCCCGCCTCGGGTGGTGATGGTGGGCCTTCTTCTTCCCCTGGTGAGTCTCCATCGGGGGCTGCTGCTCCGGAGAATGGTGAGCCCGCCCCGTACGCATCACCGCCCGCCCCTCCGCCGGAGGAAGGAGCGGCTTCTGCTGCTTTGCCTTTCTATCTTCCAACTGGTGGCATGTTGGGTGCTGGCGGATCTGGGTCTGGGAGGCGGCTTTCGGTGTGGGTGATGGCTGCGGTGGTTGGAAGCGGAGTGGTAACGATGATGGTGTTTGTTTCCGCAATGATCTTTGGTTACAGAGTGTTGAGGAAGAGGAACGGGGCGGCAGTGCGGCCTTGGAAACTCGGCATGAGCGGGCAGATGCAGAAGGCATTTGTGACTGCCATTCCGGCCATCAGCCGGGCCGAGGTTGAGGCTGCCTGCGAGGATTTCAGCAACATCATCGGGTCTTCACCGGACAGCGTGGTGTTCAAGGGGACTCTGGAGGACGGGACAGAGGTTGCAGTGACCAGCATTCGAATGTCGGAGGAGTCGTGGACGCCCAAGTCCGAGATCTTCTTCCGGCTGAAGGTGGAGAGCCTGGCGCGAATGAGCCACACCCACCTGGTGAATCTGGTGTCCTACTGCGCGGAGGACGATCCGTTCACGAGGATGTTGATTTTCGAGTACGCGTCGAACGGGACATTGTTCGAGCACCTGCATCGGAAGGGAGGGGATCCTTTGAGCTGGTCTACCAGGATGCGGATTATCATGGGAACAGCATATGGGTTGCAGTATATGCATCATGAGCTGCAACCGCCCATCAGCCATCTGAACTTCAATTCCAATGCTGTCTACCTTACAGAGGACTTCGCAGCGAAGCTGGCGGAGTTTGGGGTCACCAAGGCTGCGGTAGTGAGAAGTGATCGGAGGAGGTTTCGCAGCAGCAAGAGCAGTGGTGGGATGGAGTACGATGACACGGAGGGTTCTGACAGGCACTCGCCGGACTTCGAGGAGAATGTGTACAACTTTGGAGTGTTCTTGTTGGAGGTTGTGACAGGTCGGCTCCCCTACAGTGAGAGGGAAGGATCGCTGGTGGACTGGGCTGGGCAGTACATCAGTGCACCGGAGAACCTGGACTGCATGGTTGATCGGTCGCTGGAGTCGTTTGACCGGAGCCAGCTTCTGGCCATTTGCCAAGTATCCCGTCTTTGCACGGACAGCTATCCTCATAGACGTTTCACCATGAAGGAGGCAACGAAGATGCTGGCAATGTCATTGAAGATCACACCAGAGATTGCAGCACCCAAAGGTTCTTTGCTGTGGGCAGAGCTGGAGATTCTTTCCTGACGTGTGGCGATTTCAGAAGCTCACCATGCGGGCGGCCTCCCTTCTGAGATGTAGCAAGTGATTAGTCCATCAATTGTACATACTGCGCTGCACTGGAAGGGAGCTTAGCAGAAAACCTGTACAACAGCACTCAAGTCTTGCAGATTATTTGCAGTCCCTGCGGTGACAAAATTGTGCACATGCAGGACTCGTGAATCTCTCCTTGGGGCGCCTGTAAAGTAGTGAAGGATCTGCTTTGGGTTGAGTTCATTCTTTCTTGGCATCGGAGGTATGTCCCATGGCCACATTCAACAATAAAACCCTCAAAGTAAATGTTTTGATTTGGGTGCCAGTTTTTTTTGCTTTGAATAATAACTGTTTGTCGTTCAAGGAGTATCAGTTTGTAGAAGAAACTCTTAGTATACCGTCCAACGGTGAAATGTTGGACATGGAAACGGGAATTTCTTTGCTTTTGAACGAAATCGGAAAGTGGGAAACATGGAGAAACTGAATTTCCTTGCTCTTGAACGAAATCGGAAAGTGGGGAGACATGGAGAAACTGAATTTCCTTGCTTTTGAACCAAATCGGAAACTGATGGGACATGGAAGGAGAGTAGAAGCGGACTTTCCTTGTTTTTGAACGATATCGGAAGCTTGGGAGACATGGAAGGAGAGGCGAGCTGTAGCGGTGTTAGCGGCAGTGGTGTGGACCAGGGTTTCAGATTCACCGCGTCCCGGTCCCGGTCCCGGTCCCAGACTGTCTAAAACAAAGTTCGGGACCGGCGGTCGGTGAAGTTGCCGGTTCCCGATCCCGGTTCCCTTGTCCAGGGACCGACGCCCCGTGGTCCAAAATTGGAGTAAGGCCCACGTTATGTGTACCTCAAACGGGCCGTGCACCATATTACAGTCCATGGTTCATTACGACTTTCTAAATAGCATGATAACGGAAAGCTTGAATAGGCAAAGACAGCACAGAAAACTAATGCCTCTCACTACGCAGCCGGTAAGGAAGCGACAAATGCTGGCTCCCCAGCTGTCTTAGACCTCGTCAATTTACTCCACATAGAGACTTGCACAATTCTCAGCGCTCTTAACCTCGCGACACAGCACTAGGAGCACTAGGCTCCAAGCTGACGACTCGCAGACCACCTCGAGAGTACTAGGCTTCTTATCGCGACACAGCACTAGGCTCCAAGCTGATGACTCACAGACCACCTCGAGAGTACTAGGCTCCAAGAAGCCCTAGGCTCCAAGTTGACGACTCGCAGACCACCTCGAGAGTACTAGGCTCCAAGAAGCCCTAGGCTCCAAGTTGACGACTCGCAGACCACCTCGAGAGTACTAGGCTCCAAGACCACCTCGAGAGTACTAGGCTCCAAGAAGCCCACTGTCCACTAATGACTCGCACGCCCACTATCCACTAATGACTCGCACGCCACCTTAAGAGTACTTGGCTCCACCTCGAGAGTACTAGGCTCCAAGAAGCCCACTGTCCACTAATGACTCACACGCCACCTTAAGAGTACTTGGCTCCAAGTAGCACATTGTCCAGCGACTCGCACACCACCTCGAGTACTAGACTCCAGTAGCCGCTATCCAGCGACTCGCAGGCGACCTCGAGAGCACTAGGCTCCAAGTAGCCCGCTGTCTACTGACAACTCATAGGCCACCTCCTCGAGGTGCTGCTCTTCATTGATAGAATACAACGATGGAGTCTGACTATCAGGCCCTTGACTCCATGACAAGCTTACTAGAAGCTTACTAGCTAAGCTAGTAAGCTCTTCACAGCTCTCTCTCAACACTAGGCTTGTAGCACACACTTGCCTCCTCTCTCTCAATGAGTTAGTGTCCTCAAAAGCCCTTGCTTTAGCCCTTATATATCCATGACTGACCTCAACTAGGGAAACTCGAGGAATTTTTATAGACCACTGATCACTAAGAGTCCTCTCAAGGCAGCTCTTCATTAGTGGCTGTAGCAATTCCTCTCTAATAGAAGATTGCATGAAGCATGCAATACATGCATTTCTTAACAGGGCAACTATTAGCTTAGCTTTTTACCTCTTTTAACTTTTCATCTTTCTACCTTATTTCATCAATACCCTTACTAGCAACACAATTGAGATTTTATTAATATTTATTGAATAGATATATTTATAGAATAAAAATATCTTTATATAGTGACCAGGGCTACACCTCAACATCGGTTCCCAGTGCACGCCACCTTAAGAGTACTTGGCTCCACCTCGAGAGTACTAGGCTCCAAGAAGCCCACTGTCCACTAATGACTCACACGCCACCTTAAGAGTACTTGGCTCCAAGTAGCCTGTTGTCCACTGACGACTCGCACACCACCTCGAGAGTACTAGACTCCAAGTAGCCCGCTATCCACTGACGACTCGCAGGCGACCTCGAGAGCACTAGGCTCCAAGTAGCCCGCTGTCTACTGACAACTCATAGGCCACCTCCTCGAGGTGCTGCTCTTCATTGATAGAATACAACGATGGAGTCTGACTATCAGGCCCTTGACTCCATGACAAGCTTACTAGAAGCTTACTAGCTAAGCTAGTAAGCTCTTCACAGCTCTCTCTCAACACTAGGCTTGTAGCACACACTTGCCTCCTCTCTCTCAATGAGTTAGTGTCCTCAAAAGCCCTTGCTTTAGCCCTTATATATCCCGCAGCCTGACCTCAACTAGGCAGCTGTTAACTCAGGGAATTTTTATAGACCACTGATCACTAAGAGTCCTCTCAAGGCAGCTCTTCATTAGTGGCTGTAGCAATTCCTCTCTAATAGAAGATTGCATGAAGCATGCAATACATGCATTTCTTAACAGGGCAACTATTAGCTTAGCTTTTTACCTCTTTTAACTTTTCATCTTTCTACCTTATTTCATCAATACCCTTACTAGCAACACAATTGAGATTTTATTAATATTTATTGAATAGATATATTTATAGAATAAAAATATCTTTATATAGCTGAGACCGAGGGCTACACCTCAACATCAGTTCCCAGGTACGGCCACGCGACCCAACATGCCATGCTCATAGCCTGTCCTTCTTCTCTCCTAGCTCCCTCTCTCTTCGCAGCGCGAACTCGCAATCGTGCCATGGGAGGCGATAGGAAACTAGACAATCGGGCCACCAGGGGCGCCAAGAAACTAGACAGTCGGGCCACTGGGGGCGGCAAGAAACTAGACAGTCGGGCCACCGAGGGCGATAGGATACTAGACAATCGGCCCACCGGGGGCGACAGGAAACTAATTTAAGTTCCAGTTACCTTGATTGCCACTACGTTCGCCGTGGCAACACTCTTGCCCTTCATTTTAGTTGGTTTGTGTTTAGAAGGTGGGGAGAGTGCACAAATGGTGGTGCTTTGCTCAAGCATGGCATGCGGTAGGAGCAAGAAAATATGGCATCCACACAGTGTTGTCCGCTAAAAGAGCAGACCAAGGAGGAGGTACAAACATTAATCAAACTGCAGAGATGGAAGAGGTGCCACTACCATTATATTGTTCATTTCCTGTTTAAATTTCCATACGAGGGAAGTTTTCTTTCACTGACCTGGACTGGAAGCAACCCATAGATAAAGTTTCATACCATCGAAGTAAATGTCCACAATGTATAAGGAAAGACTTGGCTTCCCATGAAGCATCTGAAGCAAGGTATCCATACGACAATACCAAAAACCGTAGTCGACCGTGCACAAATCGATTGTAAGCTTTCCTCAACTTCAAACTCTGGTGTGCCGTCAACCAGCGCAAGTGGCTCACCCTAATAAGGTTTAAGCAAACTCGAATTAAAAACATTAGGGATTTGCCAAGTGGTCGGCAGAGATCGTCGATAAATACGACGTTGGGCCGACAACTTGAAGTATACGAAAAGGTTCAATTTACCAATCCTACGGCTTACGAGCTCATTGCAGCTGAAGATTCATATTTGCTAGCATTTATAGCATATCAAAGAGGACAGAGGGGACAGGGCACATTTTTTTCACACCAAACTTAAGTTTCTCCGCACCTCACATTTGCTTGTATGCTTGATTACATCCGCTTTGGTAGCAAACCGAACTGAGGGTGCCCAAAGTGGACACACCAAAGCGGCCACTTTGAAGCATACACACAAACCCAACCTCTTTTTTTACGCATCGAACTTCCTTCCGTGCGGTCCATTCAAGTTTTCTTTGCACATCGAAGTTGTAGTGTGAGCGGGTTGAGTTTTGGAGAAACTCAGCCTTCTAGCACCCTTCACCTCAACCCTTCCATGAGGCTGGCGGGGCGGGCAAAGGCTCTATAGAAACAGCCTCTCCAAGCGGGAGTCGATGCGGTAAGTTGAACGGGAGTGGTGCGACGGGCGTAGGTGCGGTTGAGCGGTGAGGCGGGTGTGGGTGCGGTTGAGCGGTCAAGCAGGCGTGGGTGCGGTTGAGCAGTGAGGCGGACGTGGGTGCAATTGAGCGGTCAGGCGGGCGTGGTTGCAGTTGAGCGGTCAGGCGGGTGTGGGTGCGGTTGAGTGGTGAGGTGCGCGTGGTTGCGGTTGGGTGGTCAGGCGGACGTGGGTACGGTTGAGCGGTGACACGGGTGTAGTTGCGGTTAAGCAGTCAGGCGGACGTGGGTGCGGTTGAGCGGTGAGACGAGCGTGGTTGTGGTTGAGCGGTCAGGCGGGCGTGGGTGCGGATGTAAGGTGTGGTGCGGGAGGTTTGGGGAAAGAGGTTGTGGCCTATAGTAGGGGCGAGGTGGGCAGTCAGGGCTGTGGGTTGGGTTGGAGTGGAGAGGAATGGGCAGTTGAGCCTTTAGGTTGGGGTGGCCACTTGGGGGCAACCTCTCGAAGTGGATAGTGAGGGCGGCAGGTTGTAGGGCGGATAGTGGGGTGCAATTCGGATCCTGTGGGTGGAGTGGGTAGGATGGCAGGCACCGTGCCTCCTTCTCCTCTTCAGTCTACACAGGCCTCGCACCCTGCAGCCACAGCATGTGCGGGCCACTAGTGGAGGAGGGTTCCATGGTCTTCGCCACGCTGTTAAGCTCCTAGCATGTCGTCTGAGCTCTTTTGAAGGTTATATAACCCCAAGAAGCACATGCACCCTCTGTGCTATGAGGACCTGGATACGCTACCGTAGCACGCCGAAGACCACAACAACCTCATCTGCCATATCGAGAACTACCCTACGAATTTTGAAGTTCTTTTCGAACTTAGTGACCGCTGTTGCAGGTACTTGGATTGGACTTGGACTTCATATTATGAGAGTGCCTTCCTGAAGCTGGAAGTGCACTATTTGATGCACACTCACTTTAATGACTTGCCCTTGGGTCCTAACAATTGCTGAGAGCTTGCGCGGTGGAAGTGCCTGGAAAGCCTTGAGGACTTCAAGTTGATATGCGCATGTTGAATCACAAGTTAGGCGGCTGGCCCAGATGGTTTCGCCCGCTCTTGGATTTCATTACAAATTGTATCACGAACCGGACGTATGTTAGGCACTACCTGTGGAAAGAGCTGAATGATCTATGTATCACCGAGGAAACTAAGTATGGGGTTGTCCAAATAGATGCTGCCATCGGGCTCTAAATGTTCCATCTATAAGTTTCTATAATTTTGATAAGCTTTTGAGGCCTCAACTTTCCCATTATGGTTCAGGCTTGCCCCCGTGGAGTAGCTTTCAGATCTGCTAGAGACTCCTTTCAGTTCAAGTTTGGAAACTGTTTTTTGTTTTTTGTTAATTCAAAGGTCATTCTAGTTTATCACATCTCATATCAGGCTTGCATCTTCAAGTTGCAAAAACTTGCGCCTTGCACAATCTTTCGGCTCACATTTGCAGGCGTGCAGTTTATATAATCTTTTTTACAAATTTAAATGATAAGTTTCCAATTCATGTTCTAAAACTTATTCGCCTATACTCAACACATATTAAAACTCTTCCACAAGCCTAGCTAAGCATGCTCCTCAGTTACTTGTAACTCAGAGGCTGCCAGACTTCCTACAAAGGGGGGAGAGTCGACTGAACATCTCAGCCATTGGCGTCCATTCGGCTTCATAGATGTAGTTGTAACCACCTTTGGACACTATTACCTCTCGCCTTGCACCTCATACAAACAAGGTTCAACATTACCGAAGTAGACAAATGAGACGAGCACTTTTTCTTCGTAAGTTCCTTGTACAGTACACCTGGATACCTAGGCATCTATAAGAATATACTGGCGCATCTTGTATGGACGTTATACCTCAACATACAGCTCAGGTGTCCGCTTTGGCGCTCTTGCCAAGACCGGCCATGTACCAGCCATGAGTAAAGACTCTCTTTCAAAAGCGTCCCTTTCAAAACAAGATTGTCTCTATGAACCCAAGAGTGTTTATTATTTTCAAAAAACCTCTAAACGTAGTGGCACGCCATGCTTGTCATCCTTGTGCATACTAACCCTTGTTGCTAAAGGATGCAAGTTGTATGTAGGACATGGAAACGGCGAAGGACATAGCGTACAAGGTAGGGTTGTAGTGCACAAATTACCTATCACATATGTTTCGCCTTCATCGAGCGGTAATAGTCGTGTGCTTGTATTGCAGGTGACGGGGGCTCCCATTAGAGGAGATGATGTGAGAATGGACTAAAGAGCAGTGCATGGTGTGGACATGGCAATTATCGTGTGAAACACATGATGGATAAGCATCGGTCACTAGTTAAATTTTCTGTTGACCAGTGGATAATGCTTATGGAATGCTACATGTTATCCCGTGCTTGTTTTGGTATCTCAGCATGATGATGCCCATATACTTTTGGTTTTGTGCGGCTCACAGGTTTGGACAGGAATGATGGGTGGAGTGCTAGAGCCAATAGAGCAGAAATGAACACGTGGGAAGGCCATGCAAGCTTGCCCTCCATTCCTAGCTTGGACAACCCATCGATTCAGCATGATGAGCTTCCATCTAATCAGCTTCATCGACCATACGGCTAGTGTTGAATCTAATCGGAGCAATGGAGGCGAGATTCGAGATCGGAGGCCGATGGCTCTAAAAGGCGCAAATCTAGTATGGGGTGCATCCAGGAGATGCAAATGGCCAGGCTCCATGAGCTGCAAATAGGTTTCATGCAGCATCCTCGTTCAGCAATGTCTGGATTTCAAGCTTTATCGACAGAGCCAGCAGGCCTTGGGCAAAATTTTGCTGTGGAGATAGTTTGCGCCCAGCTAATATTGTAGAGAAGGTGGATAACAAAATTCTTTTTTCAAGCCATTGTTCACAAATGAGGCATATACTGGGTGCAAAGCATCATTGAGTCAGACAAACCCCTTACAGAGGAAAATGAGGCCGAGGAGAGTGCAGCGGATCCACATCGTACAAAGGCCTAAGACAGAACGACATGATCAAGTAGTGAAAATGGTGAAACATTTGGCTATAGTGGAGATGTCGCGTTTGGAGAAATGGAAGGATGTTTCGGAACGGAGGGAAAAAAAAAGGATGTGCGCGGAGGTAGAGAAAGCATTCCCTGACCAGTTAATGAAGGGAATAATCTGTCACCAGGCCTTGGACATTAGGGCTATGAACACAGTGTAGGCTGCTGTGATGAAAGAAAAGCACGCAAAGGATGAACTCAATAATAACTTAAAGCCCCTCGACCTGGATGACAAAAGCTAGTAAAAGAATACAAGTTGGGCTAGAGTTGAATTGGCATGTGGCTGCCCAAGCAAGTTTGGATAGCACTAGCGGGTTAGGTCCCAACTTAAGGGGCAAAGGTGGTAAACAAGGATGGATGCGACAAGAGAGATGCTAAGAAGGCAAGACACGTAGGAGAAAAGTGGTAGCTGAGTGAAGCGCAAAGAGGATGGGAACCACAGGCAGACATGGGAGACATCCAACTGCGGATGAAGACGACATGAGAACCATGCAATGCACCTCAACAAACTTGGTTCAAGGAAAAAAAAGTCCAAAGGTAAGAGCGAGGGATGCAACGACAAAAAAACAAGTTGTTTGCAGAAGCCTGGAGCAACTGCAGCGGAGGAGGAAGGGGACGGGGATGCGGATGGATTTATCAACTTTTGTGTGAGAGTGGTCCGATGCCCCTACAGATGTGGCTTCCAGTGTGGTTAGTGCATCCACCGAAGACGTGGAGGAGGTAAAGTCCCCGCGAGTGAAGACAATGTGTAAGCGGCTCCTGTGTGAAGATGATTCCAATTTGATATGTTGTCTGGGCAGTCGACGGAGGCTAGACCCATCACAAATAAAATCAAATTTTGATTGATAGTTTTCACTAAAAATAACTTTTACTAGTTCTTTATATAGTTGTTTGAAAGCTAGCACTCTCTCTAAGCAGCATCAAAAAAACCTCTACCTATCATAAAGGAAAAAGCTTAGCTTAAGAGTCTTCAATCATACCTAAAAGTCTATTGTGCTCTGAAATAATCGAATCCTTTTTCGTTTTTTTTTTTAATTTTTTTAGTAAAAAAATGAAAATCCCATTTAAGGAGGTAAAACTAACATGAATGTATGTTTCAAAAGGTCCCAATTACCATTTAGGGAAAAATCCCATTTGTTACATTGTAAACTAAAGGGAGTAGGATGGGAGGTCCCATTTAGAGAGGAACCCCATTTATGGAGTTCCCAATTAGAGGAGATGATGTGAGAATGGACTAAAGAGCAGTGCATGGTGTGGACATGGCAATTATCGTGTGAAACACATGATGGATAAGCATCGGTCACTAGTTAAATTTTACATTGACGATGGATAATGCTTATGGAATGCTACATGTTATCCGTGCTTGTTTTGGTATCTCGACATGATGCCCATATACTTTTGGTTTTGTGCGGCTCACGAGGTTTGGGCGGAATGATGGGTGGAGTGCTAGAGCCAATAGGCGAAATGAACACGTGGGAAGGCCATGCAAGCTTGCCTCCATTCCTAGCTTGGACAACCCATCGATTGACATGATGAGCTTCCATCTAATCGCCGACCATACGGCTAGTGTTGAATCTAATCGGAGCAATGGAGGCGAGATTCGAGATCGGAGGCCGATGGCTCTAAAAGGCGCAAATCTAGTATGGGGTGCATCCAGGAGATGCAAATGGCCAGGCTCCATGAGCTGCAAATAGGTTTCATGCAGCATCCTCGTTCAGCAATGTCTGGATTTCAAGCTTTATCGACAGAGCCAGCAGGCCTTGGGCAAAATTTTGCTGTGGAGATAGTTTGCGCCCAGCTAATATTGTAGAGAAGGTGGATAACAAAATTCTTTTTTCAAGCCATTGTTCACAAATGAGGCATATACTGGGTGCAAAGCATCATTGAGTCAGACAAACCCCTTACAGAGGAAAATGAGGCCGAGGAGAGTGCAGCGGATCCACATCGTACAAAGGCCTAAGACAGCACGACATGATCAAGTAGTGAAAATGGTGAAACATTTGGCTATAGTGGAGATGTCGCGTTTGGAGAAATGGAAGGATGTTTGAGCGGAGGAAAAAAAGGATGTGCGCGGAGGTAGAGAAAGCATTCCCTGACCAGTTAATGAAGGGAATAATCATCACCGAGCCTTGGACATTAGGGCTATGAACACAGTGTAGGCTGCTGTGATGAAAGAAAAGCACGCAAAGGATGAACTCAATAATAACTTAAAGCCCCTCGACCTGGATGACAAAAGCTAGTAAAAGAATACAAGTTGGGCTAGAGTTGAATTCAGGCATATGTGGCTGCCCAAGCAAGTTTGGATAGCACTAGCGGGTTAGGTCCCAACTTAAGGGGCAAAGGTGGTAAACAAGGATGGATGCGACAAGAGAGATGCTAAGAAGGCAAGACACGTAGGAGAAAAGTGGTAGCTGAGTGAAGCGCAAAGAGGATGGGAACCACAGGACATGGGAGACATCCAAGCTGGATGAAGCGACATGAGAACCATGCAATGCACCTCAACAAACTTGGTTCAAGGAAAAAAAGTCCAAAGGTAAGAGCGAGGATGCAGCGACAAAAAACAAGTTGTTTGCGAGCTGGAGCAAGCTGCGGAGGAGGAAGGGGACCGGGATGCGGATGGATTTATCAACTTTTGTGTGAGAGTGGTCCGATGCCCCTCTGAGATGTGGCTTCCGGTGTGGTTAGTGCATCCACCAAGAAGGCGTGGAGGTAAAGTCCGCAGTGAAGACAATGTGTGGCGGCTCACATGTGAAGATGATTCCAATTTGATATGTTGTCTGGGCAGTCGACGGAGGCTAGACCCATCACAAATAAAATCAAATTTTGATTGATAGTTTTCACTAAAAATAACTTTTACTAGTTCTTTATATAGTTGTTTGAAAGCTAGCACTCTCTCTAAGCAGCATCAAAAAAACCTCTACCTATCATAAAGGAAAAAGCTTAGCTTAAGAGTCTTCAATCATACCTAAAAGTCTATTGTGCTCTGAAATAATCGAATCCTTTTTCGTTTTTTTTTTTAATTTTTTTAGTAAAAAAATGAAAATCCCATTTAAGGAGGTAAAACTAACATGAATGTATGTTTCAAAAGGTCCCAATTACCATTTAGGGAAAAATCCCATTTGTTACATTGTAAACTAAAGGGAGTAGGATGGGAGGTCCCATTTAGAGAGGAACCCCATTTATGGAGTTCCCAATTAGGGGGGACAGACTGTACTTAGAATCCCAGCGAATGTACTTTGCTATGAGGGTCACAAATTGGTCACATGATAGGAAACAATGGTAAAGAAAGCAAGGGATTGAAACTCCAGCGTTTAAGACTCTCAATGATGAGTCGGTTCGTCCATGTATATGGTGTTATGGTACCTGAAACGAGTGAGAAAAAAGGGTGGCCTTTATGCCAGTGAGAAACGCAAACGATTGAGAAGAAAAGGGTGGCTTTTATGCGAGTGAGAAACGTGAGCTACACCGAGTACCGTGGGATGTAAATACTTCGAGTTTGGCAAGGGGTTATAAGTACCAGCTGGACAGCCAGCTGCGGACAGTGGAGGCGGAGCAATTGCGAGCAGAAGCGGCTCCCTCGGAGGAATTGCAGCTCGTCGTCACGAGTGGGTGACTGCCCTGCTTGGGATAGGTTGTAGCAGGGACGGATGGACAGCATGGAGGTGGACAGGAATGGCGAGCTGAAGCGCGGGAGGGCAGGCGGAGGTGAGTCCGAGAGAGAGGACAAGCGGAGAAAGCTGAGAGATGAAGGATCTGCAAGGAGTGGGCACGTAAGCGATCGAGCTTTGGATATCGCCCGTGACCGTGAGAGAGATAGGTATATTGAGAGACCAAGGGACAGGGAGAGGGATAGAAGGGTGTTGCCTATTCGGAGGGATCGGCTGCGGCCCCGGGATGGCGAGCGGGAGCGGGAAAGAGCAAGGGCTAGGGACAGGGAGCGGGATAGGGAGAGGGATAGGGAGAAGGATAGGGAGAAACAAAGGGACAGGGATCGGGACAGAGACAGGGACGGGGACAGGGACAGGGACAGGGTCAGGGTCAGAGACAGGGGGCATGAATTTGCAGCTGCCAATGGTTCTGCTGCTAAGCCTGTGGTACAAGAGAAGGAGAAGTCAGGGGATGAATGTGCCCGAAAGTATCAGCTGGAGGTGCTGGGACAAGCTCAGGAGAAGAACACTATCGCCTTTCTTGAGACGGGGGCGGGTAAGACTCTCATAGCAGTTATGCTGATGAAGAGCAAGTATGAAATGATGCGACAGAATGGGGAGAAGATGCTGGCGGTGTTTCTCGTGCCGAAGGTGCCGTTGGTTTACCAGGTACTGACTCTATGTGGAGGTGACGGAAGCTCGTAGAAAGGCTATGGATTAAGTTTGTTTTGCAGTTCTGGCCTGTTCAGGCAGAGGTGGTAACCAGATCCGCGCACTTTTGTGTGCAGCAAGCAGAAGTGATTCGAGAAGGGACAGGTTTCAATGTGGGACACTACTGTGGAGAGATGGGTCAAGATTTCTGGGATCCAAGAAGGTGGCAGCGGGAGTTTGAGACTAATGAAGTATGTAGATAATGGCGTTACTTACAATGTTGACTTTGATCTATTTCATGGCTTCTGTGTGTCTCACACTTTCTTGTCATGACTTCAGGTCCTTGTAATGACTGCCCAAATTCTGCTGAACATCTTGAGGCATAGCATTGTCAGAATGGAATCCATCGATCTCCTTATCCTGGACGAGTGTCATCATGCTGTCAAAAAGCATCCTTACTCGTTGGTGATGTCTGAGTTCTACCACATGACCAGCAAAACGAAGAGGCCTGCAGTTTTCGGCATGACAGCATCCCCAGTCAATTTGAAGGGTATGTGCATTTAACTTTGTACAGGTAACCATGTATAAGCAGAGGCCCTTTGACGACAGCGACATTTGTCAATGCAGGCGTGTCCAACCAGGAAGATTGTGCTGTGAAGATTCGGAATCTGGAGAGCAAGCTTGATTCTATTGTGTGCACAATTAAGGACAGGAAGGAATTGGAGATGTACGTGCCAACACCGTCAGAAACTGTGGTAGAGTATGACAAGGCTGCTGTGTTATGGTCCTTACGTGAGCAGATTAAGAGTATGGAGTCTACCGTTGAACAAGCAGCCAGTCAAAGCTCCAAACGAAGTAAGTGGAGATTCATGGGTGCTAGAGATGCTGGGTCAAAAGAGGAACTTCGTCTGGTGTATGGAGTTTCAGAGAGGACCGAGAGTGATGGTGCTGCGAGCTTGGGACAGAAGTTACGCGCTATCGTTTACGCTCTTGATGAGCTTGGCCAGTGGTGTGCATACAAGGTAGATATTCTCAGGATTTCATTTTTGGATCATTAGCCTATGATCCTGTTGACCTCTCCCGATTGAAGTTGTTTCATCTATGCATGGCAGGTAGCCTTGTCATTTCTCACCGCCCTAAGAAATGATGAACGTGCGAATCATCAGCTCGATGTGAAATTCCAAGAGTCCTACCTGAAGAAGGTAGTTGACATCCTCAGATGCCGCCTTGCTGAAGGAGCTGTCGGGAGTAAACATGCAGGAGAACCAGAGGACGAGGATAAGGATAAGGGCTATGTTTTTGGTGAAGTTGAGGATGGCGAGCTTCCAGACATCCAAGGTTGGCAGCTTGGACGGTATCCAGTGTTACGATGACCCAGTGGACGTAGGTCATTCAGTTTGGTTCATGTGCTAACTTTTGTCCACAAAATTTGCAGCTGTTTCTGGGGGCGAGCATGTGGATGAGATTCTTGGAGCAGCCGTGGCAGGTGGCAGGGTAACACCAAAGGTGCAGGCCCTGATTAAGATACTGCTAAGTTATCAACACACTGATGATTTTCGAGCTATCATATTTGTGGAGCGGGTCGTTGCTGCTTTGGTCCTTCCTAAGGTACAGGTCAAGCTGTGGCAGAATTATTGATCAACTGGGAAGTGGGAAGTGGCGTTATCTGTGTTTTTCTCTGTCTGAACGCTGTTCTGGTTGCAAAATCTCTTCTACAGGTTTTCGCTGAGTTGCCATCCTTGAAATTTGTCAAGTGCGCAAGTCTAATTGGGCACAACAATAATCAGGATATGAGGACGCGGCAAATGCAGGAGACAATTTCGAAGTTTCGTGATGGAAGGGTGTGTGGTTTCTTATTTTCACTTCGTAGCGTTCCGTGTTTTATTTTGGGGATTGTTGCATGTTGTTTTAAGTATAATTGCTCAGAGCATCGTGATGGGATACTAGTAACCCGTGACGGTGCCTGGTGGGTTGTTGCATGATGTTGCATGATGGGTTGTTGCATGATGGGGTTGTTGCATGACGTCGCAAGGACCTATCATGAAACATGACGGTGCAGTAACCCATAATGGCTGATTCCGTAACCCATCATGGTACCTGGTGGGTTGTTGCATGATGTTGCATGATGGGGTTGTTGCATGTTGTCGCAAGGACCCATCATGAAACATGAAGTTGCAATGACTCATTATGGGTTATTGCAACCCTTATCGGAGTACAAGTTTCTTTTGTTGACGCAGGAGACTCCTTTCTTGCTCTCAGCCCGCATCTGGCTGCCACGACTGTTGCCAGAGGGATGGACTCTGTCGAAGAAGTGAAAATCTATGTATATTTTGGATGTACACCCAAATGTTCATCTGGGTGTATTGCCAAAATTAATGTAGATTTTCTACTGGCTGACGTCAAATGGAAGAAGTGCAACCCACATCTCTGCTGATATCAAGGTGGCTATGTCATTTATAGGTTACGCTGCTCGTGGCCACAAGTGTTGCTGAAGAAGGTTTGGATATTCGGCAGTGCAATGTGGTTATTCGGTTTGATCTAGCGAAGACTGTGCTTGCGTACATTCAGTCACGAGGTCGTGCCCGCAAGCCGGGTTCAGATTACATTCTGATGTTGGAGAAGTAAGCAAGAAGTTGAATGTTGTGGGAGTAATATCGCGTAGCATGTCATTATTTCACTCAAAGTGTTGGTACTTAAATGGTTGTTGGATGTCACAGAGGCAACTTGACTCACGAGGCTTTCCTGCGAAATGCTCGGAATAGTGAGGAAACCCTTCGCAAGGAAGCTGTTGAGAGGACAAGTCTTGACTTTAAAGCATTTGAACCATCGGAACCGGATGGTGGTGATGTGTATCAAGTTCCTTCAACAGGTGCTACAGTCAGCCGGAATTCTGCGGTGGGGCTGATTCATTTCTATTGCTCGCAGCTGCCAAGTGACAGGTATTTGCTATCACTGTCCTGTGATGTCTTCCGACATGGTCATTTGGCAATCTTTTGGATCCGTTAGTCCTGTGCTTAGCTTACTTGTCTTTATTATTAGATACTCGATTCTGCGACCGGATTTTTTTATGACCCAAATTGACAAAGAAAATGGGGCTCCAAAATACTCCTGCAAGTTGCAGCTACCATGTAATGCGCCTATTGGAGTTATTGAGGGCCCAGTGTGCTCATCTATTCGAGGTGCTCAGCAGGTTGGACTGTGATGCACAACTGATTCTTCATGCTTCTCTGTTGTGTGACATAGCTCCCAGGTTCCAACTAACTCTGTGCTGCGGCAGGCCGTATGCCTTGAAGCATGTAAGAAGCTGCATGAGATGGGAGCATTTACAGACATGCTTTTACCGGATAAGGGGAGTGGTGGAGAAGCTGAAAAAATGGAAGAGGCGGAGGAAGGCGAACCTCTACCTGGAACGGCTCGTCACAGGGAATATTATCCTGAGGGAATTGCTGAGGTTCTAAGGGTGGGTGGCTAATGTGTTTGGTGTGCAATTGAGTGCGGAAGTCATGCGTGGTTTGCCAGTTTCAAGTGTTTATCATTATTGTTCTGTTTTAGGGGGATTGGATTCTTGGTGGGAAAGACCCTACAGAGACATGGTCACTATCTTTCTACAAGGTATCTTGCAAGAACATGGGTTTTTCTAGAGATCCTCTACTGACGGAAACATGTGACTTTGCGCTGCTGTTTGATAAAGAAGTGGATCCTGAGGTCAGTGTTACAATTTTATAGTTGCATAGTTTTGTATGCTGGCGTCATGTCCTTAATGTCCAAGAAAGCCTTGAAGGGTAGTCTTGGCCACTATGCTTGATGCATTGGGCGATGCTCTTTCCTTCGCTGAACTTGATGCATGTGAATGTCTTCCAGGTTTTGGCAATGTCAATGGATTTGTTTGTCTCGAGAACTATGACCACAAGGGCATCTCTCCATCACTGTGGTTCGCTGGAAGTTGATGCATCTCAGGTGATTGTCACCATTCCTTGCACCATATGTGATAGTGTTTTGAGTTCTGCCGTAAATCAATTATTGGCCTTCATCTCTCCTCGGTGCACCTCTAGTTGGCCCCTGTTCAATGTACTAAGTTCAGATGTCTGTTTATGCTGTGTGCAGCTAGACAAGCTAAAGAGCTTTCATGTAAGGCTGATGAGTATTGTGCTCGACGTTGACGTTGAACCTGCAACAACCCCTTGGGATCCTGTGAAGGCCTATCTTTTTGTCCCCATTGTTCAAGGCACATCAGATGCAGATACTCTTGTCGATTGGAAATGTGTTGAGGAAACTCTTGACACGAAAGCCTGGTCCAATCCTTTACAAAGAGCCCGTCCAGATGTCTATCTTGGAACAGATGAGCGTGCCCTTGGTGGTGATCGCAGGGAATATGGATTCGGAAAACTGCGCCATGGCTATTCCCTTGGCCAGAAAGCCCATCCCACGTATGGAATACGTGGAGCTGTTGCAAAGTATGATACTGTAAAGGCATCAGGTCTTGTTCCTGGTCGAGATTCTGCGTCCATCATAGAGGAGTTAATTCCTGAGCCTGGCAAGCTGTGGATGGCAGACGGTGTGGCTGACATTGATTGCCTAGCTGGGAGAATTGTTACTGCGGTGCATTCTGGAAAGAGGTTTTATGTTGATTCTGTGAGGGTTGAGATGAATGCTAACAGTTCATTCCCAAGGAAGGAAGGATACTTGGGTCCTCTAGAATACAGCACTTACGGGGATTATTACAAGCAAAAGTAACCATTTCTCTCCAGATGTTTGTGTTGTGCATTCCTACCCAGGCTTTATGCTTAGCTAGTTGCTCACTTTTCTTGCATCTGTAATACAGGTATGGTGTTGATCTTCGCTACAAAACTCAGGCTCTACTCAGGGGCAGAGGTGTTTCACATTGCAAGAACCTGCTGTCCCCTCGATTTGAGTCCACCGATGGTAGGTTCTGGTCCCTGGAGATAGTTAAAAATATTTAAGCAAAAGTCTGTGTTGTTGATGCAACTAGTCTTTGTTAGAAATTGTTCTCTAACCAGATACCCATGTACTGATGTTGTAAATTGACATCCAGGCAATGCTAACGGTGCTGATGAGCAGCTGGACAAGACATACTTCGTCATGTTGCCGCCAGAGTTGTGCCTTGTACACCCTTTGCCAGGTCCCTTAGTACGAGGTGCTCAGCGTCTGCCCTCCGTAATGAGAAGGGTCGAGAGTATGTTGCTGGCCATTCAGCTTAAGCACCAGATTGCCTACCCTATTCCAGCAGCCAAGGTGATAGTCCATTCCATTTTCTATAGGCTTGATGACTGTAAGACTGCTTGCATAGGTTAAGATCTTCATGGGCATGGAAGCTTGCTCCAAGTATTCGTCTGCTTCGGTTATGTGCAACTCTCTCATCATTTTACCACTTGCATATGCTCTCCTGTCATCAAGGTCTACCCAGGTTGAAAAGTTGAATTATTTGAGGTGACTCATGATGTATTACAGGTGTTGGAGGCGTTAACTGCAGCTTCATGCCAGGAGACTTTCTGTTATGAACGTGCTGAATTGTTGGGCGATGCATACCTGAAGTGGGTGGTCAGTCGTAGGCTGTTTCTGAAGTTTCCAAGTAAGCACGAGGGACAGCTCACACGTATGCGACAGCAAACAGTTAGTAATTCAGTACTATATCAATTTGCCCTCGAGAAGGGGTTGCAGAGTTACATTCAGGCTGACCGTTTTGCTCCATCCCGTTGGGCTGCACCTGGGGTGCTCCCTGTCTTTGATGAGGACACTAAAGACCCAGATTGGTCGGCTCCTCCGGTTCCTGAGGAGGTGCAAGAGGTTGACAAGATGGAGACAGAGGATGGTGAAATGGTTCATCATCAGCAAAAAGATACGATCAAGGTGGTCGGTGTGGAGAATGGTGACATTCAGGAAATTGAGGACGATTCAGAAGCTATGGAGGATGGAGAGATAGAGGGGGATTCTAGTTCATATCGGGTGCTTTCAAGCAAAACACTGGCTGATGTTGTAGAGGCGCTTATTGGGATCTATTATGTTGAGGGTGGCCAACAAGCTGCAACACATGTGATGAACTGGATTGGGATACCAGTGGATTTTGATGAAACTGATAGCCAGAAAGCAAGGGCTGGTTCTATTGTACCAGAGACGGTGGCCCGAAGCATAGACTTTGATGGGCTACAGGCTGCCATCGGTTACCCATTCCGCGAGAAGAGTCTCCTCGTCGAAGCAATAACACATGCCTCTCGGCCATCCTCAGGGGTGCCATGTTATCAGCGATTAGAGTTTGTCGGGGATGCTGTATTAGACCATCTGATCACTCGTCATCTCTTCTTCAGCTATACAGACCTTCCCCCAGGTCGGCTGACAGACCTGCGAGCGGCTGCGGTCAATAATGAGAATTTTGCCCGTGTCACCGTAAAGAACAAGCTTCACGTGCATTTACGGCATGGGTCCAGTGCTTTGGAGACTCAGGTGAACTCATGTTGCTTTCTATATTGCCTGATGCATTTTCTGACAGAATGTTTGAAATCCTTGTCCGCCCTGCACTTAAAATTGCGAGGTAATCTTGTTTCCATATGTGTGCTTGTTTCTGCTTCAGATCCGAGATTTTGTTAAGGATATCCAAAGTGAATTAGACAAGCCCGGAGTTAATTCATTTGGGCTGGGTGACTTCAAAGCGCCGAAGGTACTTGGGGATATTCTGGAGTCAGTCGCCGGAGCAATCTTCCTTGACAATGGCCTTGACACAGACGTTGTGTGGAAGGTGTCCCTCTTACCTGTTGGTATTGTTATCTGCCTTCAGCTCTGTTTTCCCTCTTGCTAACTGCCTTTTGTACAGGTTTTTGAACCCCTCCTACAACCCATGGTGACTCCGGAGACACTACCCATGCACCCTGTCCGAGAGCTGCAGGAACGTTGCCAGCAACAAGCCGAGGGTCTGGAGTACAAGGCAACCCGTGAAGGTAATGTGGCCACAGTTGAGGTGTATGTGGATGGAGTGCAAATCGGCATAGCACAGAACCCTCAGAAGAAAATGGCCCAAAAGCTGGCTGCAAGAAATGCCTTGGCCATACTGAAGGAAAAGGAACTGAACGAGGCGGAAGCGGAGAAGGCTGCTGCCGCCGAATCAGGGAAGACAACGAAAACCCCTGTTTTCACCAGGCAGACGTTGAACGACATCTGCCTCCGACGGCAGTGGCCCATGCCTCAGTACAAGTAAGCATCACAACTCCCGAACTTCTCCTTCGACTGACTGCTCTTAGTACACTCCACATCTCCTAATGCCGCCTATGATAACGCGCTGTGCAGATGCGTGACTGAAGGTGGTCCGGCACACGCCAAGAGGTTCACTTACTCTGTTCGTGTGCACACAACTGAGCAAGGGTGGACTGAAGAGTACGTGGGCGAGCCCATGCCCAGTGTGAAGAAGGCGAAGGATTCAGCCGCGGTCATCTTGTTGCAGCATTTGAAACGGCGGTGATCGGACTCACATTTATCAACCCTATCCATTTTTCCTGCATTCTTGTGCTCTACAGCTAATCCAGCTGTCGACGTCGAAAATTTTCTTAGGCTAGGTAATGAGATGCCTCAAAGCTGGAGCATCGGATCGATCATTTTGGTCTTCGACAGCCCCAAATTGGTGCGACTTTAAACGACTTAATATTACTTGCTGGACGCGTCGAGGACCATTGCGACTACGTATCTTTGTTGTCTTATGGTAATAAAGAAACCCTGGTTGAAATCTCAGTAGGATGACGCTCCAGGCAATGCTGGCCAGACAAAAGCCTATCCACTTAGAAGGTAAAACCCAACCCCCGAAGTGCCAGGATGTCAGCTGAAGCTTGAAACCCTGGCACTTGGATCGGCGTACTCGCGGCAATCCATCCATCTGCGGTTCGATCTTGCGTCGTTGCCGTTTTGGAACAGGTGTCCTTGATGCAGGTTGGAATTGTGGGAGCAGCTCTGGCGTAGCTGCAGTGGAAGGATCTTGGCCGTGTGGGGATGGCAGGCGTGGTGGCCGCTCAGCCGTGCGTGGCCCTTGCGCGCGGGAGCCTTCAGTCTTCGTCCGCAGGCATTCAGCAGCGCGGGCAACTTTGCGGCCAGGGTTTGGCAATAGGTGCGTCTGAGGGGAGCAGCAGGGGCCGGAGATGGCAGCCGCTGAAGGTCAGGGCGGAGGGGTCCGGACTGTCCAAGCAGCAGGGAGGGCGGTGGCTTAGCTGCACCACCAGGCATGTGCGCCTATTTGCCGGTGAGCTTAATCCCGAGACCAGAATACTGGACCAGTCCGATGAGAAACTCGGCAAGCTGTCCCTCATCCTGGATCCCGACAACGAGTTCGTCTGGCCCGAGGATAAGGAGCAACAGGTGTACGCGTACTTCACAGAGCTGGTGGACAACTATGCTGTGAGTCACCTGCTCCGAAAAACCCTGTTGCTTTGCTTCCGTATCCTAAACTACATGTCTACAGGGTCGTGTGCTGTCAACGGTGATTGTGTTTCACTTGTCCTCCCCCGTTGAGTATCCTGCTTCCTTGTATCGGTTCCCCAGCAACCTTACTTCTGTTTCATGTATTTCCGTTTGTCCCAAACAGGGAGAGTGATCATGAAAGGAGCTGTGTGCCCCCTCAAGTCGTCCTTGATTTTTCTTGATCCCTAACTTGCCGTGGAGATCCCAAGTATCTCCAACTCACGACTCCCTGATTTTCTTGCAGGGTGCGGATCTGACGGAGTACACTCTCCGGCTGATAGGCTCAGACATCGAGCACTACATCCGCGGCATGCTGCTCAAGAACGAGATCAAGTACAACCTAAACTGCCGAGTGCTTAACTTCAGCATGGGCCGGCCCCGCATCGAAGGCCTGGATGTGGAGGACGAGGAGTGACAAGACAGTCCACTCCGCCTCCGGTTTGTTCCACCTTGAAACAAGAAGAACCACCCTTGCAACCTTCCTAAGCAGGTGGTCCCTTCAGCCACGGTGTATGTAACACATTCTTCCCTTTGTACAGTACTTGCACAGTAAAACCATGCCGAAGGACGCAAGCTTTGCTCAAACCCTAGCCCTAAGCGCTCCGCCCGGGAAGTTCACGTTGCATCTCTCCGTGACCAACCTCCTTTTCCACCCGCACGGCGGAGAGTACTGCTAACCTCGAACTCCCTCCAACCTCCCAAGACGAATCCTTTTCCATCTCCCTCGTTCCTCCTAAGAGGGCGCAGCAATATCACAGCAAATACGGCAAATACGCACTGTCGTCTCCATCCCCGCCCGGCAGCAAGCAACAGACGACGAAGCACCACCTGAGAACGCACCGAGCCGGTCCAGAAGCTTCCCGACTGCAACTGCGGGATCAACCTCGCCAACACCAAGACGGACTGTGCCTAAGCAGGATCAAGGAAAGCACAGGCTTGCTATTGCGGTACACTGGGAGTCGGCCGGGCCCAGAGGCTGAGAGGCTGGCTGTGGATGCAAGTGGCAGGCCCGGAAGCCGGAAGCGGGGCCTCATGTATCACGGGCCGCAGGTACCGCCTGCCCAGTAGAGTTGGAGCCGGGCGGTCGGCGACAGGCATTGGCTGGCATACCGGGCGGGCGTGTCGGCACCAGGGGACGGTGGCTCGCTGCTTGCCGCTCTGCCGTACTTTCGTGCCACAGCGTACCGACTTTTATTACTCCTGCTGTCCTGCAGTTCATCAAGTTGCTGCCACGCCATTCCTATCTGCAGGCAACTACAACTGCTACCGTCACGCCTCCACTCACACCTCCACTTGGAAGGAAAGGGAAGTGTGCATGTTGCATGTAAATAATATGTATGTCCATTCCCTGCTCCCTGCTCCCTGCTTCCTGCTTTGCATCTCTTCACATGAGGAAGACCCATGTCTCAAGTTGTACCACATGTTTTTTTGTTTGGTGTGATGCAATTGATAATATGGGGTCTGGTCTGATTTGGGGGGGATGGGAGGAGAAGAGGAGGGTGGTGAAGGGAAAGAGAGCATCGAGCGTATGAGTCAAAAGCAGCATTCCCAAGAATGAAGTATTGGATACCGCGTACAAAATGCTTGATTCAAAGGATTGCATGCTTTCCATGCCCGTCGTGCAGCTCACAGCCCGCGGTGGAGTAGAGGGTCACGGTGGGCAAATATAGGCAACCCCAGCCACATGCCCGGGCTGGGCTGGGTTTAGGGAATCGAGGTTCGAGGAAGGAGAGGAGACGAGAAGCGAAGAGAAGAGAAGAAAATCGAGTCGGCTTCGTGGAAGAAGGTCCCCGCCCGCCGCCTTCTGAAATCCCTGCGCGCGCCACACTCTCTCTGCGTGTCTGTAGCGGGACATCGGGGGAAAAAGGAATTTCACTCTCTCCTGGCTTCCGTTGGCTTTCCGTTCCCCATCTTCCCCTTCTGGCCTTGGGTGGCGGGATTGTCGTTGGTTCGTTCCTTCTTCTGCCATCCTTCCTCTCCTTTCTCCCGCGCCTCCCACTGTGCATGTCGGTTGCCTCGCTCTTTTGGGTTCCTTCCGTTCCCTTCCCTTCCCTGCCCCTCAGTTTCTTCCTTCACTTCCCGGCTCTGTTATAAGGTCTCGGGCGCGAGGCAGAGCTCGGGCAATCGCTTGGTGTGAGTGGGAGCAGCTGTGCATTCTGCGACCCCGCTGTCGCTGCTGTTGTTGGGCTTTGATGGTAAGGCATTGCAGGAGACCTTGTCTGCTGGGACACGGCCTGGTGCGGCTAAGATTGAGGCTCATGAATTGAGAGGAGCAGAGCAGAAAGGGGCGGCTAAGATTGAGCCTCATGAATTGAGAGAGGAGGAGAGGCAGTAAGGGGCAAGGGAGGAGGAAGGTTCTGTGGATGTCTTGCTGCGAAAATTGAGCCTGGGAGAGGAAGGGAAGGGGAGCGCCAATCTGCGACAGCGGGAGTTCAGCATGGGTGCGGGCGGGGACGGTAAGAAATACGGCGAGACGGAGGAGTTTCAAGACTTCCTGCCCATCATGGCGCAGAAGCTGAGCGAGCAGGAGTTCTTGGAGGAGCTCTGCAACGGCTTCCGCCTGCTGGCGGATCCCCGCTCCGGGACCATCACCTTCTCCAGCTTGAAGAAGAACGCCAAATGGCTGGGGCTGGAGGGAATGACGGATGCGGAGCTCAAGACTATGATTCAGGAGGGGGATACGGACGGGGACGGCGCGCTCAACGAGCACGAATTCTGCGTGTTGATGATCAGGACCAGCCCCACGCTCCTGTCCCAGGCGCAGGACCTGCTGGACGATGCTCTGCAAGAAGAGCTGGCGGACTTCATGGACTTGGATGACTCCTCCTACAGGCTCTCGTGAGCGCTGCTTGGCAGTGCCTGTTGCTGCTTTCTTTTACCTTGCATGAGTGCTGTATTTCATTGTAGCTATACCATATCAGTGATCTCGCGAGAGGAGAGTGTTGTAGGAGCTGGGCTCGTGGGGAAGCCCCGCGCTTGCAAGCCGCCTTATGAAGGACAGCAAGGCCGGCGATGGCAGAATGGGATCGTCACCGGCTCTTGCGCTACCCGTAGCTGAAGGCTGTAGTGCTGGGAAGTGAGAAGAGTGGATCACATTGATGGGTTCTTCACTGTGAAGAACACATCAGGCGGAGGAAATGCTGCGTGAGAGTAGATCTTGATCCGAGTGCGTTTGTTGGGTGAGATCTTTTTTTGCTCGTCATCAAGAAGAACGCTGCATCGCTATTTTCTCGTAACCGCTCTCTTTTGTTGCTGGAGATGCCGTTTCTCGCTTATAACGTAAATGGTCTTAACAATTGGGGTGATTCCCATGTGACAAGCCAATTGTACGACGTCGCACTTTATTCTCCCAATTCTTCACGTCACACAAGAGCAGTGGATACACAAACACGTCTAGCCCTCTTTTGCGCCTGCGGAATCGTCCTTAAGTCGTCGTCACCACCAGTAGCAAGGCTTGCCCGAGTGAAGTGATGGCAGCGACAGAAAGTGTACCTAAGCTATGATGAAGCTCGTCTGGAAAGCACCTCGCGAGCGGTCATGAATGCCGCCCACCTTCCCCTGGCATGCAGCACACATGCACAAAGTAATTTGTACCGTCCTCTCTTCCATTTGCCTTCAGTCTCCCACAATTTCCTCCTGTCAATCCCTTTCCACCACTGGACACAGTTGAGGTGCTAGATGATATGGAAATTGTCTTTGCTTGACATCTTGGTCATTTCCCCGTCGTCTGCCACAAAGGGGAGGTAAGAATCACAGATGGATTCCGCACCCGTCCAAGCCGTAGAGTCCTGTCACCACGCCTGGAGCGTGTCTTATGGTGGGACCCTGCTGCCATTGCACCCTGCTTCACGCCAATCTGCTACTTCCCGGTACAGACTACAGTCCGTAGTACAACACTAGATCTCACCTTTTATCTCTTTCCCATGTTGGTAGCAAGTATATTACTATCAGAGGGAGAGCATGCTGGGGTGCAAGCCTAAAGCAGGAGCGGCTCGCCATTACCCGTGTCATACATCTGCTTCCGCAGCAGATGACATCAATTATGGCGTGACCCTTCGAAGTTCTGTGCCATCAATTACACACACTTGCCTTCTTACACACACTTGCCACCTCCCAAACTTGAGAGGTTGTCTGTTGACGAGAACTCTGAGGAAACTGATACAATCACGAAAGCATGGAAGTTAGTCTGCCTGACATCTAGTATAACCTTAGCGCTAGAAACGATAGCCACACCAAAAATTCCTGCACCCCTTACTTGTCCGCCTCTTTCTCTCTGGCAAAAGTGAGAAATGCAGTCCCTTTCCAAGTTGTTTCTCTTCTCTTGTCGTCTCCTAGAATAATGGGGGGAATGTGCAGAAGGCCTTGCACACCTCGAAGAGCTGTACGCAAATCCCTCTCCACATCCCTTTTCATAGGCAAATTGCTCACCTTAACCACAAATCCAGGGGATGGCTCACCAACTGCATACAGTGCAACAGCAGCTCCGTCGCTATCTCTCTTACCACACACATCCTGCACTGAAGTTCCACCACGCGTCCCAAGCCTGCTTTTGTTGGATCCTTAGCAAGCTTCTCACTGCCGCCTCTCCTCCTATTTTTTCCAGCTGCCTCCGCTATTTTGTCTCGCTCAATCCCCTCAACCAGCTTGGATTCCAAGAACAGGTCGTAAGTGACTCCTGCACCGAACCCCGCAGGCTTGTTCTGCATCCATTCTTGCATGGACTCCAATTCCTCTCCTTCATCCTCCTCCTCCTCTTCTCCATCCTTCTTCATCAACCGCAAAATCCAGACTATACAAGGCGTACACTTATTCCCCCTTCACAGCCAGACAAATCCGCCGCCGTACATCCAGCGGCCACTTGGAAGCTGCAATTCCTCCCGCACAAGAGATCTTCCACGGGAAGTGCGGCAGCACCTCTGGATTGGCACAAACTTGGCGCAATCCAGCTACACAAGCAATGGCTAAAGCCGCCATCGCCGAACCTCCACCACCTCCAACCACGCAGTTACAGTTATTAGGGATCTCCCGTTTCAAACCTCTTCCCAGGAAGGCGGAGCAGGTATTAAGGAAAGCCTGTTCAAAGTGAGATGGCCTCGAGCGCCCCACTCGGCACGCCAGGCATCCGCTCCACAAATTTCTACTGAGAGGCTTATAAAGGTGGCTTCACACATACTGTCCGGTCACATATCATTCTCGTGATTGGTATTCTGACAACAAGATTGGGGGCAACCCCCTTTGGCTCTTGGCCCCTCAATGGGTTGTCCCCTCGGTTTGGGGAAGATGGGTTTTCTATCTCTTCTATTTAATAAAGTCTTCATATATATATGATATGACTCCAGTGTGAGAGTTTACATCCACCAAAAGGTTAGGTGCAAACCGTAGACCGAGAAGTGTTAGAATACTTCTAATAAGCTTATATTGCATATCTTAAATATTTTACTTTATTTTAAAAATACATCTTAAATTTATGACACTGGTTTTCAAAGTGTCTAGGATTTAGATATGTGAAACTTCAAGTTGGTCATGTTTTTTACGACCTGGAATAAACTTGACTAGAGAGCATGATTGAGCAAACATGTATCAATCGACCGTAAGACCACCAGGTTCGTTCATTCTAATCATGGCACAAACTATGCCCTAAATCAACAACCCTCTTTCTCCCTCTGTGTTGGTGAAGTTACAACGACTACTAAGTCCCTCTTTCTCCCTTTGTGTTGGTGAAGTTACAACGACTGCCAAGGGCGTGGGGTCTGCGAGTGGGACAAAGTGAGCACCTAGCAGTGATCCCACGTCCTTCTCGGAAAGTAATTGTTGGACTCTGTTTGATGGATCCGTCCGGGAGCCCGCGACGAGTTTTAAATAGAGTTGTTGCGAACCGCCCTTATCTGCAGCAAGGGGCATATGTTCCTTGGTACACTAGCGTTTGAGTTTGCGGATTCTTCAACAAATCTAGGTTGCTTGCGTCGTTGTTGTGGTCATTTCAGTTGCAGTAGGATCCATCCACTGCATCACGCGTTGCTGTTGTTAGAGTTGTTTAACTCGGTTCCTGTGATGCTGAGAATTTTGCTGAATTTGTGAGCGTAGTTGGAGGCGAAATTTGGGTGCTCCTCCTTCCCCACAATTTGGCATGCTTGCAATTCAATGTGGATGGAGCAAGCTTGGACTCATAAACTCTACAACAAACTAATGGTCAGTTCAGATTATTAGTAGGCATTTTGGAGTCCAAGGTAAGCTCTTTGCCTGGTAGCGCAAAGTTTCCTGCTATGACTATGGGTGCTTCGGGAATGTAAGGTAATAAGGTTGGAGTGAACGTTTATGAGCCTCGCACTAATACAAATTGAGTATGTGTTCTATCAACATGCACGTGCGATTTATGCTATGGCGTTCAACTAACCGGAGACTCGCTCTACGGGTGGTGGGGCGCTATTAGCACGCGGCAACATTTCAATGAGTGATTACATTGTTTTGTTTGCTGTATTTGTCTAGGATCTCCCTATGAGTTCTGAAAGGAGTTGTTTGTTGCTTTCCTCATGTCCACCATAACACAAGGATGGCCCAACACCTCTTGGTCCCAAGCTAGTCAGCCTAAGGGTATATGACAACTTTGCCAAGTTAATTACGTGCAATGCAGTTTTATTCATATATATCCTCAACAACTTGTACCTGTGGGTATGGAGAAGAGGTTGCACAAGAGTATGAAGGGGTTGCCTAGTGGCGGTATATGTTTAAATCAAAAGTCAAGTATCACCACTAGAAAAACATGTATTTTACTACAGATTTTACTACAAAATTTACCACATTTTGACAACAAGTGTTGTAAAAGAGGGTGTAGCAAACACATAGATAATATAACAAGATATTACAATAATATTTATTACTAGATATTTACTACTATACTTTACAATAGAACTTTTACTTTTATTTAGTACAATAGGCCATTTTTAACTAGATATCACAACCTTAAACATTACACTCCTACACCGAGCAATGTGCTCATTTTAAACACCTTGATGAAAATACAAGGAAACTATGTTGAATATGCTGAAGTGGCGGGTGAAATAATTTCTAAAGAGATGCCTTGAATGTGAGGATTTGAGGTTAAAGTAGTAAATAAAACTCAGACATTGAGGATTACAGTTTGGGATCTTGTAAGGCAGTTGCTTCAATTTTATGTTCACTTTATTTATTTGGTGGTTTCGTATGGAAGACCTTGGAGTTCGGTCTCCCATCAAAGAGTTGACAACAATTAGCCCACTCGAGCATTGAAAAGGTTGCAATAAATTAAACGAACGTTGGTCCAAGAGCTCTTTTTGATGGACAACCCTTTGAGAATGACATGAAAATGTGAAGGAGTCCTATGTTGTGCTGAATATGTCCACCCCCAATTGTGTTGTTCTAGAGCAGCCAACAGCCGTAATTTGTTTATTGTTGAGATCTAGGGAGGATGTCCATCGCACTATGAGTGCCTTGACTTAATGGATGATAAAATTTCTTTCTAGGGAGGACGCCCATCCCATTATCGATGGAATAACATGATTTTTTATACGTAAGGAGGATGTGTGTCCATTTGGCCCAAGCCATTTGGACACACATTTATAAGAACGCTGTGATTAAGCATCCTGAGCGTAAGGAGGATGTGTGTCCATTTGGCCTAAGCTATTTGGACACACGTTTATAAGAAAGCTATGATTAAGAAAGCTATGATTAAGCATCTTGAGCTTAGATGGGTACTTAGATAGGGTGCCTAAAGGGAGTGGATGCCCTTGGTGCAAATAGCTTAGGCACACCATGGAACAAGTTGTTAAGTACCAAGTCCCACGAGGGAAATCCGTCCTTAGTGGACTTAAATAAAATTCTTCTTCTTCTTCTTCATCCCACTCTGCATTCGCGCGTGGGCCATTTAACGGAAACTTCATGCATGACTTTCCACCCCAATTGGCTTGGGTGCCATTGAAAGCTCGAGGCCCAATCTCCGGGGTGCAACTCATGGCTGATGCGAACTCATGTAGTATTTGTACTCACCTCTTCTCGATCAACAAAACAGGGTATGCAGATACAACGTTATTATGTACATGTAATACATTGTTGATGATCTGTGACATAATTTTGTCAGCATCTGTGGAGCCGCATATGTGGAGCCGCACCTGTTCTGCCAAGCAAGATGACCAGAAGTTCCGCTGCATACGGATCAAAAACAGCAATGGCACCTGCCAGGACTCTTGCTCCGAGTCCAACTATGTCCCATCTGTCCAGCAGCTTAGCAAATGCCTCTGCATCTCTCACAGCCTGCCGTAATAACACGAAATTGCAGTGTCACGAGATCCGTCTGTCCCGCCCCAAGCCCTGTTAGGCTATTCTTTATGTCAGCGCTCACCGCATCAAGATCCGATATGAAACCCTGGCTCTGGATACTTATAGCTGCCGACTTGAATCTTTGCAACACCCTGCGGGTTCGCGCTGGCACTGCAGAACCTAACCACGCTCGGCTGGCATAGGATTGTCACAAATATCAGCCTCCAATTGTCGTCTCCTTTCTTTAGCCTACCGCAAGCATAAACGCCGATGAGCATTGCAGATGCCGATTGAGCCAGGGTAACCTCCAATTAACCACGCCACACTCAGAACCCTGACAGGGTTCCAGCCTTCCCGTCTTCCAGCCTTCCAGGATCAGATGCTTCCACCCGATGCTCCATAAAGAAACACATTGATGATGCCGCCTGTTCGTTAGCTCGCTCGCAACAGCGCACACGCGTCAGTATCACCCGCCGCTGGATCCAAGGCGTCCCAGCTGCAGGCAGCATGGCTGCAGCAAACTCTTGTCCCTTCCGAAAACCCTGGTCTGGTTCGAACCCGGGTCCCGAACCCGAGGCCCCAGCCCGAGCCCCGAGGTTCGAACCAGCCCCCGACGATCCCGGCCACCGTCACCGGTACGCCACGTCGTGCCTGCACTTCACCGCAATTCCGGTACCGTTTTTAGGCCGGCGGACGGGAGCCCATTAATGGTACCGAACCGAAAAAAGCGGCGTCGGAGTCAAAACAGGCTCCCCAAGTTACTCCCCGACTTACAGCCCCCACTCTACTCCACAGCCCTCTCGCCCTAGCCGAGTGGTCACCACTTTCTCTGCGTGCCAAGTGGTGTCCGGCTCGAATCCCAGTCCCGTCTCCACTGCAAAGCACGATGATTGTCGCTCGGGGAAGCGACGCAGCGTCGTCGGAAACGTTGTTGCCCTTCCAGAATAGAAACGTTCATCCTTGTTAGCCTCAACCGTCAGCCAACCGGGTGCCCGCGCCGATGCAGTACTGCTCCAGAGTAGAATACTATGGAGAGGTTGCCCAAACCCGTACTCTCGTTCGTCCTGTCTGAACACCAAGTGCCCGCATTGCCTGCCCTGCATGTGCGCCCGGTCAGACCCAGTGCGGCCAGCTACGGCGTCCCCAAAACCGAGATGGTTTTTCTTGGTTTTTTAAAATCTCGCTCCTCCTCCTTCTATGCGACAAAGCGGATCAAATGCATCTCTTGCTGCTGGATGCGACATATGTTTGTGCCCGGGAAGACGCAAATTTCATCAACTGGTTGTCCAAGTCGTAGGCTTACAGAGAGGCCGTACGAGGGGAAAACACCGGAAACGATGGGTGGCCAGACGGTGGTTAGCCAGTCCGTGAGAAACAGCCTATGGGCAAGCGGAAAGTCTTTTTTCAACAATATCGCGGGTGGAGGATTTGTTGGAGGCGGTACGGGCTTTCTTTGGCTACAGCACCCCTACAGCTGGGGTGGTTAAGGATAACCGGGGTTAGTTTGGGGTTCCGGTTGCGGGTTACGGGTTGCGGCCCGGTCGTGAATGCACTAACCCCGCTTTTCGCGCCCCGAGAAGCTCCGCCTTCGCCTTCGGGACAGTCTCGAAATGCTCCCCGTCTCATCCGCGCTTGCCACTTTCACGATCGCTCTCGATCTGCCTCTTCCGCTTCGCCCGCTGCTGCTGCCGCCGCCGGCGCTGCTTTTTGGGCTCTGCTCATCTTGGGAAATTGCGCTGCGCACTGCGGCGGGATCGATTGTCGCAAGGCAGGAGCTGCGGAATGCGCTCAGCCGGCGGCGCGGTGAGTGACGGAGTGGAGGTTGCTGTGAAGGCTGCTGCCTGCAGCTGAGTTGAAATTCGGTGCTTTTGTTGCGTTGCGGATTGGTGATGTGTTGAGGCGGCGGAGAGTGGATTTGGAAACCGTGCGATGTGGAGTTCGGAGGTTTGAGTCTGCTTGCTGGAGTCTTGGTTGCGTGACGTGAACTGGGAGTGATTCGTGTCCTGGTTTGGATCCGTTTTTTTCCGAATTTCGGGCGGGGAGAGGGCTGGATTCTTGCTTTGGAGAGGTTTGTTCGTTGCTTATGGTGCGGCTACATGTGCGGGCTCTGCGTGAGTGAGGGGAACGGACGTTGAGGAATTAGGTGGATGTTGTAGTGCCTGTCGCTGGGGAGTGGCAATGTGTTGCGGTTTAAAAGGAGAGGACAGGCGGTTTTGTGGGAAATTTGGTGTGGAGAACCCCTAAAGTGTGTTTGCGCAGCTGGAGTTGCCGTGATGTGAGAAATTCTCGTTCTGCAGCCTTGCAATGGCGGGGACAAGGATAACCTATTCGATCTTTTTTCTTGCAGGATGTCATCGCGGGGTGGAGGAGGCTTTTGCGGTGTATGGGAGCTTCGTTGCGCGCGTGCTGCAGATTTTAGAGGAATGAGGGGGTTGAGTTATGGGATAGTGACTGCTGACGGTTGTCCTTCTGCTTTTCCCGCTGCTGCGCCCCAATGTCAGCTCAAGGACTCTGCTTACCCGCTGTTTTCCGGCATGGTGGATGCTTCTCAGCATGGTTAAGGACAGGCGTTGTGCGGGAAGCGGCCTTCTCACAAGCACGGACTGTTGATTGAGGCCTTTGCAGTAGTTGTACGCAAGGACACGGAAGTGTGACGGCAAGGCGTTCGGGAAGGATTTCTCACCGCCTCACGGCGGTGTGAAGGATGTTGCTGAGGAGGTGGTAGAGGTGGAGGATTGGTGTCTTTGGTGCGCATTCGTTCAGGATGGCGAAAACCGCCTCTGAGAGGGATTACCAGCAGCAGATTGTGAACTCCAGCTATGCCGAGTCGGAACGGATCAAGGATGTTCGGTGCTGGACCTCCTTCTGCTCCTTCTTCTCACATCTTTTGTCGTCGGGGAATTGCTGCAGCTGCCAGGAGCAGGCCAGGGTGGAGAACAGCAGCGATGTGCTTCAATCCAGTGTCGGCGTCGCCTCCGCTCCGCACAAGGCCCTGCTCACGGCTGGCTCTGTCAACTCCACAAGGCCATTGCAGTCCAGTGCCTCGTCCAAATCTCATTCAACCACTCCAACAGGGAAGGCCCTGGGCCGCACTGTAACAGGCACCATCTTCGGCTATCGCAAGGGCAAAGTCACTTTCTGTGTTCAGGAAGATCCCAAGGCTTCCCCGTCTCTGCTGCTGGAGCTGGCCATGCCTACTGATATTCTGGTCAGGGAGATGGCCTCGGGCCTGCTCAGAATCGCTCTGGAATGTGAGACCAAGGGCAGGGACAAGATGCAGGATGACATAGGCGGGAATGACGGATCCGTGAAGCCCGGCCCCCATAAACCATCTCCGCTCATTCTGGAGCCCGTCTGGAGCATGTATTGCAATGGCAGGAAGGTGGGATTTGCCATTCGCCGCATTTGCTCCGAGACGGACCGTTCGGTCCTGGCTGTGATCGAGCAGGTGTGCAGTGATCTCGGCATGGACCCTTTCACTTCCGGTCTTCTTCTGCCTGTGATGCTTCAGTCTGTGATTCTTTGTTGCTGTCCTGCTCTGCTGGTAATGCTGAGGCCGGGAATCCAGCCGGTGTTCTCGTGTTCCTTCACGAGACCATTATATCGGCGTCCGGCAGCTCTGACAAGTTTTATGCATGATGGCAATGGACAAGCATGTAGTAGACACGACGAACAGGGTGCTGTTGAGCCACGAGGCGCGTCAGAAGACCCCGTCAGACTGGGCTCTTGACGCGAATGACGCATATATATGGACTGACGGATCGTTATGTGTCTCCTTGTGCCTTGCGTCAGGTTTCCATGGGCGCGGGCGTCATCCCCGTGGACGAGCAGCATCGGCCTGTGGTGCTGTCTCCCGACGGCCGTTCACGCTCCAAGCAGTCGTCACGGCGGACGTCCCCGGAGCGGCACCAGCGGACGGAGGGCCACCGCTGGTTTCCGTCCGTCTCCAGGTCTGCCCGGACCAGTCCGGAGCGGGAGCGCCGGATGGGAGGCCCGGGCTCCCGCGACCAGTCCTACCGCTCCTCCCCCGACCACCGGTACCAGCACGTGAACCGCGATCGTTCCTCGTACCGGTCTTCCCCGGAGCATATCCCGGTCGTCGGTCGGGAGCGACGATCGTCCCTGGACATGCGACGGGTCTCTGATGACCGTGACCTGACGCCTGTCAAGACGCGGTCCTTCGATCGCTCTGTGCAGCATGAGCGGTAAGCTTCGTTTGCTTCCACTTTGGATGCTGATGGTTGGCTCTCGCGACATTTTCTTACTGTTTGTTGGCATGCGTGTGTCGGTGTTTGCAGTTTTGAGGATAGATTGAAAGGAGGGCACGAACGCTCCAAGAGTGGGGACAGAGCCATCTTCGAGGCTACTGACAAGTCCCCACGCCGGTCTCCCAGGTCTGGACTTGGGTGGGCTGCAACTCGGTGCTCTGAGCATTTGATTCTGCTGTGCCCACGAGGCTCATCTCTGTGTTGCTTGTCTTTTCAGGCGTGCACTTGGGTTCGAGTCTGACGGGACCACACAATTTGCCACTCCTCCGTCGAATTCCAAGTCGGACGCAAGGACCAATTCTAAGTCGGACTACGGAACTCCCGTGTCTGATGACGCCAGGAGATCGCTAGAGAGTGAGGAGGACGATGACACTGCTACCTCCCATCTACGGAGTGCTGGCAAAGCCTCTAGCAACGGGATCGGGGTCAGGGCCGTGTCCAATGGAGATTCTGCTGAAGGAGAGGTGGCCAGTGGTGTTCATGGCCCACGGTTCACCAAGATGCACAAGGAGGACGATCATATTCCGATCAACTACCACCGCATCGACGAGCATCTGCCATTGGATAACGGGAAGGAATTTCCTATAAGGCCCTCCAAGACGGATGTGTACAACGATCTGGATGATGATCAGTTCGGCCATCGCTTAGCGGATGGTCATATGCACAAGCCCAGTCAGGTGCCTAGCGAGGAGCTGATGTATATGAGAGCCCGGTATGA
Source organism: Anthoceros angustus (assembly GCA_010909165.1). Taxonomy (NCBI): domain Eukaryota; kingdom Viridiplantae; phylum Streptophyta; class Anthocerotopsida; order Anthocerotales; family Anthocerotaceae; genus Anthoceros; species Anthoceros angustus. The sequence continues at coordinate 579,915 of MU008191.1, forward strand.
GCATGTGGTCGGCTCAGCTGATGCGGAGTCGTTTCACATGATCAACCCAGATGGAACTCCGGGCCAAGAGCTTAGCGTCTTCTTCCTCCGCATATGAAGCCTTGTGAGGTAAGTTCTTCAACTCTTTGTTTATTTGTCGAATGCAGTGCCGCTTTGGTTTGCTTGACAAGAGCAGGCAAGGACGTCAATGTTCAAAACATGACATGATGAGAAAGGGGACTGCGTACTGATCTTTAGGTGTTGCTGTCTGTCATGTTCAGATCCTGAAATATAAGTCTGTGCAATCGTGGAGGGCTCCCGATGGTGGAAAAACAGTCGGGACATCTTTCTCCCATGACACAGATATTCTAACAGCTTCTTTGTCCCTCATCCTCGTTCCTATTGAGGGTGCAATTAGGATCCAACAACAATTTGTCCACGGAGACATGTGTATCTAGAGACCTGACCTGTTCCATAGGGTGTACACTATCATCTGCTTGGCTTACTCACCGTTGTAAGCATTTCATCCTCTTGTGCAACTTAAATGGGCATTTGACAGTCTGAGGTTGTCGTCACACCTTTGGAGCGTTCCGGCTCCCCCTCTTTGGGTCCAAATCTTATGGTGCTTTTGTCTCTCTGTTCATTTATTTACAAACGCTCTCAATAATAACTTACCCAAATTTGATTGGTTTAAGCACTGAACTCATGCAGTGGAAGCAACCAGCTGCGAAGCGCACGAGCTAGCAGGTGTGGCATTCCCCTTCGCAGTTGTGGGAAGTAACTTAGCCCTTTCCGGTAATTGCGTTGGCATGTCGGCGGCAGTCTGTAGCCGGACACGTAATTGCTGAGTTCTCAGTACCCTTGATATCCTCCTTGTTGAGGGCCATATCCCGGTTGCTGAGGCTGAGGACCATAGCCTTGCGGAGGACCGTAGCCTTGTGGAGGACCGTAGCCTTGTTCAGGGCCGTACCCTTGTTGCTGTAGTTGTGGGGCACCATAACCTGCTTGAGCCGCTTGAGCGTCGTATGCTTGTTGAGGAGCAGCGTACCCCTGTTGTGCATAGGCAGCAGCCTGAGGATCCTCCAGGACCTGCGCAGCGGCATTAGGATCTTGTTCATATGCATTCGGATCTTGAGCAGAAGCTTGTCCATAAGAGCTAGCGCCTGCTGCACTTGCAGCACCTTGACCATAGGCGCCGTAATTCTGTCCGTAACCGCCTCCTTGTCTCTGAGGAGCACCGAAATTGGAAGGCCCTGCTCCAAACATGTTGCTGCCTCTGTTGCCAGCCCCCCCTTTCCCTGCATCTATGAACCCTCGACCTACATTTATGGTTGCTGCCGCCAGCCCCTGGCTCCTCATATCTCTCACTGTCCCCTTGGCAAACCCTCTCACACTGTCCGCTTGTCCCTTGAGCTTGTTGATGGCTCCCCGCAACATCCCTCCCTGTTTCTTCTCAGTCATACCGTCGATCTGCCACTCCGCTTCCTGTCCCGGGTCCTCACCAGCAAAAAGGGGAGTATATCTCGGAGCCTTGGCTCGCACTCTCCCTTGCCGATCTTGAATCGCACCTAACGACTCCTCCACAAATGAACGCAGGGAGGCCCTGGACGGCCCGTCCAATCCCTCCACTCCCAAGCCTTGCATGAAATTCACCTTATTCAGCAGATGCTCGTGCAACTCCTGTACCACGTCCGCCTCCGCCTTCAGCTTCCCGATCACGTACGTGGCGTTGGATCCGTTGGCTCCCGCCAGGTTCCTGGACAAGAGGTCAAAGTGCACCAGCGCACGAGTCCTGGCCGAGTCCTGCGCCATAGCCTCGTTCTCCAGCCTTGCCATCTCCGGCTTCATCGCCTCTATTTGCTGCGTCGCATTTGCGATCTCCTGGCGCATGTTAGCCGCGTCCTGCCCCGGCGCCGACGCCAGAAGCTGCGCGGAAGCTGGGGAGGACGCCAGGGCCGCCCGCAGTTCCCCTCCCCTCTGCCTCACTCTACGGAGCTCGGCATACAGAGCCTTCCGGGACTCGGCCGAGTTCTGCAGCTTCTTCAGCCACTCGTCCAGCGCCTGCTTGGAGGGAGCAGCAAGTACGTACTCGCTGCGCTTGGAGATGCTGGCCACCGTGGAAGCCAGAGCCACGCAGAAGCAGTACTTGTGGTTGCCGGCAGTCTTCTCATCGGTCACAGGAACTACCTTGGATCCCTCCACAGGCACCACTCCCAGCGGCGCCGCGGACTCCACGTTGAAGTCCGATGCAAAGTAGAAGAGAAATGCTCCCTGCAGCAAGAAGAAGCGCCTCTTCCATGATTGGAAGTGTCCGCCTCGCTTCTCCAGCCAGCCAGCGAGATCCGGCTGCAACCACAGCACGGACTGGTTCTCCATTGCCATCAGGTTCGGCATCACCTGATTCAACTCCTTGATTGCGGCCTGCATCTTGTTCAAATTTCTGCACCCGAGGACTTCTGTTTTGTGAAATGGAGACCGGCGTGTTGCTCATTCCGCTCAGAATCCTAAACCTTAGCCTTGCCTCCATACTCGTACTCCCTGGGGAACATTCGGTATGCTTCTGTCTCTTCCATTTCACTCTTTCATCCAAATCCTTCTCACGCGATTCCAATTCGCTTTTCTCACCCTTGCTGACTCCAAGATCAAGCGTTCAACAGTCCGGAGTTCCACAAAACCTTCTGCCTGTTTCCAAAGATTGTGAAATTGAATACCCTTGAGAATTCTCTCCTCTTTTATCTAGGCCTGGTCATCCGTGTCGTGGAGGCCGATATCGCTAGCTGCTCTCGTTTCTTGTTGAACAGCGATGCCATGTATGCCTACTCTTTCAAGAAAGACTCCTGCTTTTACTCAGCGTTCTTGCAAATATGTGCCCAAAAATTGTGGTTTTCTTTACATGCCTTTGTGCTTTGGAATTTTCATTTCGCTAAGCGTCGGGCATGTTGCATCTTGGGAGAACTTGGTACCGTGTTGCAAGTCGCAAAAATCTTTGGAGTTGAGCAACATCCAACACTTCATATCTTCGAGCTCGGAGAAAATATATAGGTGAATAATTATTTTAAAAAAGTGAAAACTATTATAGCTATAGGAATGTTAAGGACATGAGAGGTACTTGGATTTGGAGAGAGTATTAATGAAACAAATATGGGACATCAAGTTGCCAGAGTCTTGTACAGAACATTGTTGTCTAAAGTTAGAAAAGAAGGTTTAGCATCAGCATGGGTGGCAATAGCACACAAACGCACTGCAGATCTTTGTGGGTTGTCATCTAGCAAAAAGCTTCCACCTTTTGATCTGGCTTCAATTGGAGGTGCTTCAACTTTGCTCAGATGGGTTTTCCAAAAAGATTCTACACTTCCAATAAAATCCAAAGCGGCAGAAGCCGCTCTGGATAGAGGGTTTGAGGCTATACGTTTATTCAATATCTTGAAACTTGCACAAATGCGTAGGGCGATGCGGGAAGATAGAACAGGTGTTCACTTTTCCCTTGGTCATGTGGTTCGACATCGATACTTTGGATACACAGGTGTGATTTATGGATGGGATCCTGAATGCACAATGCCAATTGAAATGATTGTGAAAAATCGTTTGTTGAATATAACAAAACAACCTTACTACTATCTCCTTCCTAATGAGCAAGATGGAAGATCGAGTAATGCAAAGTACGTAGCACAAGAAAATGTAGAGATTTTGGTTGGTGGTAGAGTAGAAAATCGTAGTATTTCTAGATTCTTTGTAGGATATAATTCAAAACTAGGTAGATATATACCAATTTTATATCTAAGATATCTTTATCCTGATGTGTATACCTATGATCAAGATCGCCAGCATGAGGGTGGTGACCTTGTCTCTAAATCAAGAAAATCACAAAAAATAAAGACTACTAAAGAAATTAGAGGAATGGATGATACAGAACAATAACTTAGCTCACAAAGGATAGTTAGTGTCAACCAGCAGCTAACCAATTTGATGCTTTGAGTCTAACCTAAAGCATGACTGATTTTTTTTTTTGTAAAAATACTCTATTTTCTAAATTTTGAAGTGTAGAATAATTTTCACGCACAATGCATCAAATCCAGCCCACAAAGTTTTATACCTCCATGGTTGGTTTATAGCTCGAAACGAAATTCAATATCTAGATAATCAAGAAGGTTAAAAGTTGAACGAAGAATCAGTGGAAAATAGTATTACCTACTAAGATCCATTTAAATTAGATCTATTCATTCAACAAAAAGTTTGACATGGAACATTTGAAACATATTTGTACATACAAATTCAAAAGAGGAGGCAAATGGCTCCATACATGTTCCAATACTTACAAAGACTATGCCCTAAACCCTAAACATCCCTTGTGGTATCCGTGATGGCGTGAAAGCATAGCTTAGAGTAGTCAAGAAAGAGTGTAAGAGATGGAGAGCATGATCTTAATAGCAACCAATACACAAGTGGATTGCTATTGGAGAGGAGAACCCTTGACCCTCGACTTGCAAAGACAAGTTTTAGTATGAGCTTGATGTTTGTGCAGTTTTTAAGTGAAATAGAACATGTAAAAATAGCAAATCAACCACAAATTTAAATGCAAAAGCGCGTGTATGAACATGAGATACGCAAGGAACAAAGTGCCGCTAGAGAATCAATTACGCATGGCTTAGGTTATACATTGAAGACAATCTCCTGGAAGGCTAAGTCACAGCAGCAAGATCCTTTATGAGATTTGAATCTTGTAGACACTCTCATATTATGCATTTTCATAGCATTAAAAAATAGAGTATAAATTATATGAATTGCCTTGGATTTCTACTGATTGAATGAAGGCAATGAAGGATTAAAAAATAGAAAATAAATAAAATCTTTATATAAAATACAATAAATAACCAAGTAAGTACCTACCTAGATATGTATGGGAGCACTATGAATGATACTTAGGAATGTACAATACAGGGGAGTTGAACTTAGGTATGTACAATACATGGGAGTTAACTTAGGTATCAATGTAGAGGAGTTGAACTTAAGTATCTACAATACATGGGAGTTAAACTTAGGTATGAATGTGCTTGCAACAAACATATTAACTATAGCAGGGGCAGCACTGGGACTTTCCGAGAATCACCAATCCCAGTACTAATCCGGCCTGAGGATACTTAACTACGGATTTCTAAAGGGATCTGGTGTAGTAGCCCTTGGATGCAGCACCGGGACTTCCCGAGAATCACCCATCCCAGTAGTAATCCAGCTTGAGGGCACTTAATTGCGGAGTTCTAATGGGATCCGGTGTAATCACCCAGGTATATAACCACACTGCGTGCGTAGTGGTATCCCACAGACAGTTGTACCTGTCTTGCTATGTCGCCCATCCACCAATTCTCCCCACTTAGCCGCCCGAGCGGTCCTAGGGGGAGCTTGTGGTTGTGTGTGTGTCGCTTTTGTACATTAGCACGAGCTTGTGATTATTTGCCTGAGCATAACTGTGAATTGTCTTTCCTTTGCTGCTCATTTGAGCTTGTGATTTGCTTTTGCCTTGTGAGTTGAGTACCTGGTAGGCTCTAAAGACAAGTTGATTTTGTGACTATCGAACGTAAATAAGGGGCCTAGTATGAACCTTTTTCTTTTCCCACAAGAGTCTAGGGCACATCTATACCTCTTTCCCCTCTCCTCCTAATCTAGATCTCTAAAATAAATAAATAAAATAATGGAAGAGGGAGGAGGATTGGACTCAATGGGATTAAACAATTGATACATATATGTCTCGCTCTTTATACTAACAAAACATTGATACAATAACAATATCTTTACAATTGTCACAATGACTCTGGGCTCACAAATTTACAGGAATGATACAATAACAACACGACCATGACACGAACTAAGGTTACAGCATACTCAAATTTCTTACGATGTATCCAATTCAAAATGCAGCATCGCGAGTGCGGGATCAATATAGGTGTAAAACAACCAAGGTGTAAAAGTCTGCACCAATTCGTACATCATGCGTCATTGTTCTAAGCTTCAAAAAATGCAACTTGCCTATTCTAGATTAGCCCATATTTGATATTCCTTCCCACATATTCACATGACCCTCATGATATAGGAGAGGGGATTTTGCACGGGTCAAAATCCCTTACCACCGTAGTTGATATATTTGTCGGCTAAAAATAAGTATTTTTTCTTTTTTCCTGATAATATGGATATTATCGCGGCCCGTACCCAAATTCTCAAAAACATATGGCGTTGGAAATCATGTCTTTAGGTATATGTCCGATACATGATTATATAGGATATATATGTACAAGACATAATTTAATTATTTTATTTTATCTAATGATCTATCTTAAAAAATATAATTCATTAGGCAGTGGGCCGCCTAAGATAGTTAAAGGAACAATAGGAGATTTTTGGCCCAATAGTTATTTAATTTAGATCTCTTTTTTACAAAACTTCTAGAGTCTTTCTCCATACTTTTCTCGGATAAGATGAGATTTTTTTATTTATGTGAATTACATAAAACTTTTTTGTGCAATTAAGCTGAACTTCTGTCTATTCTTTTTTCTTCAACCCTAAATTCATCTCTAGCATGGGTTTTTGCTTCCTAGACGTAGAAGGAATTAGTAAGTAGTGGTGTCAATGGAACCTTGGGTTTGGTTTTCCCATCCCCTACACACGTACTGAATTGAACTAGGTGAGAAAGATGAAATAAGGTTTAGTTATGTTTATCTAACATATATGGCAGTATGTACATAGGTATCTACGTAGTAAGTACGAAATGTGAGAGGAATGACCTTGAAGTTTGAGAAACCAAATGCATTGTATGCCCGCCAAAATGTGGAATTGAGACGGAGCGTAAGTGGAGGCCATGGAAGAAGACAAAGCTGCTGCCTACTATGACGAGCTGGTGCTCAAGGGAGGGGGTGCTGCACGGTTCAAGCAGGGCCTCGGCTATGGCTCCAAGCCCTCTGAGCCGCGCACTGAGCGCTCTATTCCGACCTCCATGAGCAATTTCGTCAGGGAGTTGAGCCCAAGCAAAGCTGGGCTTCTGCGAAAGGAAATCAGGATCGATAACATCAGGGACAAGCTCAAGAAAAGGGACAATGTTCCAAGAAATTCGGGGAAATCGGATAAGCGCAGCAGGAGCTCCTCGCCAGAGCTAGCTAGGTCGTCGGCAGCGGAGGAAGCCAAGAAGGTGCATGGGAAGGATGGGAGTCGGAGCCCTCAGAGGGGAAGGAGAAAGTGTGAGCGAAGGGATGGAAGTAGGTCTCCCGGACCGCGGTCCAGGAGCAGGTCTCGTGACCGTGGAAGGCACCGCCGGAGTAGGTCAAGGAGCAGGTCTCGTGAGCGAGGCAGGCATCGCCGGAGTAGGTCAAGGAGCAGCTCCAGGGAGCACAGAAAGGAAAGCAGGAGAGGATCCCATGAGAGTAGGCGAAGCCGGTCTCCTCGTCGTTCGGGCAGGAGGGAGATTTCGTACCATAGCCACCGGAGGAGGGAGAGAAGTAGGTCGTTGGACAGAAAGCGGGGTAACCGGAGCAAGTCTCCTGGGTGCAGGGACAGGAGAACGAAGACTGAACGGGGAAGTAATGGTGCCGCGGATACCAGAGACTATTCCTCGCTCATTCCAGGCTTTGATTATATGGTTCGTGGCTTTCTTCGTGTGATGCATTTGCCAAGTGCAATGTTAGGCTTTGCAGATGCAGGGAAGTAGTGGGTCTAAACCCCGTGGTTTGCAGACTCCAGCTCAGAAAGTGAAAGCCAAGATGAGGCTTCAGCTTTCAGAAACTGGTATGCCTTCAAGCTCTGTCTATGCACGTCTGTCAACTGTTGGTTGAAATTGTTCCTTTGCTGAACTGCGTAGGCGACTTTGACAGAAGAATTTCTTTTAATGCAGTTGTGAAAGATAACGCCAAGGGAGTGACTGGAGAGTGGGAACGATTTGATTTCGACAAGACAGCACCATTGGATGACGATGCCAAGCTTGACGGGTTGGGAGGTTAGCTAGCCTGTTTCATGGCAATTCAATTATATTTGGACGAAGAGTATGTGATGCGTTCGGAACTGTTTGGAGTGGATATCATCTGACTATGGTATGTACTCTTGGCAGATGACACTGGGGCCCCTGATGATACCGTGTTTTTGAAACACACCGGAAGTACTTTCTATGCCTCTGTGAATCAAGTAAGTCTTGGCTTCATTGTGGGATTTCATGTTGTCAGTCTCTTCCCACTGCTTGTCACTTTTCGAACGAGGTTACATAGTGGTGCTGTTATCTTTTTGTCCTATTAATTTCTGGTTTGTTGATGCAGGCTAAAAGAGAGGCTGACATTCAGTCCGCTCACGAAGCTGCGATGTTTGGAGTGCCCACCCGTACTGAGCCCGAGATGATGAAACATCAAACCTCCCGTTGTGATAATATTACCACCAACAGAACAGAAGATAAGAGTGCAGAGGGCAAAGCGCCTGGAAGTTCTGTTCTCAGTGACGAGGTCTGCCTGGGCTTCTTCGATGGACATCATGTATGCTTGTGTACTTGCCTCCCGTGTATAATCTGACAGGTATTGCACCTTTATATGTCCTTGGCAGGTCCTGAAAATGCAGCAGCAGAGCTCATGGCAGGAGCGTGCAAGAAGGCTGAGGGAGGAACGAGCAGCTTCTGGAAAATCTTGACCTCCAGCGCAGACAACTCACCCATCTCGTAGAGCTGAGCTCGACGGACATAAAGAGGATTCGTTATCAAAAGTATTGCATGCAGTGATTCTGAACCAAGTGCTGTTTCTCTAGGACTTTTGGGTCTGGTGAGGTAGCTTGTGGTTATCCAGAATCATGCTTCTGCAAGTATGTGGGGTGATTTAGAACCGTGGTCTTTTCAACGAAGGGAGTGTGGGTTTTTGCAGGACTCAGCCGATCATTTGCCGGACAGGAGAGTAACGGAGTGGCACTGCCTCCAGAAGTCACGGTGAGGCCCTTGCATCCTGACTAGAAAAAAGCAGGTTTCATGATGGCAATTTCTTGAAGGGCTGAAGTTATGAAAAGTCAATATTTACCGCCACTGTCCAGATTGTCCTGTGGCTAACGATCATGTTTCTGGCGTTGGACACAGCACCACGGGCGTAGAATATTCAAATCGTGGATGCTTCCTAGTACCTGCACAACTTTTTAAGTCTCACATCCTGCTTACGAAGAGTACCGGAGCCGTAGAGTCTCTGGGTATACATATATTGACAAAATAGCCGTTCGCTCAGCTGATTGTCGTTCTTTTTTGATAAAACTTTGTACTTACACCTTTATCAGTTTACTTTTGAAAGTCATTGTCCGACGTTCACTTTCCTGTCTGTCAAGAAGTGCAAGCGGTGGTTTCACGTGGTGCGTCCTGTAAAAGAGGTGAAGTTGCCCTGGTTGGTAGCTGGTTTCCATCGGCAAGCACATGCACGGGTGGCTCATCCTTGCACCCAAAAGCACAGTAGAAGAAGAAGAAGAAGAAGAATTTTATTTGAGTCCACTAAGGACGGATTTCCGTCATGGGACTTGGTACTTGACAACTTGTACCATGGTGTGCCTAAGCTACTTGCACCAAGGGCATCCACTCCCTTTAGGCACCCCATCTAAGTACCGATCTAGGCTCAGGATGCTTAATCACGGCGTTCTTATAAATGTGTGTCCATTTGGCCTAAGCCATTTGGACAGTAGCTTGAACGGCTATGCGTGTGCTGCCGAAGCTTGCTTTCGGTTCTGGGTTTGAAGACTTGAAGAAGGGACGACAACAACGCAGGTTTGTCAAACCGGACTGATTTTAGTATGCATCTGAGCTGGTCGACACATGGCTCTGGAAACCTTTTTGGCAAAGTTGCAAAGAGGGACATAACCTGCAGGCGGTGAGGTAATAACCCGTGCTGCAAATCACAAACTTCTCCATCTGGGGCAGGTTGAGAGAGATGCAACATGTCATTGCGGACAGTTTGCCATCAGCGCCAACAGATGTCAGTGGTCCAGAGAACGACACTGGAGAGCCCACGTGGAGAAAGCAGGTCACATTTCCTCACTGTCCAATAGATGTCATTCTTGCACTGGATGTGCCACGTCGAACTACGGTGCCGTCCTGAATGGTACTCTCATGCCTCCAACGTGCCATCAGTTTCTGCATCCCAGCTTACGTGTCTCGTGCTCATGCCCACCATGCTGAAAGCACGATTACGGCCATGCTAAATGTTCTGTTCCACACTGCACGTGATTCTTCTGTTGCTCTGACATTCCCAAGTTGATTGATGAACTCGCAGTGCCAGGGCGGAGCGGCAGTTGCGTTCCATGTCTGCAGTACTGCAGACTCCGAGGCCGCGCAATCCCAGTGCGTGATTGGCTCCTGGAACCCCAAGCGCGGAGTGGCTGCTGTGTGGCACAGGCACAGGATTCTGACTCTCAGATGCTGCTGTCTGGACCAAGCAACCGCTATCTACTATGCATCTATATATCTACCCTCGAGGTCGTGCTTATCTCAAGGCTGTAGAATGGAAGCCCCGATTCCCAATCCCGCGCTCACAGCGAGCTGCCGCTCAGAACCTTCGTCGATGAGGTCTGGTGGACGTGACAAAGTGCGGGATCACGCCATTGGGCATGTTGATTCCGCCAAGCATCCCCTTGCCCACTTGCGTCACGCATCCTGATCCCCCGGGCCTCCCACACTTCTACCAGGCACATCGTGACTTCAGATTCTTCTGCGCCTGCGACCGACCATCATGCCCACGACATCACATTGTTCCTCCACTTCCAAGATACTTTTCTCTCTCAACAAGTGTTTTGATCCTGCAAGATTTCACACGGACAAACTACGTAGGTACCTATTTTAAAATTTTACATACGTCCGGTATACACCTAAATAGGTCACTTTAATATTTATTAAGAATTATTTATATCTTGAATATTCTAATACCTGAGTATTAGGTATGAAAAATTCATTATTGATCAAATTAGATTCAACATGTTTTACACTCATGTTATACGACTTTGTCATCCCAATTGAGGCCAGCTACCCAAGCAAGAGGTGCATTTGAGATGCTCCCACCCATATGTGGACTCTCATCTTTGTGCCCATGGCATTATAATATGTGGACCTTCTCATCTTTTTGCGCGTGATATTATAAATGTTATACATAGTTGTCTATAGGTTCAGAGCATAGCTACTCCACACTACTGTTGTGGAACACCTTGTTGGTACGCACCACAACCCTATTAGTTTCTAATAATGCGGAAGCTCAGGAGGAATCCGAAGCTTACCTCGTATGTCTGTAAATTGCTTGCCAAGAAGGTCTCGAGTTTCCTGCGGAATAGGACACCTGTTAGGATAACACCTCTAGTAACCCTGTTTGGGATCCAACATGCACCACTTGCACTTAGAAAGCTCTGGATGGATGAGACTATTGTTAAGACCTACTTGTAGCAAACTTGCTGACCTTGTTCCCCTTTCCCCCTAAGCTACCTGCCCTAGAATGAAGAATAGGCCAAAGGTTGGACTAAATCCAAGTCAAACGCAACGCGATAGAAAGGTTGCTGGTTCGATGCGGAACGCCTGAATACTAGGATGAGCCAAAAGCCAAAAACATGTTCCCTTCCCCGAGCCAGGAACCTGTTCCCTTCCCCGAGCAAGAGCGAAGCCGAGCACGGATTGGCTTGGGAATGGAGGTTATGAAAGTATTGTTCAATTTAGTGCATTGTCAAATTATTTCGATACCAAGTCTAAAGTCCAAGCTAATCCTATATTGCAATCCATAACTTGAAGGGTGTGTAATCCACCTAACCTGTTTGAAAGAATGGTAACACATCTTAGTGGACTTCAATAGAGTAAAATCCATGTCATACTAGCTGAGTTGAAAGGGAAAGGAAGAGTTTTTCAATGAGACCTATTAGCTCCATTGTTAGAGCGTCATGCTAATAACGCGTTATAGGTTATAGGAGGTCGGGTTATAGGTTCTTCTTCTTATATGGGCCAGGTTATAGCTTCGAATCCTATATGGGCCACAACACATAAGGACTTAGGCATTAGAACTTTAAAATATACTTTTACTTCTATGCCAACCCACTCTGCACTAAACCTTTGCAATAAAAAAGTTGAAGCATGGACTCTTCCGTATTGCCCTATCGTAAGACTGTTCATACCATCTCTACTTAATCAATACAATTCCTATTTAAATTTTTCTTTCTAGATTTAAAGATGGAGTATGGTATACCTGGTTTCTTAGTTTCTAGAGCTCGAGGAATATTTTCACAAATGATAAAATAGTTTATTTAAATATTTATTGAGATATATTATGATATTATGAAAAACCTTAGAGTAGCATTTAAAAATTGGGCCTATCATATTATTTCAAATTCCAATTGGTCCTCATAGGATTGGGTTTTTTTTTAAATGATAAAAGTTGTCTTTCAAAGGTGTAACACTTAGAATATTGTAATACAAACCTGAAACTAATATATGCAATAAAGTAGGTTGGAGTATTATTCATTATATGAATGATAGAAATAATACTCCAAAACATATTAGCTCTTCCAGTTTACACCAAATATTTCATATATAGAACAAAAACACAATTAGAATTACTAGGTGCCAATGGAATAAAAATAATAAAAAATCATTAAATATTTTCACGATACAATCTAGGACAACCTACCATTTACTCAAGCTTGTGATCATTCTCCATGTACACAAATCTATTGCTTTCATCCAAAAAATCCTTTCTTTTTCTTCTTAGGATCCTCAACTCTAACTGGATTGTGTTTCATCTTTTCTATAGGAAGTTTTTCATCATCAATATTAAGTGTCTCTTGGGTAGGTTGAATTTGCTTCAAGTGCTCTTCTACTTGGATGGGCTTATCAGGATCTTTAGGAGGAACTATAATAGGCTTGTTTTGTTTTTTAAGCTCCTCATTATACTTAATGAGATCCTTATCTCTTTGGATAGATTCGGGTGCTTCATAAAATAGAAAAAATGGATTTTTGAGCATAGGATTTTTCATTTTTTAAGGTCATACACTATGTAATAAATAATGAGAAAGATCCACTAAATTATTAAACATAGTATATCACTTTCTTGTAGTGTCACTCTAATATTAATATAAAAAATAAATTAATATATACTTGAAATAGGTAGTATAGGAATATAAGTGAAAAACATGTCGTGATTTATTACAACAGCCTCCATAGCAACTTCCTCTTAAATTCATACATTGTGCCTATATAACTAATTAAACTCCTCCACTACCGTTAGTATCCTAGAGAGATATAAATTAACGGTTGCCTATGATTTGTTTACTTAATATAATATATATTTATATTAAGAAGTTTTAATAATAATCCTATTTTCATCACTTTAAATTTTTAGAACATAATTAATAATTTATTCATAATTTAGATAGCATAGTTAATATCATTAAAAAAAACCAAAACTATTTGCATGTGGAATTGTGGAACCCTTGTTGTGTGACCGTCTTTCTGTGCAATACACTTGGATATCTGGGCATTTGATCTTATCATAATGGCTCCCAAAAAAGAGGTAGCATCATATGCTCATGGAGGAATGTGGTCTAAGGAGTTAGATGAAGTTGGAGTAAACAAAATTTGGTCTGAACATGTGGAGAAAGAGAATGCAATCTATAATAATGTAGGAGGCCCTTTTATGATGAATCCTCTTACATGTAGGACATTACATGTGCATGAGGCTATACACGTAGTAATATCTTTGGTGGTCAACAAGTTATTGATTTATCTACATAAGATTTGATACCTTTTAATCATAGCATGATTGTGTCTTACAGTAATTAATATTCCGGATAGACCACAATACTGTAATCCTAAGACAAGAGGTATGCATCTGTTTCAACAAGTAAATTCTCATATTGTCATTTCAGCTCTAATTCACGAAGTTCTAGAACTACAAAGATGTAATGCCTATATATCTTTGCATTGAAGATGTAAAGTTACTAAGGAAGAGTATGAAGCCGCCTTGAAAGTATTAGGAATGGTCTCTATTCTTAAAAGGCCAGATGCAACTCCGACAGAGAAATGGGATTGTCCTCAGACTTCATCTCATGAATATGGTTGGGTGTCTAAACCACTGGTGCGTTATTCATATTACATATCCTTATTGATATATATAGAAAATTTTTAATGAAAAATTGGACCAACATGTTTGTTTGTTTGCTGTAGATTCCTCGCAACCCTGAGTTTTGTTATCCTAAAAATTCATGTGCGGAGACGTTATATGCCACAAAATACTACAGCTTAATGCATACTACACCCTTCACGGCAAAAGAACCTATTGCAAAAGATTATGGAAAATCTCCAAAATCAGCAGGTAAGGCTCCTCATGTTGTTGCCACCAGCAATCCACCCACAACTGCATCAAATGAGCAAGTGATTGTGCCGTCAAATGGTAATCCTACCATTTCGACATTGGATCCCACACCGTCAAATGGTAATCCTACCATTTCGACACTGGATCCCACAACTGCCTCTTCTATTCCTATTGCACGTGCCCTCTCTAGTATTGTTGGACCCACTGCCACTTCTGTTCCGTCGATACCTATTACTAATGGTGAATCTAGCTTAATACCTGGGCCACCTTTAATTCTACCTATAACAGCTAGTCCTATAATAGCCACTACTTAATTTGCCGTTCCTTCCTGTATTGCTCATACACCACCACATATCACTTTTTGTTTGAGTTTTATTTGTCTTTTCCTTTTTTTTTTTCCCACTTTTCTAAAAGTGATGTTTGGTTCTTAGCACTTGAGCTTCTCTTCATCTTATTTCATGGTACCAATAGACTTCACATTCAAGTCACATGATTGATAGCCATATAATAGACCTTACATTCAAAGTCATGTTTTTACTACCCATGTGATTTTGACATTGATTTTATTATGGGGAATGCCAGTCCTTACATAAGTAAGGACAATAGCCACACACGTTCTTGTAATAAAGAATAGACAATTTTCTTGCACAGTCTACAAATAAAGTTTTGAGGCACTTTTCTTGGACATATCTACAAATAAATTATAGAAAATTTTTGTTGCAAATGCATACAAATAAATAGGCACAAACCCCACTAGTATTGTCTAATTCCATATATGAAACCACACCAATTATTAATAATAAATATACACAACTAACTTCAATTTAATCAAATATATTGAAAGTGGATTAGTTAGCAAAGAAAGTCGTTTTATACTCATAATCTACACCACGTCAAACACAAAGTATCTTTGATGACTTGAGATCATATAAGTTTGTATTCTAACATGGATACAAACAATTATGAATTTAGATAACTGTATATCACTTACTATATTTATTTTATGCAGGTTAAAATCAAGTATCAAATAACTTGGTTTGATGTATGATAAGATTCATTCTCTTAACTCCAACTTGACAGTAAAAAAATTAATTTTTTTATAAAATATATTATATATTAGGTAAAATATTAAAATTATATTAATTTAATATATTTAATAATGTTAATGAGTAGGTATGGTTTTTTCTATACCTATCTATTTATCTATTTAGGTAGACTGGGATGCATGAAAATTTAACTCTATAAGTAAGAAGCCTTGCATGAGAAGCATGTAGCCCTGGATCTAGTTAGTAAGTTGTAAGTAGTGGTGGTAAGACTTAGCTTAGGGCTTAAAGAAGAAAGACTTAGCTTAGGGCTTAAAGAAGAAAGTCTGCTTTAAGCACTTACTTTGGAAATGTTGTAAGCCTCCCTATAAAAGGAGATGAGGCTAGCCTTAGAGAAGCATCTTGTGATCCTAGCATGGGGAGCTACACTCTTGAGGATAGGACTTTGGTGCCTAGAGGCCTTGGGAGCCTAGAGTGTGAGCATGTCTAGAAGGATCCTAGCACTTGGGAGCTACACTTCTGTGAGGAGTGTGAGCATGTCTAGAAGGATCCTAGCACTTGGGAGCTACACTTCTGTGAGGATAGGAATGTGGTGCCTAGAGGCCTTGGGAGCCTAGAGTGTGAGCATGCTAGAGGAGAGCTGTTGAGGAGGAGATCGAGGGGAGAGAGCTAAGCTCCTAGCTTAGGCAAAGATGGGGAGCTCTCGTGCTAGAGGAGAGCTGTTGAGGAGGAGATTGAGGGGAGAGAGCTAAGCTCCTAGCTTAGGCAAAGATGGGGAGCTCTCTCTGATCTCTCATGTATTCTTGTTGACTCTTCTTTGGAATAAGCAGTGACAGACGTCTTGTTGCGAGTCATCCCGTGGAAGGACGGCGGGCTACTTGGAGGCCTCGTGCTGGTGTCTGATGATGTTTTTGTTGCTATCTGCGTGACTGCCCCACCTCGCTGAAAGCTAACTGCGTGACTGCTCCACCTCGCTGAAAGCTAGCTGCGTGACTGCCTCACCTCGCTGAAAGCTAACTGTGTGACTCCCCCACCTCGCTGAAAAGGGGGTGTTATTTTATAGGTCATTTCTCTTTGGAAAAAACTTTGTAGGTCATACCCCGTGGGGGACCCTTTTTGATGGACATGAGATAGCATCAGATAGTTCCAAGCTCCCTTTTTGATGTTCATGAGATAGCATGAGATAGTTCCAAGCTCCAACCACAACATGTGATCGCTAGAGTCCAGTGTTGCATGTGTCCGTGGTGTAGCGGTACCGACCATCCATTATTCCACTGCCGTTTCCAGTAGCTGTGTGGCATACAGCCATCTCCTTCATCCAAGCTTTATGAAGGCCGTGCTCTGCAGTACACTCCGCTGTGGTCCCTGCAGACTTTGTGTGGACGAACTCGCAAGGGGTTTCCAGAGTGCGTGCGTGTGTGTGTCTTGAGCTCAGATTTTGCATGAGTGCGGCAGCCGGGGAGCTCCAATGGCCGCCTTGCTGCAGACTGTCCACAACCCGCTGAGTCATCACCGCACTGGGGCCAGATCTGGTCTCTGTGCGATTCGCGAGCTGCTTCTGCTCCGGCCCCTCCATAGGAGATGGTACAGCCATCTCCTTTGTCCAAGCTTCCAGAGAGCATATCAAGCCCGGGCACTGCAGTACATTCCGCTGTGATCCCTGCAGACTTTGTGTGGACAAACTCGCAAGGCGTTTCCAAAGTGCGTGTGTGTGTGTGTGTGTGTGTCTTGAGCTCAGATCTCAGATGAGTGCGGCAGCCAGGAAGCTCTGATGGCCGCCTTGCGGCAGACTGTTCACAAAACAAGTGTAAACCTGTGAATGGTTAAGGACTCCGCTGAGGTCATCACCGCAAAGGGGCCCGATCTGGCCAGCTGCTTCTTCCCCGGTCCCGCTCTCCCCCCGTACACTCCATACCCTTCCGGGACCACGGATAACGTAAAAGCTGGCCGCGCCCCGGTCCCCTGTGCGCGCCCTGGCTGTGGAGGAGCGGCCAGCCTCGCCTGACATTCCCAAGAAGATCTCCAAATCCGCGAAAACAGCTTCTGTACTCCGCCGACACCAGCTGCTTATAGAATTATCCACGGCTAACCTCGTCGTCACACAAGGGCTCCAGTCCATACCAAAGATGAAGCCGCTCCAAATGTCAGGTTAGGTTATTCCGCGCTTTCCTGTACACGCAAGGACGGCTCATGCATTCCAGCCTTTAGCGGCAACGCTCCCGCACACCTCACCCTTCCCATGTCCGTACGTGCTGTGTCGTCCATGGAATTGCTATGCATACATTACAGTATTCCAGGCTGTGCCGTGCTCCTTTTGTCCATTCCTCCCAAACACAAAGCTGAATGTGCACACTCGCAGAGCACAGCCAGCGGTTCCATCTCCCCGCGCGGCTCGTGAGCGTCGAGCATCAGGACAGCAGCAGGCCGCGAAGCTGCCTCGGCATCCATGCGGCATGCCGCCCGCGGCTCTTGCATCTTCAAATATTAATTTTCATGTTTCAAAATCGTTTGTTTAATGTGTGTCAATGCAGGTGTGACATACGTGGGAGCCATCTAGTGTTGCGGCACGTCGCGAGCCATTCGGTGTGACTGCGACTGACATGCTCCCATCGCGGTGGCCTCCACGATGGGTGGGAGCCTTCATCCGGCGGTGACGGGTCGCCCAGGGGACCAGCCGCGGCCGGGGCCGGGGCCGTGATTTCGGAAGGTAAACCAGTTACCAAACCAGCAGAAACTGTTCCTGTTCGGTAGAGTAAATACTGGCCTATATGTGTGGGAACGGGGCGAGTCACATTTAGAGGTCGAGTTTGTGCGCGTAGTGCCTGCCACCTTCTGCTTCCCTTGCTCCCTTGCCTTTGCCTTTTTGCCTCTCCTTTTCCGTTCTCGGGCGCTCGGCTTTGCTCGGCCCGGCTCTGCTGTTTGCTTTCTGCGCTGGCTCGCGCGCGCGCGCTCGCTCGCTGGCTCCCTGCCGTCTTGAATTCTCCCTTCTCTGCTGCGCCGTTCGCGGGCGCTGTGAGATTGCGATCGTGTGAGGCATCTGTGTGGGGCGAGGCGGCACAATTCGGCGCAATTCTGGGGCCGCGCAAGAGTTGCGATGCAGGCTGTGGCGTTGCTGTCGTTCTGTGACATTGGCTTACCGTCCTGTAGTGTGAACGTCGTGGTACCGCCGGATCTGCTGCGCTGATGCATGTGGAATTGGTGTAGCCATTTCTGCGGTGGCTGAATCCTGGAGTGCGGCGCGTTTTGGTTTGGCTGGCTGGCTGGCTGGGAGGAGGCTGTGGATGCTGCGGTCGCGTGCCGGGGGGTTCGAGAGTGGTTGGATCGCGGCTTTGGTGTAGGGGTGTGTGCGGAGCGGCTGCGTCGCAAGATTTGCTTGGTTGTAGCGCGCTCTGGCGGCAGCTGCAGGCAGACGGTCTCTTCGTATCAGAGGAGCTGCGTGCCGGTTTGCCTGGGCTTGTGTGGCTGTGAGGAGCGTGCCTCGCTCTCTTCTGTCGGTGATCTCGTTTGTCTTCGATTTCGGCATCCGGAACACGACTGCTTGGTGAGTGGAGGTTGCGGTTTGTTCTGTTTCGGGCTGGCTGTGTGTGGGGTTTTGGTTGGTGAGGAGGCGGAGGGCCGTGGACCGGCCATGTAGGTAGCTAGGTTGGGGGAGGGAGGGGGGGGCGGTGTGAGGGCGCGGCGCTATTGCGTTTTACTTGCTGTGAGCTGTCGCGATGCGCCGGCGCTAGTTTGGTTCAAGTTTGGAAGGTCGAGGACCGTGTGCTTTGGGGTATTCGGTGTGTCTGCGGTGAAGGACTTGCAAGACTGTGGAACTAAATTGAACTCCAGGTTTTCGGGAGAGAATGTGGAGAGTGGAGAGTTCTCATTTAGGGTTTTGGTTGTAGTACATGGTATATCCATTTGGAGTATAGATGGTTGTAGGCACAACATGTTTGTAGCTGCTTCTGGCCTGGGGCTTGTTCTCTATGGCTGGGTGCCCTTGCGCTTATGTTTGTTATCTTTAACTGAGCAACTGCTTGCCGCGCTGGGCTCAGCTTAGGTTGCGTTCTCTAACTCGTTCTGATGTGTGTTTGTGTTCCAGGTTCCAGTGTTGGCGAGCTCTTTCGTTGGTTGGGTACCCGATTGCTTTGAGGTTTGATACATCACTCTGGCAGCCTCTTTAGCCCCTCGTGTCCGCACCTCTTCGCAGGTGTGGGGGAGAGCTGGAGTGTGTCCAGCTCTGAGTGCCCCTCAGAAAGCGAGGCACTCCCAGGTTTGGAGGGCCTGCCGCATGGTACAGGGTGTAGCAGTGGACTACGGCTAAAATAAGGTGGTTCAAGATGTAAGCTCATGTGTGTGGAAATGTAAGAGATAAAACTCACTTAGACTGTTGCTACTAGCAGAGTCTATCGATGTAGATATCTTATACCCTGGAGAGGAGGGTGCAAGCTATGTCACTGCAGCCGGGGCTGTCATCCTTTGAGTCTGTTCATCTGTGCTGGTGGTGAATCCTAGTGAGCTGTCACGTGGGGATGGTTTGTGCAACCCTTGTTACTCCAGCTATGATAGTGGCTCCCTGTGGGTTCTTCCGGCGCTCCTGAGTGGAACAGGGCGAGGTGAATACTGATGCTGGTCATGTTTCTCACTCTCAGCCAAGCACTCCCTCTGCGATTTGGAAAATTGTCAGTAGGTTTGGAGTTCTGTGCACGTTTGATTTGTTTGTGCTAGCTGGGTCCTCCTAGGCTGTCTCAAAACACGGGGAAGTGAAGCTCTGCAACCTCGGAACTGAGGATCCAAGTGAGATGGCTAGGATGTCTTGTCTACCTATATTTGGGTGGAAGCATAAAGGAAAGGTATGCAATTCTTAATGCTTTTGATACCTCATCAGCATTCCTAGACGGAGGAGTTTATTGCTCAGCAGGATTCTTCGTTTTCCGTTTTCCATGCAGGTTGTTGAGGCAGTCCCGATGAGGGTCATGTCACAGTGGGAGGCATGCAGTCCTATCACTTCTCCAGCAAGTGAGGATGCAAGCGCAGATGCAAGTATGGGCGTTCAGGAGAATTTATCACAGGTGTTGTCCGCCATCGAGCTGCCCACCCAAGGGAACAGGGTGCTTGCATCAATGGAGGCCAGCATGGATGAACCAGAGGTACATGGGCTTGACGCTCTTGCCGGACCGCTTGCATCAATGGAGGCCAGCATGGATGAACCAAAGGTACATGGGCTTGACATTCTTGCTGGAAAAGCAGACTATGAAGGTGAACTGCTGGATGACACAGCTGCCAGCGTGGATAATCATATTAAAGAGGCTTACCCATGTTCTGGTTCCACTCACCTTGCTCGTGGTAGTGGGCAAGATTATGGTGGAAGTTTGCAAGGTTATCCATCTTGCCTGACCGAAGGAAGCCCTTCTGAAGCGGGTCACTTGACGGTTAGTGATCCAGGAACTATGCCAGGTGCCAGACAGCAGTTACAGGATTTTGGGCGTAGTTGCTCAGGTGCATTTTCAGAGATGAAGCCATCTGAAGAGAATGAGAGCTGTGGACATCGTCTCAGCGATTACAGCCTTAACTCGGGATTGGTTGATGGGTCTTATGCACCAACTGAAGCCCTGCTCCAAGCTCATGAAAAATTCTCATTTGCGGTCAGGACTTCCACATCAAGAAGACTTGCGCAACAAGGATTTGCTACTACTAGGTCTGAGGGTTCTGCTCGGAGTGTGGATGATGGAGTCATGTTTGGTATGGGGCCTGTAGGTCGTGGAATGTCCGCACCACCGAAAAAGCCTTGGTGGAAGGTAACTTTGAGAGCCCATCGTAGTGTTGCTCTTTCTGCCAGCAACCAAGCATCAAAGTCGCTGTGTGTTTCACAAGCACCTGAGAAGACTACTGCTCCTTTGCACCAACTTGGTTTTTATGGATCGGACGGGGATGACTGTGGAGGTATTGTTTCCCCACCGTCTGGGAATGATGCTGGCCTGTGTCGGAGTGGAGGAAGTGTAACAAGCTCTGGAGATGTTTCACCGGTGCAAACTGCTCATGTTGAGGATGTCATTGAGCAAGTCCCTGCTGGGATAGCTGATGGGGTTGCCATGGACGCTGGAACCATCAATCGTGCTTGGCCTTATTCTCCCTCTCATCTTGACGGTCTTCAAACTAACAGCTCTTTCGTGTTTCCTGGAAAGAAGCGGGTGGAGGAATGGTTTGCAACTGTTGATCTCAGTGTTCCTTCTGAAGAGGAACTGCCGTTCACAGATGTCATTTCCCCTAAAAAGCAGCCAGACTGCACTGAAGATCTTGCAGGAAGACAAGTTAAGGAGAGTACTGTACGGTCGTCAGGTCAGTCAGAGGGTCCTCTCGACGTGGACATGGCATTGGCTGTGGCTGCAGCCCGGGCCCTTCATTCGTTGGCCACAGTGGCACACTATTCTGGTACTGGGCTGAGGATTGTTCCCCCTTTTGGGCAGTTCACCTTACTGAAGACAATCAACTTGTCTTCTAATTCCCTAGGTAAAGTTTCCGACTGGTGCGCTTTTTTCTTTTTGACTTGTTATAGTTTTTATGCAATGGTGGAATTAAATACATGCTATTGAATCGATTATTGCAGTTCGCATTCCTTCTGGTAGTTTTCCCAAAAGCGTCCACTGCCTGGATTTGTCTCGCAACAAGATCGTTGCCATCGAAGGGCTGCGCGAGTTGACAAAACTTCGAACTTTGAACTTGTCATCGAATCGCATAACTCGGATTGGGCATGGTGAGTTCTGACCCGCTATTGTGTAACTGCAATCCATCATCCAAAGTTGCTTTACTTCATTGCAAAAGGCTCAAGACCGTTGTACTTCTCTTCTCAGGTTTGGCGCATTGCACTTCACTCCGGGAGCTTTATCTAGGAGCAAACAAGATCAGCGAAGTCGAAGGCCTCCATCGTTTGTTGAAGCTGACTATATTGGATGTGAGCTATAACAAGGTGGCAGAAGTTGCGGGACTTAATCAGCTTGCAGCTAATTATCTCTCTCTTCAAGAGCTGAATGTGTCTGGGAATGGGCTGTGCAAGAATATGGGGGAAGAGCAGCTGAGAAAATTCATCGGTGGTCTTTGCCCGAGTGTTATCTACTTGAACAAGCAACCCCTGAAGTCTTTCACTAGGGGAGAAGGTGTGACGAAAGTAGGTTCTTCCACTGGGCATCATGTCCAACGGGGAATGAAGTCAAGCAACAAGGTGGCAAAGAAAGGAGGTAGCGTGCAGATCGCCCCCGGACACAAGAGAACTGGCAGTGGGGAACCCTCGAAGACATCCAGCCATGGCGGTATCATGCCTAGCCAGGTGGGTCAAAACGGTAAGAGTCATGGGATCCTGACCTCATCGCGTCATCGACAGGGCCACGGCCATGGCCATGGCCACGGTCACGGCCACGGCCACCACCACAACCATCATCGAGACAAGCGCGGGAGACGGTCAGTGGAGTCAAGCCCGGTCGTCCACCTCGAGGCTTTCGATCCTCGAGATCCTGTTCCTCGAATACAGAGCGACGGTGCCCTGAATCATCAGGATGTGACTGCGGAAGCTTCTTAGGAAGTAGATGGGAGTTTATCATTAGTGTGGCAGTTCTGTGTGGGTGGATTTGCTTTTAGAGGTTGCGGCCTTCGTGTGCCGCTTTACTGTCAAGCGCATCAAAGGCCTTTAGTCTGTTTTACAATTAGTGGTTATACATCTATGTTATTACCGGTATAGATAGGAAAGTGTGTTATTTCTACCAGTCGAAAATCAGTCATCCCCCTGGATTGACTAAAACCCTAAAAACCCTGGATTTCGATATCTACAAGGCCCCCTGAAGTCAATCTTGCCGCAATTTTACCTTCTCGATCAAGCCCTGACCTTGCCCTAACCCGGATTTGCCTGTCCCAGATTAGCCTGCACATGCAACAGAGAACGGTAAATCCGGGTTTGATCTTGATGGACGTCAGTTACGTCTATGGAAGGTCGATCCAATTACCAATTATCTAATGTGTATTCAAGGCCATTTGATTAGATGAGGGCATCTGTACCCTCTATAGTTTGTTATATGAGGGCATCTGTACCCTCTCCATTGATTTTAGTCCGGAACTCATTGCTGGACTAGTATCACAAACTGGTTGTGGTACTCTTCTTCTTCTCTCTGTTGCAGGTCTTAGGTTCTTGTCCCAGATCTCTGTTGCAGGTCTTAGGTTCCTGTTCCTGTCCCAGATTAGCTTGTACTGCACCTGCAACTGAAAATGTAATTTCATCTCTACCGCAAAAGAAGAAGAGAGTTCACCACAACCAGTTTGTTTGTGATTCTAGTCCAGCAATGTGTTGAGGACTAAAGTTAGTGTAGGACAGTGTGGATACCCTCAGATGGCCTTGGATAGACATATACTTGGATTGACCTTCCATAGACCTTAAATACTGTACTCTCACGGCCACTAGCCAAGCTGATCAACAAATTTGCACGGACATGACCAAGCTGATCAATTTGTTGGTTAATCGTATCCATCAGTCCACCCGCTCCTCTCAGGAACAAAGTTGGCTGACCAGATTTGCCGGCACAAAGTTGGCTGACCAAGTTAGCTTGCACCTCAGATATGAAGTTGCCTTTACACAACAGCTGCCTCTGCCTCAAATCTGAAGGGCATGAAGTTACCTCTGCACAACATCTATAAAGGTCACCGTCGATTCCCTTACCAAGAAACACCATTCTAGGCATCAATGCCTGCAGTCCCACAGCAATTGTTAAACCAACCATCATGCCACATCGCTCACTCACTCTCTTCATCTCCGTGCCCTTCTCTCCTGCACCCAAAAACACTAGACTTCCTGGCATGAATGCCGCCCCTGCAGGAAACCGACCCACCTTAAACTCCCATCCCATCCCATTCCAGCACCAAGAACCGACCACCGCCTACCAGGATAGGGGGAAATGGCTGCGCTCTCTGCGAGTGGGCTGAAAGCAGATGTGGAACTCTAGTCGAGCGTGCAAGAAGGAGATGATCACCTTGGCTGGCAGGGAGGAGGTGAGTCGCCCAAGGCGTTGAAGGGGATCATTTCCCTCTCATGAAACTCGTCCACCCAAAAAGATCACCCAGAAAGTTGTGGCTACATGACATCGAACAGAAACCCGCAACCCAACCAAGATAACATCTTTAGGCCAGAAACCACCTGAAACAGATCTGAGGTACTGCTGTCTTCTCTTCTCTTCAGCGTGAGCAACTGATGACCAGCCAGCCAAGAAACGTTCAGATTTGTCAACAGACTGCTACGAAGCACAAGCGTTGAGGTGCTTACCAAGCGCACCGACGAAGTGTTGGGACCCAAGAAGCCACTCGAGAGCTCTGGAGTACACCTGCCACAATCCCAAACCCTAAATCCTCAAGAGCCCAAAGTTTAGTTTCCGTGTGGTGGTCCAGGTCCCTCTCTCTCCCGACTTCGCCGCGCCACTCCAGCGAGGTGGTGGGAACATGTGGAACACTTTTGACAGCTTGCCAGGTGACCCGGTTTCATGGAAGCGTTCGGTAAATGCGCAGATGCCACTCGTTCTTTTGGGTCACTCAGTGGCGTATTCGATAACTAGCTTCATAATACCTCTAATTCGCAATCTTTTCTGACGGGATTCTTGCGGGGAAGATTCATCAAAGTAGTAATCAAATGATGGATAAATAAGCGGTGTTTGTCATTCCAATGACTCAAATGTTAGATGTCAGACGAAGGACAAAAATGGCTGGAGGCGTTAAGATCAAAGGTGAACCAGCTCACGCGGCCTGTGTGCAGCGGAGGATGCGAAGAGGCCGTCCGGGATTAAGCACGACGTACGTACCTTGGGTGAAAACGAGAAGACACAGGCAACAACAAGCACGGGCTGCACGCAAGGTTCATGCACATTGCTGCATCCGGGATCTCAACTACAGGGTTGGTTGATCCGATCCTGTAACCCTCCAAAATGCAGCAAGAGAGCAGGGGCAATGCCCTTCTTAGCTCCTCTACCGGGACCGGCAGCATTCACGACCGGTTTGCATCGAAGCAATTCATGGGCGGCGGGTACAAGCGGGAGAGCGTGGTGGTGATAGTGGATGCGGCGGAGGAGGTGCTCACCTTGGATGGTCTGGAGTGGGCCTTGTTGAACGTGGTGCATCCTGGGAGGAACGAGCTGATTGTCCTGGGAATTCTCCACGAGACTCAAGATTTCTCCTTCCTATGGGGAGGCCTGCTCAAAGGTAAGCTTGCAACTGCAAAAAGGGCGTTGGAAAAGTTGAGCTCGCTTCCCGACTCCTCCTTCTCACTTGCCAGATTCGCTTGTCTCGGGCACGCGTGTGACAGTGACCTGCTGCGCATCACGGAGTGCCAAGGCCAAACAGCTGAACCAAAAGATCAACCAGAAGCTGGAGGCCTACCATTTGACTCTGCAGCAGTCCGAGGTGCTGCGGGAAAAGGATGGGGTGAGTGTCCTTTCGCCTTCGGCCAAAGGCACGGCTCTACTTTCTCCTCGAGTACTTTCTCCCAGTTGCTGAGTTGCTGTTTCGAGTTGCGTCAGGTTGGTGTTCTCCAGGCTTCTGATGTGCTTGGGATTGTGGGTGCTGTCAGGTGAAAGTGCATATCCGGATCACAGCTGGATTCAGTCCACTCCACTCCATCGCCGTGCAAGAGACCACGGCATTAGCTGCATCGTGGGTGATTCTCGACAGGTGAGTCCGTTGGTTCCCTGGCTCCACCCGCGCAGACTAGCAGCTGAGACCTCACTGCAGAGCCCTCACTGCAGAGCCTGATCCAGGACCCTGAAGACGCACCGGAGGTACTTCTCGGAGCAGATGACCTGCAATGTCGTGCTCATGAAGAACAAGGTGGACGCTGAAGTGCTCCGGATCCATCAGCAGCAGCAAGACTTGGGCAAGAGCCCGATGTCCATGGGGGACATCTCCCTCGAGTCCATCCTCCTGGCGGACACCGGATTCCACACCAACGACGGACTCCCCACGCCGGCCAGGGCCAGCCCAGTCTCCACCCGCGCCAGTAGCGGGCCAAGGAATTCCAATGTGCAGAATCCCGGGTACCCAGTATTCAAGGGGGAGGCCGCGCCAGTCCTGGCTCCTGGGCTCCTGGCCAACGCCTTGAGCTTCCACACCGTGGACCCGTCCTTCGAGGTGTCCTGGATGGACCCGGGCCCCGACCACCACGGACCCCTGTCCAAGACCATGGAAAGAATGGACTCCGACATAGATTGCAGCTTCGCCTCCATATCCCCCGCTTCGAGACCCGCCACTCTGGCGCAAGCTGTGAAAAAGAGGTTCACCACGGGACCCGTGAGAGTGGCCGACGAGCCTTACGACGCCTCCGCCACCGACCTCCACTCGGAATACGAGGAAGAAGCAACGGACATGGAGGAAGGCCACGACCCCACCACCCCCCGGCCTTTCAAAGCAGCGCAGGCCCCGGCACCGACAACTCCATCTCCCACAGTCCCGCGACCAGCAACCACCAGTCCGGACGACGGCTACGCCTCAGATCTCTCCTCCCATTCCGACTTCAGCAGCGACTTCGGAGGCAGAACTCCCCGCGCCCTCAGCAAGCTGGTGCAAGATCAGCGCCAACCGGGACTCGAGAGCCGCATCACCAGCAGATTCAGAAGCGACTGGATTCAGGACGCGCATCATAGCGAAGAGGACGACGACAACGACAACAAGTCCTCCTTTCCTCCCAGCCTTGACCACGGCGCCATCGCAGCGACATCAGCTATGGAGCGTCACCAACGACGAACTGCAAACCCTAACCCTAACCCTAGGGGGGCTCCCACCTCGCCCGGTTCCAGCTCCTCGTCCGCCAGCTTCGCCAGGTCCACCAGCTTCCCGCCGAGTCCCTTGGTCCCGACCCACGCCCCGAGTTCCTCCAACAACTCGCCCAAGCCGAGGCTGGTGACCGGTTACCCGCACCTGTCGCAGAGTCCGGGGTCCAGGGCGGGCAGTCGCCTGTCCGCCAAGCCCAGCCCTGCTGTTTCCCACATGTCTCGCCACTCCTCGCATTTGCCGTCGTCGTCGCCCGCCTCCTCGACCCGGTCCAGCCGGTTGTACCAGTCACCAAATCAGTGGAAACGGGACCAAAGCCAAAGCGGAGGTACTTCTGGAGACCGGGAAGCTTACCCCAAGATGCCAGCCCCCCCGCTTCTGAGCCCTCCCCGGTTTGAGCAATTTGAATTCTAGCTGCAATCCTCACTTCCATGCGCAATCTGCCATATTACCCAGCTTCGAACCCCTTCCAACAAGATCTTCATACATACCTCTTCAATCGGCCCATCTCCGCCTTTGGATCCCTACCCATCAGTATCATACCCACCATTTCCGTAAGAGTGTTCAGCTTGAACCCAATGTATCTTATTAGTGTTAAAGCCCCACATACATGTAGTTGCTTATGTTTCAGTAGCATGCAATCTTGATATCGACAGATAGTCCAGTCTTTATGAAGGGTAAACATCCTATGATTTGTGTCCGGAGGTACATACGTACATATTTGGAAAAATTGTGCAAAACAACATGACAAGCTGATGGAGGAGGGCTGTAGCATTGCGGGAAATATCATGGCTTTGTACCGTTTTCATCCATAATCACACGACATAGCGTGCTTCGTGGCTGATCGGAGCTTCCACTTTGCCGGAGTTTGAGAGTATTTGCTGTGGTTGCTTGTTTTGGAGGTTGGGGGTGAACCTTACGACGAGGTGAAAGGACACGACACCGTCATAAGTTCGAGAAAGGATAGGCCTATGGCATGGCAGGAAACATAGAATATCGAGACACCCGGGAAGAACTTTCATGTCCAGCATACACGTGGGAGGAGCCAAGTGGCATGATTATCCAAGGGCCACCCGAGAAGGTGCAGGTGCCCAAGAAGCCCGGGGATCAGGAGCCCGTGTATTTCAGCCGTTCCAGCCCGACTTGTGTTGCCTGTCCTGTTGCTTGCAGGCGTGTTGCTGCATCAGCAGAGGCAATTTGGAGTGGATGGAATTCTCGGTACTGTTCTGGTTCATCTATATATGCGGGCATGCCGGTGGGGTATGCTCAGCGCCTGCTGATTCAGCCTCTGCCTTTGCCTGTGCCTCTGCCTCTGCCTGTACCTCCGCTTCTGCCTCTGCCCGTGCTGCCAGCTTCGCCTGGGGACGTGCTCCACCGTTGGAACGCGTGGGCTGCCGCCGGAGGTGTTTGAGAAGTGAGCCTGCTGCCTGTGACCGGCCTTTCTGGGGCTTGACGCTGCTTGGGGTTCGCTTCGCTTCGCCTCGCCTCGCCCTCCCCTTTCTGCTCCCCTTTGAGCTGCTCTGTGCTGCTGCCCTGCCTTTATGGGGACCCGATTGATGCTGAGGGCCCGGGGTGCTGTTGGGGATTCGCCAAGCTCGTGCTGTGTGCGCTTGCCTGAAATAAGTGCACCTGCCTGATAGCGTGTGAGCCACATTCTGGGTCCTGTTGGTGTGTGAGAGAATTTCATTGCTTGTTGCAGCACCTGGCTTGTGCACTGGTTGTGGGCACTGTTTGTGGGTGGGGGATTTGCTGCCGGGGAGGTGAGCGAAGTTGGGTCAGCTGTTCTGACTCGGGTCGCATTGGGGCAGAGCCGCAGCCATGAATGCTCTGGCGGCTACCAACCGCTACTTCAAGCAGGCGGTGAAGATCCTGGAGCTGGATTCTAAGCTGGAGCGGAGTCTGCTGATTCCCTTCAGGGAAATCAAGGTTCGTGTTTTGTTGTTCCTCCGAGTTATGGGGCTTACGGTAGCTTGTTGATGTCGATGTTGTTGCTAGTAATGGTTGTTGCTCTGCGGGGACTGATCAGTTTGGGCCTGCAACAGGTGGAATGCACCATTCCGAAGGATGATGGGAGCCTTGTTTCGTATGTGGGATTTCGTGTCCAGCATGACAACTCTCGCGGCCCTATGAAGGGCGGTATCCGGTATCATCCAGAGGTGCGTAGTGTTTTTTTGCATCGATTCTGATGAAGAGGTTGGTAACGTGGATTATATGTAGAGTCTGGTGTTAAGCGTGGGGTCTGTTCGGACAGGTGGAGCCCAATGAGGTGAATGCTCTGGCTCAGCTGATGACCTGGAAGACAGCCGTGGCAAATCTCCCTTATGGAGGGGCTAAAGGTGGAATTGGCTGCAATCCAAGGGAGCTCAGCATCAGTGAGCAGGAGAGGCTGACAAGGGTTTTCACTCAAAAAATACATGACGTGATTGGCGTGCACACAGATGTGCCTGCACCTGACATGGGCACGAATTCGCAGGTAGTTTCAGTGTGTCACTAGGTGCCATGCATTTGCTTAATTTTGCATTCCATTTGTGCTGATCACCGGAAAACTACTTGATGCTGTTCAGACTATGGCGTGGATTTTGGATGAATACTCAAAGTTTCATGGTCATTCTCCGGCCATTGTCACGGGCAAGCCAATTGTAAGCTGTTTGTTCTCTCCTCTCGGACTGTCCTGGTTTCTTTCGGTCCTGTGGGCTTCATGTTTCTTAACATACCAGCACGACTTTGTAGGATCTTGGTGGATCCCTTGGTAGGGAAGCTGCCACAGGGAGGGGTGTGCTTTTTGCGACCGAGGCACTATTAGCTGATTACGGGAGGGCAATTGCGGATCAAACTTTTGTCATCCAGGTAGGCAGCCCCCATGGGTGTCAGGTTTGTGTGTGGTCGCAAAATACCTCCTGGTGGCACTGAGTTTGATTGTGTGAACTGGCAGGGCTTCGGGAATGTTGGTTCCTGGGCTGCCCAGCTGATCCATGAACAAGGAGGAAAGATCCTTGCTGTAAGTGACCTTACAGGGGCTATCAAGAATCCCACTGGCTTGGACATTCCCGCTCTGGTTAAACATGTCTTAAAACGAGGTGGGATCAGAGATTTTCCCGGAGCCGAGCATATTGATCCCGCTTCTATCCTGTCAGAAGAGTGTGACGTCCTAGTACCAGCTGCTCTTGGAGGTGTCCTGAACGGGTAAGCTGCTCGCACTGGAACTGCGTCCCCTAGCATCTGTTTTCCGGTCACCATGTCCTTTGACTCTTTCGGGCTACCTGCAGGACAAACGCTGAAAACGTCCGGGCAAAGTTTCTGATTGAAGCCGCCAACCACCCTACAGATCCTGAGGCTGACGAGGTAATGTCTTCACCAAGTCTATGCAAACAGATACGTCACCTAGCTGCCACTGCTCTCAAAAATAAAATCCTTTCTCCACAGGTGCTGGAGAAGAAGGGAGTCATTGTGCTGCCTGATATCTTTGCGAACTCTGGAGGTGTCATTGTGAGCTACTTTGAGTGGGTGCAGGTATAATCATGTCACCCATAGCTTGGCCTCTTGCATAAGCTTGGTTAGTCATTTCTCCATAGGTCCAGCGAATTTGACACAGTCTTGGCTGGATTCTGGCTGCAGAACATTCAGGGTTTTATGTGGGATGAGGAGAAAGTAAACAGGGAGCTGAAGAAGTACATGTCGCGCTCGTACAGCGATATCAAGCAGTACTGCAAAACCCATAACTGCAATCTGCGAATGGGAGCATTCACACTAGCTGTCAATCGTGTGGCTCGAGCCACTCTGCTGAGAGGCTGGGAAGCTTGACTGCGTTTGCAGCTTCCAGAACGCACGTCCACGGCTGTCCGAAACTCGCCCGGTCACCAATTTTGACGTGACAGACACCAATGGGGAAAGGATGATATGATTCATCAGCCTTCGACGATGCAGTAGCAGGGCCACTTTCTGGATTCCTACCTTGCTTCTACGTTTTGTCGAATTCTTGCCAAGGTAGTGATTCTGGAACAAGGTTCCTGTCATTAGTCGCCGTTTGTCTGAAAACTCGAATTCGAAGAAGTCCATCAGTTCGTCGTGTAATGAGAAAAAAAACTTTGCGTGCACTACTCACTGCAAGCTTCGGCTTCGTTTTACTGCTCCTCGATTTGAAGGCGAGGAGCTTAAAGAAGCTCTTGTCTCTTGATCCCAACGATGATGCTGTAGATCAGGTCTGCATCTCTTAGAATAGATATCAAGGAAGAGAACGTGATTTCTTTTCATATTGGAGTGAATTTCGCTTGCCTGTGTTCTAGTTGAGGAATGTGTGTAATCTAGCCCAGCGTGGAAAAGCTTGCAACTCCACAACCTACTTTTGTGGGTGACCACGGCTCCAGCCTTTCATCCAGACAAACCCTCTGTAGAAACACTTCTCATTTCATGTTTTTGGTCTAAAGCAGGTTCCATTTAGCATCAATTGAAGATCCACGGAAGGCAATTACATGGTACGATGAGTAGCCAACGCTATGATGTGGCAAAGCAATCTTGATCCACCAAATGAGATTACCTATCAATGCTACGTTTTTCTTAATTATTCTTCCTAGTTCACTGGAATCCTGCACACCGGGCATCGGTGTAGACGGGAGCTTGATTACCTTCTAGTGGGAAGTTGTACCCCTCCACTGGGAGGAGACTAGACATGCAAGTCGACCGAGCATTATCTGCAAGAGGAGGCGGAGAATTCTCTGCACCTCCTCTGGATGGGCACTCAGCATGATATCGATAACTATCTACAGGAGAAGGCTGAGGATTGTCTGCAGCAGGATGTAGAGGATGCTCTGCATTCTCTGCAAGAGGCAGTGCCTGAGGCTGAGGATTTTAGGAGGGAAGAGGCTGAAGATAATATTGTCTCCAAGAGGCTGAGGATTGCCTAAAAAATAAAGAGCAAGGAAGAGGATGAGCATGATTTATCCGCCGAAGGCCATACGTGCAGTGGAGGAATCTCCGCACAATCACATCTACCTTAGAAGAAGAAGAATTTATTGAAGTCCA
This sequence comes from Anthoceros angustus, assembly GCA_010909165.1. Classification (NCBI taxonomy): domain Eukaryota; kingdom Viridiplantae; phylum Streptophyta; class Anthocerotopsida; order Anthocerotales; family Anthocerotaceae; genus Anthoceros; species Anthoceros angustus. Next base: position 612,049 of record MU008191.1, read on the forward strand.
CCGACGACAACTTACGTCACGGGACAGAACTTTGATGACCATAACATGGATGTCATACAAACTTTCTTAGAGGACACTTTGGGCGGATGAAGCTCTCAAGCCCTCCTGCTCCTGGCGTCCGTGGCGCAACTCAGACATCAGGAAATGGTGGAAAAATATCATCCATCGGTCCAGCCGGAGCAACATCACCTGCTGGCACCAAACGCGCTGGAGGTAGAACAATCGGCGGCAGAGAATTCAGAGGAGGCAGCATTGGAGTCGGTGCCCGCGCTCTACCACGGGGAGATGGTGGAAAAATATCATCCATCGGTCCAGCCGGAGCAACATCACCTGCTGGCACCAAACGCGCTGGAGGTAGAACAATCGGCGGCAGAGAATTCAAAGGAGGCAGCATCGGAGTCGGTGCCCGCGCTCTACCATGGTGAGATGGTGGAAAAATATCATCCATCGGTCCAGCCGGAGCAACATCACCTGCTGGCACCAAACGCGCTGGAGGTAGAACAATCGGCGGCAGAGAATTCAGAGGAGGCAGCATTGGAGTCGGTGCCCGCGCTCTACCATGGGGAGATGGTGGAAAAATATCTATAGGTCCAGCCGGAGCAACATCACCTGCTGGCACAAAACCCGCTGGAGGTAGAACAATCGGCGGCAGAGAATTCAAAGGAGGCAGCATCGGAGTCGGTGCCCGCGCTCTACCATGGGGAGATGGTGGAAAAAGATCATCTATAGGTCCAGCCGGAGCAACATCACCTGCTGGCACAAAACCCGCTGGAGGTAGAACAATCGGCGGCAGAGAATTCAGAGGAGGCAGCATCGGAGTCGGTGCCCGCGCTCTACCACGGGGAGATGGTGGAAAAATATCTATAGGTCCAGCTGGAGCAACATCACCTGCTGGCACAAAACCTGCTGGAGGTAGAACAATAGGCGGCAGAGAATTCAGAGGAGGCAGCATTGGAGTCGGTGCCGGTGCTCTACCACGGGGAGATGGCGGAAAAAGATCATATATAGGTCCAGCCGGAGCAACATCACCCCATGGCACCAATTCCGCTGGAGGTAGAACAATTGGCGGCAGAGAATCCAATGGTGGCAGCATTGGAGGTGGTGTGCGGGCCTTCATACCTCCTGGACTTGGGGGACTGGGTGGGGATTCGACAGGAGCCCCTGGCGTTCCTGGACCAGGCTTCCCCCTTCCTCCACACTGCTGAACGCTTTGAAACACAAAGTCGTTCTTAAAGCCGTCATCTCTGACGTAGTAGAACACCACGTTGGAGTCCGGTGATATAACCTTCCCTGAATGAACCAGCCATTGATCTGTCTTCCCGGGCACCTCAGATATATCTCCATTTGGATCTTGCAGCGCCTTGAAATTGTCACAGCCCAAGATCACCTCTGACGGCCCGCATGTTGCGTTTGCGTTTGCACATGGATTCGTCACATTTACCATGTACCTGTAGCCCTTGGTGCTTTGCTCTAGCGTTGTCTGGATGAGAATAAGGCTGTTTGGACACTCTTGTTCATCTGGCAGCAAAATTAAATATTGCAGGTCAATAAGATTCGACAGGCTGAAAGACGTATCTAACTTGATCAATCAAAATAGAAACCTTCAACGGCTTCAAGCTTCGCTAGCAATAGACGTCCATGTGGCATTTCAATTCGAACTTGGTGATATGTAGGTAACATTGCAAGACTGCCGCCGTCTTGTAAAGCTATTTGAAAAAACAATTTTGATTAAAATTATAAATATTCACTTTAGGTATTCAACTGATAAAACATGCACTTTATGTATTGAAATAATAAAATAGAAGTACTATAGTTCTAACGAGTTTGAACAGAAAATACATACTTCCATGACCCAGATCGAAAATACATAATAGATTATATATGCTGAAGGAGAAGATAATAGTAGCAATTAATAGCAATTCCTTAGTTGTCCGACTTTTCATCTTGAATTATCCTACAAGAATGGAAGTAAAGAAATTAAAATAATTACAATACCTTTATAATTTTTTTCATCCACAACTAGATGAACAATCCTTTCCATCCAAATTAGAAATGAATACACATATTAAAATCAAAGAGTCAATTTTTTTTTAAAAAAACACAAAAACATGATTAGACTTACTACACGTGCATACTCCAATCAAAAATCTTGTTTGGTATGACTCTACTCATACATATATAAACTATGAAGATATTGCTTATGCATAAGCGAGATAGATGTCTCATATTAAAATTCATCAATTAAAAATATACATGTAACTAATAAATTTAAAATCTCAATCAATGAATAACAAAATCCATATAAAGAAGAAATCTCCCAAGAAACGAACAATCAACAACCTTGTTCGTTGTTCTATAAGTACATATGTTTTCAAAAACACGTGAGACTGGGTCGAGGAAAGTCACGAGTACTCGCAATACTCGCAAACCATACAAGGGACCCACCTATTTCTTGCATGCAAGATTGTGAGCTACAAAATCTTAAAATCAATCCACGTCGAAAACCTCCCTTGAGTTGTGAATGAAAACACTCACTAATATTTATAGGTTTGCCAATAGTCAATTGAAGTCAAGAAGAAATTATGACAAGAGAGCAATAATTAAAAACTGAAGAAGGAGATATTCATATATAAGAAAGCAATGGAAAGAAACTCGATATAATCTTAGGGAACAATCATTTAATCGAAATGATTGAATTTACTTATTTTTAATCCCAAGAGTAATCAACTAGTGCAATTTTTAATCTCAAGAATAATAACTAGTGTACCACTTGGAAGGAGTGGCTAATATATAAATCGTAATGATGGAATTGTCTTCCACAGATGGTGCTTATTCTATAATTGGACCAGGTTAGATGTATATCATCATCATTATCTAGGAACATATACAAATTGCGTAACTTTGATTAGCGAGGGAACCATTATCAAAGGCAAAAGATTACAAGTCTGCAAGAGAGAAATTACCTCTTGCTACTTCTTTAAATTCAAAGGATCCATACACAATTTGTAGTTAGCCTAACTGGCAAAGCATGTCATCTACAAGTCATTGCTGCATAGAGTAGTGCTCCATAGATATATGATCCTAAACTTGCTTCGGCCAGCTGCCGAATTGTAACCAAGGATCCAAGCGGTGAAAGCTCTTGGACGCGAATTGTAACCAAGGATCCAGGCAGTGAAAGCTCTTAGATGCGAATTGTAACCAAGGATCCAGGCGGTGAAAGCTCTTGGACGTGAATTGTAACCAAGGATCCAGGCGGTGAAAGCTCTTGTACGTAAACTGTTTGTTGGAGCAAGGGGTAAACCACCTCCAAACTGGAAGTATAGTTAAGTTGGTCGTGTGATGCGTTCTTTTGTCAGGCCTGTTGGTTCCTGCGGGTGGTGCAAAGGGAGGGTGCCGGCCGGCCGGTGCCCTCCTCTTTCACCACCCTATTGGTGCCCATTGACTCCACAGCGGCGCTCCCGCATAATTCCACAGCTGGTTCCTCTGAGCCACACACTCAACATCATGAAATCTAAAGCTTGGTGGAGAAGAGACCCATGCTCTTCCCGTGGTTTGCACTCCACCCCTCCACAATTATTGCAAGCCTCCACACACACCGTCCCTCGCCCAATATTTTCAGCAACGAGCTCATACTCCAAGCTACCACCAACCCCTTCAATTACCTCCGCTGGCGCCCACCGTGCCGCACCTGTGATCCTACGGATGTAGGGCCACCTCTACACCTCCCTACGGACGTAGGGTCAACTGCATGGCCCTACCGCCTCCACACTCTCCAGCAAGAAGGTCTCCCGTGGCGGATCTTGCTCCATGCCTTCCTCTTCCTCCTCCGAGTCATCCTCTACGGCCTTCCATATACCTGTCGGATGTGTTGGGCTGTCCAGCACCCTGGATCAGTCCTTGCATCCCTATTCTCCAGTTCCTCAAGTTCCTGCCGTGGCATAGTGAAGTTTATAAATCATTCCTCTATCATCTCCAAGTTGACATAGGCCCAATGGCAGCCATACACCCATTGCAATTGTACGTTGGGCTCTCCAGCAAACCATCTGAATGCCACCAAGTGCCTAGCCTCCACTTCCTCTTCACTCCACAGTCCCACCTAGCTCAAACTTGATGTCCTCACAGCATATAGCTCCTCATGCGCCCAAATCCCTCACTTGCAAGGTCCTAGGCATAAGGAGCCCAAATCCCTCACTTGCAAGGTCCTAGGCACAAAAATTCAGCGCCGCTGCCCTCTTCACAGTTGTGCTTCAAATCCCTTCACACACAACTCCTTATGCATGCATACCTTCTTCTCCTTGCACACACATGGGCACCGCGTTCTCACCAAGTCCTTGCCCTAGCTTTCCCTTGCATGCACAAGCTCTTCCGTGCGATTCCTCGCAGGCTTCCTAGGTGTCACTCCCTACACACCCCCCTTGCATGGCCCTTTGGTAGTGATAGTGAAACTTCTTGATATAGGCCGTCGATTCCTTGCCATGTGGCACCATTTCCACCATCCTCTGCCTACGTAGGGAGACCTTACCGCTCCCTACGGTAGGGAGACACTCTCATCCTACCTATCTACCTACCTAACTATCCTACATGTAGGGAGCCCTTGCTGCCCTACATCCTACCCATGTAGGGCCACCCCGATCACCCTACATCTCTGTCACGCACTGCGTCACGCACTACCCTACCCACATACATACATGTATGTATGTCCTACCCATATACATACACGCATTGTCCTACCCACATACATACATGTAGGGATCCCTGCCCTACCTATGTAGGGTCACCCTTGTCACCCTACGTACTACCTTAACCTGTCCGAGATCCCTCCGCCCTACACCTACTCCACGTGGGGTGCACCTCCCTACAGTAGGGAGTGCCATGCCCTACGTCCACTACCACCCTACACCTCCTCCGCGTAGGGTGCACCACTCAAACACTCTCCCAATTAGCTCTCATGTGACTTCTGCAAATATAATAAGCTGAAACACCTCACACAAAAAGCACCCCATCCCTACGCACCACTCAAACACTCTCCCAATTAGCTCTCATGTGACTTCTGCAAATATAATAAGCTAAAACACCTCACACAAAAAGCACCCCATCTCAGCATTGATTTGCCCCTAAGGGGCTTGACTTTGGAGTTCTTACACTTCACTATCCAACACACCAAATTGGCTTGCACGTGGTATTTGCCATGAATAAATTGGCCTTATTCTCTGGTGAACTCCTCACGCCTCAACATCATCTCGTATCAACCCTCCTTGCTGCCCATTTTTCCTCGCGGCCACCACAACGGCCTCCCTTCACTTTGACTTGCAGCCCCACTGCAAATTCTGCCGTCATGATGCACATCCCGTTGTGATCCCTTCACCATGTTGCAGCCCACCTGCAACACTGCCTTCCTATGGTTTTGCCACACCTCCATCTTGCAGCCCAGCTACAAATTCAGCCTGCTGTGAGTGCTCTACCCTGGCCTTTCCTAGTTCAACACAGGGCCATCCTCACATCGTGACTCCATTGAGAGCTCTTCCATGTGCCTCGGCACCGCCATGGCCTCCTCTTACAACCCTTGTGGCTGCCCACCCTGAACATGAGCTCCTCGCTCCCATCCTTGCACCCATTGCTGCTCCTCTCTCGCATGCTGAGCTCCCAGCCTAGAGCCACCCAGGATCCCTGAATTCCACCATTACGCACTTGGCCCATCTACCAGCGCCCTCCCATCGCAAAATCTCAGCAACATGAGCACCTACCCATGTCTCACTTCTTCCACACGTGTGGCAAATTACTTTTGCCTTAGGTGGTGGCCCCCAATAATCAGGCCTTTGCCTCTGCAAGCCTATCAGCATTGCTTGTGCAAAGAACCTCAAGCTACTTCCTTGGCTTAATTGCCTTCACCCTCTACTCCTCATTCTCCAACAAATTGCCTCAAGATCTTCTCGATACCTCTTCCACTTCACTTCAATTCTCTCGATTCGCTTGACTCTGCTCAGTTTGCTCTAGTTTGATCCCTTTTGATCCAAAAAGTAGGAGTGCCCAAACTTTCATGTTCCACATGGTGCAGAGGGAGGGCGCCGGCCGGTCGGCGCCCTCCTCAAGCACTACCCGTAGGGTGCTTTGATGCGGGGACTATGGACCGCGTCCGAAATTTGGCGGTGGTCCTTGACTCAGTATCGGCGTAAGGCATGGACGAGTCGCCAGGCCGCCCTCTTGAATGGCTATTGTTGATGCTGATGACCACTTCCTCCTTTAGCAGTTGTTTGTTGCAAGTTTTTCACGAGTATTGAAATAAGACTCTCACAAGTACATGCATGATTTTTATTGTGTTCCACCACTTGAAAAGTAATATTTTTGGTTGTAATAAACAGATGAAAATGGCAGCCCACTATGCTTTCTACAAAAATGCAGACAGGCCCGCATCCTACAGTGCTCTACTTCTGGGGTATAGAATTGAAAGTGCGTCTTTCATCAAAGGTATGGACTCCCAAAGGGTGTGCCCATTATCATAGCTTGGCAGTGTAAGGGTATTAAAGCCCAATGTACTTAGACTAATATGCTTAGTCTAAGTTAGGTGTCAATTTAGTATCATTAGTTTAGCTAACGCTAATCACTAGGAAGCTTCTTGCGCGGTTTCCTAGGGTCTTCTTGTGGACCTTCCTAAGGAGCCCTGCTGGAGGGTATATATACCCCCAGAGCCCTCATTTCAATGAGAGAGATACATTTGCTTCCTCCTCTCCTCTCCTCTTTCCACCATCATGGGCTGCCACACGATCCTTCAACTGGTATCAGAGCTTTGGTCTGGTTGTGTTGTGATGCTAGACGATTCTAGCTTCTAGCGGCGCAGCCGTGGAATGCGGTGATCCATATCGCGGCAGCGCAACGCCGCGGAGGCCGTGAGCGGGCGAGGCCGTGAGCGGGCGAGGCCGTGAGCGGGCGAGGCCGCGAACGCGCAAGGCCTCCCGGGCGCCTGCAGAGCCTGCGGACGCTGCACGGCGGAGGCCGTGAGCGGGCGAGGCCGTGAGCGGGCGAGGCCGCGGCGTCAGCGGACACGGCGGCGGCGTCAGCGGACACGGCGGCGGCCGTGAGCGGGCGAGGCCGCGGCGGCGTCAGCGGACACGGCGGCGGCCGTGGCGGGGCAGGCCGTGGCGGGGCAGGCCGTGGCGGGGCAGGCCGTGAGCGGGCGAGGCCGTGAGCGGGCGAGGCCGTGAGCGGGCGAGGCCGTGAGCGGGCGAGGCCGTGAGCGGGCGAGGCCGTGGCGGGGCAGGCCGTGAGCGGGCGAGGCCGTGAGCGGGCGAGGCCGTGGCGGGGCAGGCCGTGGCGGGGCAGGCCGTGAGCGGGCGAGGCCGTGAGCGGGCGAGGCCGTGAGCGGGCGAGGCCGTGAGCGGGCGAGGCCGTGGCGCCCAAGAACCCAGTACCAAAATAATCGCGGTGCCGGGCGGCGAAGTAAAATTCGCCAAAATATTCTAATACTAAGGGAATGTAACTAATACACTCAGTCAGATGACTTTATTTCTTTTTTTAACTTTTCTGACAAGGCGAGTCGAGTGTTTTATCTGTATTGTTTTTTGAATCATGATGTTTTCATCATCAAAAAACGTCATGTTCAATATTGAGAAGTTAGATGGTACTAACTTCCCGTTTTGGAAAGAACAAGTGTATAATGTTCTAGTGCAGAAAAAGTAGATCAAGCCCATAAAGCTGTTACGCGTCAAACCAGATAGTATGACACAGGATGAGTGGCAGGACCTGGATGAGCTTGCTAGATCTATTATCATGCTAACATTGTCAAAATTGTACTTCAATGTGAGATAAAACCACGAGTTACTGATTTGTGGGGAAGGTGTGACTTTGAGAACTGTTGTTTCGACCAAAGGGGTGACTATATTCCCCTTTAGAAATTATGGTGTTACCTCTTTGAGGTAAATTGTCATAAAACATGCAGGATAATTCAATGTCTTTAGGTGGTTCGCCACATTTCATCTCACAATTCTCGATGCGAGATGCCTTTGTGGTATGCATGAAGTTGATACGCAATCGCATGCCATTGGAAAGCTCGTCGTTGCATGAGGCGGGCTGATGTTTTTAGATTCATTAAGCACGCCTTAAAAATGAAAGAGTGAAGCTCGTGAATCATTGAAAAAATAGGCCAACAAAGACCCGTTCATTACGGTGGTGGTCTCACATAGTGTGAGTGCTCGAGGAGTGTGGCATGCCCTACATGAAGCACGACAAAAACAAAAGCAGACAATGATTTCCCGAAAACTGCAATTCCCTAAATGATGTGAGACGGTCGAACATGAAGTAGATATATGTATGTTCCTAGACATTTTTGGTAGTGAAATTTTACTTCAAAAGAAGCGAGAACATGTCAAGTGAGCGTGTTCAAAGTAATGTAAAGACTACTTTCCTAGCCACAACAGCCCAAACTGTCGCAAGGGGTTGGGCGTATGTTCCTCAACTTGCTTTCGGTGTCGAGTTCCAACCAAGGATCCAAAGTGAAAGCTCTTGTACACAAAGTGTTTGTTGGGATAGGCGGAAGGCACCTCCAAGTCATGAGCTTTTGTCGCAAATCGAGACACGATCGGCTCCACTGCTCATGCATCACGATACTTGGAAATCCGCCCGCCACAATCACAGTGCGTCCATGACTCAAATTTTTCCATAATTGAGTGAACATGGCGGGGGCATGGCCTCCACCATCGCCCACGTCATGGACGCGAAATCCAGCTCCCAAATCTCCAAACTCACTTCACTCACGGGAATTCCAACACTTGGTCACGCATGGCCCCTGCACGCTCACGAGGTTGGAGTAGAAGATGAAGCGGCGGCGCCGGGCGCGCACAGCCCACCGGCCTCCTCTAGGTCATAGGCCAGCAGTCGCATCCTAGTGTGGCCAAGCGGTGAGCACGGTGCCACAAAGACTCCATGATCGGACTTGTTGCTGAAACGCGTCCACAGGAAACCTTGAGGTTGTCATGCTCCACCTCCGAGCGTGGAATCGAAGACAAACGCGTCGGGACGGGTTGGCCCATATCCTCGGACAGCCTCGAGTTGCGTAGTGCCACAAGCTTGAAGCATTTTGCCGTGGCGCCCACCAACACGCCCTCCACATCGCCGACCCGCACACCACGTGCCGGAGCGAGCCCAAGAGCCCGCCGCCGGGTTGCGCATGTGGGATGACCATCCGCCTTGCCGCCATCCGGCATATGTATTCGCGACTATCGGCCAGCAAGGCGTCGCCGCCGACACCGTGGGAGCTCCACATCCCGCGTCGAATCCATGGCGGAGTTGGAGTTGGTACCCGGTGGGAGGCGGGTTGTAGACGCATGAGGCCATGCTCATGTTGTGGAGGCGGCCTACTACGAACGATGCAATCCGCACTCCGCTTGTGATTCCATGCGCTCCTTCAACAACCACGCGACTCCACGGCCGCATTCCATGCCCTACACACCGCGGGATCGTAGAAGACTCACCAATGGCAGCCGAGCTCGGATCAAGGCCACCATGGTGCCACACAACTCGCTACACGCAACATCCTCGCACCATCCATCCGGAACCTTCATTCTCCGTCTCCATCCCGCAACCTCGAGCTCGTTTTGCTTGAACGCTTGAACGAAAGACGACGTACATGATATTTAATGTCCCAAATCACTACATATATAGCCTTTGAGTTCAATGGTTCGATGGTATAATCTCGAGAAATAAGAATCGATCTCGTTGATTGCAAAGTAGCTTTCCCAATTAACACTATACCACCGGATGTACATGTGCGGGCACTCCGCTTTGGGAAAGGCAAGCTTCATACACAACTAGAAAACGAGGGCTTGATCTATTGTGTCGCAACCAACAGTTGATCGGTAATAAACATGTACACAAAATGTGGCGGGTTGGAAAGCGTTAACACAAATCTGTCCAAAACGATATGCGATGTCTTGACTCACCGCAGTATTCGAGGGTCACATTGCCCAAACCTCTATGCGGTGGTACCTATAGCATCTCGAGCTACCGCATCCGCTCAACTTGGCAAGACCCATGGCCATCAAGACGTCAATGTGCATCCGGTTGGTTCATGGTGCGGCTACATACCAGTCTGGATCTGCGACTGAAAATGGGCTCCATGTGCACAGCGTGAGGAGCCTAGCAATTCCACCCCAATAAAGAGTGTAGGTGGGGCCGGGCTAGGTTTTCCAACAATGTCTAGTCGTTGGAGCAGAGCACTTGTGGCCACAATTTTTCCTGGACCCTCCCATAACGAGATAAGAAGAGCTCCGTGCATGGCATGCACCACGCTGAAGGGGTTTAATTGTGAGGTGTTGTGGTTAGACTAGTGTAGACCAGCTTGGGTTGAGGAGCTACTCGGCTCCTCGGCATGGAGATGGGTCATGATGGCTCTCCTTCCACGACGAGCTCTCCGGATGAGCTTGGACCGGCAGCGGGATCGGGAATGGGTGTCATGGTGGAACGGTGAGCACGTTATGTCGATGGGAAGTTTTTGAGGCATGCCATTGGAGAATCTGCCGGTGATGAGTTTTTGATGAGATGAGTTCCTTTCAGGAACTTGAAACTTGGGAATGTATGTGTTTGTCTCTCTTTGAACGAGTGGTAGGTGCTCATGACTTGGAGTCGCACTCGTGAGAACACCCCGAACTAGTGTATTCAGCGTTTGACTATTCCACATGCGCCTTTGGAGGATTTTGCATGGGTTGAGAGCTTTCCTAGCGAGTTGAGCTCAACCTCTTTTCAACACAATCCCAAATTTAACAAGCCCCTCGATGGCCCAACAATACATACTTCCATGACCCGGATCGAAAATACATAATAGATTATACATGCTGAAGGAGAAGAGGACAGTAGCAATTAATAGCAATTCCTTAGTCGTCCGAGTCTTCATCTTGAATTATCCTACAAGAATGGAAGTAAAGAAATCAAAATAAATACATTACCTTTATAATTATTTTCATCCACAACTAGATGAACAAGCCTTTCCATCTAAATTAGAAATGAATACACATATTAAAATCAAAGAGTCAAATTTAAAAACAAAACTCAAAAACGTGATTAGACTTATTAGATTCGTGCATCTAATCAAAAATGTTTTTGGTATGTCTATACCGATACATATATAAACTGAAGATATTACTTATGCAAAAGCGAGGTAGATGTCTCATATTTAAATTCGTGAATTAAAAATATATATATATAACCAATAAATTTAAAATCTCAATCAATGAATAACAAAATCCATATAAAGAAGAAAGCACCCAAGAAATCGAACAATCAACAACCTTGTCCAAGTTGTTCTATAAGTGCATATGTTTTCAAAACACGTGAGATTGGGTCGAGAAAAGTCACAGTACTGCAATACTGCAAAACATACAAGGGACCCGCCTATTTCTTGCATGCAAGATTGTGAGCTACAAAATCCTAAAATCAATCCACGCCGAAACCTCCCTTGAGTTTGTGGATGAAAACACTCACCATCATTTATAGGTTTGCCAATAGTCAATTGGAGTCAAGAAGAAATTATGACAAGAGAGCAATAATTAAAAACTAAAGAAGGGATAATCATATATAAGAAAGCAATGGAAAGAAACTCGATATTTTCTTAGGGAACAATCATTTAATCGAAATGATTGAATTTACTTATTTTTAATCCCAAGAGTAATCAACTAGTGCAATTTTAATCTCAAGAATAATAACGAGTGTACCACTTGGGAGGAGTGGCTAACATATAAATTGTAATGATGGAGTTGTCTTCCACAGATGGTGCTTATTCTATAATTGGACCAAAGTTAGATGTATATCATCATCATTATCTAGGCACGTATACAAATTGCGTAACTTTCATCATCATTATCTAGGCAAGTATACAAATTGTGTAACTTTGATTAGCGAGGAACCATTATCAAAGGCAAAAGATTACAAGTCTTTACGCCTTGCTACTTCTTTAAATTCAAACGATCCATACACAATTTGTAGTTAGCCTAAGCGGCAAAGCATGTCATCTACAAGTCATTGTCGCATAGAGTAGTACTCCATAGATATATGTTCCTAAACTTGCTTTCGGTGTCGAGTTCCAACCAAGGATCCGTGGAGGTGAAAGCTCTTGTACGCCGAATTGTAACCAAGGATCTAGGCGGTGAAAGCTCTTGTACACAAAGTGTTTGTTGGAGCAGGTAAACCACCTCCCAACCAGGTGTAGTTAAGTTGGTCGTGTGATGCGTTCTTTTATCAAGCCTGTTGATTTCGGCAAATGCAAAGAGATGGCGCCGGCGGTGCCCTCCTCAAGCACTACCGTGGGGTGTCTGCGGGTGGTGCGGAGGGAGGCGCCGGCGGTCGGCGCCTCCTCAAGCACTACCCGTAGGGTGCTTTGATGCGGGGGATATGGACTCCTCGGTCGATAAACCCACTCGAATTCTGTTGCTAAAGGAGGAAGTGGTCATCAGCATCAACAATAGCCATTCAAGAGGGCGGCCTGGCGACTCGTCCATGCCTTACGCCGATACTGAGTCAAGGACCACCGCCAAATTTCACTAGTATTGAAATAAGACTCGCAAGTACATGCATGATTTAGCCCTTCATGTCCACCGTGCTATGCGGGGAAGATGGCATGGTATGCGATTCCGTGACATTTGTCCGCCTCCCGAGGCATGTGCGTGTGTGACTTTGCATTCGGAAGGCAGCATGAGATTGTAGAGTTAGGGCTTCAGCCGACTTGTGTATTGCAGGCGGTTTGATTAGCATATGTGGAAAGTCTTTGGAGCATCAAGGTGATTGAAAAGTAAATATTTTTGGTTGTAATAAGCAGATGAAAATGGCAGCCCATGCTTTCTACAAAATGCAGATGGGCCCGCGCCTCTGATGCTCTACTGGGTATAGAATTGAAAAGTGCGTCTTTCATCCAAGGTATGGACTCCCAAAGGGGTGTGCCCATTATCATAGCTTGGCGGATCCGCTATCGTAGGAAGGGTGTAAAATGTGTCAAGGGGTGTTGTTTGACCAAAGGGGTGACTATATTCCCCTTTAGAAACTATGGTGTTACCTCTTTGAGGTAAATTGTGCATAAAACATGCAGGATAATTCAATGTCTTTAGGTGGTTCGCCACATTTCATCTCACAATTCTCGATGCGAGATGCCTTTGTGGTCATGCATGAAGTTGATACAGTAACACGCATGCCATTGGAAAGCTAAATCGTTGCATGAGGCAGCTGATGTTTTAGATTCATTAAGCACGCCTTAAAAAATGAAAGAGTGAAGCTCGTGAATCATTGAAAAATAGGCCAACAAAGACCCCGTTCATTACGGTGGTGGTCTCACATAGTGTGAGTGCTCGAGGAGTGTGGCATGCCCTACATGAAGCACGACAAAACAAAAACAGACAATGATTTCCGCCGTAAATCTGCAATTCCCTAAATGATGTGAGACGGTCGAACATGAAGTAGATATATGTATGTTCCTAGACATTTTTGGTAGTGAAATTTTACTTCAAAAGAAGCGCGAACATGTCAAGTGAGCGTGTTCAAAGTAATGTAAAGACTACTTTCCTAGCCACAACAGCCCAAACTGCAAGGGGTTGGGCGTATGTTCCTCAACTTGCTTTCGGTGTCGAGTTCCAACCAAGGATCCAGCGGTGAAAGCTCTTGTACACAAAGTGTTTGTTGGGACAGGCAGGAAGGCACCTCCAAGCCGCAGGCTTTTGTCGCAAATCGACAGATACGATCGGCTCCACCTGTTCATGCATCACGTATACTTGGAAATCCTGCCCTGCCACAATCCTGGTGCGTCCGCGACTCAAATTTTTCCATAATCGAGTGAACATGGCAGGGGGCATGGCCTCCACCATCGTCCACGTCATGGACGCGAAATCCAGCTCCCAAATCTCCAAACTCACTTCACTCACCGGGGAATTCCAACACTTGGTCACGCACAACATGGCCCCTGACGCTCACGAGGTTGGAGTAGAAGATGAAGCGGCGGGGCCTGGGCGGTGAGCACGGTGCCACACAACTCGCCACGCAACCAGCTCGGTGGCCTCCTCTAGGTCATAGGCCAGCGGTCGCATCCTAGTGTGGCCAAGCGGTGAGCACGGTGCCCACAAAGACTCCATGATCGGACTTGTTCTGAAGTACGCCCTCGAAACCTTGAGGTTGTCATGCTCCACCTCCCGAGCGTGGAATCGAAGACAAACGTCGGGACGGGTTGGCCCATATCCTGGGCGGCCTCGAGTTGCGTAGTGCCACAAGCTTGAAGCATTTTGCCGTGGCGTCCACCAACACGCCTCCACATCGACCCGCACACCACGGTGCGCGGCGAGCCCAAGAGCCCGCCGGGTTGCGCATGTGGGATGACCATCCGCCTTGCCGCCATCCAAAGATATGTATTCGCGACTATCGGCCAAGAAGACGCCGCCGCCGACACCGTGGGAGCTCCACATCCCGCGTCGAATCCATGGCGGAGTTGGACTTGGTACCGGCCGGTGAGGCGGGTTGTAGACGCATGAGGCCATGCTCATGTTGTGGAGGCGGCCTACTACGAAAGATGCAATCCTGCACTCCGCTTGTGATTCCATGCGCTCCTTCAACAACCACGGCGACTCCACGGCCGCATTCCATGCCCTACACACCGCACGGGATCGTAGAAGACTCACCAATGGCAGCCGAGCTCGGATCAAGGCCACCACGGTGCCACACAACTCGCTACACGCAACATCCTCTCGCACCATCCATCCGGAACCTTCATTCTCCGTCTCCATCCCGCAACCTCGAGCTCGTTTTGCTTGAACGCTTGAACGAAAGACGACGTACATGATATTTAATGTCCCAAATCACTACATATATAGCCTTTGAGTTCAATGGTTCGATGGTATAATCTCGAGAAATAAGAATCGATCTCGTTGATTGCAAAGTAGCTTTCCCAATTAACACTATACCACCAGATGTACATGTGCGGGCACTCCGCTTTGGGAAAGGCAAGCGCTTCATACACAAACTAGAAAACGAGGGCTTCTATTGTGTCTATGCAACAGCTTGATCGGTAATAAACATGTACACAAAATGTGGTAGGTTGGAAAGCGTTAACACAAATCATCCAAAACGATGTCGATGTCTTGACCGCTCTCACCGCAGTATTCGGAGCAGGTCACATTGCCCAAACCTCTATGCGGTGGTACCTATAGCATCTCAGCTACCGCATCCGCTCAACTTGGCAAGACCCATGGCCATCAAGACGTCAATGTGCATCCGCGACTCAAATTTTTCCATAATTGAGTGAACATGGCGGGGGCATGGCCTCCACCATCGTCCACGTCATGGACGCCAATCCAGCTCCCAAATCTCCAAACTCACTTCACTCATCGGGAATTCCAACACTTGGTCACGCTGCAGTAGGTCCCGCACGTTCACGAGGTTGGAGTAGAAGATGAAGCGGCGGGGCCACAGCAGCCAGCCGCCTGGCCTCCTCTAGGTCATAGGCCAGGTGGTCGCATCCTAGTGTGGCCAAGCGGTGAGCACGGTGCCCACAAAGACTCCATGATCGGACTTGTTCAAGCACGCGTCCACGAAACCTTGAGGTTGTCATGCTCCACCTCCCGAGCGTGGAATCGAAGACAAAGCGTCGGACGGGTTGGCCCATATCCACAGCCTCGAGTTGCGTAGTGCCACAAGCTTGAAGCATTTTGCCGTGGCGTCCACCAACACGCCTCCACATCGACCCGCACACGCGTGAGCCCGAGCGAGCCCGCCGCCGGGTTGCGCATGTGGGATGACCATCCGCCTTGCCGCCATCCGGCATATGTATTCGCGACTATCGGCCGCAAGACGCCGCCGCCCGCCGACACCGTGGGAGCTCCACATCCCGTCGAATCCATGGCGGAGTTGGACTTGGTACCGGTGAGGCGGGTTGTAGGCATGAGGCCATGCTCATGTTGTGGAGGCGGCCTACGACGGCATGCAATCCTGCACTCCGCTTGTGATTCCATGCGCCTTCAACAACCACGGCGACTCCACGGCCGCATTCCATGCCCTACACACCGCACGGGATCGTAGAAGACTCACCAATGGCGGTGAGCACGGATCAAGGCCACCACGGTGCCACACAACTCGCTACACGCAACATCCTCTGCACCATCCATCCGGAACCTTCATTCTCCGTCTCCATCCCGCAACCTCGAGCTCGTTTTGCTTGAACGCTTGAACGAAAGGCAGCGTACATGATATTTAATGTCCCAAATCACTACATATATAGCCTTTGAGTTCAATGGTTCGATGGTATAATCTCGAGAAATAAGAATCGATCTCGTTGATTGCAAAGTAGCTTTCCCAATTAACACTATACCACCAGATGTACATGTGCGGGCACTCCGCTTTGGGAAAGGCAAGCGACTTCATACACAAACTAGAAAACGAGGGCTTATCTTGTGTCGCAACAGTTGATCGGTAATAAACATGTACACAAAAATGTGGTAGGTTGGAAAGCGTTAACACAAATCATCCAAAACGATATGCGATGTCTTGACCGCTCTCACCGCAGTGTTCGAGCAGTCACATTGCCCAAACCTCTATGCGGTGGTACCTATAGCATCTCGAGCTACCGCATCCGCTCAACTTGGCAAGACCCATGGCCATCAAGACGTCAATGTGCATCCGGTTGGTTCATGGTGCGGCTACATACCAGTCTGATCTGCGACTCGAAAATGGGCTCCATGTGCACAGGTGAGGAGCCTAGCAATTCCACCCCAATAAAGAGTGTAGGTGGGGCCGAGCTAGGTTTTCCAACAATGTCTAGTCGTTGGAGGCGGAGCACTTGTGGCCACAATTTTTCTGGACCCTCCCATAACGAGATAAGAAGAGCTCCGTGCATGGCATGCCCGATGCCGGGCGTAAGGGGTTTAATTGTGAGGTGTTGTGGTTAGACTAGTGTAGACCAGCTTGGGTTGAGGAGCTACTCGGCTCCACAGGCATGGAGATGGGTCATGATGGCTCTCCTTCCACGACGAGCTCTCCGGATGAGCTTGGACCGGCAAAGGATCGTGAATGGGTGTCATGGTGGAACGGTGAGCACGTTATGTCGGCATGGGAAGTTTTTGAGGCATGCCATTGGAGAATCTGCCGGTCGATGAGTTTTGATGAGATGAGTTCCTTTCCGTGGAACTTGAAACTTGGGAATGTATGTGTTTGTCTCTCTTTGAACCGAGTGGTAGGTGCTCATGGCTTGGAGTCGCACTCGTGAGAACACCCCGAACTAGTGTATTCAACGGCGTTTGACTATTCCACATGCGCCTTTGGAGGATTTTGCATGGGTTGAGAGCTTTCCTAGCGAGTTGAGCTCAACCTCTTTTCAACACAATCCCAAATTTAACAAGCCCCTCGATGGCCCAACAATACATACTTCCATGACCCGGATCGAAAATACATAATAGATTATACATGCTGAAGGAGAAGAGGATGAGTAATTAATAGCAATTCCTTAGTCGTCCGAGTCTTCATCTTGAATTATCCTACAAGAATGGAAGTAAAGAAATCAAAATAAATACATTACCTTTATAATTATTTTCATCCACAACTAGATGAACAAGCCTTTCCATCTAAATTAGAAATGAATACACATATTAAAATCAAAGAGTCAAATTTAAAAACAAAACTCAAAAACGTGATTAGACTTATTAGATTCGTATGCATCTAATCAAAAATGTTTTTGGTATGTCTATACCGATACATATATAAACTGTGAAGATATTACTTATGCAAAAGCGAGGTAGATGTCTCATATTTAAATTCGTGAATTAAAAATATATATATATAACCAATAAATTTAAAATCTCAATCAATGAATAACAAAATCCATATAAAGAAGAAAGCACCCAAGAAATCGAACAATCAACAACCTTGTCCAAGTTGTTCTATAAGTGCATATGTTTTCAAAAACACGTGAGATTGGGTCGAGAAAGTCACGAGTACTGCAATACTACAAAACATACAAGGGACCCGCCTATTTCTTGCATGCAAGATTGTGAGCTACAAAATCCTAAAATCAATCCACGTGAAACCTCCCTTGAGTTTGTGGATGAAAACACTCACCATCATTTATAGGTTTGCCAATAGTCAATTGAGTCAAGAAGAAATTATGACAAGAGAGCAATAATTAAAAACTAAAGAAGGGATAATCATATATAAGAAAGCAATGGAAAGAAACTCGATATTTTCTTAGGGAACAATCATTTAATCGAAATGATTGAATTTACTTATTTTTAATCCCAAGAGTAATCAACTAGTGCAATTTTAATCTCAAGAATAATAACGAGTGTACCACTTGGGAGGAGTGGCTAACATATAAATTGTAATGATGGAGTTGTCTTCCACGACGAGCTCTCCGGATGAGCTTGGACCGGCAGGGGATCGGGAATGGGTGTCATGGGTGGAGCGGTGAGCACGTTATGTCGACATGGGAAGTTTTTGAGGCATGCCATTGGAGAATCTCGCCTGATCGATGAGTTTGATGAGATGAGTTCCTTTCAGGAACTTGAAACTTGGGAATGTATGTGTTTGTCTCTTTGAACGAGTGGTAGGTGCTCATGACTTGGAGTCGCACTCGTGAGAACACCCCGAACTAGTGTATTCAACGGCGTTTGACTATTCCACATGCGCCTTTGAGGATTTTGCATGGGTTGAGAGCTTTCCTAGCGAGTTGAGCTCAACCTCTTTTCAACACAATCCCAAATTTAACAAGCCCCTCGATGGCCCAACAATACATACTTCCATGACCCGGATCGAAAATACATAATAGATTATACATGCTGAAGGAGAAGAGGAGCAATTAATAGCAATTCCTTAGTCGTCCGAGTCTTCATCTTGAATTATCCTACAAGAATGGAAGTAAAGAAATCAAAATAAATACATTACCTTTATAATTATTTTCATCCACAACTAGATGAACAAGCCTTTCCATCTAAATTAGAAATGAATACACATATTAAAATCAAAGAGTCAAATTTAAAAACAAAACTCAAAAACGTGATTAGACTTATTAGATTAGATTCGTACTCAATCAAAAATGTTTTTGGTATGTCTATACCGATACATATATAAACTGTGAAGATATTACTTATGCAAAAGCGAGGTAGATGTCTCATATTTAAATTCGTGAATTAAAATATATATATATATAACCAATAAATTTAAAATCTCAATCAATGAATAACAAAATCCATATAAAGAAGAAAGCACCCAAGAACAATCAACAACCTTGTCCAAGTTGTTCTATAAGTGCATATGTTTTCAAAAACACGTGAGATTGGGTCGAGAAAGTCACAGTACTGCAATACTACAAAACATACAAGGGACCCGCTATTTCTTGCATGCAAGATTGTGAGCTACAAAATCCTAAAATCAATCCACGTGAAACCTCCCTTGAGTTTGTGGATGAAAACACTCACCATCATTTATAGGTTTGCCAATAGTCAATTGGAGTCAAGAAGAAATTATGACAAGAGAGCAATAATTAAAAACTAAAGAAGGGATAATCATATATAAGAAAGCAATGGAAAGAAACTCGATATTTTCTTAGGGAACAATCATTTAATCGAAATGATTGAATTTACTTATTTTTAATCCCAAGAGTAATCAACTAGTGCAATTTTAATCTCAAGAATAATAACGAGTGTACCACTTGGGAGGAGTGGCTAACATATAAATTGTAATGATGGAGTTGTCTTCCACAGATGGTGCTTATTCTATAATTGGACCAGTTAGATGTATATCATCATCATTATCTAGGCACGTATACAAATTGCGTAACTTTCATCATCATTATCTAGGCAAGTATACAAATTGTGTAACTTTGATTAGCGAGGAACCATTATCAAAGGCAAAAGATTACAAGTCTTTACGTCTTGCTACTTCTTTAAATTCAAACGATCCATACACAATTTGTAGTTAGCCTAAGCGGCAAAGCATGTCATCTACAAGTCATTCTTGCATAGAGTAGTACTCCATAGATATATGTTCCTAAACTTGCTTCGCCACGAATGCAACCAAGGATCCGGAGGTGAAAGCTCTTGTCGCGAATTGTAACCAAGGATCTAGGCGGTGAAAGCTCTTGTACGCGAATTGTAACCAAGGATCTAGGCGGTGAAAGCTCTTGTACACAAAGTGTTTGTTGGAGCAGGTAAACCACCTCCCAACCAGAGGTGTAGTTAAGTTGGTCGTGTGATGCGTTCTTTTATCAAGCCTGTTGATTTGCGGCAAATGCAAAGAGATGGCGCCGGCCGGTGCCCTCCTCAAGCACTACCGTAGGGTGTCTGCGGTGGTGCGGAGGGCGCCGGCGGTCGGCGCCTCCTCAAGCACTACCCGTAGGGTGCTTTGATGCGGGGATATGGACTCCTCGGTCGATAAACCCACTCAATTGCTCTAAAGGAGGAAGTGGTCATCGGCATCAACAATAGCCATTCAAGAGGGCGGCTGGCGACTCGTCCATGCCTTACGCCGATCGAGTCAAGGACCACCGCCAAATTTCACTAGTATTGAAATAAGACTCGCAAGTACATGCATGATTTAGCCCTTCATGTCCACCGTGCTATGCGGGAAGATGGCATGGCATGCCGATTCCGTGACATTTGTCCGCCTCCGAGGCATGTGCGTGTGTGTGACTTTGCATTCGGAAGGCATGCATGATTGTAGAGTTAGGGCTTCAGCCGACTTGTGTATTGCAGGCAGTTTGATTAGCATATGTGGAAAGTGCTGGAGCATCAGAAGGTGATTGAAAAGTAAATATTTTTGGTTGTAATAAACAGATGAAAATGGCAGCCCACTGTGCTTTCTACAAAAATGCAGATGGGCCCGCGCCCTACAGTGCTCTACTTGTGGGGTATAGAATTGAAAGTGCGTCTTTCATCCAAGGTATGGACTCCCAAAGGGTGTGCCCATTATCATAGCTTAGCGGATCCGCTATCGTAGGAAGGGTGTAAAATGTGTCAAGGGGTGTTGTTTCGACCAAAGGGGTGACTATATTCCCCTTTAGAAACTATGGTGTTACCTCTTTGAGGTAAATTGTGCATAAAACATGCAGGATAATTCAATGTCTTTAGGTGGTTCGCCACATTTCATCTCACAATTCTCGATGCGAGATGCCTTTGTGGTATGCATGAAGTTGATACAATACGCATGCCATTGGAAAGCTCGTTGCATGAGGCGGGCTGATGTTTTAGATTCATTAAGCACGCCTTAAAAAATGAAAGAGTGAAGCTCGTGAATCATTGAAAAAATAGGCCAACAAAGACCCCGTTCATTACGGTGGTGGTCTCACATAGTGTGAGTGCTCGAGGAGTGTGGCATGCCCTACATGAAGCACGACAAAAACAAAAACAGACAATGATTTCCGGTAAATCTGCAATTCCCTAAATGATGTGAGACGGTCGAACATGAAGTAGATATATGTATGTTCCTAGACATTTTTGGTAGTGAAATTTTACTTCAAAAGAAGCGCGAACATGTCAAGTGAGCGTGTTCAAAGTAATGTAAAGACTACTTTCCTAGCCACAACAGCCCAAACCTCGTTTGGCGATGTTCCTCAACTTGCTTTCGGTGTCGAGTTCCAACCAAGGATCCAGCGGTGAAAGCTCTTGTACACAAAGTGTTTGTTGGGACAGTGTGAAGGCACCTCCAAGCCGCAGTTTTGTCGCAAATCGACAGACACGATCGGCTCCACTGCTCATGCATCACGATACTTGGAAATCCGCCACAATCACAGTGCGTCCGCGACTCAAATTTTTCCATAATTGAGTGAACATGGCGGGGCATGGCCTCCACCATCGCCCACGCCATGGACGCGAAATCCAGCTCCCAAATCTCCAAACTCACTTCACTCACGGGAATTCCAACACTTGGTCACGCACAATGCTAGGTCCCGCACGCTCACGAGGTTGGAGTAGAAGATGAAGCGGCGGGGCCACAGGCAGTCAACACACAAGTCAGCTCCACCGGGCCTCTAGGTCATAGGCCAGGTCGCATCCTAGTGTGGCCAAGCAAGAGAGCACGGTGCCACAAAGACTCCATGATCGGACTTGTTGTCAAGTACGCGGCCCCTGGAAACCTTGAGGTTGTCATGCTCCACCTCCGAGCGTGGAATCGAAGACAAACGTCGGACGGGTTGGCCCATATCCTGGCGCCTCGAGTTGCGTAGTGCCACAAGCTTGAAGCATTTTGCCGTGGCGTCCACCAACACGCCCACATCACCGACCCGCACACCACGGCGCCGCAGCCCAAGAGCCCGCCGGGTTGCGCATGTGGATGACCATCCGCCTTGCCGCCATCCAAAGATATGTATTCGCGACTATCGGCCAGGCGTCGCCGCCGACACCGTGGGGAGCTCCACATCCGCGTCGAATCCATGGCGGAGTTGGAGTTGGTACCAGCGGTCGGAGGTCGGGTTGTAGACGCATGAGGCCATGCTCATGTTGTGGAGGCGGCCTACTACGGCAAAGATGCAATCCTGCACCCGCCAGGATTCCATGCGCTCCTTCAACAACCACGGCGACTCCACGGCCGCATTCCATGCCCTACACACCGCACGGATCGTAGAAGACTCACCAATGGCAGCCGAGCTCGGATCAAGGCCACCACGGTGCCACACAACTCGCTACACGCAACATCCTCTGCACCATCCATCCGGGAACCTTCATTCTCCGTCTCCATCCCGCAACCTCGAGCTCGTTTTGCTTGAACGCTTGAACGAAAGACGACGTACATAATATTTAATGTCCCAAATCACTACATATATAGCCTTTGAGTTCAATGGTTCGATGATATAATCTCGAGAAATAAGAATCTGATCTCGTTGATTGCAAAGTAGCTTTCCCAATTAACACTATACCACCAGATGTACATGTGCGGGCACTCCGCTTTGGGAAAGGCAAGCGACTTCATACACAAACTAGAAAACGAGGGCTTGATCTATTGTGTCGCAACCAGCTTGATCGGTAATAAACATGTACACAAAAATGTGGTAGGTTGGAAAGCGTTAACACAAATCGTCCAAAACGATATGCGATGTCTTGACCGCTCTCACCGCAGTATTCGAGCAGTCACATTGCCCAAACCTCTATGCGGTGGTACCTATAGCATCTCGTGCTACCGCATCCGCTCAACTTGGCAAGACCCATGGCCATCAAGACGTCAATGTGCATCCGGTTGGTTCATGGTGCGCTACATACCAGTCTGAGATCTGCGACTCGAAAATGGGCTCCATGTGCACAGGTGAGGAGCCTAGCAATTCCACCCCAATAAAGAGTGTAGGTGGGGCCAGCTAGGTTTTCCAACAATGTCTAGTCGTTGTGAGCAGAGCACTTGTGGCCACAATTTTTCCGGACCCTCCCATAACGAGATAAGAAGAGCTCCGTGCATGGCATGCCCTGCCGGGCGTGAGGGTTTAATTGTGAGGTGTTGTGGTTAGACTAGTGTAGACCGGCTTGGGTTGAGGAGCTACTCGGCTCCACTGGGCATGGAGATGGGTCATGATGGCTCTCCTTCCACGACGAGCTCTCCGGATGAGCTTGGACTGGCGGGCGCAGGATCGGGAATGGGTGTCATGGCTGGAGCAGTGAGTGTGGGCTGGCACTCCCCGGGAGTTAAGAAATAAGTAGGGTTTACATTTTTAGGATTGAAGGATAAATAAGGCGAAAAGGAGGAATAAATTGGGGTAGCGCTTGGACGAGGCTCGGAGTATACTCCGACTGAGTGAACAACGGACCCACCACTATGGCAAGCTCGGACTACGCCGAGTAACGGATAAGTCCGGAACCCACCTGTGTCAAACAGGATAAGTACGCCAGGAAAGTAACCTAGGAGCGAGGCGTGAGGATGACGAGGCGGCGCCACGTGGACGGCCCCGAGTGGAGGTCGGGCATGGAGATGGGTCATGATGGCTCTCCTTCCACGACGAGCTCTCCGGATGAGCTTGGACTGGCAGCGAGCTCGTTTTGCTTGAACGCTTGAACGCTTGAACGCTTGAACGCTTGAACGCTTGAACGCTTGAACGCTTGAACGCTTGAACGCTTGAACGCTTGAACGCTTGAACGCTTGAACGCTTGAACGCTTGAACGAAAGACGGCGCATTCCATGCGCTCCTTCAACAACCACGGCGACTCCACGGCCGCATTCCATGCCCTACACACCGCACGGGATCGTAGAAGACTCACCAATGGCAGCCGAGCTCGGATCAAGGCCACCACGGTGCCACACAACTCGCTACACGCAACATCCTCTGCACCATCCATCCGGAACCTTCATTCTCCGTCT
Organism: Anthoceros angustus; assembly: GCA_010909165.1. Lineage (NCBI taxonomy): Eukaryota > Viridiplantae > Streptophyta > Anthocerotopsida > Anthocerotales > Anthocerotaceae > Anthoceros > Anthoceros angustus. The sequence continues at coordinate 636,328 of MU008191.1, forward strand.
CCATCCCGCAACCTCGAGCTCGTTTTGCTTGAACGCTTGAACGAAAGACGGCGTACATGATATTTAATGTCCCAAATCACTACATATATAGCCTTTGAGTTCAATGGTTCGATGGTATAATCTCGAGAAATAAGAATCGATCTCGTTGATTGCAAAGTAGCTTTCCCAATTAACACTATACCACCGGATGTACATGTGCACTCGCTTTGGGAAAGGCAAGCGACTTCATACACAAACTAGAAAACGAGGGCTTGATCTATTGTGTCCGCAACAGTTGATCGGTAATAAACATGTACACAAAAATGTGGTAGGTTGGAAAGCGTTAACACAAATCGTCCAAAACGATATGCGATGTCTTGACCGCTCTCACTGTATTCGAGCAGTCACATTGCCCAAACCTCTATGCGGCCGGTACCTATAGCATCTCGTGCTACCGCATCCGCTCAACTTGGCAAGACCCATGGCCATCGACGTCAATGTGCATCCGGTTGGTTCATGGTGCGACTACATACCAGTCTGATCTGCGACTCGAAAATGGGCTCCATGTGCACAGGTGAGGAGCCTAGCAATTCCACCCCAATAAAGAGTGTAGGTGGGGCCAGCTAGGTTTTCCAACAATGTCTAGTCGTGAGCAGGAGCACTTGTGGCCACAATTTTTCCGGACCCTCCCATAACGAGATAAGAAGAGCTCCTGCATGGCATGCCCGACAGCCGTAGGGGGTTTAATTGTGAGGTGTTGTGGTTAGACTAGTGTAGACCAGCTTGGGTTGAGGAGCTACTCGGCTCCACAGGCATGGAGATGGGTCATGATGGCTCTCCTTCCACGACGAGCTCTCCGGATGAGCTTGGACTGGCAGCGAAGGTGATCGGGAATGGGTGTCATGGAGCGGTGAGCACGTTATGTCGACATGGGAAGTTTTTGAGGCATGCCATTGGAGAATCGCCGGGTGAGATGAGTTCCTTTCGAGGAACTTGAAACTTGGGAATGTATGTATTTGTCTCTCTTTGAACGAGTGGTAGGCGCTCATGACTTGGAGTCGCACTCGTGAGAACACCCCGAACTAGTGTATTCAACGGCGTTTGACTATTCCACATGCGCCTTTGGAGGATTTTGCATGGGTTGAGAGCTTTCCTAGCGAGTTGAGCTCAACCTCTTTTCAACACAATCCCAAATTTAACAAGCCCCCGTGATGGCCCAACAATACATACTTCCATGACCCGGATCGAAAATACATAATAGATTATACATGCTGAAGGAGAAGAGGACAGTAGCAATTAATAGCAATTCCTTAGTCGTCCAGTCTTCATCTTGAATTATCCTACAAGAATGGAAGTAAAGAAATCAAAATAAATACATTACCTTTATAATTATTTTCATCCACAACTAGATGAACAAGCCTTTCCATCTAAATTAGAAATGAATACACATATTAAAATCAAAGAGTCAAATTTAAAAACAAAACTCAAAAACGTGATTAGACTTATTAGATCGATGCATCTAATCAAAAATGTTTTTGGTATGTCTATACCGATACATATATAAACTGTGAAGATATTACTTATGCAAAAGCGAGGTAGATGTCTCATATTTAAATTCGTGAATTAAAAATATATATATATAACCAATAAATTTAAAATCTCAATCAATGAATAACAAAATCCATATAAAGAAGAAAGCACCCAAGAATCGAACAATCAACAACCTTGTCCAAGTTGTTCTATAAGTGCATATGTTTTCAAAAACACGTGAGATTGGGTCGAGAAAGTCACAGTACTGCAATACTGCAAAACATACAAGGACCCGCCTATTTCTTGCATGCAAGATTGTGAGCTACAAAATCCTAAAATCAATCCACGTCGAAACCTCCCTTGAGTTTGTGGATGAAAACACTCACCATCATTTATAGGTTTGCCAATAGTCAATTGGAGTCAAGAAGAAAGCACCCAAGAATCGAACAATCAACAACCTTGTCCAAGTTGTTCTATAAGTGCATATGTTTTCAAAAACACGTGAGATTGGGTCGAGAAAGTCACAGTACTGCAATACCG